>SSNS01000002.1:6447105-7119248 GCA_006937985.1 Aphyosemion australe
TACACAGTAAAATCCCAAGTGTTAAAAAAGCAGTGTCAGAGTATAGGAACTCTGTCAGAGTCAATTCAATGAAAGTGAGTGTAAAATGCCTCCCTTTGTCCTGCAGTGTTGGTGTTAAATTTCAGAGTTAAAACTGATTTTTTTTAAATTACTCTCAATAGTGTAAACTGTCAAGTGTTAAAGAAAATTAACTCTTTTGGAGTTATTAGTACTCTATACTCCAGTGTTGATGAAAAATTACTCCAAAACAGTGTAAAAAGTAATGACCCCGCCCACTTTGAGCTGCAGTGAGTGAGGTGCATTGTGGGTAGTCATATTTTTGGTTAGTTTGTCCTATTTTGAGGTGTTTATGCATATTTATTTTGGGAGGGTTGTGTTGTTCTTAGTTACAACTTCACTTTCCTTCATTTACTGTTGCAAATGTGGTGTTATTAGTTGTGTCATGTTTGCACCATAAGTGAGGAGGCTGGTCACAGGAATGGGACCACTGTGTCCTTGCACTGTGTTAACAAATAAGAGGCGGTTCATACTAAATGTTCTGGACTTGACTCCTTGTGTTCCAATCTCATTGGCTGTCCGCAGTCATGTGAGGCAGGAGTTAGCTGGTATTTTTCAGTGTGGCTGCTAGCTGTTAGCTTCTTAGCATGACAGCTGATGCAATCTGAACACTGTTAAGATTTAAAGTTTCATTAACATCTAGTGTTAGAATAATGCTTGAAAAATAGCAGTGTCATATTTAAATAACACTCTGAGTGTTACTTATCTTATAGAGTTAAAGTATTTTAACAACTGTGAGAGTTAAAGCAGATTTACTCCATAACTTAATTTAACTCTATTGAGTGTAAAATTGACTCTGAATATTTAACACTGAGGTCAGTGTAACTTTTACACTGTACAGGGCAGGACCATATGTTCACTGCCTCAGTGTTGAAATTGACTCTTTTAGTGTTGAATTAACACTGCTCATTTTACTGTGTAGATGTACAAATTTCAGGAAATAAAACTCCAAATCCTGCCGTATTCTGCCACTCTCTCCTCCAACTGACTTCTACATCCTCAAACAGACGCACTGGAGATTTTTTCCCCAGAGAACGACTTACAAGGCAATCACTCCTAATAGAGACATCTGCAGAATTATTAAAAATATGAGTAAAGTTGACCTTTAATTTTTATGGTATCTACCCAGATCAGTTGATTCAACACACACACACACTTATCAATATTCATTCAGGATACCAATGGTACTGACCATATATTCCCTTCAACTAAACCTCTCATCCACTATACATTTATCCATTGGGATAAATCTCAGCTGACCACAGCAGATGACCACTGATGGTGGTCCAGAGCTCCCAGTAAGCACATTGATGTTTGACCCTCTTTCTGGGTGGTCCTTACAGCGGCTTTGAAAGAGTCCCTGGTGAATAAAGATGCTGCGGGTCATTCTGCAGAGAAAAATTAAAATAAACTTGATCTCTGTTTCTTAGATGACACATGCAACTAGAACTGATTTACACACATACAGAAAATAAGTAGTAAGCATCCCTGTAATAAAGAAATGAATAATGGGTGTCCCAGTAATGAATTTAAAAGAATTTGACATGTGGAGAAACAAATAAAAAGTTTCACATTTCTGCCTATGGATGACATCTGCGATCGTACGTCTTCATCTCTAAAACTGTCTCGGCTTTGCTTCATATTCAGCTGACACACATAAAAATGAAAGACCAGAGAAAACATGAATTTGGATGAAATAGACAGAAAAAAGGAGTTAGCATGCTGGTGATCCGTGGAACAACAGATGGCGGCCACCCCAACGCCTTCCAGCGCTATAAAAAAAGGAATATGCAAAATGTCTTAAGAAAAGCTAGCCATTGCCCTTTTCTGACAGGAAAATATTATTTATGGTGTTATAAAGATAATATCAAGGCACCGCTGTGACTAAATTATACCATGTCTTGATATTCCCGCACATATCTTCTAACCACATCCTTTTCTAATGAGAACAAAATGTGCTCATTTAAATGGGACATTGGTCCACATACCATGTTTTACAGGATGGGGTTTTAAGTGATTAGTCCTCTCACACATCCTTTCAAAAATCAGCCGTGGCGAAATGAGACTGGAGTATTTTGTTGACCACATCTCCAGGGACGATCTCAGAGAGCTGGCATGGCTGGGCGTATCTCACCACAAGACTCGGTAGGGTTTGAGTGTAGGAATCAGACCGTGTCCATGATGTGTGTGTGTGTCTCTGGAGCTGACGTTGGCTGCTCAGACAACCACAGTTTAACAGATGGACGCCCAGGAAAACACACAGGAGCTCTAAAGTCAGGGTCAGAACAGATTTCTTTGTCTGTCAGCACCTCGGTGGGAGAAAGGGTTTGATGGGTCTTTGATCCAATGACTCTGTGACCCTGTTTGGAGGCCGTGAGTGAAAATAAACTCCTTAAAAATAGTTTGGAAATGTTTCATCATTCTTCTGAATTTATAACACCAATTAGTGTTGGATTTTGTATAACTGGGTAAGCCTGATTAGCCACATTTACGATAAGGTAGAACTTCTAACTTAACCTTTTTCTAACATAAGATTTCTGGGTGCAGCCAAGGTGTTGAGGGGATCCGTTTTGGTGACCCGAGGATCAGGTCTCTGCTTTTTGCAGATGATGTGGTCCTGTTGGCTTCATCAGAACGTGATCTCCGGCTTTCGCTGGAGCAGTTTGCAGCTGGGATGAGAATCAGCTCCTCTAAATTCGAGACCATGGTGTTGAGTCGGAAAAGGGTAGAATGCCTTCTCCAGGTCAGGGACGAGGTCCTGCCTCAAGTGGAGAAGTTCAAATATCTCAGAGTCTTGTTCATGAGTGAGGGAAAGATGGAGCGCGGGATTGATAGGTGGATTGGTGATGCGTCTGCAGTGATTCGGGCGTTGTACCGGTCTGTTGTGGTGAAGAGAGAGCTGAGCCGGAAGGCGAAACTCTCGATTTACCGGTCGATCTACGTTCCTACCCTCATCTATAGTCACGAGCTTTGGGTAGTGACCGAAAGAATATGATTACAGATACAAGCGGTCAAAATGGGTTTTCTCCGCAGGGTGTCTGGGCTCTCCCTTAGAGATAGGGTGAGAAGCTCAGTCATCCGGGAGGGGCTTGGAGTAGATCTGCTGCTCCTCCACATCGAGAGGAGCCAGTTGAGGTGGCTTGGGCATCTAGTTAGGATGCCTCCTGGACGCCTCCCTGGTGAGGTTTTCCGGGCACGTCCAACCAGGAGGAGACCCAAAGGAAGACCCAGGACACGCTGGAGGGACTATGTTTCTCGGCTGGATAGGGAACGCCGATTCCCCGGAAGAGCTGGCCCAAGTGGCTGGGAAGAGGGAAGTCTGGGCTTCCCTGCGTAGTCTGCTGCCCTCATGACCCGACCCCAGATAAGTGGAGGAAAATGGATGGATAAAACTTCTAATGATGGTTAATTTATAGAATGAGCAGTACAGCTAAATGTGCAGGGAGCACCTTTACCCAAAGCCCCCTGGAAAACTCTCTTATTGTATAGAAGTTGAAATTTTTGGTCAAAATTCAAAAGCCAACAACAGAACAACTGCATTAAATCATTTTAATAAATTTAACAACATTCCATATATCCCCTCCACAACTTGCTAAGTTTGCATTTGCAAAACACTTCATCTTTTAACAGTGCATGTCAATAAACACTTCATTAGATGGATGTGCTGTCCTCACAATTCTAATATGAACTAGGCCTGAAAAAGGGTCATTTAGCAACAAAATGCATGTCTTCTGGTCTCGGTGTGGAGTTTTAACATCATGCTACAGAGCAAACAAGAATTAAAGGCATATTCAATACTCTCAAGTAATATGTTCTCCCTTTATAATACAGTTACAGTACATCGTGTATGAAATATTGGTGAAAAAAGTATACAATCTTTTTTTTTTCCTCATTTGTATGTTTTATAAAAATAATCGTCTTTGTACACATACTGAAAATGTCCAGTGGTTTGCATAATAGTTTGATTGGATCAGTGTCTCTGGTCTCCGTCATTATAGGCCTGTGAAAAATGAAACACAAAAACATCAGTCTCCTAGTAACAAAATCCGACACATTAAACCACCAACAGGAATAATATCTGAGGCAGTTTCAATGAAACGACCTTTTAACATTTTGAACACGTTAAAGAAAAATGTGAGGTGGAAAATGAGGCAGGCCCGTGGAGGTTCCAATCACCATATTTCACAAGATGGGAGAGTTCTTGGATTGCAGTGAGCTTTGAGTTTGGTTGCCGTGGCAATGCTTTGGCTTCTCTGATAGCCAAGCAGCAGCAGCCTCTCAGATCTGCCTCCAGACTGGCACACTCTCACTGGGAACTGTGGGCACCTCCGAAGCCACAAGAAGGCGATCCACAGACGACCTCAAACCAGACAGGCTTTCGCCTTCTCCTAAATGTTGACGCTGTAAGTTGACGCTGTCTGCTGTAAACTCGAAACCCAAGTGACTTAATGGAACTGGGCTTCAGCTTTCCCGTCTCCACACATGAGCAGCCTCGTCCAATCGCGTTTCAGAGCCGCTGTGCCCTCCATTTAGCCTGTGACGGTAATCCACTAGGCCATAAATGAAGGTGGAGGCTTCTGCGGTGGTTATTTTGGTAACATGTTATGGCTCCACAAATGAGGTCATGTAAAAACATTAAGGCCCTCTCAGTTTTGAACCTCTGCTTACCATAGCAGAGGTATTAACACTGATCTGATTTAAAGAAATTCTTACCTGAAAACACGGATCTCTTGTTGCCGTCCCGCGAGCCACCTGTGTTAAAAACAAAGAGTCAGACAGACGTACAAGACAAGAATCTTCGAGGGATAGCTCGGATTTTTTGAAGCTGGTTCTTGTGGAGAAATGATCAGTGCTCAGTATCTTACCTCGAGTGGATAAATATCTGAATGATCTAAGTTAGAAGAATCAGGGAGAAGTTCTCATGGAGATGTCAAGCTAAGAAGACTCATGGCTGTATTAGCTCAAAAGGGTCCTTCTACTAAATCCTGAGCAAAGGCTCTGAATACTTAGGACTAGGGATGCTCGATATTGGCTTTTATCATATCTTATATCATATCCGATATTGTCTAACTTTTAATTTCCGATACCGATATAAACCGATACCGATATATGCGATGTCCCCCATAATGAAAAATATAATAAAATAAATCGTCTAGGTTACATCCAACATCACATATTTCATATCTTGAATGCTTAAGCTTTAAACATTATCTGTGCAAAATGACAACTACTTCAATTTAAGTTAGTAATAGAAAAAAAATGTCATTTTTAATTTGTCTCCAACAACAGCTGAATGACATTCTACTTGAGATAATTCTGTTATATTGAGTTGTTGGTAATTGAAAAAGTAGCTTGAGATATTTTTAGAGCTGACTATTTGCTTCTAATTCACTGTTAGCATTGTTAGCTCAACGTTAGCCTCTAGCCTTCTTTACCCGTTTAGAGTAAAACAAAAAGATGCCATGGCTTCTTAGGGGTACAAGAAGTAACTTCTGGGTCGCTCCTGTTTACTGGCATCAGTTCTTTAAACAATTCTGGATCTTTTTGTGTTGATATATACAAATGCCGGCGCTGTAGCGTTAGCTCGCCAGAGACATGGCAACCTCACGGGCTCACAGACTGTAAATAGTGACTATTGGCGCTTACACACTAGCACCAGGTCGGTACGGCCAGGCCGAAAGATTTGGTTTCACATCAGGGTAGCCCGAGAATTTCCAGCGCCAAACCGGACGCTTTTCAGCCCTCTTCCCAAGCCGGTCTGACTCGCGCCGAAACCGGTCCAACACACCCACTGCCGACTCATTGGTTGGCTCAAATTCACGCCTACCTTTAGGGGGAACCTCCGATTAGCGGATAGAATCCGCCAGTGGGGGCTTCCCACATGCGCGCTTCATTATCACTCTGAATGCGGAGTAGTTAACAAGCCTCTGACTGAAGCTGTTTTATCAGTTTCTGTCTGCTGTGATGAGCGCAGGGCAACGCGGCGTGCGCGCGCACACACACACAGACACAGCACTGCCACACAGCTTTTGTTTAATAAGGAAGACACCGCGCAGACTTCTCCACGCTCCTTTGACCCGCCCACATGCTCGGAGATGCGCTCCGACATCACTGATACATTCGCGCCAATTTTTCGTGCGCATTTCTGAGACCGCCTATCACGTCCGCATTCCAAAGGGTGTCCTGGACAACATGTGTAAACAACCTGGCAGGGCCGGGGCCGACTGAGGCCGACCGATCGGAGCTGACCCGGTGCTAGTGTGTAAGCGCCATATACGTCCCTCTTTAGTTTTTTTGAAATAAGAAAAACTGACAACCCCCCCAGCTGGCCAGAAAGGAAATCTGTTTCAATGTAACCTTCCTTCCAACATGATTGGGACATTAGACTGTTTTGTGATTATTTCACAGTAAAATCCACACCTATTGTACCTTTAATATTGCCTATATATGCTCCAATTACATGTCTGCAGTAATCACTACCAGTTGTCAATGATTTTCAATACTAAGAAATAAATAAATAAACAGTAGAGCTGACATTTTCTGCTTTTAGAATGGGAATCAGCAACCAAATAGAGTTTCCAGTTAGTGTAGAGTAATCCTAGCCTAGTGAACTAGACCAAATTCTTGCCTTGCAAAGTTTGGTCTAGGCACGCTTCATTGGAACCTTCGCAGCCCGATCCACTGCTGTGGCTGTCCAATCACAGCTCACTATAGTTTTGGTTAGGCCAATCACGGCGCTCTATATTGTGGGCCAATCACAGAGCGGGAGTAGTTGATGACGTCAAAGCTGCGACCGCAAACATAAACAACATGGCGGCAGCGCAAGAACCACGTTTGTTTGAAACGGCTTTGTCATCAATATTGGATTATTTAGACTCCAGCATGCGTAAGTCTGTCTGATATACTTAGCGGCTTCTTATTTTTATCAAACAAAGTAGTGCAATGTCCCAGTACACCTGATATTCACGTGTTTTTCATACAAAAACGACAGAAATCATTGATGTTAGACGCCATTGCTGCCTCCTTCTTTTCCGTCGCTGTGATTACGTCACATTGTTCGTTACTCTGATTGGTCCTAGCGCTATCCAATTGCATGCAGACAGTTTGAAAGACAACCGTAGATCCCGCCCCATAACTGAGAGCCGTCAATGGTTCGTGGCCAGACTATATATTCATATATATAGGATGGCGTGCCAGGCTAGAGTAATCCTGCATAAGAATTATGAGAAATCTGCATTTCTCTCTGATTCTTACCACGTACATTATTATGACTTTGATCTAGTGGAGGTAAGATACCAACTTTTAATACCTTCACCCCAAATGCAAAAAATGAATACCTCTCCCTTTAAGTAACAGTAGAGACGTTTTATTGTGTATCATCTTGCTTGGAGGTACAGTATAAGGGAGGAAAGCTGGCTCGCCTTTGCTAATGCCACAGTTTTGAATTCCATACTTTTGTGCAAAAATAAACAAGTGTCTGCATGGCATCAATCATCTCAGGCAGATTCATTATCAACTCATTTCCTTTTGCTGAATTTAATCCAAAACAGTGCATTAATTATGCTCAAAACATGTCTAGCAATGGTTTTATTTTGTGATAACTGGCACCGAAACGGTCCAGCGCATCTGTGAAAACTGTAAATAATAAATACCACAAAGATTCTATTAACTAAAGACATTTCTGTTCGCTGCGTACACCCAGGCGTGTCAGATTCATGAGTGTGGTGCTAAGTATTAACAGGGTTTAGACAGAGAAAAAGAGCAACTTTCATCTGCTTTGTGGAATGTGTGGTTGACGCTTAGTGGAAGTTTATAGAATAACAGGAAATAGTTAAGGATTTTCCCCTATTATTTAGCTCTCAGCCCAGACACATCTGCTGTGATTCAGAGGTTTTACTGTACTAACGATGTGAACTCCGTGCTCACGGACACACTCTGTGTCTTATATTATTACCAGCATTCATTCATAATATTCAATTATGTTTATTTTCAGTAAATTCTTTGAGCTAAATTCTCAAACGTTCATCTTTTTCTCAGCCCTGAGGTACTTCGTTTAATAACAGCCAGCAAGATGTAATCACATCGTGCCTTTATCCTTTCACACAATCGTGTGACCCGAAAACCAAAAACAGGGCCTCTAGCCATGGGTGTCGCTGCCACAAAGGCATAAAAACTGCCCTAGAAATCATTGAAATATCTGATTAAAGGGGGGTAATTCTCACATCTCACCCTGACTAATAATATTCTCACGAAACTTGCGTGGTGACATACAAACCAGATTTTAGGTCCCGTGGGCCTTCTCTCATGCCAAAAAGTGCTCTGTCATGGCTTGTGGCTGCTGGGTCTCCTTTCTTGTCTCTCTCTGCTCTCTGAGCCACGTCTAATTCAATATGTGCTTCATATCCTTTTCTCAACATGCCATTAGCATTGCCAAGACTCAGGGCAGGCCCCCAGGGGCTATTAGGAAGACCTATCCATTTATTGTGCAAGATACACATTTGGCAAAACGACGACTCTCTAGAGGACCTTGTCAGAGGGGTTATGTTTCCACGTGACAACCAGTCGCTAGCTTGATCTTTTCTTTGATGGGGACTCTTGAGTCATAACATCAGTGAAAGCTGACTTTCTGAATCCCACATGCAGGTCATTTCCAGTTTGAGTAGCGGATGCTGATTCTTTGTTTACTGTATAAACAGCAACCGTTACACCAGATTGGGAAGAATTCCTAATCTAAGCCTAAATCAATTGTTTGGAGCCATTCTGAAAAAGAAGATTGGGATTGGAAGTGACAACTAAAACAAAAACGTGGAAAAGCTGGTCTGGCTGATTGTCAGGAAATATGACCATCAATGCAGCGCACGGTTCCAAGACGAGGAGGTGTTGACAACTAATGCTAAATGAGAATGAACACTGGTTCTGATATTTGATAGGGTTGTAATTTCTCCTTTAAATACATCTGAGACCAGGGGAATGAGAAACAGGTTCTGGAGAATTTTCTGTTGACACAAAATAAATAATAAAAATGTTCCACTGACTTATGTATTCGATATATTCATGTCAAATTTTTTTAGCGTTCTATCTGTGGCCTAATAATGCATTTAGATAACAATATAGTTTAGTAAAAGTGCCATTTAACCAATTCTCAAGGAATTTAATGAGCCTACTTGTTCTTCAAATGATAAAACCTCTTCGGATGGGTTTTAATGGATCTATCTGTATTTGTAGAGGGGTTCTAAAGTTTCACTCAAATGTTTCTAAAGATGTTTGACCAGATTTAGACAAAAGACATCCACTTTCAAACAGGCCCTCTTCTAAGGCTAGGTTCACACTGCAGGCAAAAGTGCATCAAATCCACTTTTTCCCTAGCCTAGTGAACTAGACCAATTCTTGCTTTGCACAGTTTGGTCTAGGCACGCTTCATTGGAACCCTCGCAGCCCAAACCACTGCTGTGTCTATCCAATCACAACTCGCTATAGTTTTGGTTGGGCCAATCACAGTGCTCTATATCATGGGCCAATCACAGAGCGGGAGTAGCCGATGACGTCAGCGCTGCGGCCGCGAACGCCGCGAACCCAAGCAACATGGCGGCAACTCGGAAAACACGTTCGTTTGAAACGGCTTTGTCATCAACATTGTATTATTTAGACTCCAACGTGCGTAAGTCTGTCTGATATACTTAGCGGCTTCTTATTTTTATCAAACAAAGTAGTGCAATGTCCCAGTACACCTGATATTCGCGTGTTTTTCATACAAAAACGACAGAAATCATTGAAGCTAGACGCTATTAAAGCCTCCCGCTTTTCCGGATTACGTCATGTTGTTCGTCACTCTGATTGGTCCTAGCGCTATCCAATTGCGTGCTGACATTTTGAAAGACAACCGTAGATCCCGCCTCACAACTGAGAGCCGTCAATGGTTCGTGGCCAGACTATATATTCACATATATAGGATGGCTTGCCAGGCTACTTTTTCCCCACATGTGACCCATATCTGATTTTTTTGTGACAGTTTGAACAGCTCAGATCCGATTTTTTTTAATTCGATCCAGGTCGTTTGCATACGTGGTACTGATTCCAAAATATATTCGACGTTTTTGAAAACGACTGCAGTCTGAACGGTCATGTCGCATTAAATCCGCCTCCTACGTCACTGACCAGCGGAGGTGAGCGTCCTGTCAGGACGATCCTGAGGAGGAGCGCTGACAGAGGGATTCAGGGGTGTGTCGGACATCCTGTCAAGTTTTGGAATTAAAAAATACAAGAAAGCCTGAGAGTGGGAGGTGCCGCTGCAGCGAAGCGTCTCTCCGGTCTCGGTCTCCGTGAATTAACTTAATACCAGAACATTTTCAGGGTATGCTAACTCGGGAAGACGGCGGGAAGAAGGACTGAAACACATCACAACTCCACTTCTCCTGGTTCTGACTGGGACTTCTTGTCTTCTGCGAATGTGGGTCGCTTTGGGGCCGTGAAGCGTTTACACTGGAGAATGTTTGATGTCGCATTTCAGTTATAATGTTAACAGCTACACAAAAAAAATCGAATTTACTCAAAAAATCCGAATTGAGCATCAAGACCTGCAGTGTGAACCTAGCCTAAGACACCTATTATCAGAACTTCCCTTGAGAATTTTTCACAATTTATCAAATTGTCTGCCGCAGGTAAGACATTTACTGCTCATAAATACTCCACACAACCCCGCTTTAGGAGAAAATAGTACGCCCTAAACCCATAACAGAATTTTCTTTGCATTTTTTGAATATCTGTGAATTTGTGAACCTTAGGTTGTTGACAACGTTCCATTTAAAGTGATCAGAGCTGTGAGCTCAGCTACATGTTGACCAATTATGAAGCAGCACAAACCTGCCAGCTCCTCGGTGGATTTCAGTGAATTGAAAAGTACTTAGTTTCACTCCAGTGAGGTTCTGATTATCGGCCCATTCAGCCAAATGCATTAATTTGATTTACAAACCAGAACATTCAATGATCTAATGCTGTCACATTTGAAGCTAGAGTATTATGCTTATTGCATTGCAGCCAGACCGTTACTGTGAACAGATTTACAGCGTTCAATAACGATCAATCACGTCTAAATCGAACAAATCCCAACAGAGATTTATCTTTCACATGATGCCAGGAAAGAACATTTTACATGACAACTTTTCTCCATTTAAGAACCCCACAAGGATTCCTCCCAGCAGTGAAATATGGAAATTTTCTGCCCTTCTGTTCCAGCTGAAAACTTTATGATAAGTCATTTTCTTTAGCTCCTTTAACTCAGTCGTGATTTATTAGGGAAGAGTGACATAGTGAAATTAATCTCACATCTCACCCAAAAAAAAAAGTTTCAGGAAGGTAAAATCATTAATAGATCTGTGAGCTGTGGATTCACCCACGAGACTTTGACGAAACTGAAGGAAGCTGTAAATAAACGCATGACCCTGGAACGGTGAAGCAGAATGAAAATACGTGAAGCAACAGGAAAGTAGATGACTCACTCTTATCCTGTTCAGGAGGTTCCAGGATGTCACTGTCTGTGTCACTGGGGATATGCCAAGGCTGTCTGATGGCCTGTAACTGCTGGTAAAACTCATCCTGAAATGAGAAAAGAACATGATGCCAGAAAGGTGATAAAAAGGAAATTAAGGCTAGGAAAGACACTTTTAACAGCTGAGTTATCAGTTTAAATACTCTAACAGATCCAAAGGGGTTCAAATGAAGGCAACTGGACGTTTTTGATTTCTTGAAGACGTTTCGCTTTGTCAATTATGGCTGGAATATCGGAGGCTCAAGCTTATAAACTGTAGCTGTCTATTGTTGCTCAACGAGCAGAAACTGCTTATGAATACCTCTCCTCCCTACCTCCTGATGAGACATTGCGGACGTTAGCCTCTATTGTGAGGATCTGATCAATCTGATCAATGCTACGATTCCCTCACAATAGAGGCTAACGACCCCAACAACTCATCAGGAGGTAGGGAGGAGAGGTATTCATAGGAGGTTTCTGCTCGTAGAAAAAGCTTCTCGGATGAGAAGTGAAACGCCTTCAAGAAATCGAAGAAGTTCAGTTTCCTCCATTCAGAACCCTTTGGATTACCATGACCTGGATGACTGAGAACCTTCACCAGCATAGTCTAAGAGATTACATATAGTCAGACAGAAATATGTTTTCAGCGGTAATACATGTTAAAGACCGGGTTCACTCATTTTTCAATGCATTTTCAGTGGTCTCTAGTACAAATGAATGCCTTGTGAGTTGATCTCTGTGGGGAAAGAAACGCTCTGGCGTTCCTTTTTCAGGAACTAGAAGTGAGTCAGAGCAGGGGTGAGCAGACCATGACAGGGTTTGGAGTCTTACTTCCTGATATTAGGGCGATGGTGGCAGAGGGGTTAAGTGGTTGCCTTGCAATCGGAAGGTCGCAGGTTCGCGACCCGCTCAGTCTGTCAATGTCGTGTCCTTGGGCAAGACACTTAACCCAAGTTGCCTGCTGGTGGTGGTCGGAGGGACAGTTGGCGCCTGCGTTCGGCAACCTCGTCTATGTCAGTGCGCCCCAGGGCAGCTGTAGCTACACTGTAGCTCATCGTCACCAGTGTGTGAATGTGTGTGTGAATGGGTGAATGATACGCTGTAGTGTAAAGCACTTTGGAGTCCTCTGACTCTGAAAGCTATACAAGTGCAGGTCATTTATCATTTAATCAAACATTTAGCCTGATTGGCTAACAGCAACACGACTCTACCACTGACTCAGTTTGCTCTCTATTGTTGATGTTTAATCTCCACAAATAACACAAGCCTGAAGGAGTTCTGCTGTGTAGTGGAGTTGCTAATGCTAACAGTTAGCTTCTACTAGTCGAGATGCGCTCTGGACGCTAAATCAACAACAGCATTCCCCTCGTGAGCCAAGATGGATGAATCAGGCCAAATCTCATATAACATCACAAAATCTGTCAGAACATATGTTGGGGATGACTCTCAGCTACTACAACTTCAAAGTTTAGCCCAATATCTGCCAATGGGATTCACTTACAGCTATTTTTGTGGTGGGCAAATTGAATCATTGATTTTCAATCGCCTCAATGCCAAACTAATCAAGTGTTGTTTTTTAAGGCAAAAATATGTTTAATGGATTATACGAATAATTTCTAATCAAAACTGTCCAACCAGTCTGAGCTTCGAGGCTCCAGTCCTTCAGCAGCATAACAGGTGACCTCAATTACAGCAGACTGGGTGCACTGGAATAATGTTTTGGATCATGTCACTAGGTGTCAACTGGTATAACTGTCAATAAAAGTATACAAAGGGACCGTAAAGCCCCCTCCCCGTCATTAGGAGAGCCTTCGGAAAAGGCTCGTATTTAACGGGGCTGCCGTTAAGTAGATCATGAAAGGAAAATATGAAAAGAGATCCCTCTGAAAGCACCCCTTTAATGCCAGGCTCGTTTTTCCACAATGAAATGACAACCTACTGTAAAGACCTCCACGACTCTCCGCAAAAACCCCACACGAAGTAAGAGTGTGTGTTCGGTAGGCCATGCACAGACTCACACGTAATCTGTCTGTGTAAAAGCTCTCATGTTCTACAGCCAGCTTTACTGGGAATACACATCATATCTCATTTGACTAAATCTATTTTAAAGTCAGTTTCTACAAGTTTTAAACAAAGTATGTAAGCTTGATCTAGGATTTCCATTTAAAAGAGGATATTTTCTGTTCTCTTTCTGCCACATATGGAGCTAAAAGCAGGAGGCAAAGACTTTAGGATTGCTCCAGAGGCTGCTAGACTGTTTCTGTCTAGAGGTTAAGTAAATACACAAAAAGTAAGTGCAAAAATAACAATTTGTGGTTTATGTGTTGGGTTTTTCGTCAGCCTGGCCCATACTTGTCATGACTATCTCCAGGCAGTCACTGTGCAAAGCCAAAAAACCATCATTTAAAAAAAAAAAAAACAGGAATCCATCACTTTCCATTACATTTCCACCTATTTTTTTAATGAAAAATATATTTATAAAACCATATTCCCAAAATAGATTTTTTTAAAAAGAAAAGTTCAACTTTTAAAATTTTACGGCAAGAAAACCCTAATTAGTGGGATTTTATTTAACAGTCAATTATAAAGTATCCAGTTATACAAAATAAAACAGAACACTAGATGATACATATTGATGCAGTATACGTTGATACAATGCATATCTGCTTCTGTAGCAGCTTTCCTCTGTTTTATTTAGTGCTCAAGATGTGTGCAACGCTGCCTAGCCATGATTTGTTTACCCCCAAACATCCCAACTCTGCCACCCACTCACTTAACTTGGTGACAGCAGATACTTAAACATGTGAGAGATTTTCCTTTACAAGTTCAGAGAACTCCATGGTTTCAAGGCTAAGCCAATTAGTGATCAAAGTCTATATTTCTGAATCAAAATATACCAAAAATCTAGGCTGGAAAAGTGAAGAGAGGTCATGATAAACAATCTAGAGCTCTTATTTTGAAGAGCCACGCTACAGCATTTTATTGTGTTTTTAGCTGAGAAAATGCAGTGTGCTTCCAAACTCAATGAGCCCTCTGGTTAATTAAATGATATCTTAAAGCTAACATCATAAAAACTTACCTCAGACAGATACGCCCGAAGACTGGCACCGAGGCTGTCTGTAGTACTGAGTCCTGGAGGGGTCAGCAGAGGTCGAGTGAGGATCGGCTGACTTGTGGGTGTCACGGGGCGACTCCGTGACCTCCTGAAGGTCACCTCTTTGTGAGATCCAGGGTTAAAACTAGAGCGTGTAAGTAAGCTAGTAGGGGTCACAGGCCTGCTGGGGGTTCTCGGGGTTTGAGTCCTACTCCCAGGGTTGCTGGGAGATTGAGTCCGTCCCATGGTCAAGGAAGTGGGTTTGGGATTATGCGAGGGGAGGCCGATGCCAGAGAAGCTGGGAGACTGGGGCCTGGAGACGAGGCTTTGGAGAGGAAGCATATCAGGTAGAGTTCGGTGGCGCAGAGGGTTGTGGAGACTGCTGTGTGGATTATTGGAGCTCCGAGTGGTCATCTTTCCTACTTCTGCCAGTTTGGCCAGGTCCTTCTCAACCTCTGCAGAAGAGAGAGGACAACATGTCAGTATATTAATTGATTTAAAAACTAAAAGCTAAATATAAAACGTTAGCTTTTTAAGATAGGTGCTTGTTGGTGTCAAGAACAGATTGGGTGTTAGCTTGTCAATCTGGTCAGAATAATTTTTTTTTTCAAACTCAGGCCTTGCAGTAATAAGCCGCGTTTCCAATACAGGAGTTCTGAAAAATTCCTGGGAGGGAGGAAGGTGACAGGAAAAGAATGCTGGCTCTGTCCTCTCAGTTGTTATGTCTCCATAAAAAAATTGTCCCTTTCATGATTTAGTTAAAGTAACAACAGATAGTTTTTTTAACGTTAAGCTAGAGCTTTAACGTTGATCTCAATGATTGTTGGGTTAGAAACTTGACCAGTTTCATATTTGACACCACTCTGCAGCCCTCTACTGACGAAAAAATGCACTTGATAGTTTTGTGGAGCGGGTAGGTGTTCTAGGGGAGGAGCTCTTTACTTGCTTTACGGCTGTTAGTTGTAATGCTAGCGGTTAGCATTTTCAGTTCGCCAATAAAAAATAAAAAGCACAAGAAGAAAAAAAAGTTTGCTTTTTCTGCTGGCATCATGGTGGAATCTGGAAGTAAAAGTTAGAGTAATGTCTTTAGAGGCGAAGCAAAGAGCCAAAACCGGAGTGAAAATTGGTGCGGCCTACGCTAGTTTGAGGGAGCTAAAGGAGGCTACAAAATCATGGACTGATGGTGACCTGGCTTTGTTGCTACTGGACTTGTAAGTAATATTTTTGTCCAACAGTGTGGATCTTTTTACTTTAATAGCGTTGTTAGCTATAGCTATAGCTGCAGCAGGATTCTTTACAGTAGTTGTAATTCCACTTTCAACCAGTAGGGCAGAGGAGCAGGAAACTCCTTGTTGTTACTTTAACATGTCAGCATATCATGACGTTTTGCAGTGCACGACGTCACTGATCAATGCCAAAAGGCGTCCATGGCCATTATTAACATGACAAAAGGTTGATTCTATCAAATGACACGTAACTGAATCCAATCAATGAATGAGGAGAGCAGCTGTGTGATGTAAAAAACGGCATTTGATGATCCAAAGAAAGGGGCGTTGTTATAGAAGGTCCGGTAAACTTACCCGGAAGTTCCGACGGTGGAAACAGGCCTATTGATCATGACCTCTTTACAGAACGTCACTTTAAAAACTGAACTTTCCCTTTAAGATTTCTCCTCTCCAATTTTATTCCTCTTGACAGATTGAATTGACAGTGATTGAACTGCGTTTTTATATATTCGTGACACTGCCTGTAACGTTCTGTACAAATCCCAGATTAGCTTCCAAGATTCCAGCATAACGTCAGGCTTGCTTTTGATCATAACTCAGACCCATGAAAAGAAACTGGTTTGCATCCCGCTGGACAGATGATTCACAAATTTTACCGAGCATTAAAGTGGGCGTGACTGCTCGGCTTTAATCCTTCTTCTGGGTAATGATGACAATATTTATAGACCTTATAAACTGTGATGAATCAAGCTTCCCTTAATAGAAAAGAAAAGTTCAGAGCTGACATACAGCGAGTGCAGAGTGTAATATCCTTTTTTCTCCTGACAAAAACAAACTTGTTTGCTTCTCCGGTAGTTTAAGCAACAATTTCTGTTTCCCAACTCCTCCGATCAACATCTGGATAACTTTTTTTTCCTTCTCCTTCAAATGTTTTGCTTTTGTTCCAAACTCTGGCAACGTGCATTCAACAAAACTTGTCTGGGAGTTATCATCCGAGGTGCATAATTTCACCAGTGAGTCATCAGGAGGGGAGTCTTTCTGGAGAGCGGTGTATGTGTGGCGTCAAATAAAACAAAAGCAAGCATGACAAGTATTTCATAAACCTTGACTTCCTTGTTTTTGAACAAATGGTGCTCCGCTCCCATACAAACAACATTTTTTCCATGCAATAATTTGAACCACATGTTCCTGTTCGCTGACAAATATCCATTTAGGATGCAAAGTAAAAACTTACTGCAGCACAACTCTAAATAATGCGTAAAAACATTTAATTTTGAAGTTCATTTACAGATTTATACTGTATAGTATTCCTAAAAGTTCATTTATTTGACATTTTTATGCTTTAGAACCTCTGATTGTGAAGAAATCAGCTTTTTTCAGTAAGATACAGCCTTAAATGAGTCTTTATCACCCGTTTTTTTTGCATAAATCCTAATAAGATAATTACCTCTGTGGCTGCTCAGCACATATCATGACATCATCTTTCAGCTGTGTATAATTTCACCCCTAAAGCAGCACTTTAATTAGCACTGCCCCTGACCTTAAGACCAAAACCTAATTGCAGGGAGGAAAAAAAGTGAAACTTAAATAAAAGTTGCACGATCTAAAATAAAACCGAGTTCAAACCCACCTACACCACGTTAACCATGTCTTGTGTTATTATTATATTTCTGCTGTAAACAGGACATGTTCATTAGTAATCCATTCCCGTAACGTCGATCTGCTCAGCTCCACATATTTACACTCCTAATAAAAACACCACATGTTTTAGGCCGTTGAAATCATCCTCTCTTCCATAAATGGTCACGCCACTCCTGATCTTTTTATAAACCAGTTCTATTGACTTTGTGACACTGAACAGCAGCCAATCAGATGCAGATTTCACTTAATTTGACTGTAACAGTGACTCTGGTGCAACAAGACGGCTCCTGGAAATCAAGGGAATAAAAAAAACATCACTGTAGAAAGTTTAGAGAACATGGGACCGAGAAGAGACAAGAAGAAATAAGAACAGACCAAATGCATTAAAGTCTTTGATCAGAAAGCAGGAACACGTGGTGAGAGAGAACACAGCCACAGCATGCTATAAAACCATTAAGAACTCATGCAATCTTTATTAGGTCTGAAAATAAACAAACCCAATACTGACAAATTTCCCTGCAGGGTTGCAACTATGTGAAAAGCTGCTTTTAAAAATAAACTAAAACATTAGAGAAAAACACAGAAATACCCTT
Organism: Aphyosemion australe; assembly: GCA_006937985.1. Taxonomy (NCBI): domain Eukaryota; kingdom Metazoa; phylum Chordata; class Actinopteri; order Cyprinodontiformes; family Nothobranchiidae; genus Aphyosemion; species Aphyosemion australe. The sequence continues at coordinate 6,465,241 of SSNS01000002.1, forward strand.
TCCTTTCTAGTGTGTGCACTTATTCTGGGCACTTACCCATGATCCACTGCAGGGATAACCAATGTTTTTGTTGTATGAAAACAAAATTGTATTCCTCCACTTATTAACCCCTTATTACCTATTAACTTTCTAATGAACTTAATCGAATCATCTGCATCAGTGTCACAGTTATTAGCTGAAGCTATATCTGTGATTTATCTTATTTTATCAGATTTTCTTTTATGATTAGTGCTTTAAGCGAGTAACACCTAAATCAACTTTTTTTTTTAACTGATAACCTGTATAGATGAATGTCTATTAGTGCTGTAGACATGTGTAGTCATTATTCCCAGCCAGCACACATAGGTGGGCCACATATGGGATCTATATGGGCAAGCCATATGGGTCCCAACAGGGTTTGTCTGCAGTTTCCACAGTGGCCCCATGGGAACATAGATTTTAATGGGCCCTACATGGGTTTCAGAATAGAATAGAATAGACTTTATTGATCCCACAGTGGGGAAATTCACTTGTCACAGCAGCACCATCACTCAAAGGGTAATTAGAAGAAAGATAAAAACAAGGATACATGTATGTACACATAGGCAGTAATCTAGTATTGTAATCTTAGATCACTAAAAAAACCACAAATAAAAGATGAAAACAAACTTGGTACCAACACTATGCATCATACTGTAAGAGACACAGACAACAATGTGAATCCGGTATTGCACAAGTATAGAACACATACTGAATATTGCATTGGTGTTATTCTGTACCAGGATGATACCAGCACAGCTTAAACTGAGGAGTTATACACTCTTACAGCAGAGGGGATGAAAGATCTGCGATAGCGCTCAGTTTTACATCTGGGATGTCTCAGTCTACCTCTGGAGGAGCTGTCCATGATCTCCACAGTGGAGTGCAGTGGGTGGGAGGGGTTTCTTAAGATGGAGGTCATCTTCCCCAGCATTCTCCTTTCACACGTCTCCTCAACAGAATCCAGCGGGCAGCCCAGAACCGAGCTAGCTTTGGTAGCTAGCTTGTTCAGTCTCTTCCTGTCACGGTCAGAGCTGCCTACACCCCAGCAGACCACAGCAGAATGAATAACAGAGCCAACAACAGAGTGATAAAAGGATTTTAGCAGCTGGGAGTTAACTCCGAAGGACCTCAGCCTCCTCATGAGATGGAGGCATCTTTGGCCCTTCTTATACAGAGCATCTGTGTTGTGGGACCAGTTCAGTTTACTGTTGAGGTGAACGCCCAGGTACTTAAAGGTGTCCACCACCTCAATGTCTGCTCCCTGGATGTTTACTGGTGAGTGAGGAGGAGTGTTTCTCTGGAAGTCAATCACCATTTCCTTTGTTTTACTGGTGTTCAAGCGAAGGTGGTTACGCTCACACCAGTCCACAAAGTCCATGATGACTGACCTGTACTCCTGGTCGTCCCCCTCAGACACACAGCTGACGATGGCCGAGTCATCAGAGAACTTCTGGAGGTGACAGCTGCTGGTGTTGTAGGTGAAGTCCGAGGTGTAGAAGGTGAAGAGAAAGGGTGAGAGCACTGTACCCTGTGGAGCTCCAGTACTGCACACAACCACCTCAGACGTACAGTTGTGCAGCCTCACGTACTGTGGCCTGTTGGTGAGGTAGTTGATGATCCATGCGGTCAGATGTTCATCTACTCCTGCACCCCTCATCTTCTGCTGCAGTAGACACGGCTGGATGGTGTTGTAGGCACTGGAGAAGTCGAAGAACATGATCCTCACAGTGCTTTTTTGCATCTCGAGGTGATTCAGAGCCCAGTGCTGCAGGTAGATGAGGGCGTCCTCCACCCCCATGTTTGGTTTATATGCTAATTGAAGTAGGTCTATTTCTGGGGTCACCACTGAACGTAGATGGGTGAGGATGAGTCTCTCCATAGTCTTCATCAGGTGGGAGGTCAAGGCGACTGGTCTGTAGTGGTCTGGTTCCCTGGGATGTGATGTTTTGGGGACTGGAACCACACAGGAGGTCTTCCACAGGATGGGGACCTGCTCCAGTCGAAGGCTCAGGTTGAACATGTGTGTGACCACTTCACACAGCTGGTCAGCACAGTCTTTGAGCAGTCTGGGGCTGATTCCGTCAGGACCTGCTGATTTTATGCTCTTAAGCCGCCTCAGTTCTCTCCTCACCTGGTCCGGTGTAACTGAGAGGGGGGAGTGGGGAGGGGGGGTTGTTGCTGATGAGAGTTGGTGGAGGGGGGGAGCTGATGAATGGTGTGAAGTTGGGAGGTGGGGGTTTGGCTGGCTGAGTGGAGGTGGTTGGGGGGTGGTGGTGTTGGTGGTGCCTGTTGCAGCAGTGGGGGGAGTGGAGTCGAATCTGTTAAAAAACTGGATAAGCTCATTGGCCCGGTTCTGGTCCCCGTCAGCAGACCCACTGGCACCACTCCTCCCCCTGTGACCTGTGATGTTCCTGAGGCCTCTCCAAGCACCACGAGCATTGTTCTGCCCCAGCTGATTATCCAGCTTCCTCCTGTAGCTGTCTTTTGCCTGTCTTATTTTGTGTTTAAGTTCTTTCTGTACACGTTTTTGCTCCTCCTTGTTTCCAGACATGAAAGCTTTTTTCTTCTCGTTCAGCAGGGATTTCAGCTCTGGAGTCAGCCACGGTTTATTGTTTGAGAAACACCTCACTCTTTGTGTTGGGACGGTATTTTCTACACAGAAGTTTACATAATCAGTCACACAGTGGGTCAGGCTGTCAAGGTCATCACCATGAGCGCTGCAGAGTGTTTCCCAGTCAGTGGTTTGGAAACAGTCCCTCAGAATTTCTGTTGATTCCTCATTCCACACTTTCACAGTTTTTTTCTGAGGAGGCTCCTTAATCACTCTGGGTGTGTATTCAGGCTTCAGGTAAATGAGGTTGTGGTCTGAGCGGCCGAGCGGCGGTAGGGGGGAGGAAGTGTATGCGTTTTTGACATTAGCATACAGAAGATCAATTGTATTGAAATTTATTGTGGGACACGTAACATACTGTGTAAAAGTGGGGAGAGTGGAGGAGAGTGAGGCGTGATTAAAATCCCCGCTGATGAGAACAAGCGCGTCTGGATGAGCTGTCTGCAGCTTCTCCACAGAACTTTGGAGCAGCTCGCATGCCGCGACTGCGTCAGCCGAGGGGGGGATGTTACACATTAAACGCTATGACATGTGAAAACTCTCTCGGGATATAAAGAGGGTTTGACTCAAACACTGGCAAACCCCTGTGGGGCCACCATGGAAACCGCAGACAAACCCTGTTGGGACCCATACAGCTTGCCCATATAGATCCCATATGGGGCCCACCTTTGTGTGCTGGCAGTTTAGTGCATCTTACTTAAAATGTAATAATTCAGCCCAAAAATGTAATTATTTATCAGGGTTAAAATTTGTTCTACACTGATTTGGAATCAGCCACAGCTGGTGGCTAAGAGGTGACGTTGTCTGTCCAGTATTTCGTCCTCTCTTCTAGTGATCAAGGTGGACAGGAAACCCTCCAGCCTGCTGCAGTTTCTGAGTCTGCCCGTTCAACTGAATGGTGAGTCTGCTGTGTGTGTGCTCGTGTGCTTGTTAACAACTTGTTTTTCCGACTAAGAAACTCAGAGAGCGCACCAGGGGGGTTGAGGTCAATTACTGCGTATGTGCTGCTCTCTCAGTCCGCCAGGCGACGCCTTCTTTAGGTGCATTTTTCTGACAGGAAATGTGGGTAAAATAAGACTCCACCCATGATGCGACTCACCCTTTAAAGTTCAGCCTGCGTCATTGCTGATTGTTTCCCTGCCACTATCTCAACGTGCTGGGACTTTTGGACAGTTAGACACTAAATATCAGCTCCGGTGGCCTAGTGGTATGAGTGTCCGCCCCGGGACTGGAAGATCGAGGTTCAAATCCCGGTCGGGTCATACCAAAGACTTAGAAAAAATGGGACCCAGTGCCTCCTCGCTTGACCCTCAGCATTAAGGGGTTGGATTGGGGGGTTAAACCACTGAATAGTTCCCGAGCGCGGCCACAGCTGCAGCTCACCGCTCCCCACCAAATGGATGGGTCAAATGCAGAGATGTAATTTCACCAGTGTGTGATGATGACTTGGGACTTTACTTTGACTTTAAATTGTTTGCAAAAGGTTTTGAAGCAAGTAAAAAAGTCTAGTTACTTTGTTTTTGATTAGTGGTTCCCAACCTTTTTTCCACGAGGACCCTCCAAGACAAGCCTGGCCACCGAACCCCTACTTCTACCCAAAAACACACATTAAAAGTCATTAGTTCTGAACATTTATTTGCAAAAATAAACCGTTTTTTGTAGTTATTTTCCTTGATTTACATTGTAGGGTGTGTTATTGGGATTTTATAAATTTAATGTTTACAAATATAATTCTGGTAAATTCACAACCTCAGCACAGACAAAACTGTGATCTCTAGTGACCCCCTTGTGATTACACTGAATGTTGCAACAAGTTTTAAATACAGCTAGGTCATGTAGAGCATATGATGTCATTTCTTATGCTTGCCAATCCCCTTCGAAGATGATGCACAAATCTTGCATTTTCTGTCTAATGGAAATTAAATTGATGAGTTCTAGACAGCTTCTCACACTTGCTCCCCTATTTTTAGTCAGATCAAACTGTTTACTTCCTTATGCGTTCCTATAGCAACCCCATCAGGCTTCAGCCATGCATGGTTTTTGTTTCTGCAGTTGTCCTTTATTATTAAAACATTTTTTTGCATTTACCACTTCTGTCTCAGAGTCTGCACATCTGATCCCCTCTAAAGCCTCAACCCACACGACAAGAACCCTGAATTCAGTAACTCAGTGTAAAACAATTCCTGCGGGGAAATTTAGTGTATTTTTAGCTTCAGTTTTCCTGAAAACTCCTGCTGTTCTGTTTATTGAAAAGCTGGATGAATTTGCTTCACATGGGTTTGGTATGTGAAGCCTGTACACAGTGTGATCCAGTCCAACAGAAAGGAAAGAAATGCTAAAACAAACAAGTGTGTGACACATGACACAGACCGGCGCCGATCCCTCCGGCCTTCGCCCCAGACTTTCATCTGATTCATACATGAATACACCGTTGATCTTCATGACAGCAAACGCAGTCGCTGACTCACCCAGGCATCACAAAGATGAGCAGCGAACTACACGACGAACGCTAAAGCTCGTCAGCTGTATCTCTGACACTTTTGCAGTGTAGTCTGGGAAGACTGCAACCAATGATCCATTGTAACGAAGCTGGCGGCGCGTACATGCGCGGGTTAGAGTCTCTGCTCAGTCTCGATAGTAATGTAGCTTAGCCACAATAGGTAGTGGCCTATTACTCGTCTGTTTACCTGCTTGATGCGATCGGTCTACCATTGGTTCATTCTCCAGCTGCAGAATCTCCTTTAATATTTTAGCTACCATTGCGGTCGAGGAGATGCAACGTTCCAATAATAAGAACGTTGCATCTCCTCGAGCGGCTCTCCAAATCTTCACATTTCACCTGTAGCTTGGAAAGTTCCTTCTTTAGCTCCCCCATTGTGCTCCGAAGACAGACAACCTTGTCCGACAGGGTGGACAAACCGTCCTCCATCTCCGTAACTCTCGCCCGACCCTCCGGCCTTCATCGCCCTCAGATCTCCCTTAATAAATTTAAAATCCTCCGCCAGGGCTTCCTTCATTTCCGATCTGAACACCGCCAAGAAGTCGGATTTCAGCGTCTGAGGCATTTCAGCATTCAGCTCTAATATGTCTGCGTCGCTAGGGCAGATCTCAGCTTCGGTGTAGTCGTGGCGCCGACTGTGACCGGATTATTCTGGCTCAAGGAGGCTCAGTGAGTATTTCTACTCTTCTTGGAATTCGCTGCCATTTCTTAAAACTCTCAAAGTTGATAAAACCAGTATAAAGTACCAGGCGTCGAGCTTCGCCGCAAAAGTTGCTGCTGCACGGCATGTAGTACTGGAGGATTCCACTAGGGGGCACAGTAGAGTACTCAGACCAGATAGAGAGCCGAGTTTGTGGGGTACAACAAAAAAAAACATGCCGTCAATAGATGTGATCAGTTACTGGTTAATTTTATGATCACGACAGAAAAAAAGACAGCAGCGGTATCGTAGATGGTTAGCCTAGTGAACTAGACCAAATTCTTGCTTTGTAGAGTTTGGTCTAGGCACGCTTCATTGGAACCCTCGCAGCCTGATCCACTGCTGTGGCTGTCCAATCACAGCTCGCTATAGTTTTGGTTGGGCCAATCACAGCGCTCTATATTGTGGGCCAATCACAGAGCGGGAGTAGCCGATGACGTCAGAGCTGCGGCCGTGAACACAAACAACATGGCGGCAACGCCGGAGCCACGTTTGGTTTGAAACGGCTTTGTCATCAACATTGGATTATTTAGACTCCAACGTGCGTAAGTCTGTCTGATATACTTAGCGGCTTCTTATTTTTATCAAACAATGTAGTGGAATGTCCCAGTACACCTGATATTCACATATTTTTATACAAAAACGACAGAAATCATTGATGTTAGACGCCTTTGCTGCCTCCCGCTTTTCCATCGCTGTGATTACGTCACGTTGTTCGTTACTCTGACTGGTCCTAGCGCTATCCAATTGCGTGCTGACATTTTGAAAGACAACCGTAGATCCCGCCTCACGACTGAGGGCCGTCAATGGTTCGTGGCCAGACTATATATTCACATATATAGGATGGCTTGCCAGGCTAGTAGATGGTATGAAAGACCTCTAAACCAGAGGTGAAGTGATCGTGGTGACTGTCTCGCTCATTTAGTCCACTCCGCCTACTGGTTACTTGTATATTGCAGCGTTCGAACGCTTTGTGTTAATTTTGGGGGACGCGCACAAACGACGCTTCAAATCAACATGTTACGTGTGGCAGCCATTGTTAAACAGCAAGTATATTCCAGGCCTTATTCTTCTGCCATCTTGGCTCTTCTCTCTTGTTGGATTATTACTGTTACAGATTTCTAAAAAATCATATATAATTCCTGAAAGGGGTAAAAATCCAGATTGTAGCTTTAAACCAGACACTTATTTGATTAAAAGCAGCATTTTCCAAGTGTAATCTAAAACCTTTTCAGGTTCACAAATCACATTTCAAAGTATGTTTAAATGAGTGTAAATGCAGAGCATGGTTTATTCTGTAATCATTAAAGCCACTAACACACACATACACACACACACACACACACACACACGGCCTACCAGCGAGCTGTTTGCCCATGTTCTCCAGCTCTTTGGAAAAGAGGGAGTCACCGAGCAGCAAGCCCGTCTGCCCCACAGAGCTCCCACCTCTCACAGCCTTCAGATCAGCGTCCCAGACAGCCTGACGCTAGGGGAACAAAAAAAAAAGAAAAAAGAAAAGTCAGTCACATTAGACGTAAGACCCTTCAATTAACTCTTTATATAATTTTCAGCTAATGATGAAATTTTCTGAGCCATATCTACTGAAAAAAGAGAGCCAATTATTATTTTATGGGCTTTAGAAAAACAGGGGAAACCACAGCAAGTGTAGATGAAAGCAAACGGCACGGAGGGAACTTTGTTAAGTGAATGTGAGCCGCGAGACAGTCAGTAGTGGTTCAAGACATTTTTTTATAACCATCAGCAGGGGCTTGCATGCAGACTCGCGTGTTGGCAAAGAGCCTGTCAACAGCAAATTGTGCAACGACAATAAAGCCGCAATAAATTCTGAATTGCTCCCTTGAGTGTACACAATCTTGTCTTTGAAATTATTCCCAAGCACATTTCAATAGGGAATGTTTTGACAATTTTGCTCACGCCACTCTTGAACAAAGTGCACAATTAGGAAGAAAATGTGTTATACACTCAAAGCGCGGCCAAGTCCTAAATGGCAGCTTGCCTGATCATACAATTTATTCCTTTGTGTGGCCAGATGATCTGTGGAGTTAAGTGCCCGTTAGCTCTGAGCGCACACGCAGGTGAGGAATAAAACTTAACAGCTACAATTCCACCACCTGTTTGTTTAGTTCACACCAGATAAGTTACGATGCCTCCGATGCCAGCGCTTACATCATTCGATATGTGAAGCTTTTAATGAGAACCAGGGCCGACTCTGCTGAGTGCTGATGCAGAGCACGGTTCAGGGACATCTGGGGATTAACATGTAGAGCAATATTTATGCTCCGCAGGACGATTTACAGTGAAGATGAGTTATTGTGAGCCGTCATTTGAAGTTGTGGCTAACACCTGGTTACACCACTTGTATCTTTTGTAACAGGGCCTGAATCACTTTCTGTGGTTGGTATGCATGGAGACCATATTTGTGCAAAGCGAAGCACAAAATATAAGAATCGTGACTTTATATCAGCCAATAACAGCTAAAACAAAAGATTTCACGAGGGAGTTTCCAATATGTCTCAATGTGAGCCAGGTCTATGCTGTTCAGTGTCTCACCTGTTGATGCCATTGATGCCTTTCAGCAGTCTTGAGACCATCTTAATTAAATGCAACTAACGGTAGTTTAAAGCTCAAAACTCTTCTCAAACGTCTGCTTCAACTTTCACATCCATTATCCCTGAGTCTGAACTTAGCAGCAGTTCCCGGTTGTACGGTCATGACGTCTACTGCTTCATTGTTTTCAGAACTTTGGTACAAGTATAATTACAAGCACTTCATGTGTTCATTGACAACTAAATTAGTTTGATGCAGAGTCAATATTTGCAGTGGTGTGTCTTCCCCACCCACCCAAGACATGTGCAATTCTCTCTGGCTTGCTGACAATTAGTTCTTGGTCCAATTCCTGACTGATGAAACCTAATTCTTCCACAATCTATACTGGAAATTTATCAGAATTTGTGTCTCTTGAGCACGTGCCACAAGCTCTCCATAGGTTTAAGTTCTAGGGATTTTCCTAGACATGGACCAAAATTATTGACACCTTCTTCCCCAAGTCACTTATAACTTTAGCTTTATGTCAGGATGTTCCATCATGCTGGAAACGACATTGTTCAAAACCAAACTGTTCTTGGATGGTTTAAAGGAGTTCCTCTTGGATGATGTTTAGTTACCAATCTTTTTTCATGGTTTTGACGCTAAACTGTGAGTGAGTTCACTCCCTTGGCTGTGAGCCACCTTGGATATGAAAAGTCTCACGTTATTGTTGACATGACACAGGAGTGATGGACTTTGGGATTCAGTTCTTTTTTTTTACTATGAGGGGCTTCATCTGCCAACTCTTTAAAACATTATGAAGTTTTCGCAAACAGACATCATAACCAGCTTTATACCCTTGCTAGGGTGCTGGCGAGGGCATGGGAGATTTCCCAACAAGTCCAAATGTGTTTTGTGGATCTGGAGAAGGCGTATGACCGTGTTCCCAGGGGTACTCTGTGGGAGGCATTCAAGGAGTATGGGGTGGCTGGCCCTCTGTTAATGCCTATTCAGTCCCTGTACCAAAGAGTGAGAGTCTGGTCCGGGTTGTCAGTAGTAAGTCAGACTCTGTCCTGGCTGCCCTTGGTCACCAAGCCTGTTCATTGTCTTTATGGACAGAATTTCTAGGTGCACCTGTGGGGTGGAGAGTGTTGTGTTTGGTGGCAGGAGGATCTCGTCTCTACTTTCTGACGAAGATGTTGTCCTCTTAAATCCAACAAACAGTGACCTTCAACTCTTGCTGGGGAGGTTTGCAGCAGAGTATGAAGTGGCTGGGATGAAGATCAGCATCTCCAAATCTGTGGCCATGGTTCTCAACTGGAAAAAGGTGGATCGCCAACTCTGGGTTAGGGGAGAGGTCCTCTCTCAGAAGAGTTTAAGTATCTCAGGGTCTTTATTACGAGTGAGGGAAAGAAGGAACAGGAGATAAACAGATGGATCAAGGCAGTAATGTGGATGCTATGCTGGTCTGTTGTGGTGAAGAGGGAGCTAAGCAAGAAAGTAAAGCTCTTAATTTACTAGGCGATCTTTATCCCAATCCTGACCTTTGGTCATGAGCTTTGGACAATGGCCAAAAGAACAAGCTTGCAAATACAAGCGGCCAAAAAAGGGTTTCTTCAATGGGTAGTTGAGTTGCTGGGAGATACTCAGAGTAAAGCCATTGCTCCACCATGTCAAGAGGAGCCAGCTGAGGTGGTTTGGGTATTTGGTCACGATGCCTCCTGGACACCTCTCGAGGGAGGTGTTTCAGGCATGTCCTGCCACCAGGAGGCTCCCTGATCGACCCAGGACACACTGGAAGGATTATATCTCCACATTGCTCTGGAAACGCCTGGAGTTGGTGAATATTTCCAGGGTGATGAAGCGGAATGGTTGGGTGGACATCGCAAACATTGAGGAAGCAAACTTTAAGGTGATTAATATTTGGGTCATTGTCTAATCTTTTGGCAAACACTGCAGAGCACGGTCGTTTTCTGTGTCAAAACACCAAGAATTATTGTACAGATTAAACCTTGTTTTCTGCAGCTACATTCCAACGGTTCTGTTGCACAGCTGCATGAATCGCCGAGGAGGACAAAAGAATATATTTACGGTTTGATTTATGAGGCTGAGTCTGAATGCCCAAATGCTAAATGAAAAGATCACTCCCAGCCTGAAGACATTTGACAGAGACAATATTTTCTTCTGACATGATCTTCAACACAAAAAAACAGAAAGCCTGATCAAGTATGTCCTCTGACTTTAGTCCAGCAGAAAAGCTTTGGAGTATTTTGGAGAAACAAAGGGAAACATACCTGCTACAGCTGAAAAGAACAACTTTTATCGACCATAAAAACAGAAATATGGACAATTAAATCATGTAAATTCCCTCAGGGCAGGTGGTTCTCCTCCTTGTTGCCTTGAAGTTGATTTTATGACTCACATGGGAACATTATAGCTTTAAAGTGAAATAGTTACTGTAATGTGATATACTGTAAAAACTATATCTAGAGCACACAGATATGCTTGGTTTTGTTAAAGCGTAAACTAGATTGCGTGAAAAAACAAGGAAAGTCATTATTTTCCGATGTGTGTCTGACCATGAAACCTTGCGTCTACGGCTTCGGCCTCCGTGCCTGTCAGATACATGAAGCATTTTGTGGCAGCAGAACCACAACGCCACAAGCCAATCTCTAATTACAGTCCTCAAAAAGCAGCGGCGCGAGCTGAATCCACTCCTCAGTTGTGTTTTTTTATTTTTATTTCTTTTTCTTTGCTGGTATCTCCCCGAATCCAGCAGCATGACATCATCTTCTCCCCCTCTTGCTCTGGCTCTTCTCAGTTCTTGCAAACAAGGCCACCAACAAATCCCCGTTTTTTAATTTCCTACAGACTTAAAAATCATTATTGGACTCTAAATCATTACGTTTTAAGGCGTCACAGCCAAAATTCTTTTGGAAAACCAGATCCAGATCCGACAATTTTATTAAGGGTACGATTATTGTTTTGCCCCAGAAACCAATTCTTGCATCATTGGAGCATTTATGCATTATGTCCTGGAAACTGCAGACTGGAGGGTAAATCTAGTCCTGCTCAGTCTCTAACCCGGATATACCGAGCCTGTAACCAATTCTCCTCTTCAGATAACATCAATGAGTAAACAAACATCACAGTCAAAATGCAACTGTGAGTTCATTGAGTTTGGTGAAGTCATACATGTCATGGAAAACATTAAAATACATCATAATGATGAATTTGAAATATTACCAAGTAGCTGGAGATGAAAATCAAAGATAAAAGAGATCTGATTAAATCCTGGAAACACATAATGATGTGATGAAAAGCCATCTTGGTTTTCTGCTGCAGCTATTGTTCCCATCCAAGTCCGTGTATGACATAAGAGCATCTGAGGCGAACCTTTTCCCGTTTGTTTTGATGCTAACTTTAGATGCTTTAATCTGCACAAAAAGGAGGAATGCCTCTTCATCTCCGAATATAAAAAGAGCCCCTGATTTTTGCTTTGACTTTTGAGTTTATTTGTGGCAGTGGTGGAAAAACCCAACTTTTATGATCCTCTTTTCAAATACTGCAACATTGGAAAAATAAAGAAAACAAAAAGACAAAAAGGGGGAAACCCTCTGGTGTTGCTTCTGCCCAAAATGACAAGTATGGGTCTTGTTTTAACCCAAATGAATCCCACATTTAAAGCAAACAAGACAGGCGGATGGAAAAATAAAGCAAAGAAATATTTTATACTGAGCATGTGTGCAGCTATGTGTGTGTGGTGAGCAGCAATGATTGCCACAATCTGGGGATGTGCTCTAGCGTGCATGAACTAGAAGTTTTACAGACACTTATGGACTTAAACATGATCAGGACATGCATCAGGACCAACAGAAGAACATAAGCAACCAGAACGTCTCATTTCTGCTTTTTGGCCAATTTGATCTCCCGTAGGGATGGGTACCTTTGACATTTGAATCGATACGGTACCAATTCCCGGTACCTACAAATCGATACCGGTACTTAACGGTACCTATTTTTGATACTTTTGAGTGTTTAATAATTATTTAAATCTCTTTTTTATTTAAATATATATTTGTTCTCAGTGTATAACCATATTTGATAAACATCACAATAAATAACATACAACTGTTTGTATTTTATGATCGTAGTGTTGTACAAAATTCTTCAATATGAAAACCTTTAACCACAACTGTTTCTAAATGGTGCAGAAATTAAAACCCAGCTCCATGTGCTCCTATTCTTCTTGGAAGTCGGAATTTCCGAGGAGAAAGTGAACGCACCATTAGCTGATAGCAATGTTAAAGGAAGCTAAATTATCAAACTAACGTTAATTTTAAACAGTTTATTTTGCTGCTTGAGCAGATTAAGACGATGATGCCACACTTGGATCGTTGTCGCTGGTTTCATCATCACCCAATCACCCACCACATTTAGTGAAGTGAAGCCAAACTTTAGCAAGCATTCGCTTTCTCCTAGTCGGAATTTCCAAGTTCCGAGGAGAAAGTGAACGCACCATTAGCTAACGGAAGCTAATATATCAAGCTAACGTTATGTTAAACAGTTTATTTACCTGCTGGAGCAGATTAAGACGATGGTGCCTCACTTATATCGTTGTTGCTGGTTTCTTCGTCACCCAGTTACCCATCCCATTTAGTGAACTGGACCCAAACTTTAGAGGTCTTCCTCTCTGCCATGCTGCTTGCTCTGTTTACAGCTGGCCCTGCCCGCAGTGATTGATGACATTACGCTCTTGCGCCAGTGAAACACTTCTCGAGGGGGGAACACATATCGACATGACACCGGCGCTGCTGTCTATCTTGGCAAATTGCTGTCTCGCAAGTTCTCGTTATGAAGGTCAGGTACCGAAACAAGGCACCGTTTCATGTCACGTGAACCGGTACTTGGTCGGTTCTACGGAATTCGGTCGATGCCTTAAAAAGTACCGATTCCGGTACCCATCCCTAATCTCCCGTGGGTTCATAAAACGCTACACTTAAGGCCCAGTTCACAAGGCGAGATAATTATGATGATTTTTGACAACTTCAGACAATATTAACTCATTACCGGCCAGCCGTTTTCTGATCAGAAAGCCCCTGACTGCCAGCGTTTTTGAGCGTTTTTACTGTTTTTTGAAGAGTCACAGAACCTTGTGCTCTATGATCATGTAAACGCCAAAACTACCAAAAGAAAGAGTAGACTCACTTCTTACATCAGGAAGAATCACCGTATTTCTAGCGTTATCCATTCTTTCACAATCTGTTGCTGACGCGTGAGCTGCAGAAGCATTTCCGGTTGGCGCATCGCTTTTTTTCACAGCAGCGTCCCAAAACAATCTCCTAATTCATTGATTTTCCGCTTCCTGATCACGTGATGTGTGACATACACGGATGAAGATCCGCTTTAGACACGTGATGTTTGTTCTCACGGTGCGGGGGCTCGCTCTGACGCCCACCCCGTAAAAAAAATGCAAATGACGACTATAGTCGTCAATGGCAGTGAGCGGTTGGATTTGAAATGACGACTATAGTCGTCAATGGCAGTGAATGAGGTAAGGATGGGCAGGCAATTGCTTGGGTTATCAGGGGCCATCAGGGGCCTCCAGAGGGCCAACAAACTTTGAACCAAGTCAGAAACCCAACAGTTGCGAGACAGTTCTGATGGAGAATCTTGTCCGTGCCGCAACAACCCCCACCCCCTAAAGACAACGTCCACACACTTCCTTGTCTGTGCCGAACAGCAGGTCTTATTGCTTTGGGCCCAACAACAACCTTGCATCCTCACTGTGCACCCGATCACTTCAAGGGCTCTAAGGATAATTTAAAATTAAATCAAATTTACTTTATTTATCCTTTAGGAACTTCATTAGCAGAGAAAAAGCCAGCACAAGCCCAAAAAAAGCAAAAACAAAGCACTTACACAGACATACAAGTCCGATCCACAGTCACTTAGCTAATCAAAAATTCCTGCCATGTGTGGTGTGTTAATGGTGTTCTGTACATCAGAACCATGCTGATCATAAATCAGAGCTTTTTGTTGGATTGTTTCGTCTTTTGAGAGACAAACAAGTGTGCTGCCTGTTGAATTTGATATCTAGCCAATCAGAAAGCGAGATGACAGAAGTACACAGCCTACTCCTCCTTCACTATGTTTGTTCACTTTGGAGTCCCTAACCCTAACCCTTGGATCTGAAGAGGATTTGCGAGATTTCCCGTGTGACTGGGTAATGTTCGTGTAAGAAACCGGTAAGCTTGTGGTGTGCAGTGTTTGCCGTGTGGCCGGACAGCACACACTGTTGGACTAAAACTGTTACATCAGTCCGACAACTTAACAATCTTGCCGTGAGAACCAGGTTTAAGAGTTTTTACAGCAAAGGCTTTTTAGGATCTTCTGAACAACAAACGGTCACTGTTACTCAGTAGACATATTTATAGTTCTTGCTTTATTAAGTAGAAAGACCAACAAACCAGCCAGAAGTGGTTTTAAGGACTCGTGAGGGAGATCTCCAGAGTTTATGTACTTGAACCAAACAGGAAACTTGGACATTTAAATATCAAGGGGAAAAAAGCAGTTGTAATATTATTATTCAGGATCAGGTTAAAAATACCAGTTGAGATAAAAGCAGTTGTCGAATGGGGTCAATTTGATAGCCAAATATATTTTAGCATGCAGTTTTAATCTGAGATTCATTGTAATCCTTTGCAATATATTATTGATATAGGGATTACGATACATTTCAAAATGATGTGCAGCCCTGCAGGAAAGCTTTTGTCAAACACTGATGCACGCAAAGAGATGCTCTACCGTTACAGAACATTATCACGAGCAACTTTTATACTTTTGATTATTTACTTACCAAGAAATCTAAAACTAACAAGCTTTGTTTCCTGCTGCACAAATTCTCTTTTTTGCTGGCATAGCAATGAGGAGATAAAGGATCTAAGAGGTTGCACTCCAGTTTTAATGAATTCCTGTTGTTTTGGCGCACAGCAGAATTACTTAATGGGTTTTATGGACTTGTGTACAAAACTCAGAGGCTCAGCGCCGCCAAAAAGAAACAGGATATTGGCAATAACACAGTTAGGCTTTCATTCAAGCGGCCCAAGTACACATTAAGGCTCAACTAACAGATGGACAGATGAACACAAGCAGATACGTATGCATCAAAAATATATTCTTCATCTCAATCATGGCTATTTTACTAAAATTTTTATTGCTTTTTTAACTTTTGTAAAGTTTGTCAAAAATTTTGTCCTGAAGAAATTTCATAATTGACCATTTTCCCAACAATATTCTCCTTCTTTCCTATTTACATAGTCAATTATGCAATTAGATCATGATTGGACTTCTAGTTACTTTCGAGGTGGTGATGGAGGCATCCCTCCGTGTTGTTGGTATATTTGAATATCCTGAAGATTCAAGAGAATGCAGTCCTTGTGAAACAAAAGTCAAGCGAGTCTGTAACTCATACACATCGATTCGGGTTGTCTGTGAGATTTCCACAGAGCCCAGCACAACTGTATAAGTATAGGAAAGATGCTGATGCCAAATATAAAAAGCCACACAGCGCATCAGCCTAAACTGTTCCAAAACGTCCTGGAAATAGAAATAAACCATCAGAAAGCTTCTGCTTTTTATCATGCACGTTGCATTGCATCACGCCAATTATCTTCATTCTATCAGAGAAGCGAAAAGTTTCCTCTTGCAGGTTTAATGACTGAAACAGCCGCGCCACTCAGCGCCAAACACGATTAAAACGTTTAAATCGGCTTTTACAAAGGAGGTCGTAGAAATTGGTGAATTTGCTCAAGCTATTACTTTAGGAACGTATCCGTCTTTATGGGCCAATTATCACCTGAAGGAGTTGGCGGAGGCAGGGGGTCTGTCAGACTAATAATAATAACTATTAACAGTATTTACTTTCCAGCATCACTGGGCTTTTACAGCCCAAAATAGCCCAGCCGACAGTACGAGGCATGCATCATTTATGAACCGCCATAAAGATGGATATAATAAAGTCTGACCCAAAGTTCTAAACTTAGAGAAAAATAAAAAGCACGTGCATTTTTTCCTTAACAACCAAAACCAGCAAGTGAGGAAACAACTGACCTCTTTTTCTACGAATGCAAAGATCATTTGTGTTTTCGCCAAGAAAAAATCCCCGTTAAAGCTTTTACTTCTAGAATGTTTAGTGATTGCAGCTTAAAATCCCAGAGGGTTTAATCATTTAAAGTTACAAGGCACTACAAATCCCATTTACCTTTAAAAACGACCCATTATGACCGATTACACACAAACCTCTCTAAGTGACAGTTTGTTTGCAGGTTCCGTGGGAAACCCAGTGGTAAACTGTTTTGATTGTGTAACAAAGAAATGTATGAAGATCCATCAAAAATAACTTTCTACTTGTGGAAGCTAAACGGATAAATGCAAATTTGGTTTTAGATGGTGCAAAGCTTCACTTTAAAGAACCTTAACATTTGTGGGAAAATGATCCTCTAATGATCAAGTCCAAGTGTCTAAGTTCAGGATGGTGGTTCCCAACAACAAAAGTCTGCTCCCAGTTAGCATGGAGCCACTCTGCATCTGCTCCACACACGGAGCCCTGCTCTGGATCCAAACCCCTTTCATTTTCCAAGCCTACCATAAAAAACCTCGTCTAACACTTAGATCGAACACTTAAATAAAGAAAAGTTGAATCTTTTTTGTTTTTATGCAAAGATGCTACTTTCAGGGTTGTTTCCCAAAATCCGATTCAAGCATTTTGACATAAATTAGCAAAATGATTAGTTAACTTCCTTATTGAAAACGTAAACGTTACTGCACTTTAATCTATTTCAGTTACGCTCAATTTCCTCATCATAACTGCTACATAACTAATAAGCTAACAGCTAGTCTGAGTGCAGCAAGACTAAAATTTTACTGCTTCCATCTTAAAGGTCCCATGTGAGATTTTCATAGAAATCATGGTAAATGCGACTCTTTAGCGCCATGCAGTTCAGAGTAAGTACTGCAGCTACGGTGGCCCACTCAAAAAGGCAACAACTCCAGCGTTCACTCCAGCCATCAGGTTCGTTTTTTTATAAAAAGCATGAGATTGATTTATTTCCAATCTCTGTAGCCTAACCCACACAAAGCATACAACTACTCCACCAGTTAAAAAACATTTCAGTCTTAATGCATAATGCCAGGCGTGATTAATGCGGGTTAACTATGAAACTCATAAGATTAATCGTGATTAAAAACTCTTGTTGAATGACAGCCCAGGTTTTAAATGTCTGAACAAAAGAACCTGATAATGATTACCTGAAAAAAAGAAGACATGATAAGCCCTACCATTATGACTCAGCCTTTATTCGATACTATAGGTGACGCATTATGTTGTTTTAAGGAGAGTCCTTTGGAAATACTCAAATAAAGCACAAGTGTGTCCCCAAATGACCTGTAAATGGGACTTTAATTGACTCCCTTCAGCCTGAACTCAAGTGCCCTTGGAGGTCTGCAGGTGGATTTCTAATTGCGGTATCGCCCTCAATTGTTCTGTGAGAGCTGAGATTCCCACACGAAGGTGGATCAGGTCTGTTAACAAGAAGCTTGAGGTGGTTTTCGCTCAATCTCAGACAATAAAGCTGCGGAGGAGAGAGCCACGAGGTAATTGATGGCGGTAAAGTGATCTTAATTGTTTGCTGATGGATGTAGGGAGGACACTTACAGAGGCAGACACTTGAGATAAGGCCTCGCATTCCTTCAGTCGGCCCGCCACTGCGTCCACGCCAGGCAACTGCGCTGCTCCAGACGACACGGACAAACGAGGAAAACAACGGACAACGGGGAGTGAGACAAAAACATACAGGCATGCAACAAAAATTTAAAAAATACTTTGATTTAAACTTACAGGTGATGTCAGGTACAGCTTGTTCAGATATGTGAGCTCTGTGCTCTTCCTCAGATCGGCTGTTTGATAAGGTGTCGCCCTGCAACCTGGAGACACCACAAAACACAAAACTTCACACGCCAGCCGAGAGGAAAAAGACAAGGACATCCGTGTCCGCCTGAGGTGACGATGCAAGAAGATGTTTACCAAGTTCCTAATCTCCTCTGACAAACGTGGGATGGTGAAAGATGAAGGCTGGGGTTCATTTGAGGGTAACATCTTATCAAAGCTTGTCACCTTGATTAAAACGAATCTGAAACTGGGATTTCTTTGGCGCAGGCGTGTCCCACCCTCATCCTGGAGATCCCCTATCCACCATGTTTGAGTTGTTTCTCTGCACCCACCTGATTCGGTGGTGGAATTACCTGCTCAGAAGGTCATCGAGTTAATCGCCCACTGATTAAAATCAGGTGTGTTGAAGCAGATGATCACGCTGGATAGGGGCTCTCGAGGATCCGGGTTGCTTTAACATAAACTCAAAAGGCAGCAGCTTTCCTAAAGAAATAAAAAAACCTGGTTGTTCTGTTTCTCTTTAAGACGTTCTCTGGCTGTTCTTTATCATTATGTTTTCCAAACTCCCATAACTTTAGTTTAAAAAACAGAAACAGGTTTGTGGGATTTGCCTGTCTCTTTATAAATTATTTATAAAAGATTTAAAAGCTTTGGCTAAAGGAACTGGTTAAATACAGACTACAGTTACACGTGGCTTTTAGTTACGTTTGTACTCCAATACTGAAAATACAATAAAATGTAAATCATCTAACAAATTAGCTTTAGATGCAGTTTTTTGCTGCACGTCTCCCATGTCATCGGTACAATCCCTTAACTTTCATGGCTGCAGCATTCCCCGTCACTGGGTCTCCTGGTTTCTATCTCTGTAATTTCTGTTAAAAAATACTTTTTCAAGTCTATTTTATTTCTTTTCCCTTTTTTTTTTACATGCATCTCCGCGTCTTTCCTTTTAAATGGCCTTTAAAAGGTCATTAAATGTACCCAAGATGACTATCACAAGCCCTTCTCAGTCTAGGAACAAAAGCAGCTCATAGCCCCGGGTCTCGACTGCATCCCCTCGGTGCATTCCTGATATGAAGGCAGTTAATTTAATGAGAGCTACGAGCCCAAAAAGGAGGCTTGTGTAGGAACGGCTCCTGATCTGCGATGTGTCTGCACACAGAGCATGCCATTTAAATGAACTGTTTGGGTGCATTAAAGAGAGTGGATGTGACCACAATACCGAGGCACAGCCACAACAGGCCTCAGAGCGCTGCACGCTCGAACACACCAGCACAGAGCCGCGCTGCGCGGCAACAAGAGGTTCAGTCTGATGGCGTGAATGATGGCGCTGTATTTCAACATATAACACACAAAATCACTGGGCTGTAAGTAGAACAAGTACAGAAAATGTAATGTGTTTGTCTAAGGGGTGATGGGTATGTGAGGAATGCTGGTCAAACAAAGAGCTAAGAGACCCTCTGCTGTCTGTGTGTGACTTTAAACTAGAATTATATACGATGGAAAAACATAAATTCCTGTTTAACATAAAAAACTAGCAAAGTCAGTAGTGAAACACTATTTAGATCAGAAACATCTGAGCAAGTCAGATCGGAGCATTGAGGCAGTGAGGGAGAATTAATACAACTTTTATCTTACATACATCTCTGAAGCGGAATGTGATTTTTGTTTTAGCCAACGGAGCCTAGAAGTGGGAAAGTGTGTTTAAGGACTGTTTCCACATTTCCAGTTTCTAGTAACCCTAACCCTAATCCACCCTAATCCTAATCCTAACCCTAACCCTAATCCACCCTAATCCTAATCCTAACCCTAACCCTAATCCACCCTAATCCTAACCCCGGACCATTTCAAATGTGACACACTCTGAATTTGACCACTGCTGTGCGTTTATGAAAGAAAACAAGAAAAGCTAAAGATGTGTTTATTTGATGATTATCTCTGGGTTTGGTTCGTTAAAGGCATACTATGCAACTTTTTCATATTTTTAAATCATTTTCTTGAGCCAGTATGTGCTAAAATGACCCTTTAGAAGTTTAGAGGGTTAATGAAATGTCACGCAGACCCCCACTGCCCTCTGTAGCCAGAATACCGCACTTGCAACTTCAGAGTGCTGGTCTGGTCCCTGTTGGACTCAGTAAGGTGGAGCTGACATGCCTGGCTCTGCAGTCTGGTTCCAGCATGATTCCTGCATGTTTTAGATCATGAACACAGCTGATTTGTTTGATTTAGTGATGAACCGCTCCTGTAGACACTAATGAAGGCTGAGGAGACATTTCAGCAGTTAGATTAAGGTGTTAAAAAGACGAACGCACAGCGAGGAGATAAGTTTCACTTTCGCTTTCACTAACGGACACTAGGGGGTGCTAAAAACAAGCCAAAACGTCATAGTTTGCCTTTAATATGCCTTTACTGTAAATTGGTGATAGAAGCTGCATTACAGAAGCTTAATTAGCTCCTGTTAGCATAGCACAGCTAATGTTAGGTCTGTTAACATACAATTACTGAGTTGGTGATCGACTGCTGCTATACAAAAGCCTAGTTCCTGTTAGCATAACGCAGCTACTGCTGGGTCTGTAAACATGCCTTTACTGTGAGTTGGTGATTGCTGCATTACAAAAATCCTAATTAGCTCCTGTTTGGCACAAGCTAAATGCTACAGCTCATGCTAAGTGTGTCGACATTCTGAATTGCACCAATTCAAATCCATAACTCTGTTGGACTGGCAATGACTGGTCAACTAATATGGGGGTTAATAGATGATGCAGATTTTCAGAAATTAGGTCAATATATTGATGTCATTTTATAAAAATATAATGTATTTACATAAATAAACATATTCAACAACATAGGAGTGAATTAAAAAAATAAATATTCACGGGTGCATTTAGCTTAAAATAATCAAATATTGAGCTGGTTTAATCAGCTGCATCTACCTTTTCCCACTCAGCCAAAATATGCACATGAATGGCCGCCAACTGATTATTTGAAAGTGGCAAATACCTCACACCACCCAAACATGGCTGGGAAAGAACATAACTCCCTCGATGATAACGGTAATGAAAGATCTGGAGGTCAGGTTATAGAGTGAGAACATAATTATGACATTTCAGTTACAGGGGGAGGGAAAGCACCACAAAAGCCAAGAACAACTCCTGATAAAGACTCTGCTTCACTTTGGTACTGATGTAAACACGTAACAAGGGTATGAACATCAAGTAAATAAACTCTCCTGAGATACAATTCATCCCTCATCAGCATCCTGCAGCTTGTGTGTGTGGAACAGAACTGATAAGCTGCAGGAATGAAAGAAGAAACAAATCCCAAACAGTAAAGACTGAACAATCAGAGGTGAGCCTGGCGTCTCACGAAGAAACGCGCTAATCTACGACTGGCATCACGAAAGAACGCTGTCCACACCTGCCTGTTGCACCCAAACCTGAGAAATCCAACTCAGTGCTGGATGATGCTGGACTACAGAGCAGAGCAGAAAATGTGTTCAAGGAAGGAACGGAATGTGATAAGATATGATTCTCCAAGCAAACGTTATGGGAAAAATGTGGAATAGGTTTAAGAAAATTACCACTACTGGTTTTATGCCACTTCCAGAATGGTTATGGTTTTGTAAAGAGCTGCTGTGGAGTACTTATGGGTAGTCAGTATCTTACCTGTAGCATAAGCAGTGTTTAACGTAAAAGATGCGTTTTACCCGCAAATCCCAGTGGCGCGTCCCTTTCCACTGATAGCACTTCAGATGCAAATCGGCAGCAAGTGGCAGTCCCGCAAAGTTACGAAATCACTGGAAAACTGCAAGATCACACGTGATTTCGGCAGTTCACGCGATAACAAGCAAGGAGAAAGATGGCAACATGCATCTAAAAGGTCTGTGATTTACTTTCTGTTCGTTTTTCCTCGGCCACGCAGGTTTCAAAGGTAATGACGTATTTTTTTTCCTGTATGGTACGATTTGAACTGCTGACCTTGATGCTTTCTAGAAGCGTAGCGCGCAAAAAAGACTAAACTTAGCAGAATGATGCAACACAATGCCTCTGGGACGCGCCACTTTTCCCAAGCAGTTTACCAGAATGTTTATTTATTTACATTTACACGAGACAGCCGATTACATTTTGACAAATAACCATGTGCATTGAAATTTGCCAAATATAGCCTCCTGCTAAACCTCATACATAGATGGTAAAACGACATCATTTTGAAAGACAAGAGGCAGTTTTTGGAACAATTTAGAAATAGTGGTATGACCCAAATTATATAAAGGAAAAATAGATAGTTGGACAAATGGAAAAATTTAACCTAACCCCAACCAGCAGCCAAATACATTTAACAGCCCCTGTTAGCATGGCTAGCCAACAGTTGTTTGTTTGAAAAACACGGCAGGGTGTGTGTTAGCATTAGCTCCAACCGCAAAGAAACATTTGAGTTGTTTCAGATGACTTAAATAAGGTCTGAGATTACCTGATACCCAGATTTTTCAGATTCTCCTGACTGCCATCTATAGCAGGAAGGCCAAGGACTAGGGCAGGGTTTTAATTACAGGGGAGCTAAGGGGAGCCCGGCTCCCCTGAAAGGGTGACTGGCTCCCCTAGAAGCCCTTAACTTACACACCCAGGGGGAGCCTGAAAAAAGATCCTGTTTCAACCTATATTACATTATTTATATGAACTCTCCGCGTTCCGGGACTTCCTTTGAGCAGAGACGGGCTGTTTGTGCGCTCCAGACAGCTAACATTCACCAAAAAGTATAATTAACACACAATCGTTGATGTCATCTCATATTCTCTGGCACTTTCTGTCTTTTATTCATGCCTGATGCTCTCTGCCGCAGCGAAGCTCATCACCCGTGCTCCGGTGACGTCACCTCACTGGTGCAGCCGCGCAGTACGTGCTCTACTATTTTTGCGCTCGGTAGATCACTTTGACCCCCCCCCCCCATCTCACAGGACTCACTGGAAGCCTATGTGTACGTCGTACTCCAACAAAGAAAAATTGATTATTTTAATGCTACGGTGAGTGCTGGCAGAGCTGCAGCATGCCAGATAAGAGAAGGTGGAAGACAGTTACCTGGCACACCTGGAACAGATGTTGAGAGTAACTTTGGCCTGCGGTTCAGGCTGGTAGGAGCTGCGTCCCTGGCTGAACTTACTGCCGGACGGAGCCAGCCTCGTCACACCCTCCATCCGCAGGTCGTCCAGGTCCTCTGAGGGGCAAAAGCAGCAGTGCATTAATCATCCTCTAGTCTCTGTCTTGTCAATATGATTTTCTGTATTTTTCAGACAGCTCTCATCACCACAAAACTGTTTCTGGAAGTCGGCCAGAGCGCCACATCACGACAGAGCAGAAACAGGAGAGGGCAACGAGCTGGTGAGAAAATCTAAACAAAAATAAGAAGACCGGAGACAGCTGAAGCGGGTTTGAGTCGACAGGTGCACATGGCCTTTTTCTTTTTTTAATAGTTCCCTCAAGTTTTCTAAAATACCTGCTTTATCTCAAAGTATCACAGCTGTTCCCTGTTAGCTCAGACGCCGTCTGTCCACGTCGGATGATTGAAAGTTTGACAATTGAATGTGATTCAAGCCTAAAGAGGATCAGATGTCCCATCAGGATCGTAGATTTTTGACATCAATACATCATCCAGCACATATTTTCACATTTGATTTGCCACAGATAAAACATCGTTAATACAAAATCAACGTCCGCTGCCAGATTTCCTTCACACAGCGTGATTTTTAAGCTTATTTGTTGCTTTATTTCTTGGCATAAGTGAACGTTTAAAGTGGGAGAAAGTGTGCTGAGCTAGGGTCATCTTCAGGACAGACTCACCTCACGTGTACCGCCGTGCGTGTCTGACCTTCAGCGTGACAAGTTATTCAAAACCAACATTGATATTTTCCCTCTGCACTCGGATTACATTGCCCCTGGTTTGAGGGGTGGGGGGGGGGGGGGTCTCACACCTTGCAAGAGGAGAATGCATGACTAATCACCTGGCTTAGATTGGATGACACTTGCTCATGAGAACTTCCCTCCCTTCCATCCATCAGCGTGGCACGGCTCTTTAAAAAAATACCTGGTCAGACGATAGAAAACCACTCTGACCAGACAGCTAAAGGCTAGAATGGCTTTAATCCTGAGATACAGGGAGTTTTATTTTTGAAGATCACTATAATTATTTATATTAAAGTGTGAGAATAATTCAAATGAGCTGTAATATATGTGTAATAATTAAATATCACAATAAACTAGGCAAAAACAGTTGAGGAACCTCAAATTTTCAGGTTTACTTTCTAGATTTGTTCCATTAAATCCAATAAAACCCGATTAAACTCCTGATTTTTCTAACGTTTGGTTTTTTAACAATAGCGTCCCTTTTGTAAACACCACCTCTGAAGCTCCAGGAGGACAGATAAGCTACATTTCAGTAATGCCCTTAAGCGAGGCAATATTAAATGTCCCATTCATCATGGAATGCAGTGGGGGGGCAGAGAGAGCCACCAGCTATTTGGGCAGTTTTCTGGTCGTGGGAACTGCTCAGTTTGTCGCCTTCCCTCCTATTCCCGTTCTCTCCGATCCATTCCCACTTCTCCCGCTTCTAGCCACGACCCTGACTTCTTCTGTTGGCGACTCGCTAACGCGGCATGCCGGATTTTCTCTGGGTCACAGCCTGTGGTACAAATCATTACTCGACACTTTGAAACATTCGCTTGTGAGGCTGCAGCTTTCATGAGATAGCCCAGAAGGAAAACACGAAGCAGGCCTGACCCCGACAACGAACACAACCTCAGTGTGCACAGCTGCTTGTCACCTCAACTCCTGCTTTGTCTTTTTGACTTGTTGCTTTCTGCTCCGGGCAATACGATACACCGATGAGAGAAAGGCCTAAGAATGAACTAAAGTCCCACAAAAAGGATTAAATGTTGTTGAAAATATTATAGGAAGAGTTTTTGTAGTTGGTATAAAAAGAGAAGCTCTTTGTAGGTAAAAACGTCTGAGTGAGTAATTTAAACTCCTCTGTAGGTTCTGGATTCACCCCGGTAAAGCTGCACGCTTGTTTATGTCTTTTAGGATATCAGATGAAAGAAAATAAAAGATGCATTTCTTTTTATTTATAAAAACAAAGTTATCTGTTTTTGCCAATGAACTCATCCTTTGTAGACATTTTGGACAAAGATTGTTACCCTCTTAAAGAGAATAGGTCTCAAATTTTACCTCAACGTCTAAAAAAATAAAATAAAATATACATGTTTCCTAAGTTCAATTAGCTGTGGCAGCAATTAGGTGTACATGTAAAAGTCAAAGGTCAACTTTGCAGTGGTCATAGTAGGAATGAATGCCTTGTGAGTCGTCCTTTGGGGACAAAAAGCTCTGGTGCGCCTGTTTGAGGACGGAGAAGTCAGCTGGAGGAGAGAGTGGCAGAACACGACAGGATTTGGAGTCTTATTTCCTGATATTTGGAAGTGTCGCCTCTGATTGGCTAAAAACAATGCGACTATCATTGATTCTGTTTGCTTTGCAACGTTGATGTTTTATCTCCACAAACATCACAAGTCTGAAGGAGTTCTGCCGTGTGGTGGAGTTGCTAATGCTAACGGTTAGCTTCTAATAGTCGAGACATTCTCAAGCCAGAACAGCAGAGTTTCCCTTTAAGTGACAGTGTGACGTGGATCTGTCAGGCTTTTCAACTCCTAGCATTTCGCCGTCTATTTTCTATCAGAAGCTGATGCAGGAGATATCGGCAGAAGATTATTTTCGTGACCCATTTTTATCAAAAAATGTTTTTTCTGTGAAGTTGACCTTTAAAGGAGACATATTAAGACTCGTTTAAAAACGTTATAATAGTTCCATGGTCTGTGAAAACATAATAATTAATGAAGTTCTTTGCATAAAATCCCTCTCACATTAAGTGATCTCAGCAGGTTCATTCCTGACATTTTCAGTTCCTTCCAGAATGAGCTGTTTCAGGACCCTGTCGCTTTAAGAAAACAGGTTTGAGCTGGCCACGCCCACCCATACCCTAATGCTGCTGTAAGCTGAGAAGCTCCGATATGCGGGAGAGGCTCACTGCTCCTCCAGCCTGTAGAGGCAAGGGTGGTTCTATGCAATTTTACCCGTTTGTGACATCACAAACGGGGACTTTTTGAAACTGCTGTTTCAGGCACATAATTCCTAAACCACACATGGGTAGAAAACAGATGGACAGGTTTTTTTTCACGTTTGGATTATTTATAGAGGTGGTGGAGACTAACACTGCAGCACAAAATGAGTTTTGCTAACTAAATTTCATTCAAATCCACTTTCATGGAATATTTTGCTAAAGATCACAGAGACACAAGCAAAAACATTATCGTCCACCACTGAAGCAGTGATTACTCACATGACATGAGCTCTCTGGAGCACAGTGCTCTGAATGTGATACCAAAGAGTTTTGTGTTCTCACATAAACAGAAAGAGATAAGTCACGCTCGTGTCCTGTCAGATTATTCTGAGTAAGATCATAATCACTGAGGGTGGATTTGTTGGTTTCCAGGTCAAACTACGGCTAAAGCCAAAGCAAACCGGGACGAATTCAACATGGCAGTGTTTTCACATCGTCTAGGTTACACGTAACAAATGTAACAGCAATTAAACTGATACCAAATCATCTGTAATACTTTATGTAAACTAGACTTCGCCGTCTTTTCATGTGCACGTTCCCAAATCCGTGCTGCTATCAAAGGCTGTCAACAAACAATGTTTGCTTTGTGTAAGTGTTCTTTTCCTCCGTCTGCTTAGTCAAACACAAAGTGTGCACACTCTCCGGGCTCACAATAGAGTTCAGCATGCCTCCAACACAATAACAGCATGATAAGTTTACAGTGCGTCTCCCTTGAGACCAGTTTACCCCCAGCCCGTGTCTAGACACAACAAGCGTCTGTCCACACTCGCCCGGTTCTCACATTTTCTCTCTCCGGGCATCGGGGCAGCCATGCATGCTCCTTCTGTCTAAGGCGAGGTAGATAAATAAAACGAACCTGCGATGATGAGGGTAGGTGAGCAGAAAGGGGGATGAAGGAGAGGGAGAGGGGTGGGATGGAAACTATTCAAGCGATGCAATTCCCAACAAAAGGCCTGAGCGATGTGGAATTCCGTGCCGCAATCTTTCACTCAAGCTAAAGCCGGGCAGGGGGAGAGCAGATAAAGCGTTTCTCCTCTCTGCTAGTTTCTGTGTAATTTAACGTTGTTTGAAGAGCGACGGTCTGACTGGCTCGCCGCCGCCGCCGCTCTTCACAAAGCTGGAAAACTGAGCGCAAGTCATAATTAGCCTCGCAGATAACTTAATGGACACCTTCATGCAGGATGCGTTGACAGATATACGCGGGGTGGAATCATCTGAGGTCGCACCGCACACGTGGAGACACACACACACACACACACACGCCACTCCCGAGTCCGATCCACTACATTTCATCAAGAGCGGTGATTTACTGCGTCTCATCTTAGTGAAATGATTGAATTTTCCATTCTTTCATGATCAGCGGCGACACAAAACCACAAAACACTGGGCTCTAATTAATAGTGTGTATTTGACAGATGCTTTGCACTAAAATTTCCACACACACACGCTGTGAGGGACCCGCACGTGTGAGCTGCACACTCAGGCATGACACTTGCAGACCCCACACTTTTCACTGCCCTCACACACACAAGCAGCATTTGTGTTTCATTACGGCCTCAAACACAGCGTCGTCTCCACTCGGCGGTTTGTCGTCACACAGACGTCTTTTGATGTGACTCACGACGGGGACACATTTGTTTGACTTGGTAGTAAAAACAATATTCCAACTTACATATCATAATTACGTTTCAGCTTTCAATGGCACCCTGACTTTGAACCCCTCCTCCCACTGAGAGTACGGCTGTAAAGCTCGAGGCCCTCTCGGCGCTGCGTGCAGCAGTAAAAGCGCTGATCAGAATCAGATGGGAACACACATGAATGGGGTAACATCACAGCTCTGAGGTCTGAGGAAAGTCTTATCACAGACCTCCTTTTAACTTTCTTTCTAACCACAAATACAGCTCAGATTAGAACGCTGCTGTAGACAACGGTCTGATGTATCGATGCATTACCGAGCCAGTCATTGTGTTTGGCTGCAGAGCGTTTTCATGTTAAAAATGTTTTATGTTGTGCTGCATGAAGAATACCTGCAAAGAAATTCCTCATCTAAGCCAGTTTTGAGCAGTTTTAGGAAACAGTTTTAAATTTTGGGGGTCCTCCAGGAAAAAAAACACACTTAGGACCATTTAAAGTATTTTATTTAGCAGCATTCTTACTTTAAAGCAGAATAGGCTTAAATAAAAGGTGCACATTAGGAACTCTGCAGGAAATGTGCAATAAAATATATATTTTTTTCTATTTCAAAGCTTAAACCTTCAAATCCGCTTCAACCCTAATCAGAAATATAAAGTACTTTTTTGTTTCATAATGGCACCACTTATAATAAGGTGCTAAAAATGTAAATTAATGAATGTTTCTTCAACTTTCAAGGCTTAAAGCAGCAATCTGAAAATTTCCTTCCTTCAAGAATTATGTACAGTTTTTTAGGAAATCAGTAAAAGTGATAGACTTACCCTGTAACTTTGATATACGTAATTTCTTTTAACTAAGCTCGTCCTCCATGCAATTTGAACTGAGCGCCACTCAGCATTAGCCAATAGCGTTAGCCGTGCAGATGTCAATCATAGAGTGTGCACGCATCTGCGGAAGTACCATGTGGAGTTGATGACATTTCTTATGGACAAGTAATTATTTAAAACTACATAACTTGAGAATAATAAATGTAAAACAATGTAATTTAGCCCTGTTGACCAGCTAGAGGTGCTCGTTCACGAACGAGAGGTGCTGCTTCCAGCTGTAATCACGGAAGTAGGGAGAATGACTTAAGGTGTGATATATTTTTCCACCTCTAGATGGTGCCCTTTGCAAAAAATCTCTGGATTTCTGCTCTAAACGCTTCAGCTTCAACACCCAATCAGATCGCTCAGTTTGCGAAGGTGGTCACACATATCACATTATGTGATGAATGAATTAATTCAGTTTTATTTCCTACGCCCGACCGGGAGACCAAAGTGCTTCGATGCACACGCCACAATATAACCGTGATGCAAAAAAACAGGTAAAATGTAGAACAATAAATACAATAATTTCACTTCTAATGCTTTTCATTCATTTAAACACTAATCAAACCACTAATGAGTGAGCAGCATTATCAAGGTCATTGAGTTTCCTAAATTTTACTCTTAAAACAGACAAAAGACACAAACCAGGGCGCCAGCAGCTAAATAAGCCAGAATAACATAAAGCATCTATTCACACACGTCCTTCATCTGTGACTCCAGATAGCAAGACTACAGATTACATACTATCTGCTATCTTTTGCTTGTCTGGCTACAATATCCAAAATAGAGCATCACTGTATCCTTTCAGACCCTGCAATCTGTCTTCTTCGTGCATCTGAGGAGTTAAAGCGTACAAATACACACCAGTAAGTCCCTCCAGTCAGACCACTGTGATAGCACAGAAAGCAGCCCCTTGATTAAGCATCCACCTGCACCAGGGAGGCTTTTACAGGATTCAGACAGACCACTTTGCTGCAGGAGGTTCTTCTCCCTGACAGGTCAGAGGTGAGCCCAACCTCAACAGACTTAGTGAATAATGTCAGAGAATCTTCTCCCGTCTACCTCCTCTCCCCCTCTAAATGAAGATTCAGCTCTGTTTGTGTCAGTTTACACCGTTTCCGCAGTAACTGTTGTGTCTTTTGGTGCTTGGATGATGATAAAAGAGGCAATGGAGGTGAGAGCAGCATGGCGTCAAGAAATTCACCGCTCGTCTGCCATCACCAAGCACATGCAGGGATTTAAAGGTACATGAAGTTAATTAGCCATAAATGGCGTTACAGAAGCAGTTTGCTCTACAGACTTCAGCTTGACAACAGAACCAATTCTGTCTACTGTCGTTGTTTAATGTGCTGCTTGAAGTCCTAAATTCAGATTCAACCAAGATGAGTTTTATACAACCTAATGTTGTTAAAAAGGGGTCATTTTGACTGCACCATCTTCATAGCTTTGTGTAAAGATGCTGCAAACGTCTGGTAATTCTTAAAGGGGACATATTATGCCTTTTTTCTAAAGTTATAATAGTTCTATGGTCGATACAAAAAAGTTCTTTACGCAAAATCCTATTAAGCGATTTTAGCACTTTTATTCTTGACAGTTTCAGTACCTTCCAGAATGAGTCGTTTCAGGGCTCTGTCACTTTAAGAAAATAAGGTGGAGCTGGCCACGCCCACCCTTCCCCTCCCCTGCTCAGGCTGCTATAAGCTGAGAAGCTCCAGTATTCTGGAGGGGCTCTGATTAGAGCTGCTGCTCCTCCAGTAGCAGCTCTCTTGCTTGTGAGAGATGGTTCTTTTTTCATTTCCCCCGTTTGTGACATCACAAACAGGGACTTTTTGAAACGGCTTGTTTTAGACACATAATTCCTAAAACCAAACAGGTTTTTTCATGTTCAAAATGTTTATAGAGGTAGTAGAGACCCACATGGCAGCACAAAAGGATGTAAATGATACGTTTTGGAAAGGAATGCACATCACAAAGCTGTCGTTCATCCAAGTTTAGCACCCTGTCGAGAAATACAGCCATTTTTGTTGAATCTTTAAGTTAACGCTCTCATTTAATTAGTTGGCACTCAGCGTGGATGATGAGACAGTCTGGAACTATCACACTGAAGTTCAACATCCACTGGCAAAGTTCTTGTCCAATTAAATCTAATTGTAACCAATGAATCATATTAATTTGTCAAAGGAATCCCTGAGGACATATTTTGGATAATTGGTTTAATTTAAAAGCTGGAATTGATTTTTCTACTAAATATTTTCCCTCAAGTCATTCGGTGCAGTAACTTCTCAGAGCGCCGAATCTCAAAAGTCACACTCAGAGGCGATGATGTGATGAAACACAGATCACTTTTCCACAGTGGCAAAGAAAGTAAAGGATTTCTTAAAGGAAAAAAACTAAATAAAAAAGGTCTCGCTTTCCCTTTTAACTCCAAATCCCAGCTATTGGATTGCACCGCACTGGAGGCGATGCGTGATCAAGGAGAGATATAACGCAGTCAACAAAAGAGCCACACACAGGTAATGTAACTCATCCGCCAGCCGCTGTTTGTGTTACGCTGCGTGTATCAAAGATCAGACGGAGCTTTATCTCCAACCTCATCTTGTCTCCATCAAATCTCTGCTGCTCTTACATCTTCTTCTCCTGTTTCACGACTCGAGCCAGACTGCGCTAACATACTGAAGCAGTTTGGACGAAGATCTGTCGCTCCACACTGGGAGAAACTCTTACTATTCACTAGAATAAAAATGCATATATGAGCGCGGTCCTGCATAAATCCTCTCAGGAGATCTTATTTAAATCAAGTCAAGGTTGGAAAAGGATGAAAGATCAACATTCTTAGCATGTTTTGTGTTGCTGCTATAAGATATAGCTTATAGCATGCAACCAGACATTTTCTTGCAAAGAGATGGTAATATGTCCACTCTGGATGATAAAATTCACTCTGCAGCAGCAGCCTATAATAACACAGCAAGGCCAGTTTCTGCCCACATACTGAACTTTGCTTGTTTCACGTCTGTGATAAACGTCTACCCGCCGTCTCACCGCCACCCAGCAGAAGCTAAAATCCTGACATTTTCCATGTTTTTACAAGAACACGTGAGTCATATTCATTTTCAGCATGGCTTTGACTGCGGTTAATATTAAACGCAGAACTAATAAAAACAAGTGGGAACACAGTGCCGTGTGTACCTGAGAGCAACTGGAAAAGGAACAGGAGTTAACCCCTGACTTCCTTGGAAACATTTGAGAGGAACAAATTCTAACCTGTGTCAATGGGTTGAGATTTGAGTTAAAACTGAGGAAACTTTGTCTAAACGAACCATAAACACCTCATTACATCTATAAAAAACAGACAAAAACACTTCTTGCATGAAAAGGGCAAACTCAGTACAGAAATGGAGTTTATATCTTTTTAACCACACATCAGAGAAGTTGGTGCACATTAAAGGCATCTTGTGTGCATTTCCTGCCTCCTAGTGGAAATTTGGCACACATTTGTGGCTCACTGTGGCTCCCTTCTCAGATGATCATGACTGATCACAGCCAAACCACAGGCTGTTTTCACTTCTCACTGGATCGTGTTTTCTGGGGTTTGACTGATGTGTGTAAAACAGCAATTAGCTCCAACAAGGAACCAATTAGCAGGTGGAATCTGCAACGTTCCGTCCAACCGACGACAGAAGAACCACAGATTTAATCTTGTGATTCGTATCTGGTGTGAGCCTTTGAGTTTTTACGTAACTAAAGTTATTCAGGCATCAAGTCCTTTATTTTTCCCAACTTCCAAAACCTATATCAAATGCAACACACACACACACACACACACACACACACACACACACACACACACACACACACACACGTTTGGATTGATACACTTGTGGGGACTTGTGATTGACTTCCAATCATTTTAGTGGCTGATTTATGCCTAACCCTAATATGAAATTTTTTTACCAAATTATAGTACAAAGTACACACACACACACACACACACACACACACACACACACACACACACACACACACACACACACACACACACACACACACACACACACACACACACACAGCACTTGTAACTCAACTGGTTGACCACTAGAGGTCAGCCTAAGCAAATGTTTGAATTGGAAAGTCCTGTTTCATCACGTGTTTTATTCTTCTGTACTTCCTGAAAGGTTGAACTATTTCAGAAGACAGCTTGTCAACTCTTCATGTTAACTTTCAATGTAAAAAGTGCACATTTGACCTATAATGTACAAGTTTAATCTTTGAGAGAAATATAATAAACCAAAAAAAATTTAAAAACATCAGAAATCTAAAGAAAATAAGTTAAAATGATTTTAATAATAGGATTAATAAGATAAGTTTAAATAATTTGAGTACCTACCTAAGATGTTTTTATGACAAGATGAAGCTGTTGGGATCTACTTCACCAGCTCACACACTGAAGTGTATTTGAGCCATAAAAGAAATGCCATGTTAACTTGAGTTAGAATTAAATGGACGTTTTAGTTATTTTGAAGTGTTTTTCTGTGTAAAAGTCATTTAATAACTGCTACATTCTGGAGATTAAACTTGTTTTAGAAAGGCAGCAACATACTTTGTCAAATCCTGATTAGCCGTTAGCTCTGAAAGATGTGACCTCCATTTCTCCAAAACCATTCAGGAAGCTAACGAAGATCTGAGCAGCAATTATTTATGACTTTTATACAGAAACACAGTTAAAAATGGCTGAAAAATCTTAATATGTTGCCTGTAATAAAATAGTTGCTAAATAAGCTTCCAGTCGTCCTTAACCTCAATCCCATTTGGCCATAGAACCTAAGATATTCAGGAAACAAACTTGAGTTTTTAATCTGATTTCACAGCAAGTGTCAGTAATATCTCCTTTAATAAATCCTCCAGCAGCGAGACACAGAGCAGCCTCTCTGGAGGGCTCCGTGACTGAGAATCAGAAATGACCTCGCGGCATTGTTTCATCTGAATTACAGCCCTGGACAGTGGACTAAAGGCCGAGGGAGAATAAACCCAAGACTTCGAGTTATGATGGAGGACGGCTATCACAGAGCAGCAGCATCCTGCTTTAATGTTGTATCCATCACTGTTATTTATTGCTGTCTTGGGCCATCACTGTGCTTGGTGTTGTGTCTTTAGGAGGCATCTTTCACTTAAAGCTGTAAGACAGAAAATCATTAATAACTAACAAAAGAGGGGCTTAAAATGTCCAATACTGGTCCAAGGCTAAGTTGTTGTGTGGGTTTGATCCAGGATTACACTAGCCGGCACTGTGGGACCTTTATATGTTAGCTAATTTATTTCTAAAACCACATGGGGCCCATTGGAGCTAACCTAAGTTCCTCCTAAATTGGGCCCCATCCACTAAAAGGATTTAACCTCAAGTAAAATCTTCTTTTAGCCCAAACAAGGTAGTTCTTATTACCTAATTCATAAAATAAATGAGCAATTATCAGTAATGATAGATCGATATGTCAATCAGTTGATATATCAGACTGATATTTTTATATATCAGCATCAGCCAATATGCCTGTTTAGTAGAGCCGAGCCATTTAAAGTGAGGCACATCTGTGGGCAGCCAAATTCAATTTAAATGTATATTTATGTTACTGAAAAACATGATAAACGCTTTAAAACGTTATTGTCAAATGATAGTTCTGTTATTTACCTGTTATTATATTTAAAGCAGTGTTTTCTCACTTGGCACCATCTAGAGGTGGAAAAAATGTATTGCACCTTAAGCCCCTCTCCCTACCTCTGTGATTATTATCTTTAGCCTGGCAGCTGAACTAAAAAACATTGTTTAACAATTATTATACTCATGTTTTGCTGTTTAGTCATATTATCGCAAGCGCACGCATGCACAGTGATTGGCATCTGTACGTAAGTGGATGTTGGCTAATTGCATGGGGCTCTATGGAACAGGGGACGGGCTAAGCAAAACAAAAATTGATGTATTGCCTATATTACGGGAAAACTCCGAATTGCTACTTTTAGTCAATTTATTGATTTGTTTGATTAACGTTGGTTAAATGTTTGATTTAAACAAATGTGCACAAAATTATACTATACAGTTGGTTAAATTTGGTGTTCAAAAACTGATTCAGGTTTAGAAATGTTGTTCATCTACTACTGTTTTTATAGTAGAAATTTAGCACAATTAAGTCCCCAAACAACTCAAGATGACCTTCAACCCAAAAATATACCTGAGATTTTCAGGTTTTGGCTTCTAAGATTCACACACTTGTTACGTTGCTGCTTCTAAACAGTCCGAGACGCTTCGGCTACCATCGTATAGTTTTATGTTTTAGATACCCTCACTGGGACACAAAGGAATCCAGAGAAATTCCCATTAGGAGCCCATTTTTCCACTCTTGTATTACTTTTAGAAGCACATAAACACTTTGGCTTTAGAAGATCTCACTGGCTCTCAGCAGCACATTCTATACAGTTAAAGCATTCAAACAAACTCAAATATGATAAATCCATGCATCCAGGTGTTCATGTCTCATTAAATATTGTAAACAGCACCAACAGTCAGCAAGGCTTTTAGGTAGAGGTTGTCACAACCCTTTGATAATGTGTCAGTGGAAGAAAGATTCAGCTAACAAGCAGACGGGTGGTGACACAAGAGCAGGAAACAAAGACGTGCGCTCGTCGTCGTGTCGCCGCGGAGCAACAACACAACAGAGACTGCTTGATCGACACTGAGGCGCTATAATTGGAGCGCGTGTTCGACACAAAAAGAGCTCGCTGTGGGTTGATGTTCCTCTACGGCAGCACTGTTAGCTAACCAGGGAGTCGGCCTGTAAAACAGCTGAACCTTCTCAAATCGCTATCAGTTAGGCTTTAAATTGCGTTTTGTGCCACCTGCTGCTTGAGCATTTGCATGTGCAGAGAGACTTCGAGCTGTTTAATTAAGAGATTCACCCCCGCTGACGAACATTACCTCCTCAAAGAGAAGACATTTAAGAACGAGTGGAAGAAACAGAAGAAGTTTGGACCGTTTTTATTTTTAGGGACCAGGTCTGATTCAGAATGAGGTAATTGGGTCCTATCTGCACAGAAACAAGAAACTACTTGTATTAATCCTAAAGTCAGTAGAGGAAATCAAAAAGAGGGACTCTGTGACTCTCTGAAGTTACTTTAAAGGGGACATGTTATGCAAAATTCACCTTTTGCTTCTTTTAGCGCGGCTATGTGGGTCTACTGCCTCAATAAACACTCCAAACAACAAATAAATCCATTCATCCATTTTTTTGTCAGTATTGGTTTTAGGAATTATGCGCCTAAAACAAGCTGTTTCAAAAAGTCCCTGATTGTGATGTCACAAACTGGAAAATTAGAATAGAACCACCTCTCAGGTGCAACAGAGAGCTGCTGCTGGAGGAACAGCAGCTCTACTCTGAGCCCCTCCCAGATATCAGAGCTTCTCAGCTTATAGCAGCCTGAGCGGGGGATGGGTGGGCGTGGCCAGCTCCAACTTGTTTTCTTAAAGCGACAGCGCCCTAAAATGGCTCATTTTGGAAGGAAGAAGAATAAAACTGCTGAAATCGCTTTATGCGAGAGGGATTTTGTACTACGAATGTCATGAACATGTTTTGTATCAATCATAGAAGTATTATAGCTTAAGTAAAAATTATAATATGTTTTGTTTAATTTGTTTGCATGTAAAAACTGAAAAAAAAATTATTCTTGGAATTAAAATAAAGCCTTTCAATAGTATAAGATGATATTACCCAGAAGCTCCATAGCATCGTCCTCATCCTCGATCTCTTCCTCCAGGACAAAGTGGGCGGGGCTATTGACAGAATCGAAGGAGTCCTGGGACAACATGGCCGCCAGGAGCTTCTTGTGGTGCTGCTGCTGCTCCTTTAAGCCTTTGCTCTTCGTTTCCATCTTCAGACTAAAGGGAACATGAAGACAATATATACAATAATCGAAATGAGTGAAAAAAATAAACTTTTTGTTTTCTCATTACTTGAAAAACGAGATTACTCATTAAGTTCAGTATCAGAAAGATGGATGTGTCCTTTTTTAAGTTTTTTTTTGTCCCTGACTGAATCATAAAAGCTAACTTTCTTAAAATTTCAAATTAAACTGGCTTCTAAATTCCCAACACAGTGAGGAAATTAATTTTCCGAGCGTGTGGATTGCAAGACCGGAGGAGTGTTCATCTGATGCTAATCGCTGTTTAATGACTTCCATTTCCAGCCAACAACAAAGGGTCAAAAGATGACTGATGCAGTTATTTCATCTGTGTGGATATTTGTGCTAATTAGATTAGGTAGTTTGAGTCTCCACAAGCTGTTTTCAGTGTTTAACAGTAGCAGAAGACTCACCTTCTACATTGTGAATGTTTACGTATTGAGATTAAAGATCAAGTTCACTAAGAAACTGTTTTTTAATTGTCATTTTTGAAATACGATTGGGGTTCGCATGCAGGCTGAACGTGAAAATCATGTTCTACCCCTATTTCCTGCATTAGCCGCCAATAGAAAACTAGCATTCATGGACTCACCCATCATGTTCAGGGAAGGCTGTTATTGATTTAGCGTCCAGAAGAGAGCAGAGCATGTCTCAGCTACTAGAAGCTAACCGTTAGCATTAGCAACTCCACAACATGGCAGAACTCCTTTAGGATTGTGTTTTTTGTGGAGATGAAACATCAACATTGCAGAGCGAACGAAGGCAGCGGAACAGTTGTTATGCTGTTTAGCCAATCAGAGGCAAGAAGTCTGAATATCATGAATATTAATGAGTTAGGCCTGGAATATACTTGCTTTTAAAGCAGCATTCCGCAACTTTGCAGTTATATGGTCTCTGTCGCCCTCTAGAGGCTTGCTGCGTAACGTCACTGTCGTAACATTAAATCTCTCTCTCGGGCATAAGAGGCATGTTTACATTCCTAATATCAGGCAAAACAACGAAAACAAACTTTTCCACCTCCACACGTTGAATAAATAGTTTTATCAGGACTGTATAACAACTTTATGTCCGACCAAACACAATAACCCTGGTGAAATCATTTATTACTTACCTAGCCATTAGCAGCACGGCTAGGTCAGAGTCCGTAGTTCATGCCGTTCTTTCTAAAAGAGCCATTTAAATCCCATGTATGCGTGGTAAAACAGCAAGTGTATTCTGGCCCTAAGACCCCAAATCCTGCAGTTTTCTTCCCCCCCCCCCACACACACTCCTCTGACTAACTTCTAGTTTCAGAAACAGGAGCACCAGAGCTTTTTTCCACAGACACCGTCTCACAAGGCGTTCATTTATACTAGAGACCACAGCAAATGTACTGAAAAAACGGGTGAGTGAGAACTTTAAAGGAAATAAAAAGTCAAACAAGAAAAAACAGGCTAAAGCCTGAGAAGTGTGAGATCCTATTGCTCAAGCAGCACAATTTGGAGTTACAACTAAAACATTTCAAAGCTTCAAATTTATGATTTTTAAACCAGGAACATGTTTGAGGTAATTCTAGTTTCTGACAGACGCTGGATGACAAATTCGTGTTCAAAAATAAAAAAAGGTTTTCCTGGATGCTTCCGAGCAGGATGTCACCTCCTCTGATGATCGTCGGTGGAGATGCGCTGTAATAAAAAGTCAAAAGCAACAAGCTACCTTAGGAAAGTAAAACGAGGAAGATGAAATGATTCGACAAACAGGTTAAAGATTTAAAATAGTCTGGAAGTCAAACATCAGAATGAACGACCTACTTTTTTGAAATCGAGGGCACTGCTACTTTTCTCCACTTGATCCAAGTGGTCAAATTTAGCCTCTTTATGAATTATAAACTGCTCTGATGATTACTAAAAATAATTTATTTCATGAAACTTCATATTTTTGAATAAATAAGCAAGTTTACAGCTAAAAACTCAAAGAGCTGATCGAAATGATCTCATAAGCCTGATTAATGATGAACAAAGTCTCCTGAAACTCTTTATTCACAGTCAGAGCCCACGCACGCCTCCATCTCAAAGTTTATCCCAACTTCTAATAATCCAGAAATACAGTAATCTAATGAGATTAACTGTGTCAGCTCCAGCCTGCTCGTGATTTATGGTTTTATATCCTCGCCTCCTTTAATTCGTCACACACATACATGAATAGTTTAGCAAACATGAATTTTAAAAATCTCCAAACACTTCAGTGTCTGAGTTAAAGATGTTTTTATGGCCTGCACAAAGTTCTTCTGTCTCCGAGTGAACAGAATTGAGGTTGGCTTTAATTTGAAACTGGGTTGAGGCGGTTTCATGGCGAGCATGTTTGATCGCGTCTTTGAAATGGGATTATCAGACCCTTTCAGATGGGCACTCCTCAGGCAGCGAGACTCAGAGCTCTACCTCTTTGGGTTTTTTTAGAACTACCAACATCTGCGTGAACTCTGGAAGTTTTTTTTTTATTTCCTCACAAATTCTTCATACGGTAACAGAGTGGTTAACCTGTGAGCCGGGCTGTTTTCTCCGCTCCAGCACGCTTCGGTTTTGGCTCGAGGGACCGGAGGGTGCAGCATCTCCGCGGCCAGCGGGTCTGCATCGTTATCGTCACGGCCGATCCACTCCCCCACCACCCGAGGACGCAGAACTGTGTTGTATCCCAAAAAGGTCTAAAAAACAGAACATGAAGGATATTAAACTATTTTTTTTAAATCCATAAAATTACAAAAAAACACACATTAGCTGGACCTTTACAGCTGACTCCATAGAAAAAGCTAAAAGATCTCCACATGAGCTCTAGCATGATTAAAGAGCATGCTCTCCTTTCATTGATTTTTTGTTAGAAACAAATGAAAAAACGACGTTGGAAATGATTTGCTCCACTTTGCATGAAATCCCAGTAGAAACACGTGCTGCGTTTTTCATCCTGGGCCATCCTTTCTAAATGGATCTGTGCAGCTCCTGTTCATGCAGCCGTTGTGCCTAGAGAGAACTGGGACCCGTTTGGTGGGTATGACGCACAGAGAAGCAGCGAGGCAGAGGAAGATGTAAGACATGGTCAGTTATCTCCCTCCCTCCAGATAACTGTTTATTATCAGAAGTAAAAGAGCTGTGCTGCTGTCCACCATGTCATCTGGTGTAGTAAAAGAAGAATCTGCAGAGTTTATTTTCTTACGACTGCAGAGCTTTTGGGCTTTAATAAAGATTTTAAAAGATGTCCTGGAGAGAGGTTGTTTCAGAATTGAGCCTCTATATTAAAGTCCCACTAGTTGTCACACTGGCCTGTGAAATCTGTCCTCCACATTTGACCCATCCCCTGGGGGAGCGGTGAGCTGCAGGCACAGCCGCGCTCGGGAACCATTTGGTGGTTTGAACCTCTTAATGCTGAGTGTCAAGCGCATAGATATCATGTATATCACTAGATGCCTTACCCACGCTGTTCGTCAATTGGACGAACGTCCCTACGTGGCGGCCATCTTACTTCAGACAGCTGCCCCCTTTCGTAACATTGGTGTCAATGGTGCATGTACTATTTAAATAAGTCTAACTTGCTCAATTTTCAACCGATTTTCAAACGGTTTGGTTTGTTATAAAACGACAGAGATGTGGCTGTAAAATATGACGGATTTGGCCCGTTAATTTAAAAATGTGCAAGTATGTCGTCTCAAGCCTATGTGCTATAAGGTTTGTAATAATGCAACCCACTTGAAAAATCTGTTAATATTTCATCGAGTTCAGTGTTTTTGTTTAAAGCAACATTCCGCAACTTTTACACCTTAAAATTATGCTTTTTTGTAACGTTTTTGCATCATAGTATTATCTATTATGTTCATTTTCATACCTGTGATAGTGTTGGGGGGTCCCACGTCTGTTTACTGCGCTATACAGTTTTTGTGCTTCGGGTAGCGCCGGAAGTACTGACTGGGTATCGTTTTACGGCAGAATATGGCAAGACAAAGGGATAAAAAAGCGCGCGTTCTAAACGCGCGTTACGTCCGCCAAAATGCGCATCTTGAACGCACGTTTTGGCGGACATAATGCGAGTTTAGAACGCATATTTTTTTATCCCTTTGGCTTGCCATACTTGTATAACGTAGACTCGCTGTAGCAGCGGCAGATTCACCAAAGAAAGCTAGAAATCCCTTATCAAAGGAATCTAGGAAAAGAAAAGGAGAACGTCATAGAGCAAGAGCAAAGACCAGAGTTAATATTGGGCCGTCTTTTTGGAGAGCTCTTTTAGAAAGAACAGCATGAACTACGGACTCTGACCTAGCCATGCTGTTAATGGCTAGGTAAGTAATAAATGATTTCACCAGGGTTTTTGTGTTTGGTCGGGCATAAAGTTGTTATACAGTCCTGATAAAACTATTTATTCAATGTGTGGAGGTGGAAAAGTTTGTTTTCGTTGTTTTGCCTGACATTAGGAATGTAAACATGACTCTTATGCCCGAGAGAGAGATTTAATGTTACGACAGTGACGTTACGCAGCAAGCCTCTAGAGGGCGACAGACACCATATAACTGCAAAGTTGCGGAATGCTGCTTTAAGTTGTTCACTCACCTTCCATCTGCTACCATTGAGAATGGAACGTAAGCTGTCTGAAGTAAGATGGCCGCCGTGTAGGGACGCTGTTGACTCCCAGTTAAGACATCTAGCAATGTTTATGATTTCTATGGTCAAGTGGGGAAGCATTGGGTCCCATTTTTAAAATCTTTGGTATGACCCAACTGTGGATTTGAACCCACGACCTCCCAGTCTCAGGGCAGACATTCATACCACTAGACCACTCAGCTGGTCTATATACAGTAGGTATAGAAAAGACTTAGGATACTTCTCTATCAACTTTGCACATCTCAACTGAACAATATTTGCCTAAGCAAAACATCTTCAAGAAACCAAAGAAGTCCATTTGCCTTCATTTGAAACGTTTTGGATTACCATGACCTGGATGGCTGAACCTTCATCAGCAACACGGTAAAAGTGAATTTAAACTCTAGGACTGTTAATATGTGTGCATACCTGGTCAAGCTCATCAGAGATGGCAATGCCTGCAGAGAATGGACAAAAGACATTATATTAATTTTTTTTATGTTGGAGAAATTTCTCAAGCATCCAACCTTTATTCCTTTAATTTAGAGGGATCATATTTTACAAAAGTCATCACGCTCCTTTACATTAGATGTTGAGATAACTCTGGAACCGTATATCAATGCAATCTCTTAAAGAAAAGGAAAAAAACAGAACAATCTCTGTTGCTGCAAACATGACCTATTGTCTTCAGAAGAGCCATCAGCTGCTTTCTCGATTGGACCATAGAGTCTGATTATAATACGCTGCAGCAGCCAATTTGTGGTGAAACACATCATGCAGCATTACTAATATTCTGGCTTCGTCTTCCTCAGAGCTCCATTTTTCTCTGCCACGTTTACTACGATAGTCAATTAAACCTCCTCCTCTGTGTTTTATTATTTTACCCCAGCCTTACATCAGAAACTTCTCTTCGTGAACTCATCGGAGGTTCGTGAAATAGCCGGTGAGCTCAAGTCAGATTCTCGTGCGTGTAAACATCCCTGTCGTTGCCATAGTTACATGGAAGCAATACTCTTAACAGATGTTAGAAAAAAAGCTAAAACACCCAAAGTGGCTGCAGAAATTACTCATGCAGCACAGCATCCAAACCAGCGTGCAAAAATACCTTTTGGGCATCTTTTTTAATAACTTTGACAAAAATATAAACTCAGTCAAACTTAACCAGGCGACCAGAAGCTACGCCCGTCTTTTTATCAAGTCTGTGCACAAATTTCAGGACGATTTCTGTCTCTTTTGGAGGATTTGTTAGGATGTTCTCAAACTCACTGCGCGACAGGCTCTCCAGGGCTTTGCCCAGCTTCTTGCTCTCCTGCAGAATGTGGCTGAGCTCATCGAAGTCGCGGCTCTCCCTCCAGTCCCAGGACGGGTACTCGACAGATCGCGGCACTGCACGCCACAAACACAGAACATTTCACGTCAGAACTCCTGAAACTGCAAAAAAAAAAAAAGTTCCAACTTCTGTGGCTTCTTTGAGAGTTGCCGCAGGATGAAGTGAAATAGAGCACTGGCAGAAAAGTCATCACATTGCTTCCAGAGGCACAGAGCTCACTGGTCTGAGGCCAGTGGCCCCTTTGATTCACAAAAACAACTCCAACAGGAAATGACCCACATACCCTGCTGTGATGCTGCTACTGTGTTCCCGTGCCACCCACGGCTCTGAAACGATGCTTAATTTACACATCATTTGATTCAAACACTATTAATAAGAGCAAAGAGCAACCGTCTTTGAAGGGAAGTGGATTACTCGCCCGTATCTAACGTTCTTATTCTCATTTCTGCTTAAACAGACACCGAAAACACCC
Source organism: Aphyosemion australe (assembly GCA_006937985.1). NCBI lineage: Eukaryota > Metazoa > Chordata > Actinopteri > Cyprinodontiformes > Nothobranchiidae > Aphyosemion > Aphyosemion australe. The sequence continues at coordinate 6,508,577 of SSNS01000002.1, forward strand.
CGGAGTCTTTTTCTCGCGTGCAAATGAAACGAACATCAGCTGACAGGTGCAGAAAGTAAACATTAACCCTCACACAGACATTGCTGCTACAGCCTGTTCCCCCTGCCCTTGTTTACCCGGGCTAAGTAAGCTGCTTGGCATTAAAAACGACCGTAAACACAGAGCAAATGTTTCTGCCAAATCCACTCTGGAGAAGAAAAATATCTTTTCATAAACGCTGACAAAAAACGAGCTTTTCGGTTTTTCTCCTCGCCTCTGCAGCAGCAAACGGGCCATGCTCTATCTGGGTGCTTTTGATTGCAGAGGTTAAGTGTTTAAGGCGTCAGTCAGGAACTGTAAAGGACAGAAAGGTGCAGTCATTTAAAAAACTGATTTGGTGGAATACTGAGTGTCTTTCTGACAGCTGCTGCGTTTTGCAAATTTTTTTAGGGAATTTTAGAGTTTTCATGAGCTCTGCACACCAACATAACGCACATATGTATATTTAATATCCTCTGACTTCAAGTTTTTAAGGTTTTTTTACATTCTGAAGAGACAGAAGCAAATTTAAGAATGTCTTCTGTCTTGCTTCTCCTCCTGGATTATTGTTTTTTTTCCGACTGCTCATCCCCTCACACGTTTGCTCCTGATCATGACCACAGCCTAAAATAGACCCGCTGTGGCAGTGACAGATCACTGAGCGCTGAATTATTGAAACAGTCTGGCTCTGCTTCCTCCCAGTTTGACCCAAACTCACCGCCTTTGGGCTCGTGCTTCACCCCAACGTCACCGATTGGGTCGCTTCTTTCAAAACTAAAAAAAGAAAGTTTCTCCATCTGTTCTGCATGTATGACAGAAGCTGGTGAATTATCCCCTCCAGTGTAAAGCAGGAGCAAATGCAGAAAGTGGCACGTTCTAATGAACTCATCTGCAGGGCTCTGGGAGGCTAGAAGGAGGGCACTGTGACTAACTTTAATTAGATATAATTACATCAAATTAAAATAAAGATTAAAGTCAATAGAGCATGTAATTGGGAAACAAGTGATGCAACAGGTCTGAAAACGGTGCAGCGTCGTAGTCTGGAGAGGATTGAGAATGTCTGTGTGATCAAGATAAAAGAAAAGCAGTCAGCCGCGTGCAGAAGTGAAACTTACAGGACTTGGATTCTGGCGACGGTGGAGAGATGCTGGAAACAGCCAGGTCACTTTTTGACTTTTTGGGTTTCTTTGGGGTAATCTGCCATGGCTTCTCAACGTTGCTGTACTCCCTGCGAGAGTTTTTGTTTTCTGGTAGGAAAGAAAATGTTCAGAAGAGTAAATATCTTGGAAAATAAAGGCAGTAAAAAAGGAAATTTCAATCATTCTAAAATGTGTCGGTGTAGAAAAAACGTCCATATTACCAGTTGTAGCTCCCTGAATGTCACGTTTTGTGAAATCGCCTACTAGAGCTAACACCTAGCAACTACCACCAGCTGCAATCTCACAGCAATTCATGCAACTTTTAAAAGGGACATATGATGTTTTTATGAAGTTATAACAGTTCTCTGGTCGATTCAAAACACGTTTATGAAGTTTATTTGCACCAAATCCCTCTCACATATAGTTATTTTAGCAGTTTTATCATTGACATTTCCAGTACCTTCCAGAATGAGCTGTTTCAGGGCTCTGTCACTTTAAGAAAACAAGCTGGAGCTGGCCACGCCCACCCCTCCCCCGCTCAGGCTGCTATAAGCTGAGAAGCTCCGATATCCAGGAGGGGCTCGGAGTAGAGCTGCTCCAGCAGCAGCTCTCTCTTGCAGGTTATCCCAGTTTTCCACTGGATGCGTAAGCAGCGCGTAATGTAATCGATGCATTTTAAGCGTGAACTCCTTTCTCGGAGAGTTTCAGACGTGAAACGGCAGCTGTTGGTCCCGTGAGGTCACAAAATCACCAGAGAATTGTTAGATCACACGTGATTTCAGCAGTTCATGCAAACACGTGCAAGGAGAATGAATGCATCCACAAAAGTCTGTGGGTTTTTTTGGTTCCGTTTACCTCAGAAACGAAGGTTTCAAAGGAAATGACGTATTCTTTTTTTTACTAGTTAAGCATCTGGAAATCTGTCTTTTAGTTTGAAAATTTCCACCTATGTTTGATTTCCAGACTGGCCCGATCTGAAGTGGTGAACTCAATGGAAGCGTAGCGTGTAAAAAATAGACTAAGCGACGCGTCTCGATGCTTCTGGGACGCTTGCAAAACATGATGCTTTACAGCCGGTGGAAACACACCCATCCACTGTCATGGCGGCTAATTGCTGCATACCACGCTTTGCGAATGTTATGCGACGCACACACATCCAGTGGAATGAAAACTCAATTTTTCTATTTTTGGAACAAAAACAAATTAATTTCAGAAATGAATGTAATGTGTGTTCATCATATATTAAAGATAAAGAATAGAAAGAGTGTTATAAAAATGTCACGTTCGATTGTTTATTTTTAACCTAAATTAGATCACCCTCTACATAAGTCCATCAGAATCTTTCACCCCGTACTTAGACGAGTCTTTTTAGGAACGATCTTACAAATCAGTTAAGACGTGTCTTCCATCCATCTCTTCCTCAGAAGAATTCTTCATCGCTCTGAGGCTGGATGTGGATCATCAGGGTTTATGTTCCTCCACAGATTCTCTGGCTTCTGGTCCAGACTCCAGATGAGTCACTTAAGGATTTTCCCCATCTTCACTTTTTTATTGTTGGCAGCATGTTTGTGGATGCTGACTTGTTTAAGTGCAGACTTTTACCCTAGCCTGAGATTCTCAGCACCTTGGAAAGGGTTTTGTTCCATCCATCCATCCTTTATCTTTGTTCATTTTGCAGCAGCACAACCTTACAAAATCCTCCCACCAGCCCTTGGACTGAATTAATGAGGTGATGCTCAGTGTTTGGTTTCTTTTGCAAACTGAGGACAAAGGATTAAATCTTTGTTGTATTATGAGGTGGTTCTATTCTAATGTCCCCATTTGTGATGTCACAAACATTATTGAAAAAGCAAATTTTAAGCACATAATTCCTAAATCCACACACAAACACTTTTTTTAACGTGTGGAGTGTTTATAGAGTCAGAGACAGGCCATAAGGTGCATAAGGATGCAAAAGGTGAATTTTGCATAAAATGCCCCTTTTAACAGTTGAAAAACACCGTTATTTTAAAATCTGCAGAAACATCTCTGCACCTTGCACCAAACTTTGTCTTGATGCAATCTTTTAGTAAAGACAAGCAATTCTCCAAAATTATGGCATGATTTCCATCTCTCACAATGCAAAGCCTTACAGAGAACAGTCTGATACCACCCAGTTTACATTATACACATTTTTTTTAACTAAAGACAGTTTTGCTCAACTTTTTAATTTATTTGGTCCATTAATATTAATATTAGGGGTGGGAATTTAACTTTTTAATTACAATTAATTAATTAGAAATACATTATGCGTTAAAATATTACCCTCTGAACCCGAGCACTCCCCAATTGGGGGGCAGAAAAGTTTAGCATCACAATGTATGCCCTATATATCAATAAATATCATCAGGCTGCACCTCTAACAAAACAGCAGACCATTTAAACATTTTTACGTGCTCCAAACTAAAACTACAATAAACTGAATCATGACAAATCGCTCTTTATGAAGAAAAGAAAGGAAGAAAAATCTACTTTATCACCGTTACGTTTTTTTTTTTTTTTCCTTTTTATTTCATTCAATAAAAAAAAAATACGACAACTACAAAACAATATACATATAAACACAATACAATTTGAATGAAAGGGAGCAGATGGAAGAAAAAATCTTATAATTTCTGCCCCCCCCTTTTTTTTATAAACTAAATAACCAACATATCTTTATGCATTCCCTCACAGTTCATTCAGTCACATATGTCCATTATATCCACATAAATTATACGCATTCGTATCCACTCAACACACTTGATTTGATATATACTGTAAACACTTTTAGAGTTCTTGATTCTTTCCCTACTCTGTCCAGGCAATTCCATAATTTCACACCATTCACCGATATACTCATTTCCTTCATTCTTGTCCTAAATCTGGGCTTTTTGAAGATTTTCAATTCCCTTCGTTTTCTAGTTGGTAGAAAGCAGGCAGGCAGTAACTTTATCCATATGAACGTTATTACAGCAGGAGGGACAAGCATTCATATTGTAACCTTCAGCAGAACTTCCCCTGAACTCTACACTACACCTCTATATATAGTAGCAGTGCTCTGCTGCCACCTAGTGTTCAGTTCAGTACACAACATTTACAATGTTCCATGTCTATTTACACTTCATCAATAACACATATACTAATATTTACACATCCCAACAAATCCCACAAATGTTTCCTTTATAATGAGACCAAAGTAATCAAACAGACCTTGTGGTTACAGAAATATACTCATTAAAGTGTGGGTGAGTCATCTGTGCCTCACTAACATTATTTTTGATTTAAAAATTTGCTTAGGCACAAATAATCTAGAACGATTAAAATGTGATTAATCAAGATTAATTATTACAAAGCCTCTGATTAATTAGATTAATTTTTTAATCGAGTCCCACCCCTAATTAATATTAATTTTTAACATTTTTATTCTAAGATCTTCATTTTCTGTGTTTTTTTATGAGTAGGTTGCATACTTTAATAAGATATGAGTTAAAATGTGCTTTACCAAAAGTAGGTTTTACAGCTCAGTCTGATGTCTAACATCTGTGTGTGTGCGTGCATGTGTGTGTGTGTGTGTGTGTGTGTGTGTGTGTGTGTGTGTGTGTGTGTGTGTGTGTGTGTGTGTGTTGCGCGCCAACCTGGAGAACTCTGCGCCCACAGCGCGGCTGAACCAGAGAAAGCTCTGTGCAGTTTTCCAGGGCTGTCTTGCTTGGTCTGCAGGTGATCAATGAGAAAGGGGATGGGGTGGTCTGGAGTCTCAGTTATCAGTTTGGTCATCAACTCCTGCAGCAGCAGAGCAGAGCAGAGACACACCAGATTAAAGTTGCTTTGTGTGGAGAGAGGTCAGTGAAGTGAAACGGAGGAAGTTAATTTAGCTCTGCGTGGTTTTGTTTTACAGCTCACTTCTCTGAGACTGTTGGTCGCCGTGGTAGCGTCACCAGCCTCATTGTTCAAAACAGAAAAGTCAAACCAACAAACAAGAAAACAGTTTGTCTCAATGGATGGTTGAATTCCCCATCTGTTCAAACTCAGATGTGAACAAGTCAACAAGAACTGCAGCATTTGGTTATTCAGTGATGCTCTGAAGCTGTTTTCACTCAGCACCATCTGATACGTTTGCTCTGATGCAGAAAAGAGAGAAAATGTAATTAAAACACAAAGAAGTGTGCACGATACACCCTAAAGATCCTGTTTAGGGTGTATCATGCACATCCTTTCCTATATTTTCAGAACTGAAATATTGCTTGATTGTTATTGTGGTTTTAATTTTCCAGGATCAGGATGCACTGATGAGCTTAAGATTTCACCTGCAGGTAATTAAACCGTGTGGTGGTGAGATGCTGTAATATGAAAGGCAATAGACACGTTTATATAGAATTAACCACCAACTTCTATAAGGAACAGCAACCACTAAGAGAGACAGTTTGGGATAATATAGAAGCAGTAATTGGAGCTGAAGGAGGAGGCGGTTCAACACCAAATGAGCGATCATGTCCAAACTAATCACCCTATACCTCTGCTGTTCCTTCTCAAACAAGACTTCTTAACACAAAAACTAAAATATAACAGCAATCAGAATATTTCCTGTATTTTTCAGACTGAACACCAGCAGCTGAATGTGGAATTTCTGCCCTTCTGAAACAGATGGGTGAAGAGCAATGAGGGAGTCGTTTTTAAATATGAGAATGAACTCTGTTTGACCAGTTGGAGCCGGTCGTTGCAGAAGAGTCCGACTGCTGCAGCGGAGCAGAAAAACCATTAGGGAACTGCAGTGAGCTGGCAGGAATCTGAGAGGAAAATGAGCATTTGTGCTTGTAAGACACAAAGAATCCTGCAGCCTTTTGCTCTGGAAGCTGGTTTTGCATTTGCCCTTGTGGACATGCATCCATATATGTGTGCTTTAGAGAATGGGGTGGGGAGAGGAGGGAGGGGGGCAGGGTGACAGGCTGCATTATAGCTGGCTAGCCTCTGCTGTGCACGGAAAGCTAATCAGGTAATTGTTCAGGGGGACATTCCTGCCCAGCCCCAGCAGCTCTGACAGCATGTGAATGGACAAACAGGCGGTGTGTTGGCATGTTTCCCTGCTAGCTGCACGTCCCTTCCACGCCTACAAGAAATAAAACAACAGCTTGCTTGTTAGACAAAAGGAGTTCTTTGTTTTGTACATGTGCAACTTACAGCAAGGTAGAAGTTCAGTTGCTTTGCTGTGCTCAAAATCAATCAACAAACGTGGTAAATAAACTAATCTATTGACGTGTGTTCTGTAAATGAAGGTTGTTATCTAAAACATTTAAAAGTAAGCAAAGTAAAACAACTGGTCTTATTTCTTTGTGCAGTTTGATTAAGCTCAGATTTTCAAATTTCCCAATAAAAACGGTGGAAGTAGTGATTTGGATGCATTCAGCCAAAGAAGGCACGCTGAAAAGACACAAACACATTAAGGAGATTGTTAGAAAGTGCATCGCGGGATTTATGGAGGTGAGGAGACCACGGAGACTACACTGCCCCATTCTCAAAATCGAGGAAAATAAGAACGCATTTCAAGACCGCATCCTGAGCATTCTTGGAATTTGGACGGTCTTCCACGCGGTGCTGTGACGTCACTGGTCTTAAAATCCGAACTCATGAGCACGCAACCCCTGGATTTGGACACAGCCTATATATTAACTTTTCCTCCATGTTTGCCTGGAGATGTACTGAGAAGCATCCTGTCCGCTCATTGGTCAGTCAATGAAACCTCCGCTGATTGGTCCGTGTCCGACCGACAGCGGTGAAAAGTTGAAATTTTTCTGGGATTGCATTGCTGGCTCGCCTGTGCACGACACATGCACAAGCACAAAATTTCACATGCACGTTTTTCACGTGTCGCTTAGCAGGAGGGAGACCCGCGATTATCGCTTTGTCGCGCATGTCTCATTGAAAATGATGGAGGAGAGGCGATGTCGCCTCCCGTGTGTCGAGCCCATAACGCTGCCACAAAAAAAACTAAAATTGTGTTTCGACAAAGTTCATGAGCACTCACTGGCCACTTTATCAGGTACATCTATTTGACTATGTGTGAATACAAATGATCAACCAACCAATCACAGACCAGCAAGTGAATGCATTTAGGAATCGAGACATAGTGAAGATGAGCTGAAGTTAAAATCGAGAATCAGAATGGAGAAGAAAGGAGGTGACTTTGAACATGGCATGGTCGTTGGTCTGAGTATTCTACTGGGATTTTCACCAAAGAACACCTCCTATGAACCACAACATGTCCATCCCTTTATGACCACATGGACCCATCTTCTGATGGCTACTTCCAGCAGGATAATGCACCAAGTCACGAGTTCACTTGAGTCCAACGGCCTCCACAGTCACCACATCTCAATCCAGTCCATCACCTTTGGTAGGAGGTGGAACTGTAAGGCGTAGAAACGTTCACTTTCTATGGTGATTATATACTTTATATAACCGTTTGATACAGTCCTGTTATTTCATTGATAATCACAGAAGGCTGTAGGTTTAAAACATTCCCACACATATAAGAATCTGTGTTCCAGTATCCCACACATCATATCAGCACAACAGCTTCCTTTTCCTTTATGCTTGCTCAGGGAACGAGCCAGAGCCTTTGCACCAGTGGCTTAATAACAGGCCAAAAGGTGACTCGTGCAGTCCATATCTGATGGTAAGGGAGACATCTGCGGACATCGGGAAGTTTGGTTTGGTCCCGGTAATTGACAAGCTGTCAGCCGGCCAAGAAACAAACCGCGTCCTTGAAAGCTCTGAAGGACTCCCTCTGGGAACAATGACAGTCATGATACTGCCTCTGACGCTGTCTTGAACTTCAACAAAGGCCCCCAAATGGAAAGCGGAAACAAGTTAAAAATAAGAGACGAGCAAACAAGGAAAAGTTCTGAGGGCCATAAATAATTGTCAGCCTGAAGGACAGAGGGAGATCATTTCATTGCAATAGAAGGAAAAGGAGTAATGTCCTGCTTCAGTGTTCTTAACCTGTCTTTAACCTGAAAGTGGGCATGCACTCGCTAGTTCTATACATTTGCTTTCTAATATGAATGAATGTGTTGTTTTCTGTGGATAAAAGCTCTGGTGCTCCTGTTTCAGGAAGTAGAAGTTAGTCGGAGGAGTCGGCGCAGAAAACAACAAGATTAGGAGTCTCACTCCTTAATATTCATCAAATGCAAACATCTGGCCTCTGATTGGCTCACAGCAATGTGAAAAAATGCAACATTGATGTTTTATCTCCACAAATAACACAAGTCTGAACATGTTCCACCATGTTGTGGACATGCTAATGCTAACGGTTAGCTTCTACTTGCTGAGATGTGCTCTGTAGAGCTGACTGGAAGTAATTATGACAAATTTTATGCTAAAATGGTCTCAGGGTCATCTTGAGCACCTGGAATTCTCAATTATCACTCATGAGTCAGAAAAACAAGGGAAGTGAGCGACAACTTTGAGAGGGGTTGGCGACCAAACGGCAAATAAAACGAGGATTATTCGATGCAATCACGACTATTACTGCTACCTATTCTCTGTGAATTTTCTAAAAGAAAATTTGTTCTCGAACATATTAAAAGTTCAAGGGTCATGGCAGAAAGGTCTTGTGCCTCACAAGAAAACTGAGATCCCTTGAAAGTGTTTTGAGACATTGATTCCGAAAGCTATCGAAAATACGTCTCCAGGAGTCACTGCTAGCATTTGGGAGAGGGAATCTAAAATGTATTCAGCATTCACAAGAGGTAACGGGGCATGCTGTAGCATCTAAAATAAAGGCAAATTTCCTCTCGAAGTAGTTGCAGAGTTGTTGCATGAATCAGGAACCCACTTTGAACCCATCTCCAACCCTTCTCAGTTTTGTTTGTTGCAACAAGTGAAAGAAATGTGGGACAACTTTGAGAGTGGCTAGTGAAAAGTGAAAGTTGTGACTGACCTGAGACAAAAAGAGAATTCTGGCTGCAAGACAGGCTCTGCAAAACTGTGAATAAATAAATTGCAAACAAATCAGGCCATGCAGTACTAGGGACACTTTGTGACCACAAGAAAATGTGCACATTTGCACAAATGTCATGCAAATGTTTCTTTTTTGTGTCTCCAAACAGTCCCCAGCCCAGTGACGTGTTGGCTTTGCTCATCTGGGAGAAAACAATGAGTGCCTTTTTCATTGTGCATGTCTTAGTAGATGACAGTTTGCTGAGTCACCTTTAGTTCAGCAAACATTTCCTGACAGCCGTTTTTCATTGTTACCACAAAAAATAAAATTCCTCAGAAATTGCAAAAGGTTCCATGAATATCTGAAGATGTTGCTCTGATCAACAAAAAACTAACTTTTTTCACCATTTGCCTCTAAGCAACAGGAGAGCTCCTCATCATTTATTCTTCATAAAATACTAGAATCCAAAGTCGTCCCATGGGGTTGAGGTGACGTCTTGTGTTTCTGTGATGTGCTTCGGGCAGTCAGAGAGGTCATTACAGAAAAATAAAGAAACACTGAAGAAATGAGTCAGCTGTCTTGGGTGCTGATGAGGGAACGATGAAGAAGGGAGCTGCTGGAGGAGGTCCAGACTTTGAGTCAACCAGCAGAAAAGATCAAGAGGAGAAATAATTTAATAATTTAACAGAAATGCACCTTTAACGTGCCGTCTTTTATTTTCATCACCTAGAGAAAAGGTCAGCCTCACCATAACCCTAACCCTAACCCTAGAGTAAAAATAACTACATAAAGAGCAATAATAATATATCAAAATGTAAACGTAAATGTCCTTTAAACATGTCAAATGAACGTTTTAAATGAAATTCACCACTGTTAACCACTGTTTAACCTCCATGTCCGTCTTTCTGTTAGCATGTTGTCGCGTGTCCACTTTTTCCTGGGAGCTGTTATCTTTCTTCAGCCCAGAAAGAATGAAAGCACAGCACCCAGCATTTGATTTTCTGAGCACTCTGCTTTTATTTTCTTCAACCTCTCTGAGCTTTTCCAGAAAAAGTGCTGAACTGTCCCACCGCTTTTCGGACAGAACGTGCCCTCTGCCGCGGGGGACGGCGCCACGTGATTGAAGGAGAAGCGTGCCCTGGCCGTGTTTGCAGATTCAGAGATTAGTCTGACATAAACTGTCACAACAACAACAGGCGGCCCACACGTCAGAGTGGATGTTACGGTTTTTCAGTTGAACTGTTCTGGCGTATGTTCTTGTCACCTTTGTCAGGACAGTTATGAGCAGAAAAAAACACTAAAATAATCATTCTTGCTTTAAAAACGAAACACTGTCTTTACCAGGGTTACAAGATATCAGAAAAACTGTGACATTATTGAGTATTGCAATGAAAATACCTGATGATTGATTTACATTTNTTGCATCCAAAATGCTTAACTCAAATTTGAGAAATACAAAAATTTCAGAAAATTACATTTCAGTTATTTTAAATTTTATTTCTAAATTTATTTTAGAATTTTTTTTTCCGCCTGTTGCTGTCTTCACAAAAAACTATGGAGATATAAACTTTTTTTTAAATGGTGAGCAGCAGAAACATATACCGGTATACAGTTTTTAATTCTGATTATTTCGTAATTAGTTGTATATTTTTTATTGGTTTTTACACTTATGTCTTGATGAAATAAGGTGAATTTATGGTTTTAGTGAACATTAACATGATTTATTAAGAACACTGGTCTTCCCTGGGGGGCCAGCAATTTTCTAGGGTGCATGGCCACCCCTGGCCACCCCTTGGGTCTGCTACTTGGAGAAACTCGTGTTTCTTCTACGTCTATAATGCTAGACTCCAGAACTCTGATCATTAACTGGACACCAGTTTTGTTTAATGTAAGAGGCTAAAATTGCCACACTTCAGTACACTGTAAAATCTGATTAGTTAACCTTACTTGACAAAAAATGTGCAAACCAATTGCACTTAAAATAATAAGTACATGGGAGTAGGTAAGCATGTGTTGGAGACACTAATACCTACAAAATAAAATGCACTTAAAGTTAATATAACTAAGACAAACAGTACTTGGAAATGTGATTACTGAACTTGTATTTTCTGAGTTGAATATACTTAAGCAGTATTAACAATAAGCAAACTTCTAAGTACTTGTACTGGTTTGCCTTAGTAACAACAACTTGCATGTACTTTGTACACATTAGTGGCTCCAACACATATTACCTACTCATGTGTACTTAATATTTTAAGTGGGTTGATAGATAAACTAATTCTGGGTCATATGTGCACTCACAGCTCTGCTGAGGGCCCCATAGTTTCACCAAACCTCCGCTCATCAACACCAAAACCAGCAAAAACCTCGACTACAAGGTGGTCAAAGAGCTCTTTCACTCTACTCGATGCTGTCTGAGAAAAAAAAGATGATTTACTGGCCTTCTCTTGCAGATCGCTGGGATAAAAATTTAAAATGTTGCTTGGGCTTTAACGTCTCAGCTGACCGCAGCAGTGCCACACACCCAGGAATGCAGTCCTGAGTATTAAAAACAACATCAAACTGACTCCAGGCGGTTTGTTACTGAACCCAACATGTTCTGCTCAAATGGCCAGCCAGTGTAATAAGCTCTATGTGGCGGTTCTTCACTATACCTCCCTGAACACGAGGGCAAACCGAGCGTGTCATGAATATGCTCCTGTGTGCAGCTGCTGCCCAGCTTCATGGTTCCATGTTGTTTCTACCTTCGTCAGGACGCTTTCCCTTAAACCGTTCAAACTGAGGTTTGAAGAATTTGTTTTCCTGTAAGAGGTGGGTTTTCATCTGCCGTTTAGACTAATAATGAGCACATTCACCATCTGAACTTACATCAGCATGGAAGCACATTTTCAATCTTTAATGCTATCTGGTACTTTTAGGTGAGATGTGAAAATATCGGATTATTTTTTATTTAAATTTTTATTTTCAAAGGTTGATCAGGAAACATTAAATAACTGTTTTGGATTAATAATAGAGGTTTATTTTAAACTAAACATTTCAAGCATTAGAGAACAGAACTTAAATCAACAGGTATTGAAATAAAAATTCTCTAAATTTCTCTGTTTGTTTTATTAAGATGGAGCCAAGCCTTTAAGATAAGGCAATAAAAAAAAAATAGAAAAGACAAAAAGACAAAAAATGTTTTATATCAGAGAAAATTTAGGCAACTTTAAAGGAACTAGAGGCAGGAAAAAAGAAACGATGCTCACGAGCGACGCGCCCGGCTCTGCGAGTAACTGCAGCCCAGCACGGGAGCGTGCACAGACGGCTATGTTACACAAACACAAAAATACCATTACCTGACCCTCTTCACACGCTCTCACGCCACACCTCCAATATCTCACGCTGAAAAGGCAACTCCCCGCCGCTCTCACGGACAATTGCGGCGAAGCAATCCACGCTGCAGCCCTGATCACAGCTAATGCTACTACTGTAGCATGATCACAGCTAATGCTACTGCACGCTAGCTCTCTCTGAGTCATCGGTGAGGTCAGATCATTGTCATATCATCTCTAAACACACAACCTATAATGTTTCTTACCTGCTCACTAGGAAATGAGCCATGGCAGCATCCTTTTTGAGTCCCAGATATAGTTGAAGCAGCCTCCATTCGTCAATCACGTATCCGATATAGATTCGGGTCCCTGCCTGTCTTTTACCATATTTGGTTTTTGACTCACGAGATGCCGCTGAATAAACTTCCTTTGTGCCACGCTTGGTCGTTTGCTGGTTGCAGTAGAATCCATTCCCACAGTTCTTCTTTAGGAGTTTGGCGGTTGGCAAGCAACTTAAGGTGCAATAGCGCCACCTACCGATCTGCAGTGTCGAACACATTTTCTTTCTGTTTTGAAGCTGTCGTGAACGCGCAAGCAGTGTCAATTGACGCCATATCCGTAGGGCAGCGCGGGAAATTCGTGACCGAACTGCAGCGCATTTTGCAGCAAACAGCCTGTTCAAGAAAATGGAACGATACATGGGTGGCCTCATTCTTTTTGGTTTATAACGCTTCATCACCCATTAGCTTTGAAAAAATGAACATACATGTTTAATTTTTTACAGATTTTTTAAAGATCCTGCCCCNTTTGCGTTCTTCATCTTGTACCTCAGGTGTGGGAATCAAGTAGCCTAGAAATCTAGACAGACAGTAGCAGCAGCAAAGATTTTGATTTATTGTATTTACTACAGTGTTTACATTGTTTTAATGTATTTGAGACTTTTTAACTCGGACGAATTTGTCCCTCATTCTCGTCCACCTCTTCATGCGGGCGGCACCTCTAACGTTTCCCGTAATTTCTGTCCACAAATAAAACTCTTGCTCTGTATCTTTGTGCTCCTTCAGTCACGGGTGAATAAACTTTCATATTTTCTGACTTTTTCTGTGAGGCGTTCTTTAATCTGCTCCGTGTCTGCCGCTATATATTCAGCTCTCTCTTTTTTGAGTTGGCAATGGCGATGCTGTTGACGTATTTAAAAGAAGCGGCGTCCTGACCAATCACAAGCTTGCGTTCTCCGTCGCTCTTGACGGACAGTTAAAAAAGGGGTCATGTCTGTGTCACCCTCCGCGAGCCCGTCCGAGAGCCCTTGCACCAACGCAAAATGGCGCTGAGACGGAGAAGTATAAATTAGGCTTAAAGCAACATTCCGCAACTTTTACACCTTAAAATTATGCTTTTTTGTAAAGTTTTTGCGTCATACTATCATCTATTATGTTCATTTTCATACCTGTGATAGTGTTGGGGGGGTCCCACGTCTGTTTACTGCACTATACAGTTTTTGAGCTTCAGGTAGCCCCAGGATGTACTGACTGGGTGTCGCTTTACGGCAGTATATGACAAGCCAAAGGGATAAAAAAAAGCACGCGTTCTAAACGCGCGTTATGTCCGCCAAAGTGAGCGTTCTGAACGCGCATTTTGACACCAAAGGGGGCAAAAACTCCCATGTTCTAAAGCGAGCATTATGTCCGCCAAAACGCGCGTCTTGAACGAGCGTTTTGGCGGACATAATGCCAGTTTAGGACATGCATTTTTTTCATCCCTTTGGCTTGCCATAATTGTGTAACGTAGACTCGCTGTAGCTGCGGCAGATTCACCAAAGAAAGCTAGAAATCCCTTATCAGAGGAATATAGGAAAAGAAAAGAAGAACGTGATAGAACAAGAGCAAAGACCAGAGTTATTATTGGGCCGTCTTTTCCTCGCTGGAGAGCTCTTTTAGAAAGAACAGCATGAACTACGGACTCTGACCTAGCCGTGCTGCTAATGGCTAGGTAAGTAATAAATGATTTCACCGGGGTTATTGTGTTTGGTCGGGCATAAAGTTGTTATACAGTCCTGATAAAACTATTTATTCAATGTGTGGAGGTGGAAAAGTTTGTTTTCGTTGTTTTGCCTGACATTAGGAATGTAAACATGCCTCTTATGCCCGAGAGAGAGATTTAATGTTACGACAGTGACGTTACGCAGCAAGCCTCTAGAGGGCGACAGAGACCGTATAACTGCAAAGTTGCGGAATGCTGCTTTAAAGCGGAGCTGTGATGGGGCAAACGAAAAGGTGACGGCGGCTCAGGAATGGCGCTCGTTTGAAACAGTTTTAGCATCAGCTTTGGACGATTTAGACTTGAGCTTTTATTTGATAGAGAGAGATCGATGGAGGCACTTAAGTCCTGTATTTCTAAACAGGGCGGTGTATGGCAGATTGCCACATTGATTTCTGTAGCGATGAATACGTCTCGTTGTTAATTGCTCCGATTGGTCGCATTGCGTGCAGAGACAGTTTGAAAGACAACCGTAGATTCCACTCCTACGACTGAGCTCTGTCTATGGGTCATGGCCAGACTATACATAGAGAATATCTTACCAGGCTAGGAATCAACGGCAGTGAGAGTTAATCTGATTGGCCAAGAATGGCTGTTGAAATACACCAAGCAGGCTTTTATGATATCAACATGCAATGATGATAAAATGTCGATATGTTGTGCAGCCACATGACTTTCTCAGCAGCTCACTAAAGTCTAGAATTAGACCAATTTTTCTCACTTCCTCTTGCTTCCTCAGCAAGCAGGGAGTCTGGCCCCTTCCTTCAAGTAGAACGACTCTTGGAGGCTTTAAATATTATGTCCGATCACTCAAGGATGTTCTGGGAGATTTAATTTTCTGGTTTCCATCATTAACCCGAAAGGTTGTACTTGAGTCTCGATCTGCCTGACTCAGACTGCATGATAAATTCTCATCCAGGTGAATTTTAGAAAGGATGAAATAGATCCTTTGAACTTGTTTTTACTAAAGTTACAAATGAAACTCAATCATAGCTGTGAATTTGAACACACGTTCACCATAATGTAACTGTCAGTATGACGTGATCAGCTCTCCCACCACATCAGCATGACTATCAGTTACACACAGCAGACAGCCATCAGGATCCTTGAGCTGTAAGTGGACATGATAACTCAATTAGCATGCACCAAAGCTCCGTGCACGCCCCCCCCCCCCCCCCCCCCCCCCCCCCCCCCACATCTCTGTTTGCTTCACTCTCACAAATAAAATCTAGTCTGCAGTCAATCTAAATATTCCACATTCTGACCTCGCTCACTGACTGATCTTCCAGGTGAGGTATTTTCCACCCCTCACTGTTTTCCCGTGATCCATCAGGACCACCTCAGCCTCAGGCTGTGTTCAGCTGTCTGTCTCCTAATTACTCCAACTGCATCTGAAGTGGGATCTGTGTTAACCCACTCCTGACCACACGTCCTCTCTCCCATTTCAAACTAGAGATCATTACTACAGAAGTGATTTATCCGTCCTTGCTTGGTTTATTTAGAAGGTGCTGACTTGCTGATGCTACTTGCTGACACGGTCAGAGCTGTTTCTGTAGCGTTGAGTGTAAAAATCTCCTATTTGGTCACATCTCTCTAACCGAGTCAAGAGTTTGCCATACTAACGCGTTGCTTTTTTCTTGTAAGAAACAGATTTTCTCCTGAAACCTCGGCACAAAATAAGCGTTTCTACTCTGAACTTTAACATCGAAGCTGCTAACTAAAGCCTGTACAGTCTGACATGAAGCTGGAAGGCTGGAAGGGTTTCTAGTTTTGCAATTTCTGTGAGCATTCTCTGACCTCAGCATGAACTTTCTGAGCCATCCACTCCTGGAATGACAGACAACCGTCTTTCTACTTTAGAACCTGTAGCATGAAGCCCTAAATTGCTTGCGGATGGCCTTGTAACCCTCCCCGGGCTGATGAGCAGCAACGAATGGTTCGCTCAGTTGCTTGTTGATGTCTTTCCACCTTGACATTGAGTTAATCCACACCTGAATGACCCAGAGCAGAAACATCTGCTTTTAAAGAGGTTCACAAATTTACTGATGGTCAATTGAAGATATTTGGATTCAAACAAGCACGCATGCAGACAGGCAAAAACATTATCACCCACCTTTTGCCCTTAAAACCTTTGGTGAGAATAAAGTCCCTTGGTTAAAAAAGGATAAAAAGATCAAGTTGGGCTGCTGGCTAAATTGGTGAATATTTTGCAACATTTCTCAGGGTAACATTTTAAATAATTCTAGAATTTTATCTCCTGCATCTATGCAAGATTAATTTTTTTTTTTTAAATCACAGAGAAAGTGCACCAGGAACAAAGCTGAAGACAAAATCGTTTTCAAGATGTCAGTCGGATGGCAATGAAAACAAAAGTCACTCATTGCGTTTACTTGTGTATCTGAGTCGATGTAAAGTAATAAACTAGGAGTCTTTATCCTAGTTTACATGTACGTTAGAAAACCGAACCCTCAAGTGAAGTCCGTTCCACTCCGGTACAGTAGGGGGCGACATTCTTCTGGTTAGCTTAGCAACACAGATAGTAAACAAACACTGGCAGGAGTGAAGCAGACAAAGTTAAATCAGGATACGTACAATGGCTGAAGGAATGGACAACGACGCTGCAGCACAGCTTATATGTACTGTTTGATGATATTATCAGAAGACCGCTTCCGCGAAGTTACCGGTATCAGCTCGACTGAGCCGTTTACATGCAGATGCAGTCAGTTTCCTACTGCGTTATCTGGGTGCTTCAGCCCAATTGGAACCAGTTCACCTTCAGCAAGACTAATGCATTTTAAAAAAACGTTGGTCTATTTAGGGCAATAGTTTGGTTTTCTGATGCGCACGTAAACGCACTGACTCTGTAGGGAATCACTGCATGATGAGCTTCTAAATATTCCACCAAGACTGAATTAAACTGGATTCAACTGGATTTGAACTGGACTTGTTGACCTTTTTTAGACGGCTGTCCTGAGGTGACTTTTGTTGAGTTTCCTCTGCATAACTGATACATTTTACTACATTTTACAAACTCTTTATTGGTTCTGAACTTATTTAAAATAAACTCAGACAAAACTACAAAGTGGAATTTCTCTAAACAATAAATAAATAAATTTTGTATCTGCATTTCAAGATAAGCTGCAACAGGACTTAGGGCATCCTACAATCAATTTGCAGCAGCTTTGTTAAACACGCTTTTTCTTTGCCTTTTAGATGTGAAATTAATGATTAAATTAGATTTATTCACAGAACTAAATGCAAATGTGATACCAGTTGTTAAGCCCCCACAGAGAAACGCAGCAGTAATGCAGGAAAACACATGTCACCTGCCCACCTGTGCTCCAGTATTAATACATGCAAAAATTAATGACTCAGACCGGTGATAGATCCCAGCAGGGTTTGGGAGGAGACTGCCTTCAAAGATGCTAAACTTTGGCATGAGCAGTAAAAGACCCCAAAAGACAGATTTAGTTGGATGATTTAGTGGTAAAGCTGGAAGGTATCTATTAAGCTTGGATATAATTTGTCTAGACTTGGCTTTCATGTTGGATCATTAAGGCGTGTAATGTTTCTTCTTATACGTATTTTAGCTTTAGTTTTTACACTGGAGATGCAATGCACAATTTTTATTTGCTATTAGTTTTGCATCACAGAAGAAGAGATTTTTGTCATGATGCAAGACGTTTCCACCATTGTTCCTTCTGAAAATAAGACGTAGAACTTCAGTCCATCTGAAATTTTTTATTTATTTATTTTATTTAACCTTTATTTAACCAGATGAGTCGATTGAGAGCTCATTCTCATTTACAACGACGATCTGGCCAAGAGGCAGCAGCAACAGTGACATAGTTAGCTTTACACAAACAGATTAGATAAAAAAAATGCAGATAAAGATAAAACAGCTAGACATAAAAACAAAGGACTGTTGTCATATATAATATGTACAAGCCATCAAAACAGACTTAAAACAAAGCAGGCACATTGATCAGAAACTATTGAATGCAATGAATTATTGAAGGTAGATAATGGGACGTAGGTAGTGAGCTTTAGTGATTTGTGAAATGCTGAAAGTCCCAACTACTCACTTGCAAATGGGCACATAAGAATCAAAATATCAATAAAAAATTTTAAATGAGTGAGTTAAATATTTGAACAAACAGCAGCAAAGTATTAACAACTGTTACGTAAAGTCAGCGTAGTACATAGCAATTAGCCGCCGTTACCATGGATGGGTGTGGTGATATGTTGCTCCGCTAAGTGTATGCTTCAGGTCTATAATAAAAGACGTGCTTCTAAAAATAACAATGGATAGTTTTTTAAACTTTAAGCTAGAGCTTTAACATTGATCTCAGTCACTGTTGAGTTTCATATTTCACACCGCTCTGCAGCCCTCTGCTGACCAAAAGCCAGACTAGATAGTTTTGTGGAGTGGGTAGGTGTCCTGAGGGGGGCTGTTATACTTGCTTTACGGCTGTTAGCCGTAATGCTAGCAGTTAGCATTTTCAGTTCGTCGATCATCAATAAAAAGCACAAGAGAAAAAAAGTAAAACGCAAGAGACTGATGTCTTTGGAGGTGAAGCAAAGAGCTAAAACCAAAGTGAGCATCGGCACGGCCTACGCTAGCTTGAGGGCGCTAAAGGAGGCTACAAAATCATGGACTGATGGTGACCTGGCTTTGTTGCTACTGGACTTGTAAATAATATGTTTTGTCCAACAGTGTGGATCTTTTTACTTCATGGTTTATTTTAATATTAGTTGGCTCATGTTAGTGTTAGCTCATTGAGCTTGGAGGAAAAATGCTTCTATTACATTACGCTCTGCTTATGCATCCAGTGGAAAGGTGGGGTAAGTGCATTTTTATTTTCAAGTCAAGAAAATATTCCATCGGTTTACGTGTACAGGGTGGGACTTTAAAGCAATACCGCATCCAGCCACTAGGGGGGGTATTTTTCGTTGAACCATTACTGTTGCATTACTTTTCTCTATCTAGTTATTATATACGTTGATGATTATGCAATAGATCCACTGCACTTTTACACCAAACCAGTAGGTGTCACTAGAATATTGGTACGTTTTGCTAAGATATTTTAGAGCTCATTTGAGGAGTTTTCTCCTATCAGAACAGAAAAATGCAAATTATAAGGTTTAAAATGGCTTTAAATAAAATTATATGGGGAAAAAACTGAGAAAGATAGTAGAAAGGACCCTAGAAGATTCACCCAGACAATAACAAACGTTTAAATGTACGTATCTGCATCACCAATTGAAGAGTTTGCAATTGAAACTATGATATTCAAACACATTTGCTATTTCTGAATATCTCAGAAAATAATTTAATATCACTGCTCAATCCTGTCTTATGCCACATGTTTCTGCTGGCTGTAAGACTGAAACTACAAAAAACCAGTGAATGGAACAAGCAGCCATGAGTTAGAGTCTAGGATGAGCCTTTTCATGCAACCCCGGCACGTTTACCGTGCATCATGCTCGAACAGAACTTCAACATGACTGCCATCTCTAAGAAAAACACCTTTATCTGGCTGATACTCACAGGTGCAGTGAGGTGTGTTGTCAGCCCCCTAGAAAGAGGAGCAACGGGAGTTTCTGGTCATTATTTTGAAGATGATATCTCCACAGCTGCTGCAGGAACACCACCTTTCAGACACTCGGGGGTTAGTACCTGTGCAGCATGTTGGCTGAGGTGAACACAGTTTTACGTTTCTGTGACAGACTTACTGACTCAATACAAACAGAAGCAAAGTTTTTGTGCCTATTATATTTTAAATATGGTGGCAGTACAACAAGGACACCCAGGTGTGGAATCCACAGGAAAGGGCGAAGTAAAACGTGCTGTCAATAAGTTACGATGAGAATGATACTCTGGCTTTGGCACGCACACACACACACACACACACACACACAGAGAGAGTACATATGTATAATATGTAATACTATAAGCGTCCCATCTAGTTTTAAAGTTGATAGTGAAGCAAAATTATTTTATAACTCCAAACATCAGGAGTGGAATTTCCGAGCTAAATGGGATGTGTTCATATTCCCAATTGGTATCTCCTTTCATCAAATTCCCAGGTTTATCTCAGTATCTTACACCAAAGGCGTGCACTCACATCAGAGCCAGATCTTTTCACTCCAGTGCTACAACTGGAGGTGCAGAAAATGTTTTGCAAATAGAGTCGTGCATTCAAACGTGTACAAACACTCATTTAGCCTTTCTTCTTGGCTACTGCTGCCATGTCACTTTAAAAAAACTACATACATGGCTGACTGATGTGTATAGCACTATGACATTAGGAATATAAAGTGAAAGTTGTACCCTAAAGAACCTAAAAGCCCCCTAGTGGCTGGCTGCAGGATAAGATGCAAGCCCCGCCTCCTCAATGTAAACAATTAGGAAATTCTCATAAAAAATTTAAATAAAATTTTCTCCCCACACTTGTTGGAGGCTGCTGCAGCGCTGATTACAACAGTTGTCATTCTGCTTTCAACCAGTAGGGGGAGAAGTGAGAAACTTATTACGTGTTCCCTTTAAGCTCCACAAGCCGACTGTACAACACGAAAGTGCAACTATTCAAAGAGAAAGAAGACAGAGATGTTTTGACCATCTTTGTTTATGTTCATGCACATTGTTTTCCTCCTAAAGCAGATTTTTTTTATTATGCAGTTTTGGATGGTTTACTCAGAGTAAAAATACTCTGAAACCACTGAAATCAGACGTTCTAGAGCTGAAATTCACGGTTTTCTATTATAGACTAGAGGACTTTGAGCTTTCATCTTTATGTTTAACAATAACAACATACATTCTGACACTGATGTCACTGTGACACCTTCCATCAATCTACAAAATAATATTAATAACCAACCTTTCCACATGTAACTCCAGTATCAGCACCTGTGAGCAGTGAGGTTTTCGATCGGTCTCCAAATATCCCAGAAACCAATCACAAGGGGTTTGATGGCAATCTGTGGGAGGCAAGACTAATCTTCAGAAACCCCACTCCCCAATCAAAAGGACCCAAAGGACATATTGCTAACCGCTACCAGAGACCTTGGGAGGCCTTTCTGATGTTCTTTGTCCTGACTTCTCAGAGCTGTGCTGGTGGCAAAAGAGAGGGACAGGAGGGGGGTATCGGTATGAGGGAGGTGGTCGAAACGTCTGATTGGTGCATGTGTGTATGCTTGTTTGTGTGTGTGTGTGTGTGTGTGTGTGTTCAAATGCTGCCTGGATTTTTGCAGCACTAAAGAGCTGCAGTGCAGAAACTCTGATGGAAGCAACAACAAAAAAACCAACTGCAGCTTGAAATGAATTTTTTTCCACGTGGATGGAAATACAAGTCACTCCAAGACGTCTACAGGCGGAGATAAAGTCATTAACTTTACTATAAATAGCAACACAAATGAAATAATCTGAGCTGCTTGCTGATTTAGATTCCTGCTGAAGTTATCAGCTAAAAACAAATGCAGTTAATACCAGAGTTCCTGGTGAAAGTCTCAGAGCAGAACCAAGTGGAACAATGCTCCAGACTTCGAGAATCACTGAAGAACGAGGACCACCGTCATTATTAAAATGATTCAATCTACGGATGAGACCAAAGTAGAGATGTTTACCCGTAAAACACAAGGTCACGTTAGGAAAAAGCCAAATATGGCATATCAGCACAAACACCTCATACCAGTAGTCAGCACGGTGAAGTACGGCTGATGGTTTGGGCTCCTTGCAGGGACAGAGTCAACCTGAACTTCCATCTGACTGACAGCTGATGCTTGGACCAAACTGGATCATGAAACAGGAGAATGATTCCAAAAACTGCAGCATATCTAAAAAAGTCAAGAATCAAGGTCCAGACCCCAACCTGACTGAAACTATGCAGCTGGACCTGAAGGGAGCTGTAAAATAAATAGATATCTACCAAAGCTGAGCTGAATTAAAGCAACGTTGTACAGAAAAGGAGGTCAAAATTAGGATACAACGGAGACAGAGGAGTTAGGTGCCCATCTCGTAACTGGAGAGTTGTGGGACTGAGTCCCACACTTAGCCCACGTTGCCTTCTGGTGGTGGTCGGAGGGGCCGGTGGCGCCCGTGTACGGCAGCCTCACTTCTGTCAGTGAGTCCCAGGGCAGTTGTGGCTGCAATATAGTTCATCACCACCAGCGTGTGAATGTGTGTGTGTGTGTGTGTGAATGGGTGAATGACTGATTGTGTTGTAAAGCGCCTTTGGGGGTTTTGGATCCCTAGAAGGCGTTATATAAATACAGGCTGTTTACCATTTAAAATGCTAATGCTGCTAAAGGATATGTTCTGTTGTTCACAATTAAAATTTATAAAATATTTATAGGGACTATCCATCCACCCATTCTCTTTCGCTTGTCTGGGGTCGGGTCGCAAGGGCAGCAGCTGAAGGAGAGAGGCCCAGACTTCCCTCTCCCCAGCCACTTGGGCCAGCTCCTCTGGAGGAATCCCAAGGCGTTCCCTGGCCAGCCGAGAGAAATAGTCCCTCCAGCGTGTCCTGGGTCTTCCTTTAGGTCTCCTGCTGGTCAGACGTACCCGGAAAACCTCACCAGGGAGGCGTCCAGGATGCATCCTAACCAGATGCCCAAGCCACCTCAACTGGCTCCTCTTAATGTGGAGGAGCAGCAGATCTAGTCCAAGCCCCTCCCGGATGACTGAGCTTCTCACCCTATCTCTAAGGGAGAGCCCAGACACCCTGCAGAGAAAACCCATTTTGGCCGCTTGTGTCTGCAATCTCGTTCTTTCGGTCACTACCTAAAGCTCGTGACCATAGGTGAGGGTAGGAACGTAGATCGACCGGTAAATCGAGAGATTCTCCTTCCAGCTCAGCTCTCTCTTCACCACGACAGACCGGTACAACGCCTGCATCACTGCAGACCCAGCACCAATCCACCTATCGATTTCCTGAAACTATATCATGAAAAATGCACTTTTTGGAGATTTTAACCGTGTCTTGTTATTTCCTCATGAAAAGGTCAAGGTCAAGAAAAACACTCCCAAAGCGTTTTTTTGCCTTCAAACATGCATTTTCCTGTCTCAGCTTCTTCTTCCCTTCAGATCTACTAGCTATTGTAAACAGCTGGATGGGAAATGCCCCACTCCTCCCCACCAGGTAGTGTTGAATCCGGATCCCTCCTCCCCTGGCCTGTAAACACTAACGCCCAGTCTCTCCATTTAGCAGCAGGGAGTTTGATCTCCACAGTTGTGAAGAAGTGATTTCTTTCTTTTTTTCATATTTTACCAATGATTACCAGTTGGTCCAAGTCTGCATCAGTTGAATTCATAAGCTGCAGTCGTAACATGTCCGATCCCTAGTCATCATACAAAAACCAACCGATACCACTCTATTAGTCTGCACTCCTGGCCTTTTCTAAATCTGTAGGAACTGTGAAAGTTGTGCAGCGTGTCCCCACCTGAAATCTATAAAATGCAATCAGATCTTCACCGAATGTAATTTGGAAAAAGTCACTTTGTCTTGAAAAACGACACCAATCACTTCACAGAACTGAGCTGTAAATTACAACCTGCTCAGTTCAGTCCGGTCACATTTCTCTTTGATCGCTGTTAGGTTTGTGCGAGCCACCCGTTGACTGTTTCAACATAACCGTTATATTCCCTCGGATACGATGGTCACATCACAGCAGGCGCGAACATGAGAGCGCCGTGTGCTCATGAAGGCAAAGACTGCTCCATTTCCAACCTGCTCCACTCGCTACACAAGCTTAAATGTCACGCGCTTGCAGATTCAAAGAACTGCAGAATGTGAGAAAAAAGCATTAAAACAAACACATGAATGCATGTGGTCCTGTTATGTTGACAAATGCAAGATAAAGGGACGTTTTGTGCAGCTCAAAAGCACACAGATGCTTGTTATAGTTCTGTTTACTCCGACTACTAGCTTCAAATATCAAAACACAGAAAGGAGCTCATTTTTTATATCCAGAACAAAAGAGGAAACACTGACACTGTTTGTAATTGGGAAAAGTATTCAAAAAGAATATCAATTTACCTAAAACGTGTTACCATAACTCAGAGTGCAATTACTCCAGTTATTAGGAAAGGCTTGAAGATATTCCGCCAGTGTTGACTCAGCTCGCTATCTCTGCAGAGCAACCATTTCATTAGAGTGGGGGAAAAATCAATTCGCTGGTAAATCATAAGCCGAGAGTAAATGAACCCCCCACTCCATGATGCTCACACGGTTTAATACTGCACCAGAGTGCTCGGAGCTTTGTTTATGAAAAAATAAAGTCTGCAACACAAATAGGAATATTCTGAGGTAATGATGAGGCAAGGAAAATCAAGCGTTGGGTCCAGACAGCAGAATTTTACAAGACTACATTTTGAAATGAAAACTTTTTTTCCCAAGCATTAGGTGTATATTTGCAAAGAACATAATTGATCTCTGTGCCACGGACTCTGAGCTAGCAGACTGCTTTAGAAAAATCAAACACTTCTAAGACTTTGGCGTAAAAGTTGCAAAAACTAAAGAATTGTTTTGAAATGAAAATAAGATAAATGATGCAGGGATGACACACTTCTAAAAATGTGTTTGACAAAAATGCCAATTTTTTTACTTAAAGAGCGAGTAACACCTAAATCAACTGTTTTTGCTGATAACCTGTATAGATGAGTGTCTCATAGTGCTGTAGACGTGTATTTATTAGTTTGGCAGTTTAGTGCAACTAACTTAGAATTTAAAGAGGACCTAGAATGTAAACCAACATTTTCCTTGTTGTTGTTGAATAAAGACAGCTTGGGTGGTCAAAAGTGCCAAAAAGTCAAAGCCGTGTGTGACCTACTTTTTATGTAAATTAGAAAGTTGAAAAAGTCGAGAGAAAACTTCTGTTCTGAGAAAACCTTCCTTAACACGTCATAAGGGGGAGCCACGCCTCCTCAAACCTGCATGTCTCCAGTGTCTGAGGCCTTCTGGGGAAACCAACCAATCAGCAAGCAGCTCATTATCATATTCATGTCCTGGCCGAGTGGGAGGGGCTAACAGCTCTTTTCACAGCAAGGCTGGTTTAGGGGGTTTAGAATGGCCTGTATCAGGGCTCCTGGGACAGATGAAAGCCAAAAGAACATTTCTGATGCTTTTTAGAGGCTCAAAGCTCTGTTTTAGATTGTTGATTAATTGCATTCTAGGTCCTCTTTAATATTTATCTCCATCTTCAGGTTAAAACTCTGCTCTACACTGATTTAGAATCAGCCACAGCTGATAAAGCTGCAGAGTGACGTCTGTACCGTGGCTGCACTACAATAGACTCCAGCTGAGTCTCGGCCTGGATTTTTGCAGGCAGCCGCTCGCCTCCTAAAAAAACATCCTCCTCCCCCCTTTCTTCTAGTGAACAGGAAATCCTCCAGCCTGCTGCAGTTTCTGTGTCTGCTTGTTCTCCTGAGTGGTGAGTCTGATGTGTGTGTGTGTGCGTGTGCATGTGCATGTGCTTATTAACGACTCATTTTTCCGACTGAGAAACTCCAACAGCACGAGCGGGGGGGTTGAGGTGTGGGGGTGCTCTCTCGGTCCGCCAGGTGACGTCTCCTTTAGGTGCATTTTTCTAACAGAAGGTGTGGGTGAAGTTAGACTCCATCCATGGTGTGACTCACCCTTTAAAGAAACACTCAGTAAGTTTTCCACTTCTCCCCCTAGTGGTTGAAAACTAAATTACAACTGTCGTAAACAGCCCTGCCAACAAGAGTAGAATGCGCCGATGTTCAATCAGGTTTTAGCTCTTTGCTTCACTGCCAAAGACATTACTCTCTTCCTTGTACTTCCAGGCTCCACCATGATGCCAACAAAAAAGCTAAATTCTTATTACGTTCTATTTAACAGCCTACACAAGCGTATTTAGCTTGGTCTCCTCCTTTATAATAATTATATGCATGTGTCTGTGCATGTGTGGCAGGACTCGTTTTATTTTTGGTTTAGTTAAAAAGCTTAACCAAATACCAAGTATGAAGATGAGCCTCTGTGCAAAACAAAGATCACATTTTTTAATATGGAACTTTTCAAAAAATAGTTTTCTTTGCTAAATTAATCATAACTTACATATGTTCAAACTGGGCCAGAAAACTGCAAAGTGGTGCATCTTTAGTAACGAAGCTGCAAACAAACGTTTTTAAAGCAGTTTTTCTGGCTTTAGGGCGTCAGAGAGACACCAAAACAAGTCAGAGGTATATATTATCAAAGTTTACTCATTATATAGAACCGTGCTTAAATTGGTCAATAATAAAAAAAAAATGATATTGCCTACATTATATCACAGTATATGATAAGACCATCACTTTTATGGATTTCTGAAAAATCAAACATAATTCCTGAAAGGGGAAAACTCCAGATTGCAGCTTCTTTTATTTTGTGTAGCACCGCTGTATCATTCCCTTTGCTGCATCAAAACCTGACATCAGATGAAATGACAGGAATATGCAATCTCCTCCTGGATTTTTCTAATTAAAAGAAAAAATCTTTCTCCACAGTTGAATGCATTTAATGGATTTTGTTGAGGACAACAATAACCTGGGTAGAAACCACGTCATATTCTCATGAGGAGTGCAAACAACCCAAAAGAGTTTTCAAGTATTGCTTCACCTCTACAATACAGCATTGAACATGCAACAACTCAGAAAGCATCCTAAAACATCCAAACAGGATGATGTGCTTCTGATCGGCATTAACTGCATCGCCTTTGCACTTTTTTAACCATCTTTCATTGTCATGAACGGGAGTCGATTAAAACGAGCAAAAACAATGGTGAAATACAGCGAGAAGCACAAACAGGAAGCCAGGAGAGGCAGACAGGTGAAAGAGGAATACGGATGGAGGAAAAACAAACAAGGAGAGTACACACAGAGCCCTATCATTGAGCAGTTTGGCCTCACTGAACGCTTTGGGACTTGTCAGGAGATTTACCGTCCTCTGTACTGACTAGACTGCATGTAAGTCTCTGTCCAGGGTGCTGAAACAAGCCCACATCTGTTTTGCATGCATGGCCTGTTTGTCTGTGTGCCACCTCCATGCATGGTAGAGAAGTAAAACATCAGCGGATTGCAGCACAATAAAAAAGTGAGACGATGAAAGTGCAGGTGATCACAGTGTTCTCATTTACATCTAATAATGATTCTAACGATGCCATTTCTCATCTAAATCTGCTAACCGTTAAAAAAGAGGTAAAATGTGAGACAAGTCATGCATGTTGCTTGGATTTCACTCAGGAAACTACTAATTAAATTAAAGGGCTAGTTTGCTTTGATGAATATTGCCCGCTGCCTTTCCTGCCAGAGTTTTAAATTAACGTGAGTTTGCAAGATCTTGCGTGATCTGATGGCACGCAGAGATGGGTTGAGGATGACTCTTGGTTACTAAGATGTGAAATTTAGCTTGTTCTATGTGCATCGCAAAGTTTTATAACCATTTTAATATTTAATGTGGGGATTATCTCGATTGGAGTTGAATTAACTAATATCCAGGGAGGTGTTTCTGAGAGTTTAAAGAAAAACTGTCCAGTGGTTCTGAAGATAACAACCAAAGGCTGCCACCAACAGTTATCGGCAAACGTTTAGGCAAAAGTGGCACGAAACGTATGATACTTAGCAAGAATCTGACGATACGATATATATAAAACTAAAAGAAAGACGATATTTGCAATTTTTAAGACTGAATTTATTTGGAAAGTCAGGTCAGATGCTTCCAAGACACATCCGGTGTTATCGCAAGATCTTGTTACGTCAGAATAAAGGCGGTAAAAACTGCTGCCACCTAGCGGTCAGAGTTTGAACTGCACCACACAAAAGAAACATACTAAATGTTTGCCTGTAGATTCTCAATAAAACATCTAAACACTGCTTTTAAACATCCATTTAGTATCATAAGACAAAATATCGCAATATTTTATTGTGTCGATGTTTTCCTACATCTCTCCTATATATCTTATATAGTAGAAATCGACTGATATGGGATTTTCTACCAGTGCTGATATGTAGAGGTCACGGTATATTGAAGAGTTCACCTCGATAACGATAAATGGATAACTACATATTTGCGCAAAAATACAAGTTGTCCACTAGATGGGGCTGTCACGTGTATTACGATGAGTCACGCTGTCATGTGACTCGAGGTGGTGCAGCTTCTTAAAGGGACATGAACGTCGCCAACCTACACACATCTTTTCATTTTTTTATTACCGAATTTATTGACGTGGTAAAACGACATTGGTTAGAGTCAGAAATTTTGATAACGAAAAATTTTTGATTTCCAGACCTAAATGTAAAATACGTTTAAATAAATTCACGGTCTGTTAAATTTGCTTTTCTGGTTCAGATTAGCTGTGATAGATATTTATATAGCCGACTCCAAAAGTTAACCAGTTCAATGAGCTCCAACTAGTATGGCTGGCTTTAAAGTGACAGTGTGTAGTTTCCTGGCAATAGGGGGCAGTATATAGATTTCAGGGTAGTTTTACACCATATCGCCGTGACTGTTTAATAAAAACATTACGTTAAATGTTACCTGTCAAACAGAAAACTCCTCAGACTTTGATAGTCCTTTTTTTTAATTCCATGCAGAGAATGCAATGCTGATGCTAGTTTTCTGGCCGTGTAGGTTCCAGATCTGCCAGGGGTCCTCTGCCTGCTGACGTCAAACTACGGCAATACCACTCGGCCAAAATATATTGCATCGCTTTTTTGATTGTGTTCTTTCACATAGGTTTTGGAAAAAAATTAGCAGTTTTGTTATTAAATTCATGTTTCTTACTGCCTAAATGTTTTCAAACGTGGTAACGTAACTTCCGTAAGTCGTACGTTCAGCCAATCATCTAGCGTGATGTCATCGGAAGGAGCAGGACCCCAAAGGAAACATGGCATCCCCCAGAGACCTAAACCCGTGTCCTATGTATTTTAGACCTGATTTTTATGGCTATAAAGCTGCCAATATTTTTCAATGACTCAACATCATTTCATTCATTTTCAACAACATTTTGATGGATATTTTCAGAGATTAATGGTAAAAACTACACACTGTCACTTTAAATTAGCTTTTCTGGTTCAGATTAGCTATGGTGGATATTTACATTGTTGACCCCAGAACCAGTTAAATGGGATATTTTGACTCTAACTAGTGTTTAAGCACATGTGTCGTGAATGCACTGAACTCCATTAGTACAGCTGGCTTTAAACTGCTACAACATCAGATTTTGGCTCAAAATCTACAAAATTTGCACAAATTTCAGCCTATTTTGTAACTTTAACCAAACTGCAACAGTCTTGAGTCAGCAGCCAGTGTGGCTACAGCAGCATCCTCTGAAGCGTAAATGACCAACAGAGACTAATGTGGTGGAGGTGAACGCAGCCTCCAGCGCAGAGCACGGAGCGCAGTGGGACGTTTCACACGGAGAGGTGCACCACAGCACACGGCTTTCAATTAAACCTGCAAATATGTTTAATGTCTCCAACGCACGAGCTAGGGGGGCGAGTATCTGGTCTGAATCAGCAGATGTTCGCTAAACTATAAATAAAAAAGATGCAGTTTGGCGCAAAGCAGCCAATAAACTTCAGAGTTTTTGTGCGCTCACCTCAAACAGCGGTCCGATTTTATTCTTCTCCAGATACGACTGAATTCTTGACTGTTGAGGAGACGCCATGAAGAAGGGAAAAAAAGGAAAAAACTGCCAGTGGTTTTAGCGGAATGAAATCAGGAGGCGCGCCGGTGGAGTCATACGTCCTTCAGGACGCAGGCGTCTCCCTGAAACTGAGCCGGGATCAGGTCGGAATGAATGCGCTTCTGCAGGCGGCGGTGAGGAGACCGGTTCATGTTGGAGAGGAGAGCCAGCCCGGGACCGTCCCCCCTCGCTGACTCCGTGTCGGTGGCTCCTCAGGAGGAGAGAAGCCAATGGCACCGCAGCGCTCTGACAGAGATTACAAATCTTCAGCTCACTGGCTGCTGGTGTTAACACACACTCCGCCACTCCCATTTAATGTCCACCGGCTTTTATACCAGCCCGCTCCGCGCGCGCTGCATCTCCTGCAGCAGCTCACATGTGGCATCACACCAGAAATAAAGTGTTAGTCCACCACTTTTATTGTAATTAATTACATTCGTTAAAAGTTGCTTAAAAGCACTAAAATACTAGCAGCCATAGGCGCGTTTTATTTGTGTACACCATGAAATCTAAGGCCAGAGGTTTAAAACAAACTAAACTATAGGTAAATGTTTTAAATGGAGGTGTGTCCATGAAAGCTGACAAGGGGAAAAATGATTGGATTGAACTGAACAACCTTATTGCCAACATGCACAACAGACTCATACAGCTCCATTAGGTTTTGGCATTTTGGCGCAAAAGGTCATTAATAAAAGTTTCGTACAAATGGGGTGAGGGTGGACAACCATGAACAGAAGCAGTTCAAATATACATAATATTAAATGTTTATGTAGGTCTATATTGCACATAAATACACATATTAAAGGCACACTTTGCAGTTTTGGCTTGATTTTAGCACCCCCTAGTGTCCGTTTTAATTCACTGCTGTAAAAATGAACTGCTGTATGCTCCTCCCTAATCTAAAGCCTGCTGCACACTGGAAGCATCAGCATAGCGGAACGGTTTACTCGCGATTTTCGCTGCTTGCCAGTGCACCGGGCTTCACCGCAGCGCTCCTAGCTGAACTCGCGAGATCACAAGATCCCTCGAGACTTCAAAGGTCACGGTTTGTTTATGCCGTCCGCCATTAAACCAAAAAGAAGGAAATCACGTCGCTGGTTGATGTCATGTTTTTCCTCTCCACCACCAGGATTAAAGCCATGAAAAACACACCGCTGCACTTCTCGAACAATGCGGTAAGTAAATAAGCCGTGAGGTCACACGTATAAACGTAATCTACATAGATGTGAAATCGCATCGCTGCAATACTTTTATTTTGAAAATTACTGGGCATTTTACACTTAAAACGAGTGTGATTTCCTGTCTAGCCCTATGTTAACTGCAGAAATTGACGCATCCCAGAAGCGGCACGCGGCAAAAATAGAACTTGATCCTATCATTAGTGGTGTGGCGCGGCAAAGCATGCCACTTCTGGGACGCGTCTGAAAATTGCTGGTTTGAGACACCCCCTATTTGAAGCAGCGACGTTCCGCTGCCGCTGATGCTTCCACTGCGCAGTAGGGGTAACTGCTGAAATGTCTCCTCAGCCTTCATTAGTGTCTACAGGAGCGGTTCATCACTAAATCAAACAAATCAGCTGTGTTCATGATCTAAAACATGCAGGAAACATGCTGGAAGCAGACTGCAGCGATAGCATGTTGGCTAGCCACATTAATATTGACCAACAGAGTTCCTGGTAACTAAAATGACCAAGATCCTGCGAGGAGGAATCATGTGACCACAGGGAAAGGCTGTACTGTGTCTGCAAACCCAAACGTGGAAGTCAGATTTCTGGGCGATAACAGACACCCTCATTACTCCAGCAGCTAGCTGACAGTGTACCTTTAAAGTAAAAATGTTTAAAAAACTCAAAGCAAGATATAAGACATGCAAGCTCCCATTTTTAGTAGAATCTACAAAAAATACCAGATAATAAAAAATACTCTTTAATACGTTGCAAAATTCTAGTCAGTGTGATCAGCTGATGAATTGAATGGATTCCATGTCTTCATCTGTTGTCGACAGGCTTTAGGTCTGACCCTCATTCCTTCGTCCCCTCATTGTGTTTTTATTTTATCTTTGAAGCACGCTGCACCATATCAAATAAAATAATAGATGAGTACAAAAGCAGCCAAAATCCAAAGAACTTTAAAATCCTTCAGCAAGAAAAATGATTGATCAAGACCACTTTACAAAAAAGCAAGATTCATTTGAATATAGAAAGACTTTTGCACATTATTGTACTTTATCCTTTGCATATCTTGCAATTTGAAATAGTTTAAGTCTAACATTTCAGTAACGTCTGACAGTGCAAATATCATTAAAAAAACAAGTTATACAACAAAGATCTAAAGAACATATAGTACTGAAAGGCTGGACTGAGTCTTTGATTCTTTAAAATAAGCACCTTTAGCTTTGATCATAGCCCTGCAAACTCTGACTAACCTTGCATTTATGTTCTCAGGTAGTTTAAACCATTTCACCTGTACACTTTGAAGGCATCGCCAGCAGCATTTACACTGATCGGCTCCTTGGTCGAAACGCTTCAGATGACGTCTACGGATTTGAAGTCATGACTGGTCCTTCGGTTCCTTGTTCATGTCGTTTTTTACACACCTAAGATGTTTTCTACTACACAACAATCTTGGGACCTAAAAGGAAAAGACAAATGTCTATGTTGGTTCAAGAAAATTAAACATAACGACCAAGTTCACTGTTTGTTTTTTTTAATACTAAAAGCCCATCTCTGGAATCGGTGTGCTCCATCTGACCTGGGCAGGAAATGTCTAATGAACTGCAAGAATGTATAGTCTAAGGTAGAAAAAACTGAAAAAGTGTTTCTTTAAATGCAAATTTAGCATCCAAACCAAAGTCACCTACTTTATCTCGTGTGGCAAAAATGCACCTTTAAAGGCACACTTGGCAGTTTTGGCTTGCTTTTAGCACCCCCTAGTGTTTCTCACATCTCACTATGCATTTGTCTTTTTAACACCTTAATCTAACAGCTGAAATGTCTCCTCAGCCTTCATTAGTGTCTACAGGAGCGGTTCATTACTAAATCAAACACATCAGCTGTGTTCATGATCTAAAACATGCAGGAAACATGCTGGAAGCAGAATGCAGCACCAGGCATGTCAGCTCCACTTTATTAAGTCCAACAGGTGGCGGCACGCCACTCTGAAGTTGCAAGTGCGGTATTCTGGCCACAGAGGGTGGTGGGGGTCTGAGTGACATTTCATTAACCCTGTAAAGGTCATTTTAGCACAAACTGGCTCAAGAACATGATTTAAAAATGTGAAAAAGTTGCATAGTATGGCTTTAAAGCTGCAATAACAACTCTCTGGTAGTTTGTCCTAAAGTAGAAGTGGTAGCAGCCAGCTGTTTCTCTTTCTCTGATATCGGGTGGAGAACCTCTCACACCAGTAGTGTTCCTCTGCAAAACCTGAGCACGTAATGAATGGAGGACCCAGGTAAATGCGGCGGTTTGGTCTGAGCCATGTATAGCTGGAGGTGTTTAGAACCACTTTATTTTTTATCTCCACAAAATATTTATTTATATTTATGTTAGAACGTTAAGAGGCATGAAAAAATGTTTTAAGCTAGCATGTTTTCCTTGTTTTTTAATTTTTGACTACAGGACATTTATCATTATGAACTGATTTAGTCTCGTCTAGAATGTCAAATGTTTAAAAAGGTTCTCAACGTTTTTTCATTTCTTAACAAAAACACAGCAACGTCCTTCGCTCAAACCTCCTTTAATACATTTTACAAACTGGATATGTCAGCGTTTTTAGTACTTTGAAGGAAATATGCAAATAACCCTTTGCTTTTACATTGTTCAAACACTGGTACTTGTGAACACTGCTGGAGCTTATTGTTGCTTTTCATCATCTCTGTTTGCATAGTAGTGAGCCACAAACGAAGAAACAAATGCTTTAATCCTCTGTGCTGCTCGGGTGAAAAACACAAACAGAACAAGGCTCAGAGCTCTCAAAAACAACTGCAATAATACTGAGAAATAAATGAGTTGTAATAAACATGCAGCACATTTAGACACCTGGAACAACAGCTGCACTTAAATGCAATACTGACAGAACTGATACAGCAAGTAAAACAAACAAATATGATGTCAAATTACAGCCAGTATTCTTCTTATTTATATATTTTTAACATATGCAAATTAAACCAACAGAAGGAAGGAAAGTTCCTAGCAAAGACAAACGTTTCAGCTCCTTTTGCTGTAATGGTGTACATTTGTTTTCATATGAGCTAATTAACCCCCCCGTTTCTAGTCTGACACAATATAAAAACCAAAATATGTAAAAAGCACAACAAAAATATAAAGTATTAAAATACTATTTGCGGCTTGAATGTTTTATTTACACTTTAGGCAGGAAGTCTGCACACATAAATCATCTTTATCAGGTGGAGGGACCAACTTTCAAGGCTTTCAAAGACCTGCTCTTCACTATCTTCCTGACTGCAATGCATTATGGATCCCCATCTGCAGGCGGAGGCTGGCACAGCTTGTATAACCTGATCAGAGAAACACATATACGATGTGACATTTAATTATATTCAACATGCAGCACCTTAAGGAATTAAACGCACACAGAAACACAAAACAACGATCTGCTGATTGGTTCTCGGGCCCAGAGGCTGCAGGAACGGGTTTTCAGAGGTTTAGAGGAAGGAAAATACTCCTAACAGATCCGCTGCCATGAAGCCACGTGTGAGATTCGTCTTCCGATTCCTGAAATGCATTTGCATGTTTTGCAAAATGTACAGACTGCAGTGATTTAGCTTCACATCTGAGCTCTAATCATCCTGCTACTTAACTGTAGATGTCAATTTTACTAAAAGGTTCAAAGGGCAGCCTGTCTCAGGAAACCGGGTGTATACGTTATAGCTAAATGACTGAGGCAGCCCTCCTCCTCTACTTAGTGCTGCATCTTCAACCTAATGTGAATTAAATGAGTATTTGGCTTCAGCTGTGCTTAGAAAAGCACAGACAGATGGACTTCAGGCCCGTACCGGTGCTGCAGGCCTGCAAAACCTTCACAGCCTTTTGTGTTTTTGTACAACTGTGGTGTAAAAGTTAAGATCATAAACAGAGATGCAATGAAAAAAGGGAAAAAATACAATTAAATATTTCTAATTAGAGGAAAATTTTAATAAAACAACTTGAACAGTGGCAAATTAGGAGTTCTAGTGACACTGTCGAGTGGCCATATTTGATCACTTGTGGCTTTTAATGGATTAAAACTACTGAGTTCTTAAAGACCCACTCCAATGAAAATCGTGTTTTTTCTGTTTTTAACATGATTTTGAGGCATTTTTCTTACGCTACAGGACATATTTAAAGAAATTTAAGCTCAAAATTGATTTTCAGAGTATTTCTGCATTCAAATCTCTGTGAATCAGTAGCAGATGAAAAAATGCATCCTAAAACTGACTGGATTTGTGATGTCACAAAGTCACTGGGCGGAGCACAAACTCCTCTCCACTCTGCCCCCTCAGGCTCTGGTGGGTAGAAAAGAGGATGGAGGAGGGGTTCTCCGTGCCAACGGCTCCACCCACAACCCAGAGGCGAATTTTTAATGAGCTACTGCCACTATGTAGAGACTAAGTACTAGCACAGGTTTGGTGATTTTGGCTAAAAACGTCATAATCATAGTTTAAAGCCCACCGAGAACTATTTAAAACAGCTAAAAAGATGATCGGAGTGGGTCTTAAGCAGACGATAATGGATGGATGGATACATTTTCAAATTTAACAATATATTCGAAACTAAAACAAAATTCGTAATACTGTGCATAGTAGGTTCTTTATTTAAGATTTAAAAACCAAGAGGACATTTTTATACCTCAAGGGTATAAAACACTAGTCTTTCATTTAGACAGCACAGAAGAAGGGAATCGTTTTACCTTGGGACTGATGATGGTGTTCGGTCCCTCACTCCCAAATTTTTGGCAGAGTTTTGAACTCTTGCTCCCTAAAAAGACAAACGGACACAAACAACTCATGACATCATGATCAGAAGCTAAGAATACCAAAAGAGAGAAGATGATCTGTCCCATCAGAGAACTCATGATTCAGCTTTTGGAGGATGAAATGCTGAGAGGTGTGATTTCAGTGGTCATTCTTTTGAATGAAAATCTCTCATAATCAGAATTAAGACTCATGGAAAGCTTTTATTTTGAAAATCTGTTGGACCAATGATTGGACACCACCTTGGCTAAAGCACATCTCTGGTGACATTTTCAGTTTAATGATGTGAGCTTCTCCAGGTGAGACGGCTTCCTGTCAGGCTTAGACTGACTGGCAGTGAACACCAAGGGAAAATGTATAAATTATAAGCTGAACTACATCCTATAAATATTGTAGGAGACAAAGCAGATGTCATGTTGTGCAAATAAAAAACACTACAGAGGTGTACCTATTGTTATGAGCATAAAACATTTCACCTCAGAATGAGTTTTGCTAGGAAATAAAAGAAAGTTGTAATGAGTTTTAAGATTAATAGGATGTCTGTGTGTGCTTGTGTTTTGCAAGTTTTATTGTGCACAGTCAGGAGCATGTCTTCCATAAGGTCTCTCTGTTTTGCTGGCCGTGTGCAGAGTCTGCAGTTGCACCCCGACCGAGTTGCAGGACAGACAAACACCTGCACTCAGAGCTATACCTGCTTTTTTGTTTTACATCTGCGCTGCACACACATAAGAAAAAAAAAGACACAATCAAATCATTTTTTTAAAGGGGTCGTGACTGTTTCTTCTTTTAGCTGCGAGACACAGAGAGCATCCGGCTGAAAGTGCATTAGCTGACCCCTTGGTTACAACTCTGCCGTTTGCCATCTTACTGTCAGCTCACAGTTGCGTCCAGACAAACGGATAGCATCAGCAATTACTCGATTTCTATCGCAGTCATCCATTCTCATGCCTCTGAACACAGATGCCCCCTAATGCCACTGAAGGACGCAGGACCCAGAGATGACCAGTTAGGAGACGATGCAAAAACAAACAAAAAAAATATCCCCTTTTTATAGAATTAGTTATAAACAAATATATTGTTTATACAAAATAATTGTATGAAGTTGAGCATAAGTAGGATATACACCAGGAATCTTAGAGTCTTGTAAAACAGAAATGTGTAAAAAGCTAATAAACAACAACAGTCATAAAAATCAAAATCTGTTAAGTGTTGCATCTTCATGCCAGTCTTACAAGTTTGGACTATATAGCATCCACGTCCTGCCATTAGCATTTATTTCTTTGGATTTTTTTATATTTATCAGTAAAACATAGAAATAAATCATTGTGGATAACATTAAATACATTTTTCAGTTTTAGCTGATTGTATCAGATTTAGATGAGATACCCAACCCAGACTTTCCACCAGATGAGTTATGGCGTTTTTAAATCTGGCTCAATCCAGCCCAGTCTTATGCTGGGCTTACACCTACAGACTTTAAAAAGATTTTGAAAAGACTCCAAAAGATTATCAGCTCACACCTAAAGACAGTTTTTAGTCCTAGACTAGTCTCAGACTAATTGCTGAATCTTGTAGGAACACTATTTACACGACTACAACTAGATTATTTTAGCATTTTATTCCCGCTAATGCTCTGCAGAAGTTTAAAATGGAGATGAAGCAGCAGCTTATAGCTACTAGCTTTTGTCACTGCAGGCGCCCCCGTCCCCCGTCATGGTATGAATGGCAGTTTACGCCAAAGACACGGCTGCTCTGCCCACAGCTCGACCAAGCGCTCCTCTCTCTCCACGGTCCACTTTCGCCTGCTTGAACCCAAATTCCACCATCTCCGCTCCGCTCCGGCACGAACTGTTGGGCGGTTGTGATTTCTGTACATTGACTGCGGAGGTTCTCCGGCGTCCGGCAAAAATAGGATCGATCCTATTTTTGCCGGATGGCGGAACGGGGGGGGGGCGCACTTGCTGCGGAGTTCGTGCCGGAGCGGAGATAGTGGAATTTGGGGGTTATTTCAACGTCTGTAGACACGTTTGTGTTGTTATGACTGACGGAGCTTCCTGGTTCCGCTGCGAGAACGTATTTTATTGGTTGTTGATTGTTGTACGTCACTACGACTACACTCCGACTAGAGACAATATCTAGCATGCTGGAAGTGAAAGACTAGAGAAAGACTGGCATAAATCGGGTCGCCGACAGCAGATTATCACATTACATTTAACGATCGAGACGACGGGAGCGCGCAGAGACTCCAATAAGATTTCTAAAGACTGCCAGTCTTTAGTCTGAGACCGTGAAAATCCTTAGGTGTAAGCCCAGCATAAGTAGTGTCGGTCCGGTCGCGCACGGCCAGGTTTTGTTCACACACAGCCTTCTCGGGAATGCGGAAATCTCCGAGCATGTGGGTGGGGCAAAAGATGCGCAGAAAAGTGTGTGGTGTCCTTAAATTAGTAAACAAAGGCGGCCGTGAGCAGTGTTGCTTTTGGAAACTCTGATATTGCATCCTGCTCTCTCTCACCGAGACTGCTGTGTGGCCTTCATAGCAGTCTGTCCTCGTGCTGCTGCGGCTGGAGCTGCAGCTCCATGCTACAGTCAGAGGAGATGTTTACTCCCCAGCATCCAGAGTGAATCGCGGGGAGCCCCTTCTGGCTGATTCTACCCATCAATCGGAGCCTCCCCCTAAAGGTAGGAGTGAATTTTAGATGGCCAGTCAGTCGGCAGTGGGTGTGTTGAGTCAGTTCAGCTTGAAGCGAACCGCCAGGGGAGGAGGTCTGAAAAAATGGTCGGTTGTGCACGAAAAACACACAGGCTACCCAGATGTGAACACAATATACCATACCAGGGCAGGTCCATGCCGACCCAGAAACATTTTCCCCACGACCTCGGCGGCTCGTCCCTTCCCACCAGGTGTGTTTCAGAGGCGCATCGGCACCAAAAGCCAGCGGGTCCAGCGAGGTCACAAAATCACAAGAGAAATGCAAGATCATGCTAGATTTTGTCAGGTCACTCAATGGCAAGCAAAGAGGAAGACGGAAGCATGGTCTGTGGTTCATTTTCTGTTTTTTTCACATCATTCACAGAAGTTTCACAGGTAATGATGTTTTTCCTTTTAACTAGTTAAGCAACAGGGAATCTGCACGTGTCTTTTATTTAGAAACTTGCCAGATGTTTTATTTACTTATTTAACCTTTATTTAATCAGATGAGTCGATTGAGAACCCATTCTCATTTACAACGACAATCTTTTACACTGCTCCCATGTTTGACTTCCTGCCTGGCCCGATCTCAGCTGCTGAGCTTGATCCATTCTGGAAGCATAGCGAGTAAAAAATAGACCCAAAAGATAAATTTAGTGGAGGGGCGCGACACTATGCTTTTGGGACGTGCCGCTCTGTGGCCAGTGGAAACACACCCATCAACTATAATGGTGGCGATTAGCTGTGTATTACACTTTGCTGATGTTATGCCATGTTTACACGACCAATGGAAGCCCGGGGTTTGGCTGAAACTTAGCACACTACTAGATTGATGCTTAAAGGGTTTTGACGACTGGAGCCTTGCAGGGCCTATCGCTCTAATGACCTTTTGTATATTTTTGTATAATTCTTCAGTAAGGAAGAATGGGAGCCATTCAATTCATCAGCTTTCTCATATGCCATCTCAGAAACACAAAAACCAAAAGCTGGTCCTCACATTTACATGAGGTCCCCATAAGTTAGCGGTCAGACTTTGGTCCCCACTATGATATAAAAACAAACTCACACTCTCACACACATAAAATTTATTAGAATCCCTTCTGCTCTGTTTCTGTATTCAACATTCCAAATAATAAAAACAACCAAAAAGTAATGGTATGTGGTGCCCTTGTGGCTGCAATCCCACCTTCCTTGGACTAGAATTTGAAGTCCTGCTAAATCTCAGCCTCTTCACTAAGCTCTCCACTTCAAGCGGCTACATAACCAGCAATGACAGCACTTCTAACGAGAGTTTGAGCTGAAGGCCAAGATCTGGTCACGGCTGGAGAATTTTATAGGGTGAAAATCTCTATGTGTCAAAAGAAGTGATGTAAATTCCACCCTTGACCCGAAACAGACATGCAGAAAAACCTGACGCTCTCAAGACTTTCACATTATTTTCAAATGGCTTTGAACAACTTTAGTTTCTAGAAGCGGTGGGGACATTTTAATGACTAGATTTTCTAAAATATCTGCAAAATTAGAGGAGGCCATACAACTAATGGGACAGCAGGTTGGGAATCGTTCCAGGGACTTGCTGCTAATGGCATTTGTGCTCAAATGGTTTGCATCCTAACTGAGCATCAGTTCACTAAAGTTCCTGATTCCTAATGAGACTTAATTCATTATTAGTCCTTAATACTTTGGTAGCAATGATTTGTGATAAGATTGAAATAGCACATGAGGTGACACATGACTGTAAAAGACATTATGTAGACAAGAACCATTAATTATAATAAAATCTCTATGGGGAAATAGAAGTAAACACAAACATCCAGTTATTATGTTCATAAACATCTATCTACTTTGTAATAACCATTTATTTCTTAAAGCTGGGGTCTGTAGCGTGACATCATCAAGGAGAGGAGGAAGAGATATTGAAATTAGAGTGCCCTTAGTTCCCGCCCCTGCTCCCCCTCCCCTTCAGAAGGAGCTGAAAGCCACGCCTCTTATCATGCACACAAATAACCTTGTAGCGCTAAAGGACAGCCACTGTGGCTGCATGTTTTTGATATGTTCCTGCTCTGACCCACCTGCTTCTAACTGCTGAATGATCTCCTCAGGCTTCATCTGGTTCTGCAGGAGCTGCTAATCACTCATCTTAATCAAATCTGCAGTGTTCAAGCAGGGAAATGTCTTAAACGGACAGGAAACCAGTAGTGAAACCGGTATATGGTTTATATGATATAAATTTAGCCACCAGTAGAGATACTGACTCTACCGTCCAACCACGATTGTGCATGAATGTTGTCAAGCTGTGTCAGCTCTGAGCAAAACGCAGCAGCGGCCGCTGCAGCTGTTGCAGTGCGTGTGGATGAATACGTGCTCGTAAAGAAGACGGAGTAACGTCAATTATACGGACTCAGATGTTGAGCAGATAAACATCCTGGCGACATTAGAGTCGTATCTGCGTTAATTGCTCGCTAATTCCAATTACCTTCAATGTCATTCACCATGAACACACAGGCTCCCAACCTGTTTGGACATCTCCTGTGATTTAGTTTGAACACATTTCCCTCGAATCTTATTTTATTATTGTCAACAAAAACCGGAGCAAAGCATAATTTTACCTGCAATTATGCACTACTGAAGCAACACTTTACTTCTAAGAGCAAAAGAAAAACATGAAAAATGAAAAAATGAATCTAGAAAGCAGCAAAGAATGTTATTTCTGGTTTTAATTTTTCATTTCAGTTTAAACAATTTAGAATTTTGTGTTTTCATCACATTTAGCTTATATTTTATTTAAAATATCTTCATCTTTATTCATTTTACAATCATTTTTGTGTTGCATTGTTTGAAAAAAGAATCATAACACAACATAAAAATTACTGGAGATGTTTTGTAATTTTAAAAATAAGTTTTGAACATTAAATATTCTTTAAATGGTATTGCATACTTTTTAGAAGTATTTGTTCTGCTGCAATTCATCTGGTATGTGAGATTGTTGTATAAACATATTGCGATATATATCGTTACCGCAAGTGCTTCAGAATATATCGCGATACAGATCTTAGGCCATATCGCCCATTCCTAGAAACCAGCCCTCGCGATGCTAGCACACCGCTGATAGCACACCGCTGCTAGCACACCGCTGATAACACACCGCTGCTAACACACCGCTGCTAACACACCGCTGCTAACACACCGCTGCTAACACACTGCTGCTAGCACTACAAAAGGCTAAAACAACAGTCTGATGTAATGCAAAGTTGAACGCTACACTAATCACTTAACTCCAACACGCAATAAATGTTTATTAAACTTCATTTTGTTAATATATGCAAAACACGCACCTGTTTCCTCATGACATCAGTGGCCTGCATGATGCAGCGAGGGGGAAGGCCGTGGTTTCGAGCCAACAGGATGGCCTGCTCCAGCGTCACACTCAGAGTGC
This sequence comes from Aphyosemion australe, assembly GCA_006937985.1. Classification (NCBI taxonomy): domain Eukaryota; kingdom Metazoa; phylum Chordata; class Actinopteri; order Cyprinodontiformes; family Nothobranchiidae; genus Aphyosemion; species Aphyosemion australe. The sequence goes on from SSNS01000002.1 coordinate 6,550,821, forward strand.
AGCTGTTGATCAGATGTAGAATAAAAGATTTGAGCTGTATGAATCACACATATATCACTAATGAGCCTGTAATAATGTCAAACGTCTGCTTAGAAATCCAGACACACCGTAGCAGTATAAATTTACATATATAAGATGGCTTGTCATGCTAGTCAAATGTAGCTTTTGGTTAAAACAATGTATGAAAATCTGAACAAAAACAAATGTCCTCCTTTTTTCCACTGCTACTGAAAATTCACAATCACCAAAGTAAATTTAATCGGATTTCCAACATCTTCCAGGCCAAATAAAGCAGTTTATGCAAGAATCCCATTGCCGGCTAATTTTGGGCTCCATCCACGGTCTGTCTCTTCCTCTGATTCTCTGATCAAATTTATGTCGACAGCGTCACATTCCCGTGAGCACATTTGGGTCCTTTTGCACCTTGTCATCATGTTCCATCTGTTTGGCCTTTGCTCGTCCTCACTAATGAATCATTTCACTTGAATTCAGCGCCAGTGAAAGTCAACATTCAAAGGAACATCATCAAAATAGGGACAAAAATGCAGGATTGATGCTTGTAGATAAAGAAAAAAAGGTCACAGGACGTGTTTTCACCATCTAAGGTGTGTGTAGAATTTATAAAAACTTTGTTTTCCCTTCCATACCTTCACCACACACACTCAAATCCTTAGAGAGTCAGTGACAAGTGTCAAGGCTGTTTAGGTGACCTTTCTATGATAACAAGCAGCACTAGTGTATCGATCCAGTGTCTTTTCACTGCAAATTAAACTGTCCAACGCTCCAACGCTGCTAGGCTTGTCTTCATCTAACAACAATGCCTTGAAATCTGAGTCGTTTGTTTATAATCTCCTGCTTTCATGATAGGATTTAACACTCATGGAAAATAAAAATGGTGAGCTATTGCAGCCAGACATTGTTCCTTTAGGTAAATCCAATCAAGACTTCCTCTCAGGTTTCAGTTGCATAATTTTATGACATGATGTGATAAAAGTAACAAACCCCACAAATCATCTGGAGAATGTTCAGAGAGACATTGATGTAAAATACAGGAAAAAATGTCCTTTTATGAATATTTGAGAGCTCATTTGAGCTTTAACACACTGCCTCAAAGTCGTGAAAAAAGGAGTCACCCAATGAGGATCTTTAAATATCTCGTCAGCTGGAGCAGGATGAAGGAACTGCATGAAATCTCAGTGTGTGTGTGTGTGTGTGCGTGCGTGCATGCGCGTGTGTGTGTAAAGCTCCACGGTTTCCAGTTTCATTAGGGCTGGTGAGATAGTATGAGAAGACTTATACTCATCTGTTTTATGTCTTTCCAGTAAATATCCCGTTTACAATCTGTGTTTCTCACACTGATAAATGAAAATAAATGAGAGAGAGACCTACACAAAGGATCAGGAAATAGGAAAATCAGAGAAGTCCTAGAACAAGTTTTTTTTTTTACAATTGAAAACTGTTATTTGAGTCTATATATCATATAAAAACTTTGTTGGGGCTCACAATGGCCCAGGAGCCCAGATAAATGGATAAACACAACCTCATAATAAATCCCTACAATAGAAAGACTGGTTTGCCCCACCCACTTGGCCAGGACATGAATATTAAATGAGCTGCGTGCTGATTGGCCGGTTTACCTCCATGGAACCATGATGATGCCTAGTTATGCAACAGGAACTCAGCAAGAGTCTTTTATTTTGAAAGTTGCCGGATGTTTAACACATCTTCCTGTCTTTGACTTTCTGTCTGGCCCGATTTGAACTGCTGAGCTTGACGCGTTCTGGAAGAGTAGCGTGTTAAAAATAGACTCAAAGCATAAATTTAGTGGTGCGACGCATCACTACGCTTCTGAGATGCGTCCAAAATGTGATACTTTGCAGGTGGTGGAAAGGCACCCATTGGCTATAATGGTGCTATAATGCGGTAAGTCTTCCAGATGTGATATTAATGGAATAACTGGCACAAACGTGTATGTACTGTCGAGGACGAAGTGGGTTGGGGCATGCTAAATTAAGATGGTGTATCTAAGCTTATGGCGTGTTAGACCAGCTCCTCTAAGAACAAACCGTTTCTCCGTGACCATTACAACCTTACTAATTTAGATAGGAAAGCAGGTCTGAGATGGTAGACGTTTTGGTACATTAGACACCCCAAGGGGGCAGCAGTAGCTCAGGAGGTAGTGCAGGTTGTCCAGCAATCGGAAGGTTGCAGGTTCTATCCCGGCTCCTGCCAGAGAATGCTGCTGTTGTGTCCTTGGGCAAGACACTAAACTCGCCTTGCCTGCTGGTGGTGGTCGGAGGGGTCGGTGGCACCTGTGCTCGGCAGTCTTGCTTTCGTCAGTGCGCCCCAGGGCAGCTGTAGCTACATTGTAGCTCATCATCACCAGCATGTGAATGAGTGTGTGAATGGGTGGATGTGTTGTGAAGCGCCTTGGGGGGTTGTAGAACCCTAAGAAGGCGCTATACAAATACCATTTATCATTTATGTTTAACAACAAGGTGAATGTGGTTTAAAATTCTAGGACACCTTCAAACGAATAATGAAATAAAGGAAAAAGGTGAGGAAAGTTGTTTTTGTGAGTAGAGTTTCTCTTTGTTTGGTAAAAGAAATTTGAAGACCAAATTCCAACCTTTCAATTCCTCCAAATCATTCGACATTTATTGTTATTAAAACTCACCCAATAAGCCTCTGAAAAGGTCGCCACTCTGATTAAGTCATATCCACATGACTGATCAGGCGCTTTGGTTTCAAGGAGCTTACAGTTCTCAATGGTTGTATCTCATTTAAAAATTCAGAATGCAGGATAATTTATCTCAACGTATTTATGATCTATCAATAGTAATCGGCCTCTGAATTAAGCTTTGGTTTATGACTCTGAATGTGATTTATCCTCTCCTGATCCTGCAGCTTTTGAAGGTGAAGCAGCATTTAAAGAGGACACAAATAACCGGAAATATGACTGTAGTAGTCACCTGCTACGTTATGGTGCACTTTCCCTGCATGTTGGGGTGTGTGTGAGGGTGTAAATTGCACACACACACACACACACTGTGAGGTTTGCGGGTTAATAAAGTAGCGGAACACGTTGCATTGACAGGAAGTTTCTCTCAGAGCTCAGACAAGCGGGAGGCTCCCTCTGCAGCCCTGTATCAAGCCATCAGTCATATATAGTGAATGCATGAATGCACAGGTGTGTGTGTGTGTGTGTGTGTGTGTGTGTGTGTGTGCGTGTGTGTGTGCGTGTGCGTGCGTGTGATATGGAAACTGTCACAGGGTGAAGAGAAGGGGCACAGGAGAGATGGGTGGACGGGTGTAGGTGAAGAGATGGAGATGAAAGCTGGAAGTGGGAATCAGTGGTGACAAACGATCAGGATATTTCTGTCCTTTTGCGCTGATGAATGGCGCCCTCAGCAGCAGGTGAATTAGGCGACCGTGTATAGAATTCAATGAGAATGGAGGTAATTGACCCGTCGCCTTAGTCTGTAAAGTGTTCTGCCTAATTTAGACTGAGAAACAGCAAGGGCTGCTCATAAGAACATCCCTGCTGTTAGTCACATGCAAAAAGAACTAAAGTAGGGAGAAACTTTGGTATAAAGGTAATATTTTATGTAATATAAGTTTTTGCACTCAGATTATGATTTGTGAATGACTTATCTACTAACACTCACTATTGTAGCTCAATATCTGCACAATTGACTGAATTGATCATTTTTGTGCTCAATAAGATCACTTTGGTGGCCATCTTAAAACAACACTAATAGTATTAACACTTTAAGCTACTGCTTTCAAACTGATTCTTGAGGAACTTCGTACAGGACAGCTCTCTGCTGCCCTCTACTGATCAGAAACTGCACTTAAAAGTTTTGTGGTTCGGGAGGAACACTAGTGGGAGGCCTCTAGCTGCTTTACAGCATTAGCTGTTCACTGTGCCAGTAGCTCATATAAAGGCTAGCAATTCGCTTTTTCAGTTTGTCGACCGCTAGGGATGTGTATTGGTAAAATTCTGGCGATACAATACGTATCATGATACAGGGGAGAGACGATACAATATATCACGATATATTGTGATACATTCAGCCAGACGATAATAGCGATTTTTTTAGACTAAATTTATTGTAGGAAAATTCAATAAACAGTCCAAACTGATACGTAACATGTTTAACATGAGGTATCTGAACCATAACAGAGGGATTTACATTTCAATGGTGGAAACAAAACCCACTGCACACTGCTGCCACCTAGCGGTCGGCGTTTGAATTGCACCGTAAAAAAAGAAAATACACAAATGTTTGGATGTAAATTCTTCCAAAAAATCGATACATGACTTTTGAATATCGATATAATATTGCATGAAAAAATATCACGATATATTGCCATATCGATATTTTCTTACATCCCTATCGACCGCTAATAAAAACGTGAGAAGAACACATTTGCTTCTTTTGTTGGCATCATGGTGGCGCCTGGAAGTAAATATACAAGAGTAACTTCTGAATGAGGCTACAAAATCACAGACTGATGGTGACCTGGCTTTGTTGCTACTGAACTTGTAAGTAATAATCTTTTTTTGTTCAACAGTGTGGATATTTTTATTTTGTGGCTTATTTAGCATCAGTTAGCTTGTGTTAGCGTTAGCCTGGCGTTAGCACTAGCTACAGCAGGCTGCGGCAGGGTTGTTTACAGTTGTAATTCCGCTTTCAACCAGTAGGGCGGAGAAGTGGGAAACTTATTAAGTTTTGCGTTAAAATAAAATGTGATGACTCCAAATGATATCTGAGAAGTGTCACTAATAAATACGTTTTTTTAATTTTGGTGGTGGTAGAATGAGGAGGGAAAATCCAAAGCACACTCACCGGTGAACGCCACTGTTGCACATGACAACGTGTGTGGCTCCCAGACGAGAGCAGAGCTCAGAGGCCACGGTGAGCAGCCCGACTCCAGAGGCCCCACAGGCCGTGTACTGGCAGGCGGCGGTGCGGCGGCAGCTGATGAAACTCTCCATCAAACGGTAGAGTTCCTCTAGAGCATTCAACGGGCGCATTAACTGGGCAGAACCAAAAGGCACAGACATTAGTGGAACAGACAGGAAAACTGGTTTTGAGGATGTCTACAGATCATAAAGCGTTGGAGGACACCTTATAAAGAACAGAGTCGATCCTATAAAAACTGATTTATTTCCTCTCAGCTTGACGCATTTGCAAACTCGGATTTTGCATACACGCACATACTGCGTCACGTAAAGATTTTATGTAGCGTCACCACGAATGCAGAAGGATGCTGAGTGTTCTCACCTTATCTATGAGTGCAGCTTTGGGTGCAGCGCTGGGCGGCATATTGGACTGATCAAGGAAAAAAGCCCTAAGGGAGAGAAGACATTTCATATTAGGAGCAATGAGAGCAGCCGTGAGACACGCACCGCGTGTACGCAACTAAATGTATTTATTAATCAAGAACAGCGTTTGTGTTTCTGAGTCAGTACCACCATTTCGTGAAATCAAAAACATTTCTCTGCATCATTAGGTCATCGGGAACACTGGCTGGCTCTCTGGAAAAAACTAGGCCAGCTGCTTATTATGGAGAAGCAGCCTCTGACTATCAATCATGAGAGTAACTTGGGCACAGCGAGGCAGAAACACAGACTAAGCATCTCTCGTCCCGGGCTCGGCTCCAAATGCTCCATTCATTCACGGCGTACAGTCAGATGTGTGTTTTCTTCTCCCTCCACAGGGGGCAGCACCACACTGGTGTCTGCTGTATACAGCCTGCCGCAACCAGTCCATCTGAGTGGTGCAAACTCAGCACTCAGGGACTCCATCAAATCTCAGCATTCCAGCAGGGAGCTAAAAATAGGAACCCACATTAAAGCTCCTCTAATAAAATCACCGACTCCATGACTTTTTCTTGTTAGAGGCAGTAATAAAGCACGACCAACAGTCATTTAGTGCTGATTCCACACTTTTATTAACATGTTGGAAGAGACAAAGGAAGAGCTATTGTTTTCAGGAATCAGCAGAGCTCATCTCATCACAGCAGAATCAATGCAGATGAAAGCCATTAAAATCAGGCTGATGAGGCGTTAATTATGGATGCGGTAACTCTTCCAGACGTGATATTAATGGAATTTATTCATCAAAGCAGAGCTGACGCGTCTCTGACTGTTAGAAGATACCCAGTTTAATAAAAATAATAACGGAGAATATATACTACTCATAAAATGAATTTATACCACGAGACGTAGATTTCCTCCCACTGGGGCTTCATACAGAACTTATAATTACACCTCAGAGCAGCTCAATAAGATACGAGTCTCGGGAGTGAGGAAATTTACCTAAGCTTCCTCCCAGATTTACGTTTGGGCTAGTGACGAGTCGGTTAAACGTTTTATACACCCACTTGTGGCAGCTTTCCAGGTATTTAATCCCCATCTGTCAAATTACGCATGAATGGTGTTGCACGCTTCACAAAACGACAATAAGCAGAGTTCGGTTCAGGGTTCAGATGGAGGTAATAGTCCTTGTAATTGATTCAAGATGGCTTATCAGTCAAAAGACACAACCCAGGGAAGGTGGAATATATATATATATATATTTATATATAAGCCCTGGGGTGTAACAAACACAAGAAAATGTGTTTTAGGTTTCTCTGGATGTGTTTCCTGCAATATTCTATTTTCAGAAATGTCATGTTTTCTGTTTTATAGCTGACTTGTGGTTTTTTTCTGTGCCTGTGTGTTTTGTTGGATGTATTAGAGTTTCTCCCCTCAGGGCTACCTTAAAAAAGTTACGGAAATGGAGTGTGTGTGTGTGTGTGTGTGTGTGTGTGTGTGTGTGTGTGTGTGTGGTGTTATAAAAGTAGAGTGGAAAAGTAAATGAACGTAAGATCCAATCAGCTCAGTCCTGAAGCAGTTTACGTTTAGAAAGTTTTGGATGACACCGTCCTGTTTTGGGGTTTCGTCATCGTCCCTTTAATGGATTTTCCTCCTGATGATACCAGAGACAGCACAACCAGACAGAGACGTTTAATTATTGTCAGACAGAATCACTGCATCTACAGCGATGTCTGCCATCGTAACTGTTTTCATTAGTTAATGGTATCGTTGGGAACAGATAATCACTCGTGTGGTGCCTTTTATCTCTGACTGATGCTTTAGGTTTTGTTGACTCAGCAACACAAATAAAAGCCCGACTGTGTGGAACTTGCTTCGTAGGATCAATCCCGGCCAAATGAGGAAACTCTGAATGAATGTGAACGCAACCCTTGACTTGATCTGTATAGACAGTCTTACCTTAGCTGTCCTTTATTTTTAGAGAATTTGCAGATGGTTCTTTAGACCCTCTTTGCACTGGATAAACACCTCAGTATCATGTGAGATATCGGTATAAGGACGGTCTTAGTGTGGCTTTGGTGAGGTGAGATCCTCATTACAGATGGGAGACTAACATAGCTTGATAGCAGTTTAGGATGTGGTTTATTATTAGGTTGCAGCATTGTTTGGGTCCTGGAGGCGTTTTGAAGCAGGGATTCTGTAGCTCCGATAGAACCACAGATCACATGTCTGACATCTTTCTAAGTTCAATAGTATTTGGGATCAGGGAAAGCTGTGAAAATGCCCCAGACTGCATGAGGGAGCATCAGTAGGACTCCTGAGTGAAGTTGCTCCACTACACAGAGATCATTTGAGCTGCCTGAGTGTGGAACAGGGGCAGTGGATCAGAAATATTACTGAGACGTTCAAACCTAACTTAGTCGGCTTCAACATAGTTAAAGTCAAAGTCAAAGTTAAAGTCCCAAGTCATCATCACACACTGGTGAAATTACATCGCCGCATTTGAGCCGCGCTCGGGAACTATTTGGTGGTTTAACCCCCCAATCCAACCCCTTAGTGCTGAGTGTCAAGCGAGGAGGCATTGGGTCGCATTTTTCCAAAGTCTTTGGTATGACCCGACCGGGATTCGAACCCTGATCTCCCAGTCCCGGCCGGGCGGACACTCATACCACTAGACCACTGGAGCTGGGGAAAACTACTATAGGCAAACTACGTCGGGAACTCAGCACTAAGTTTATTCAGTTTGGAAGAAAATACAGAGACTGAGTCCTTCCTGAGTCCTGAATGTGATCTCAGGTACGGGGTGCATTTAAGGACATCCTCGAGTCTAAGGGACACATTGTCAGACATCAGACCATAAAGTCTGAGTAACATTTCATTAACCCTGTAAAAGGGTCATTTTAGCACACACCGGCTCAAGAAAATTTAATAATATAAAAAAGTTGTATAGTATGGCTTTAATTACATAAGAAATATAGTAAAAATCTGCTTTATTTATGTGCAGTCTACACTTTTCAAATAAAATACTTTTAGCTTGACAGCATTGTTTCCTGACTAGCATGCATTCATCAGCTATTCTCTAAAACTATAAACTCTCCCAACTTCAAGTCACTGCTTGTCAAGCTTATGTTTTTAAAAATGACTCAATTTGCAACGAGCGATCACCATAAAGTAGCAACGAGAAACAAACATAGTTGCCAAAACAGCCAAAGGTAATACCTGCTTGTAGCTCTTCTTGTAATAACTAAACCCTCAGTGACCACACACACACATACACACACACACACACACACACACACACACACACCATCAGCCAATAGGTTCTCACAGAGGCTCTAATGGAGAATTTGGCTGCAAGCCAAAGATGGCCGACTCTGCGTGCAGCTGGTTTCATCTCACTGAGCCAATGAAAACACTGGATTCACTTAGTACCTGCTTCATTCATGACAATAGGACGCTCAAGCAGCTTTTAAAGCAGGAACAAAACTAGTCACCTGAGTAGAAGGAAGAAAAGGGACAGATGTGTTCTAAGGAACAGCGTGGGAATGGGAATAACATTAAAAAAACCATAAATGATCCATGAAATACCACGAGAGAAATAAAATGTTTAAAATCAGTCTTCTTGGTTTCTTGCCTAATTAAATATTCGAAAAGAATAAATTAGCCAAAATGTATGACTTTGCTGTAATTATATGACCCCACAGAGGGGTGTGTGAGTCTGTGTAGATCACAAGTCCATGATGAATGACACTCACAGTTATTCATTCCCCCAACAAATCCCTGTTGTGTGTGGGTTAGGGTTACTCCTCAGTGATGCTGCTGCAGGAGAACACCTCACCTTCTACCGCCTTCCTAGCCTGGCAAGCCACCCTGTATATGTAAATATATCATCCAAAGGGGTTGGAATGAAGGAAACTGGACTTCTTTGGTTTCTTGAAGACGTTTCACTTCTCATCCGAGGAGCTTTGTCAATTGAGAATTGTCAAAACTGACAAAGCTTCTTGCAATTTGGAAACTTTTTTGCAAATGCAATTCACAATTTCTCCCCAACAGTTTGTGCCAATTGAGATATTAGCTTTATAACACTGTAATATACAACTATACTGATGTTCTTTATGTTTATCAAGTAAAAGAAGCACAGACATGAATCTGCCTTTTTCATTAGATACTGAGCTGTTATAATGAAAGCCGTGTAACAGTAGAATAAAAGAGAAGCGATGAATGAAAACAGCTCTGCTCTCCTGACTTAATAAACTGGGCTTCAGTGCACACGAGCTGGACCAGAACAAAGCCTCAGCACCTTCCTCAGACGTAAACTGGGACATCCTGAACAACAGAGACTGCAGCATTGTTTAAAGGGAAGAAACACTATTGAGGAAGCATGGATTATTTTAAAGATGTTTTTGTACAATTGGAAACTGTTATTTGAACCGAAGAGCCCTGATAAATGGCCAAGCACAACCCCATAATAAAGCCATATAATAGAAACACTGGTTTTCCCCACCAGTCAGCATGAATATTAAAGTGACGGTGTGTAATTTTCCTGGCCATAGGAGGCAGTATATAACTAAATCATTGCCAGCAAGCAGTAATCTTGTGTTCGAGTAAGACCTTACCAGCGGACGGACATTAGGGTCAAAAAACTGACAAGCACATCAGACTCTCATCACTGGCAACGAGTGAAGAGGTAAATGTTTAAAACAACATTTATGAATGGCAAAAGTTTTATAACCACTTGTTACAAATCTGTAAATGCGTTTTGTCCTCACGGGCTTCCATAGAAGGAAACATCGCATCTAATATGGTGTCGCCCAGAGACTAAAGACCCACGCCAATGTATTATAGGCTATGTTCACACTGCAGGCAAAAGCGCATTAAATCCGCATTTTGACCTGCCTGTGACCCTTATCTGATTTTTTTGTGACAGTCTGAACAGCACAGGTCCGATTTTTCCTAATCCGATCCAGGTCGTTTCAATATGTAGTACTGATTTGCGACACATATGCGCATTTTTTGAAAGCGACTGCAGTCTGAACGTCATGTCGCATTAAATCCACCTCTTACGTCGTGTCAGGACTTTCCTGAGGAGAAGCGCTGAAGAGCAGCACTGACAGAGGGATTCAGGGGTCTGTGGGACATCCTGTCAAGTTTTGGAATTAAATATACAAGAAAGCATGAGAGCGGGAGGCGGGAGGTGCTGCTGGAGCGAAGCGTCTCTCCGGTCTCGGTCTCCGTGACAGCGGGGCGGGGGTTCTCTGTGAATGAACTTAATACTGAAACATTTTCAGGGAATACTAACTGGGGAAGACGGTGGGAATAAGGAGTAAAATAGTTGATAGTTTTAAAAATAATTTCCAGCCCAAAACGAGACTCAGGTGTGATCCTGTGGCTGAACTGTCAGTGAAGGCTTTCATCACAACTCCACCTCTCCTGGTTCTGACTGTGACTTCTTGTCTTCTGCACATGCGGGTCGCTTTGGAGCCGTGAAGCGTTCACACTGGAGAGTGTTACATGTTGCATTTCAGTTATAATGTGAACAGCCACACAAAAAAATCGGATTTACTCAAAAAATCAGAATTGAGCATCAAAACCTGCAGTGTGAACGTAGCGTTAGACCCAATTTTTATGGTTATATGTTACGAAGCCGCCAATATTTTTCAACAACTGTGCATCATTTAATTCATTTTCAACAACATTTTGATGGATATTTTAAATTGCTTTTAGGTTGCTTTTATCTATATTTATTGATTGTTTTTAACTGTACCTGTTTTAATATCATTATTTTGTGATTGTTGCCTGTGCAGCGCTTTGGTCGGCTCACATGCTGTGTTTAAATTACGCTATATAAATAAAACGGTATGGTATGGTATTTCCAAAGGTTAAAGGTTAAATATGGAACAATTTAATAAAACGTTATATATATATTTTTTTGAAAATTCCTCCACGGGGAGTTTAGAGGTGTGCAGAAAAAAAACAGTTTTTCCTTTAAAAGCTATATTTAAAAAAAAAATAAAATTTTTATTTTGACGGGCACGACACTGGGTTTACATATACATCTACCAGACACTAGAAGGTACTGTTGCGGTAAAAAGTCAGCTTGGCAAGGCGAGGCTGGGACTGTCTAAATAGGCGGACTCGACAAGTCAAGCAGCTGATTCTGAGCCCAGAAGATGTTCAAACGGTAAATACTGTTGTAAAATAAACTTATTAGTAGAAATGAGTCCTTACCCTGTACGATTCATCACTGGACATGGTGCTGGCTGCTCACTTCACATATCAGCAGTGAACCAACACCCCTGTGGCTGGAAAATTTGTTCTGTTGTTGCAATACCATCTGTGAACACTAGATGTCACTACGGTGTCCGCGTTCCATATTTAACCTTTAATGGTAAAAACCACACATTATCACTATAAATGAACTGCATACTGATTGGCTAGTTTACCCTAATGGATCTGTGACACTGCCTGAAGCTAGAAACTCTGTGTTCTCTGTGTGTGTATTGGGGTGGTGCAGATGAAGGGTGACGAAGTGTCAGGTGGGTTATGGTGCGGGGTCTGCGAAGGTCGAGGATAGGGTTAGGGATCGATCTGGCATTCATTCATAGTCTAACCCTAACCCTAACCCCATTCCCAGTATATCCTGAAACAAGAGTGGTGCTCCGACATTCTTCTTTGTTGTTCTTCAGCAGTAGCTGAGGCTAGCATTAGCAGTAGCTCAGGCTAGCGTTGTTCTGTGGTTAGCATTATCGCGACCAACGGTTACGTGTTTCATTTCAGTAGAACACCAGCCTTCCTAGAGATTTGGCATCAGTAACTGAGAACCCTCATCAGTCGACCTCTCACAAGCATCTATTATTCCTGTTGAATCCAAATAAACAATAAACCACTTCTTTATAACTGGTGGAGGAGCAGAGACTCAGAGCATGAATGACTTAAAGGTTGTGTTTGGTGGTGGCGACAGGAAACCGTTTGACTAACAAAGCGTGAAATTCAACAGCCCCAAGTAATAATAACTTATAATATTGGCTGCAGCGCTGTGTATCCAGGTTTATTGCCTATCAGCGTCATATATTTCTCAGCCTGGGTGGAATTTTATTATCCAAATAATTCTAGGATTTTTATCACACGTTCAATAAGATTATCACAACAGCCTTGAGATGAGATGTGTTATATATGTGATATATTCTTGCATCCATAAGACCCAGAAAAGTTCATTAATAGATTATAAACCTCCTAAATCCTTTGATACTTTTAAAATCAATAACAAGGAGCATGAAAGAGGAAAGCTTGTGCCCTCCTGAAACGTTCTGTCAATAAGAGCCAAGTGTGATGAAATAAGAAGCCTGCAACCGTTTTTCCTCTTTCTCTCTGAATAAAACATCTTCAGGTGCTCCCTCTTCTGCTCTATTTGTTCCACACTCTCCACAACTCCTACCCTCTTCAAACCACTCCTGAAATTCCCTCGGTGCATCCAAAAGGCAGCAAATGCATTCTGATCTATGCCTGCAGGACTTCTGCCTAGCAAAACCACAGAACGCAAAAAACATTTCTGCACTTTATCAAAAGTTATGAAACTAAAGACGGGAGGAGAATGGATAAAGAAAATGAATTATTGCTAAATTAGTGTAAAAAAAGTTTTATTTTCAGATACGTTCTAAAACTCCTTCCTCATAGGTGGAGAATCTAAACTCACAACTGCATCGTTCAGATGTCTCAGATGGATCTTTGAGGCTGATCATGGGCCTGCAGCCCTGTCTGCCTGCCTGCCTGCCACAGCATTGGTTTAACCCAGCAGCGCTGTGGCCTGGCTCCAAACATAACGAGGTGTCTGAGGTTGTGGAGCGGCGATACAGAGCAAAGTGACATCACAGCCTGGTCTGTGGTCAGCCGACAGACAGATGGAAGCCGGCAAACGTAAACTAGTGGGAGGGAGGGAGAGAGTTTTCTTGAGAACTCTGTTTATTGTTTCTTCGTGTCTCAGTAGTCAGTCAACACTGAATATAAAGAGAGATGTGCATAACCCTGAATGTGAACCATGACTAATAAATAAGAACAAAAACAACATGACTTTGGATTCTATGAAGAAACTGAAATGTAATATCCATTCCTTTCAGCTTCTGATGAGTGTTGTGTAAATAAATCAGATGAGACGCTGATTATGAAACATCCATCAGCTGCGTCCAGGTTGCCATGGTAAATTTAAGTGAGGCATCCTATCTGACTCTGACTGATTCATTAAAACTTTCATTCCAACTGCTGCTATTTTCAAATAACCTGTAATTAAATTTAGCATCCATGAGTGCTAAGGTAGTTTTCAAACATCTATTTTGTCATTTTTGTTTAAAAGAAAACTAATGATAACAAAGGAATATTCAAATTTTCTACAGGACATATAGATCAGCTGGGAGTTGTCATTTGGAGGTGCAAAAAGTGTGTTGCAGATGAACAAGGAATGATGAGAATGTCCAGCGGGCAGGAGTTGCAGACGAATGAGGAAGAGGACAAGGACTGCAAGCTGTGGATCTATCTGGTATTAATTCATAGTCTGGATATTCCCAGTACATCCTGGAATATGAATGGTCCAACATTCTTTGTTGTTTTTGTTACTCTCATCCAACAAGGATGTTAGCAGCAGCTCAGACTAGTGTTAGCAGAAGCTTGAAATAGCAGCAGCTCAGGCAAGCGTTAGCATTAGCACAGACTAGCATTACCAGAAGCTCGGGCTAGCATTGTTGTACGGCTAGCAGTACAGCAACCAACGTTTATTTATTACTGGTAATGAAGTGGGTTGGGATACGCTAATTTAAGGGTGTGTGTCCAAGCTAGTGACGTGGTAAAACAGGTTTCCTTAGAACTAACCATTTCTCCATGGGCATTAAAAAATCACCAATTTAGCACGTTTGAAGTTCTGTCTGAGGTGGGAATTGCAGCTCTTTCTGACAGGAGACTCCGCCAGACATTCCCAGCAGACCCTCACAATATGATCGGGCCTGCCAGATCTGACCAGCACCCCACCACCACCACCACCGAAGCCAGCTTACCACCAGGTAGTGGTCAGTTGACAGCTCCGCCCCTCTCTGACCCAAGTGTCCAAGACATGCGGCTGCAGGTCAGATGAGATGACAACAAAGTTGATCATCGAACTGCGGCCTATGGTTTCCTGGCGCCAAGAGCACATATGGACACCTTTATGCCTGAACACGGAAACTGGTTCCGGAGCCAGAGCCATGCATCGAGGCAAGTCCAACTATATCTAGTCAAACCTCTCAACCTCACAATCAAACTCAGGCTCTTTCCCCACCAGAGCGGTGACATGCCACGTACCAAGAGCCAGCTTCTGGCTCAGAATCAGACCGCCGTTCGGCCACCACCCATCCCACATAGCACCCGACCCCTGTGGCCCCTCCCACGAACGGTGAGCCCATGGGAAGATGAAACAGACATATTTATGAAATCATCATTATATAACATTCATCTAATCTTTGACTCATTGAAGAGATTCATCTTTCATTCATGTCTCCTTCACCTTCTGTGCTTTGAAACGGGAGCTTTCTTCTTGCATGTAGACTTGTTCTTTTGACCCAGATCTAAGTGAGCCTAACAGCCACCAGCTCTCTCCACTCTACTACCATGTTTGAGCAGCATTAAACCTGAGGGTGTCTCGAGAGCAGAGGCCGCATGAACAAATCAGCCCGTAATGATCAATCGTGTTGTGCTGCGGCAGGATTTGCAGAGAAGGATCTCCTCTGAAGCCTTCAGCCCGTCTGTGCCTTTACCCAGGACACGTAAAGCTCCTTAAATTACCTCAGTGTTAGACAGTCACTCCTTATTGCTGGTGCTGTCGAGTCATTTTGTGTTTTTAATCCTGCATAAGAAGCATTTAATGCAAAAGTGTAAAACAAAGACATTCTGAAGAATGGTTTAAATCCAGTAAACCCCTACTTCGCATTTAAGAGATTAATGTTTAAAACTAAAACACAAAAGCTTAAAGGCAGGAAAGACTTTAGGAAAGGCCTCTTTCCATGGATTGTACAAAATTCTTATTTTACGTTTAATTTATTGGTCGCCAGCAGTATATGAAGAGCCTTTCACACAACATGCTCCAGAATAACCTCCCTTTAACATCATAGACTCCTGACATGTCAGATGTCAAAGAAAGAACCCAGAACGTCTGAAAGTACTCCAAGAAAAGGTTTCAAACTCCCAGAAGATCCAGCAGGGATTCTAATAATGCAAAAAGGCAGAAATGCTCGAAGCACAAATGCATTTGCAATCCACACTTTAGCTTTAGGAAATCCAGAGCTCACCTACTAAACACCGCGCACAAATTAAAAACTCCCCAAGGAGATCAGTCGGGTAGATTAATGGCTGCAGTGAGATGTTACTGATGAGGCACACGACGTCTTGAATCACAAATCTTCCTACCCCTAAAGCAGACTGTCCCTCTATAACAACACAAAGCTTTAGATCAGCTCTTTGTTTAATTACCCACACGAGCTGCAGCAGATGTTTAGCTGAAGCCCACCAGCCTTCTTCTGAGGTGCTCCAACAACAGAAGCTGGCTTAAATAGGGAACGATTTCCCCTCTAATGATGTCACAGTCAATCAGAGAAAAGTTCTTCTTCGTTACATTTCACACACCTGGCCGGCCGCAGAGGGGCCGAGTGCAGCAGCTGTACGGAACAGAGGCACTGCACCAAACCTGCTAACGTGCCGAGCATCCAATCACCACTTCCCCTGCTGTGTGTGTGTTTACAACCAATCACAAAGCAGTCCCAACTGTGCTCCTCTCAGCCAATCACCTTGAGGTGCTGCTGAGAGTCAAGCAGGACATCTTGATTTATATCAGAGCTAAAAAAAATAATAAAACCTGCAACATCGTGCAAGACGTGCAAAGAAATATCAGTGTGTCTCATACCTGAGTCTCTTGTTGTACTGCTTGACCTTATCCAGTGAAGCAGCATTAATCTGCGCCTGGTACTCCTCCACGGACACGTTGTCTCTGTAGTAGTAGCCCTCCATGCTCTCCAAAGCTACAGGGAGGATCAATAAATCAACATCCTCTTTAAAGCAGCTTTAAACGACTCTCAGACTTCCTTTTTCTGATCTAAGCTCCATCGTACCTTGTGTAAAGAGCACAGGGTAGATTTTGACACCTCCTCCGTTTTTCAGGCGGTACGGTAGCAGCGAGAAGTAGTGACTCTCAAGATAGAAGCAGACCTTCAAGGCCTGGCGGGTCCCCTCCACCTGGTATGAGATGGGCATATCTGCAGGAGAAACAAATCAAAGCACAGGTTGTTTCTGTCCTTTATGCTCGAACGTTTAAAAGCAGTGAAGTTATTGTCTAATAAAAACGTTAGTTGCCAGAAGGAACATACATATTTTATTTGGCTGCATTGGTTTTAAAAGCTGTTCAATAATTAGAAATAAAAGGTTTGGAGTACATACTGGCAACAAGTGGCTCTCCTTTGAACTGCTGGAAGTGGAAAGTGACCTTCTCCAGATCTATCAGGGCCACCTGAGTGTCCTCCAGCATGGCCTGTTCATCCGTCTGAAGAGAAGATCTTTGCTTATATCAAGAAAATGATCTGATTTACTTCAAGCTACGCTGCAACATGAATACTTTCTCCTAATTCCAGTTGCTCTGACTGTTGCATCCGTTCAGTTTTTACACCCATTTGATCCTGTCCAGGGAGACGAGGACACAGGAACGCACACTCACACCTAAGGCTAATTTAGCATCTCCAGTCGAGCTGAACATGTGAGCTCCATAAAGAAAACTCATTCATTCATTTGTTTACATTTCTAAATAAGCGTGAGTACGAGTTTCCTTTTCAAACTTCCACCCACCAAGACAAAAATGCACACGTCTGCTTGTGGTTGCAGCAAAAGGGAGCTCATAGATCTCTGTGTAAGTCTATCATCCCCCTTTCTTCTTCTTCCAGTTCTGTCTCTTCCTGTCCCCATCGACCACATGCAGCGAGCAGAACAGGGCAGCCGTGGAAGAGGATTAGGGGCCTTTTTCTAAAGAGATGGCTCAACATGTGACCAGAGGGGCACCCCCAAGTGATGCCTTATGTATGCATGGGTAAGGCCATCAGAAAGAAAGTCACAGAAAGACACACAGATGGTACTCAGTGTACATAAACTACAAACTCACACAAGGTGCTTCCAGAAGACTGCAGGGAGAATCCGATGGAGTTACCCTGCAGCTACTGAGATCACATTTTGTTCCTCAACAGTGCTTGAAAAGAAAATGTTTTGGGAAACAGGGATGCCTGACTCAAACTCAAAAAAGGCACACAGGCCCAAATTTATTAAAGGATTGCAAACCTTTTGCAGGGGCAAATTAGTATTTTTGCATTCATCTAAATCCCTCGCAAAGGGCTATTTGTCACTAAAAGCAAGAGATTTGCTAGTTCAAACCCCAGCTAGCGGTGTGTATTGATAAGAATCTGGCGATATGATATGTATCACAATACGAGGGAGACGATACGATATATTGAGATACTAAAAGCCAGACGATATTTGTTAGGGTTTTTTTGCAAATTTTTGATTTGAAAACACAGGCCAGATGCTCCCAAGACACATCCAGTCATTGTGAGAATGATGGTGGTTAAAAACTGCTGCCACCTAGCAGTCGGAGTTTGAATTGCACCACACAGAATAATTACACTAAATGTTTCCATGTAAATTCTCAATAAAAATGCACACACTGCTTATAAATATTGTTTCAGTCTAATAACACGAAATATTGTAATATTTCAGCATATCAATGTTTTTTTACATCTCTATCTTAATTGGCTACTCTATTTTGACTCCAGTTGTAAGCGTTTATGAGTGTAATATCATGTAATACTTTTCTTTAACCCTTGGAGGTCCCTTTAACAAAAAGCCACATTGGGGACCCTTAGCACAAAAAAATGTCAAAAGGTGTAATTAAAATTATATAACATTTCATAAGTCTGATTTTTTATACAGATTCCATCCTTGGCTTCAGCACTCACTAAACATGGTAAAATATGTGTGTTTTTTAGGTTTAAACCCTTTAATGACAGGTTTTATAAAAAAAAAATTACATTGTAAAAAAACACTACTGCACAAAAAATGTACTAAGGGACCTCCAAGGGTTAACTTGAACTTTTCTTGTAAAATATAGTCTGATAGTGTTCTGAATATGATATTCCCATCTAAAAAGATCATTTTTAAACTCATCTTAAGCACGTTTGTGTGATAAAGTTCCTACAGTCTTAACTGCTTTACAGAAAATGGAGAACATGTGTTTGACTTGGCTCTGTGGTTCAGTGGTGCACCTCAGTGATTCATCACTGCAGGCAGACTGCATCAAACTCAGCACATTCTGATAATTGTTAGGGTATCCACCAAGTAGCCTGCTAACAGCGCCTTTGACTGGTAAATAAGTCCATTTAAACCCCAAATGAAAGTTCATTTTATTAGCGCCTTATCCACATGGAACACTCAACCAATGCACAGCAGCAACTGTTTTAGAGTGTATGTGAACATAAACTGGTACTTCAGCTCACCAGATTGGGGGAGAGGAGAGACTGGAAGTGAAACAGCAGGCCAGCACTGGCAATCTGCTCCAGCCACCGGCGGCTGGCTTCCTGCGCCTCCTGAAGCTCCTGAGAATCCGGAAAGTCCTGGTCCAGCTCTTTTCCTACATTGTGGAACTGAGTGAAGACAAACAAAAGCCATTTTATAGCGTGAAAATCTGTAAGGAGGTGTGTTTTGTGTATAATTTACCTGGTTGAGGACAGCCAGCAGGTGTTCTGAGAAAGCGCACACGGCTGCAACTAAAGATTGACAGAACACCATATCTCTGCGTAACTGGATCTCTGAGTCTGGAGAGAAAATAAAAGTACACAATAGGTAGTAAAGGTAGGACAGGAGGTGGTGCAATCAGTTAAAAATGATGAGGTTAAGATGAAAAGGCAAATAGTCATGCTGACAGATGAAACGTGAACGTATAAAGTTCATCCAGACAGTCTAGTGTGGGTGAAACTCTCACCGAGGTGAAGGGAAAGCTTGGCAGCTTGTTTTAAATGTGTCGGGTATTAAATTATGTATCAGAGAAAAAATGAAGGCAAATGAGAGGTGTGCTCAAGTGAAAATAATTAGCTGACAAAATTTCTAGAGAAATAGACCTTTCTAAAAGTTCACCGATCCACTGAATTAAAAATGACTCCCTGAACTTCTCAGACATTAATCAAGTGTTAAAAGGAACGACGCAAACTTTCTGACTCAGATAGCTGATTGTAGTTTGTGAATGGAGCAGAACGGTTTTACCTCCACTTAAATATTCAAGTGTTTTCATGTTTGTGAGACTGTTGTGGAGATAAATCCACTCTAGTGTGTAGACATAACCAGTGGTGTGCCGTCAGGGCCAGAAAGGCCTTATACGTACAACTTAGGGCTGGGCGATAAATCAAAAATTTATCATTTTCGAAATTTCCGACTCTAACCGATATTGTTCTTCCCATGTCAATAAATTCGGTAATTAAAAAAAATAAAAAGATGTGTGTAGGTTTGGCAACGTTCATGTCCCTTTAAGACGCTGGACCACCTTGAGTCAGCGTAATACACGTGACAGCCCCATCTAGTGGACAACTTTTGTTTTTGCGCATACATGTAGTTATCATCCATTTATCATTATCGAGGTGAACTCCTCAATATACCGTCATATTGATTTCAGGCCATATCGCCCAGGCCTACTACAACTTAAAGTATGTTTGTTCAAAGAAATTGTATTAATTTACTTTAAATAATTTTTATTTTCTCATTTTGGTAACGTTTTCTTGGCTGCGCCGCCTTCTGTACATGTCTGTGGATTTTTGTTGTTTCGTCCAATCAGATTTTAGTCTCTGTTGTTGCCGGGGGAAACTAATCTGCCCAAGGCCTTCGGAATTAGCAGAGAAGGCCTACGTTATTTACGCTTTATAGCAAATGAGCTGTTTTGCTTTAACCAATCAGCTTTCAGAATCGCCTCGTTGGCTCACAATGATGTCAGGAGGTTTCTGTCCTCTGTTTGCTAGCAAAGTATTGCTAGCAAAATACGTCGTCATCGATCCAATTGCGTTAAAACTTTTTTTTGTTTGTTTTATGGCCAAAAATTGGTGAAGGCAAAAGGAATTCAGTTGCAGGAAATATTAAAATTCAATTTTCACGGCAGACTTTTTTTTTAGAGAAGCTGGACATTGTTAGACATGCTAGCTTGCTGGTGGAATCAAGCGCAGAGATCAGCTCATTGAAGTTTTCCTTCATAAAGAAATAAAAAGATAAATAATAAACAACTCCTGTGAGTTTTATGTATGTTTTACAGATATAAATATTAAATTATGAATGAAATATTTAAATGTACATATAAAAATTTTAAGTAAAGTAATTCTGTTATTGTAATTTTAATATTAAACCTTTAATTCTAGTTCGGCTGAGTAGCACAAGATCTTTTCTAGCTTGTGTCGTTTCTTTACAAAAATAATAGTAAACATTTTAAAATTCAATCTACTGAAGGTCAAACGAACCCGTGTACTGCAGCAGCACCAAGAGCAGTCGAGTCTTCACCTCTGAAAACAACAAAAAAAACACTGAGTTAGTGATAAACTTGTCTTCTTACAGCTGGTATATTCTACATGATCAAAGCCTTTAAGTCAAAAATCTGCACATGAAAAAGACTAAATAAGGAACGGGGAAAGATAATAACATAAAACTACTTGTTTATAGTCCCATCAGAGCTCTGGGTAACAAAACAAAAGGCCAGGCTGCGTAAAACATCCACTCTGGTGGGAAACCACCACTGCACATTAATAATAACTGGGTTTATTTGTGTTTTCTCTGTAGCGATCAGCAGCTCACCTTTCCCAGGAGTGTCAAGTGGCTGGTTTTAGGTTCCAGCTGTTTGCATCTGGGTGTTTGGTTGTGTGCACATGCCATATGTGTTTGTGGACTCAGTCAGTGTGTCAACAAACACAAACCCACTCGCTCCTGCTGGCAATAAAAACATGCCTCACCAGACAAAAATTAAAGGAGCTTTTCAATTATTTGCTACTTTACAGCTCCAGCTCTGTGGGCCCAATTTATGAGTCCCAGGATGGGTTTGGGGTTTTAAAGCTAGTCAAGCAATTACTGAGTGAAACAGCCTGGTGTTTAATTTTAATAAATAGGATGGGATGCACTGAAGAGCTAAACAATTTAAAGTGCTTTTCATCCCAGTCCAGGTATGTTATTTTTCACTTAAACTCACAAGCTCCAGGGCCTGAACATTTCGGTTTTGTGAGTATTTTTGCTAAATTTAAAGCCGTTTAGGTACACACTGACCTTCTACGTATTTAGAAATGGTTTGTGTGAGCGCCTGAACGCTGTTGGGAAGATTCCACGGATCCTGTTTGATATGGAGACGCAGCTTTTTGGTGCAGTTCACCCTGGGCTCCATCTCCTGCTGAAACTCTGACACAAACACACATTTACATAATTAGAATAGAACCGCTCAATGTAGAGGAGTAAATGAAGCGATGTGAGCAAAAGGCACATTTTAATAGAGATAATGTTCATGGGATTTAATCTATGTTTTACATATAAGTA
Organism: Aphyosemion australe; assembly: GCA_006937985.1. Lineage (NCBI taxonomy): Eukaryota > Metazoa > Chordata > Actinopteri > Cyprinodontiformes > Nothobranchiidae > Aphyosemion > Aphyosemion australe. The sequence continues at coordinate 6,572,746 of SSNS01000002.1, forward strand.
AGAAAAACTAGAAAAAATGAAAACCCCATGAAAAATAGCTAATTAAAAGTGTCCATCTGGGGTTGGGAGGTTAACTTTGATATTATATTTAAAACATGAAATATAATCTGACGTCTAAACTGGATGATTGGTTGCTTAATATCTTGTAGCTTTGAAGAGATTCTACTTTACTTCACACAAAATAAATCGATTTAATAAATTAGCTTTCTTAAAGACCAAGTTCAATCATTTTTCTCAGAGGTCTCTAGTATGAATCAATGCCTTGTCAGTCAATCTCTGTGGGATTAAAGCTCTGGCGCTCCTGTTTCAGGAACTAGAAGTAAGCCAGATAAATAGGGGGAACAGCAGGATTTGGAGTTTTACTTCCTGATATTCTGTCATCTCACCTCTGATTGGCTAACAGCAATGTGACTCTACCACTCCGTGCGATAGCGCAGTATCAACATCTAAGTCGATCCAGGTCGATCTTATGGTAATAAGCTGGGGGTCTTTATGCAGGTTTAGATGCACATTAGAAAACCAAGCTCTCAAATGAAGTCCATTCCACTCCGGTACAGTAGGTGGCGATATGCGCCCTTTCATGGCGGCATTTTTCCAGTTAGCTTGTAGCAACACAAATGGTAAACAAACGCTGGTGGGAGTGAGGCAGACGGAATTGAAACAGGATATGCGAAATGGCTGAAGGACTGGACAACAACAACGCTGCAGCACAGCTTATTTGTTACATACTGTAATGTTTGATGGTGTTACGCGTGTTACGTTGTGGTGATATTATCAGAAGACCGCTACTGCGGTCTTGTCACTTCCGGAATGCGAGTGTCCAATCGGTTCAGTTTGGCTGACCCGTTTACATGCAGAATGAATTCGGATTGCTAGCGCATTATCTTGGTGCTTCAGCCCGATTAGAACCAGTTCACATTCAGCCAGAATAACGCGTTTACATGCATTTAAAAAAAAAGTATTAATGTTTTATCTCCACAAATAACTTGAGACTGAAGTGCCATGTTGAGGAGTTGCTAACGGTTAACTTCTACTAGCCGAGACACGCTCTACTCTCTCCTGGATGCTAAACAAACAAAACAACTCTCCCTGTTGCAAGCCAAGATTGCTGAGTAGTAGTGTTATCATTCACGTACATTGTTTTATGCTAAGCTAAAGCTAAAGGAGCACTGCTGGATCAGGAGAATGACTGGGCTGGTTACAAATTGTATTTTCCTACTTTTCTAAATATGGGGAATGTTGCAACATGCAAAATTTTACTTTGGGGTAAGACAAGTTAACATGACACTACCAAAGACTGTTCAACGTCATAATCATTAGATTTATAGGTCAAACAACCTTATTTTCTTTATTCTATAACCACATTTTTTTCAATTAAAAGTAGCTCCCATCATGTTGTACACACACACACAACAGAGCTACAAATGTGTCCATTTTGAAACATAATGACCTTCATAAAAACCCTTCAGCCTTATGTAACCCGTCTCAAAGCAGCTGGAAAGACGTCTGATAAACTTTAACTTGAAGAAGAACAGATCTACAACAAAAATCTTAAACTGAGGATGTGAGTGTGTGTGCGCGGGTGTGTGTGCACGCAAAGTGACAGAGTGTGGGATAAGATGAAGGAATGCTCTGCTTGTTAGATAATCCCTGTTATCAACCACATATTTCTGAAGTTGAGAAGGATCAGCGATGATCAAGGCCTCACGTGCCTCCTGAAGGCACACAAACACAAGCGGGCCTATTTTCAGTTCAAGCGGATCTGCAGTCACTGGAGGACAGAGAGAGAAAGAGAGAGAGAGACTGTCTGCCAAATGGGTCGGGGTGTCTAGAGGCTTGAAATATCAAAACCTACTGAATAAACTGAGCAATCTGCAGTTTATTTGGAGAACACCACTGCACATTAAAGTCACGCTCAAGGACAAAGACTTTGGTGTGAGTGAATTTACTACAGCAGGTCACACACCAGACAATATTCTTTCTGGGAAGAATGTGTGATTCTCTTGTCTGTTTTATCTAAGAAGTGGTTCAAGCCATCAAAATAAGTTGAAGAACGCTGAAAACTGGTTTGATTTACTGACAAATTATATTTTATTTCTTCTTAGCCACATTTCACTGTATGTAATAAAATCTGACAATAGATAAACTAGCGAGGCAAGGATGAGTGCAGGTCATGACCAGTTTTTACCGACTTTAAATCAGATCAATAGCTGTAAAGTGCTGTTTCAACACTTAAAAAGAACAGAAACATGGATAAAGAAGAGGAAAGCATGAAATGGAGAGGCAAGGGAAAATGAAAATATTTGGGAATTTTTTTCTTTTAAATTCTGGAATCCACCCACAACACTTCTTCCCCCATGTGTCTACCATCACGTTACACAACAGGAAGTCCCAGCCCCTTTGTGTTCAACTTCTGCTCTGTTTTATGTCAATATTGGACTCAAGAGTCTTTTATGTCATCTTTCTCCTCCCAGGCTCACATCAGGGGTCGGTCTCCCAGGAATCACATATACAGAAGACAATGTTTGCATGAATCAGCCAAAAAAAACACTTCTTAACATTTTCCTGACTTTTTGAACGCTCTATCTAAAGCAAATTTAGTTCATTATTTATTCTTTTACTGCATTTTACCTTGTAATCCTCTCCCAGGTGTGAAACCCTTGGTCTGCTCAAACGCCCGAGCCACCACCGCTCCTCTCAGCATGCTGCTGATTGAGTCCACCTGAAGGAAAGCACAAGGGTCAACACATGATACAGCGTCCCACTGAGCCATTGAAAGTGTGTGCAGGGAAGCAAAAATGCTACCCACGCATAACCAACACCTGCTTTCTTTCGGCTTTCCGTTTAGCAACTCAGACACCGTCCAATGTGAGAAGAGTCAAACACTGTTTTATGTGATGTGTAAACAAAGCTGGAAAGAAATACTCTACAATAAAATAAACCTCAGGAAGAAGATTAAAAAACACGCAGAGACAGGAAAATTTGTTTTTATGCCATTTTACTGATTATAAAAACTCCTGAAGCTCCTTGTGGAGTGTGTGTGTGTGTGTGTGTGTTTGTTTTTATTACTTATGGGGTCCAAAACCTATCAGGATACTTATTGGGACTTGTTGAAAATCTGAGGATCAAATATGGTTTTCACAGGTTCAAAGTGACTTTTCAGGGTTGAGACTTGGTTTACTGGTTAAAGTTATGCTACGGTAAAGAATGGGGTTAGTCAGGCAGATAGTTTATGTAGAAGGAATTCCTTACGTGAACCTAGTGTCCCCACAGGCTAATAAAAACAAACAAGAGTGTGAGTGTGTGTGTTTGTTTTTATTCCTTATGGGGTCCAAAACCTATCAGGATATTTATCGGGACCTGTTGAAAATCTGATAATCAAATATGGTTTTCACAGGTACAAAGTGAATTTTCAGGGTTAGGACTTGGTTAATTGGTTAAAGTTATGCTACGGTAAAGAATGGGATTAGTCAGGCCGATAATTTATGTAGAAGGAATTCCTTACGTAAACCAAGTGTCCCCACAGGCTAATAAAAACAAACAAGTATGTGTAGTCAAAACCATTTTGTCCACAAAAAGAAATCATTACAGCTCTTTTCTTCATGTACAAAAGACGCAATAAATATCTGACCTTTAAAAAAAAAACACAACAGCCATAAATAATGGCAGTTTGGGCAGACCTATTACATCTTGCATTTGTGTAATAAAAGTTTCAGGTAATGTGACCTTTTTTTCTAATTGTAGCCAGTTAAATGTAGTCCTTAGGTTATAAATAAGATTTCTGTAAGAAAAGAAATGTATTCCAGGACAGCTGCATTGTTGTAAAAAATCCACGTGAGCATTTTTCTCTCTAAATAATTACATAGACCACGTATTAAGATGTTTAGCTGACTCACCTGGCTGAACAAATGCTCTAGGAAGCTATGAAGCTTCTTCTGTTTGTCATGAGACAGCCACACACTGGAGGGTATCTCATCTCCTGCAGAAATGTAATTGGAATTTGTCAGCGTTAAAGTATCACACATGAAGCTATGAAATCTGTATTTGTGCTGTACAATTAATGCACATGTACTGAAATAATTGTAATTTTCTGATAACGGTTGGGTGCTTTCATAGAGTTTAATACAAAAGAAAAATAATACAATGCATATGAGGTGTTTTACAACACTTTTGGGACTAATTTGCACCATTAGGGATGACAGGAATTTCCAAAAATGCTGAGAAAATATTAATAACAATAAAGGATTAGATTTATATAGCACTTTTCAAGGCATCCAAAGTGCTTTACAGAGAATCCATTATTTATTCACACACTCGTTTATGTTCATATACTTTACATTTTTGTGAATGCTTGTGTGGTACTACTGCACCTGAGTCCATCTCATCACTGTGAACGTAGGAGCTGCAGTGGCTGCTGCAGATGCTGGTGAAGGAGGCGATGGAGTTTCTGTTGCTGTTACAGTCACTGTTATGAACATGGAGAAAATACTGAGATAATAACTTAATAATTGAGTAAAAGTGTACGCATTATAAGGTTTATTGTAATTTTTTTTATTTATTTGCCAACTCTGTCGCTTTATTTTGAAACTCCTGAATTAAGCCTTCTAAGCTGTGATGGCTGGGTGACCTTCTTTCACTTTGGTTTCACCTGTACGAGTCTCTGTTGCTGATTGTGTCGTGTCCAGAGTCCTCCTGCTCATCCCCCGTCACATTGAAAGACACCTTCTTTCCATTCCTCTCACTCCTCTCTCCTTCACTTTCTGCAGAAATGTAGCTCTCTGGGTTCCTCACCTCTGATGCTGGAGGATAGGTGATGGATGATAGAAGACTGGTGGTGACAAAAAGGGACAAAAACGAGTTTGATCAGATTCAAACAAGGCTGGCACGTTTCTAAGAGTCATGAACATGCTGTGGGCTCTGATAGCTGACAGCGTGGGCCAAACAAAACCCCAACATGACTGTATTTGGCTCCAGCTCAGCAGCTTCAGATGGTCAGAGGTCCCCATCGTGTTTAGAGGTTCAAACGTGATGTTCGGTGCAGCTGTGTCAACATACTGCTACGTGGCTGCAGAGATCAGCTCCCCCCTATGTACTACCGTTGTCTTGTATTCTGTAAGAGAGCCTGGTAGATGCCCATCAGAAGAGCAGGAACAGGATATTTTCACAGTTGCAGCAACACATGGTGGTGTTTAAAGCCATATCCTAATAAATGCTAGGCTTGTGCTTGTTTTGATCTCTCCCCACGCACTCACTCTGACACACAATGTCTGTTTTTATTTCAGACTCGTTTTAATTCCAGCCCGCTTACATTTTCCATTACGTCACACCATCAGCCTTCAATACATTTCAGAGTGGAAACATTAGGAGAGGAGCTGCGTTACTCTGCGCAGCATCAAAACAAACTTCCTCAGGTTGGCTAAATGTGTCTCAGATTTAAACCTCTGCTTATTCCCCACTGACCTGCTTTCTACACATTCACAGGATGAAAGAGCGTCAAGATGCCCTCATTGTGGTTCACTCCAGGAACCAAAAAAATTCCCCCTCCATCAAAAAGTGGCATTCCATCACCATAGAGATGGCCCCCTCGCTCTGTGATTGGCTACTGGCTAATAAAGAAAGGAGCCCAATCTAGGGGCCTTCGGAAGACAAGCTAGGAGGGTGGTTGGCAGAATAATAGTCAGAGAAAGTGAGTCAGAGACTGAAACTAAAGACGAGAGTGAAAGCTGGCGTAAAAACACAACAACAAATCTAAAAGATTTATTTTTTTATCACAGGAAGCGCTTTAATTAACTTTAGCACATTAAATCATTAGATACCACCTGACTTAACCATATTAAAGCAATTCTACCTTACTGAGCAACATATTTGGCAATGAACGAATGAATCCAAGAAGCTTGCAGCTTTAATTTGCTGCCAGACATTGTATAAAGTGCTTAAACTAGGGAAAAGATATAAAGTAGAAGAGATTTGGTACTCGATTCAGGATGGGAGGAGAATAAGAATCTAATCTTGGTTCGTCCTCTCACAGCTGTGACCGTTCCTCTGAGACGCCGAAACAAAAGTTCACAGGTCACTGCCTGAAAATGGATTCTTTGACAAATGACCAAGAAATTACACAACATCGAGCTATGTCCTGTTTCTTGTATTCTTTCCTTAAATGATAAAACGGATGTTCCAAATAGGCAGACTTCTTTTCTTGGCATTAATAACCAAAGAGGGACAAACCCAACGTAAAATAGCCACTTCAGTTTATTATTTTATCAGTAAGATGTGAGTTGGAACAACAAAGGTAAGGCAAAGAGATTGAAGAATGTCGGTTTTTATGTGTCCAGAAGGCTGACTTGATAAGAAATATGAGAAATGAGTTCAAACGAAAAGAGCATCAGATGTGAAAAACAGGAGCTGTTTAAGTGGGAGGGCCAGGGTGTGTGTTGTAGTAGTAGTAATGACCCATGCACAGCCAGTGAACAGAGTAAAATACAAACTAATTTAATGAAGCGCTAAGGAAGGCTCGGGACTCCCACAGAGGTCGAAGCGATGCACACGGGCGGCTACAACAGACCAAATTAGCTTCCGAGCTGAGACCCTCACAGCCACCCTCACACACTCCCACCCTTAACAAGCTCCTTGTCTATGGTCTGCATGTTTGAACAGACAGCTCACAGTAAAGGTCATTATCACCTCGCTAGATGTGTCTTGGACCATTTGAGGGTGCCAGGATGCCAGCGAGCTAATTGGCGGCGACAGGAGCATGGCAAAATTTGTCTCGACTCAGTCATTACCAGACCTGCTGTGTACTCATCATTACCATGATGAGGTGACAAATCAGCGCCATCAACCAATGTCTAATGTCAGTTTTTAACTAAAGGAGGATTATTGATGAATAAATCAGTCAAATCAAAGGGATGAGAATCAGCTCCTCTAAGTCTGAGACCATGGTCTTGCATCGGAAAAGGGTGGAATGCCTTCTCCGGGTCAGGGACGAGGTCCTGCCTCAAGTGGAGGAGTTTAAGTATCTTAGGGTATTGTTCACGAGTGAGGGAATGATGGAGCGTGAGATTGATAGGCGGATTGGTGCTGCATCTGCAGTGATGCGGGCGTTGTACCGGTCTGTCGTGGTGAAGAGAGAGCTGAGCCGAAAGACGACGTTCTCAATTTACCGATCAATCTACGTTCCTACCCTCACCTATGGTCACGAGCTTTGGGTAGTGACTGAAAGAATGAGATCAAGGATACAACCGGCCGAGATGAGTTTTCTCTGTAGGGTGTCTGGGCTCTCCCTTAGAGATTGGGTGAGAAGCTCGGTCATTCAGGAGGGGTTTGGAGTAGATCTGCTGCTCCTCCACATCGAGAGGAGCCAGTTGAGGTGGCTCGAGCATCTGGTTAGGATGCATCCTGGACGCCTCCCTGGTGAGGTTTCCAGGGCACATACAACCGGGAGGAGACCCAAGGGAAGACCCAGGACATGCTGGTCAGGAAATGCCTTGGGATTCCCCCGGAGGATCTGGCCCACATGGCTGTGGAGAGGGAAGTCTGGGCCTCTCTGCTTAGGCTGCTGCCCCCGCAACACGACCCCATGAGAGGACGATAATGGATGGATGGATAAATCAGTCAAATAAAAGATTCAACAAGAGATACGAAGATTGAAGCGTCCATGAACATGTACATCATCTGCTGCCTTTAATACCAGTTTTAAATGAAAGCAACAATATACACGATCTGACACAAACTGTAAGCAGTCAAAATCTAAAAAATATCGTACTGTATGTGCTCTGTAAATTCTAAAGTTGTCTTGGTGATGACAGCTGTTAACCCAAATTTAGCTCCGTATCTGTAAAACAAAGCCATTTTTGTCTTTTCTATGGTAGATTATCTGCGGTGGCCATCTTAGTTTTGAGTTTACTCCAAAAGTTAATCAGGTGTTGATGTACAGTCGTCAAGCACTTTCTGGGAGTTTCTTTAAACTCCATTCAGTGGTTCATGAGATTTTGGGCCAAAACTACAAAAAGTATAAAGGAATCATTTAGGGAACATAATCCTCATATATTTAACTATGATGCAAATCATCCTTTAGGCTGGCTTATCTGCAAACAGGCTTTAGGCTACTCACTCGTGAATGTGGGCTCCATGTGTCTCCACGTCTTTAGCAGCAGCGGTGAGTTTATGAAGAAGTTTCTGATATGCATCCAGGGTGAGCAGGTCTTCTTCTCTGAGCAGGAACCGAAGCCCGTGGCCCTCCGTCCGGCCCAGGCTGTGACCCGAAGGCGCAGCCATGGTGGTGATGGTGTGCTGGACGTTCACCATGGGGCTCATCTTACCTGAACATAAACACCAGTAAAGCTTCAAAGCTCGATAAAGACGTCCAAAAATCCAGATGCTCTGCACAGTTCTCACCGTTCTCTGTACTGCTGCGCCGGTGGTTCTCCAGCGTGTTCTTCCTGCTGTCCAGCTGCACGCCGAAGGCGCTGCCCAGAGAGGTGGTGGTCTTGGGGTAGGACACCTCCAGCACATTTATGTGGCAGTTTGTGGGGCAGAAGTCACTGCTGTGGAGAGGGGAAACCTTGGCTTTGGCCTGCTTAAAGGTGGGCCACGCTCTGTTCTTCAGTACCCGAGAAAACTGAGACAAAGAAGAAAATAAATAACCTTAATGTGGAAACATAAGTTCATAAGCACCGCAACCTTTTGATCACTAAGCTATCAAAGCTAGATTTAAAGGGGTTGTGTAATCAAACATCAGGACTAAAAATAAAAACAATTTAAGGCTTCAAGAGTCTGAATCCTTGAATTATTTAACTGGTGTGCGTCACAGCTGAGACGGGGCAGAGTACCTGTCAACAAAATGTGCAGCTTACGTTTACGTATGTGACAGCTGGCCCAAGGAAGAAAAAAGCACAAACAAATACTTCCATATACTCTCAATGTTTCTCTTTTCATGTGGCAGCACAAATATTAAAACTAAATCAGATTCAAGGCGGACCGGTACGATTATCATCGCTCACATGTGTGGAGAAACTCCAGACCCCGACATAACCCTTCGTGGTTCTGAGCCATTCTGAAATGGTGTGCATCAGCTTGTGTGATCATGTTGTAATTGTGACTTTTCATGTGTAGCTTCAATGACTTCCAGAATGGAAATTCCTGGTCTGTGGGTATCGGAACACGTTGCTGCAATTAACATTTTGATAAATTATCCACACATGGATGCTGTGACTAACGTTGAACAAAGTTGAACAAGGGCAACTATCCTCTGGGGTGACGTTAACGAAGTTTGACTTATTAGAGATGATCTATGAAACCAACGTTTTAAGGAAACCTTCAAGGAAACAGAAAACAAGGGGAAGAAGTGGAGGGTCATCTTGGATTCATATGTTGTCTTTAAAGTTTCTAAAAAAATAAAAAACTGCTGTACCTTCATTTTTACTTTAAATAGGAATCTTAAACCAACGACGTCTCGTCTCCTTGGTTATCTGTTTGCAAGAGTCACTCTGACATCTGTCTCCAGATCCTTCAGGCCTGTTATTTCCGAGTCAAAATCCCTGCTGATAATCACTTTCTGTTCCATCTTCCTGTTTATCTCAGCTTTATTTTTCCATCTCTCTGCATTTTTAACTCCTTCTCTTGTCCATCCTCTTTTTTCCTCCCCTCGCCTCCCTCTCCAGAGGTCTGACGAGGAATGCGCTGCAGCATGAGGGGATCTTACACAACTAAAGCCTTGGCTGTTATGAAGCAGGGATATTTAGAAGTGGTAATTAATCCAAGGCCCCCTCCAAAGTTAAGTCAGATCCCTTCCTCTTTCTCACGCACACTTGCATGTGTTGCCCATTGACACGCGCCTGCAGAGGTGAATAGAAAGTGGTAAAAATATTTTCAGCACATCAATAAAAGGGATGCATACGTAGAGTAACTAACAACATGACGCATTCGTCGCTACAAAAATCAGTAAATGAGGCAGTCCGCCATACACCGTCAAAACCCGTCCAAAGTTGACGCCAAAGCCGTTTCAAACAAGTGCCATTCCTGAGCTGACGCCATCTTTGTAGTTTTTTTCCATCGCAAATCTGGTGCTTAGCCTGCCTAATGAATGTAGAGCACTGTGGCAAGACACAAAACTGATGAGGTCAATGGTAGACCTGATGAGCGTGGCTAGACCGACCTGCAGAGCTAAATCTTTTGCTACCGCTACGGTTGGTCTACATTTCTAGGCTCGCACTTGCTGCCTTCTTTCTCGGCCCAATCGCCATACTCGCACTTGTGTCCTACGGTCTTCTGTGAAGTGCACTTGGAGGAAGTGTGCAGTAAGGCTTCGAGTGCATAGTACACAAGTGTGCAAATAATTGCCGAATTGGGAGAGGGAGCAAATTTGTCATCGACCGCGACGTGTGCCGGGATGCTGGTCACTGTTTGTGCTACTTTTTAAATAAAATCTTTATTAACAACTTTCAAACAATTATTTGACAAAATTTCCATTCATTGCTGTCCACGTTAAATCTTAAGGCTACTTCACACTGAAAGCATCAGCGGCGCGGAACGGCAGTGGAACGATTTACTCGCGACAATCGCGGCACTCCAGTGCACACCGGGAGAGTCAGCAGCGAAGAGAATTCACCGCCGCGCTCCTCGCTCGACTCGCGAGATCACAAGATCCCTCGAGACTTCAAAGGTCACGGTTTGTTTATGCCACCCGCCATTAAACCAAAAAGAAGGAAATGACGTTTGATATTGCTGTTTGATGTCATATATAATGTTTTACTCACCACTGCCAGGATTAAAGCCATGAAAAACACACCGCTGCACTTCTCGAACGATGCGGTACGTAAATAAGCCATGAGGTCACTCGTATAGATGTAATCTACATAGATATGAAATCGCATCGCTGTAACAGACGTTTATTTTGAAAATTACCGGGCATTTTACACTGAAACCGAATGTGATTTCCTGTCTAGCCCCATGTTACCTGCGGAAATTGACGCATCCCAGAAGCGGCACGTGGCAAAAATAGAACCCAATCCTATCTTTAGCGACGCGGCAATTTCCAGACGCGTCCCAGAAGTGGCACGCCGCATCGCGGCTGGTTTGTGACACCCCAATAGACTATAATGGATTCTATTTAAAGCGGCGACGTTCCCCTGCCGTTCCGCGCCGCTGATGCTTTCAGTGTGAAGTAGCCTTTAGTCTAAAACATTCAGAGTAGGGTTGGTCGATATGGCCTAAAAATCAATATCACGGCATATTGAGGAGTTCACCTCGATAACGATAAATGGACGAAAACTACACAAAAACAAAAGTTGTCCACTAGATGGGGCTGTCACGTGTATTACATTGACTCAAGATTGTACAGCTTCTTAATTTTTTGAATTACCAAATTTATTGACATGGGAAAAACGATATCGGTTAGAGTCAGAAATGTCAAAATTTTCAATTTATCGCCCAGGCCTAATTCAGCGTATGAATAAATTTCATCAATCGTCCTAAAATTAACTTCATTTGAAAATACATATTCTCAGAAAAGGCACTTGAGCCATTGCTCCGCCTTCTTCTCAAAATTCCCATGTAGCAATGGATTGTGGGTAATACCCTTTGCCAAAGTCCGCATTGATGCAGACTTTGGCAAAGTGCGGATCAAGTGTGCAAAAGAGGCGTGGTCACCTTTCGCACTTGAGAATCGGGACATCCTACACACTCGCACCCCTGGACGGGAAAACACAATTAAAGGGATTGGGCCTTTGTCCTATTATGCTAGCATCCACCAAAGCTGCACTACTGCCATCTTCTGACTCTGAATTCTATTACACTTCTAAAAAGTCTTTATCCCCTTAAACAGACCAGTAACTCAACAACTTGACCCAAGAATTTCAAACTAGACATTCCTCGTACTGCCCTCGTAAATTCCACCAACAAAAGCCTTCTCTGAACACACCTGATTAAACGGTTCACTCACCTCTTCAGCAAGTCCTCAAGTTCTTCTGAAGCATGTTTATTACCCACTTATTCAAAGCAGGTGTGTTGGTGCAGGGAAACATGCAACATGCAGGCATTGGCCCTTGGAGACTAGGATTGAATACAGCTGGTCTATTAGCTGCTTTTCTATCACATTATCTACAGAGAAACTCAGATGTAAATGTTATAGTTTCTTTTTCCTTTTCTCTGATTCGTGCGCTCCTGGGGGTGAAAGGACATTTAACAATTTTACTTCAATCTTCTGAAAATCATCTGAATCAGATGGAGATGGGTTTCCTAAACAGTTGCAAAATTTTGAAATCACTTTTGATGCCATCATGTCTCCTACTCGCTATTTTAACAGTTTTTGACCTTAAAGGTCAAATGAACAAATAAGGAAGGAAATTTCCTCCTGAGCAGAGCAGCGGATGAAAGTTTGTTCCGATTTTTCTGAAATCCACAGTGAAAAGTCACCTTTCTGTAGCTGGTGATGCGTCGGTTAATGTGCTCCGCCCTCTCGCTGTACATGGCGTTGAAGCGCACCTGTAGTTCCTCAGGTATCACTTCACAGCTGGAACTCAACCTGCCGCACATCTGCACCAGCGTGTCATCGTTGCGTGCCAGTGCCTCCAGGATCTGGTCACAGAAAGGGTAAACAAAGGCAGATGAAATAAAAACATTCCTTAAGCTACAAACGGGATGTAAATGAACGACCAGGCGTTCCATTCAACATAAAAACAAAACAAAAAGAAATCCAGCTGCAGGGCTTTTCCTTCTCAGTATCTGAAGTTGAACGTATAAAATTCCCATGTGGTGTCCATAAATGCATGGAGATACATCCAGACTGTTCAGATTAAAGATTTGATATGAAGGGGACAGGAAGCTGAAGTCTCTGAGTCTTGATGTGGGATGAAAGGGAAGGAAAACGTAGCTGCAGGAAGAGACTGGGGACAGTGTTCCAAACACTAAAACACATCACACAACCCTCAGAGGAAGACATGGTATGCTGCAGCACTTCATAACATTTAAATGACTTTCACTTTTGACTAATTGAAAACCGTCTACGCTGAAGGTTTTTGTGGATGTAGTTTCTTTTAAGCTTCATACAGTGAATGGCTGTAAATCTCCATCAGCATCTCCATTTGATCTCAGCTAATTTATGACAAGGCGGAGAGATGTTGCTCATCACCAGATCTGGCAGCAAGATGCAGCAAAGCTCTTTCTGTTTTCTACTTCAGCAGACACGCATTTTCATGTCTGACTGAGTCTTCTGTCCTCCGTGGGTCTTAAATCAATAATGATCGTTCAGTAAACTTCACTGCTGGCATGTAAAAAGCATGCTCTTAAACCAGACGGGGATTAAACTAACTGAAATAAAGCTGTCAGTTCTAACCAACTTCAAACTCATCGATCTACATGCCAGAGGAGCTGGTGGATTTAGGAGTGCTGAGGAGCTCACGGAGCAGAAAAACACCTCTGGGATTTACTCTGAATTTCACATCATCCAAATTATTATTTATTAAAAAGCTCAAGTAAATCCAAACAACACATATTCTAAAAAATAGATAACTTCTCATAATGAGGTTTGAGTTTATCGCACTCTCCTCCTTAGCCTGATGAGGCAGAAGCACTTTTATGGTGAAGTTTTACTGTTTGGATCCTCAGTTTTCAGCTCTGTGACCATAAACACCAGCATTTATCATCTAAACAGGCATAAAAGAAAATCTCTCCAGCTTTTCCCACTGTCTCTTTCATTTTATAGTCAAAACCCACCAATTTTTTAACTGTACAGCTTAATGATTCAAGTTGTGGTGAGCAGGGCGTTCTGCTATGGGTTTACAGCCTCGTATTAACCAATAAGGAGGCCCAGGGGACAAAAACGAGCTCTGGGTGCCACCAAGTTTCCACAGCATGCATAGACCATTAAACTTTACTGTATTTTCTACAAACATCTTTTGATAATTCTTTACTCCTGCTATTCCTGTGACACACGTCCTATGGCCTTCAACTCCGTTACGGGTTGTTTAAAGAATGGATAGATGGTTTAAAACAGATGGTTCCAAAACTGCAACTAAAACACTAAACTGTATTAAAAGGGACATATAACTTTTTTTCTTAAGTTATAACAGTTCCATGGTCTATACAAAGCATGGTTATGATTTGTTTTAGCATAAAATCCCTCTCACATAAAGTGAATGCAGCAGTTTTATTCTCAACGTTTTCAGCACCTTCCAGAATAAGCCGTTACAGGGCTCTGTCACTTTAAGAAAACAAGTTGGAGTTGGCCACGCCCACCTATCCTTGCTCAGGCTGCTATAAGCTGAGAAGCTCCGTTATCAGGAGGGACTCGGAGTAGAGCTGCAACAGCGCTCTCTTGCACCCGAGAGGTGGTTTTATTCTACTTTTCCCATTTGTGACATCACAAACGGGGACTTTTTGAAACGGCTCATTTTAAGCACATAATTCCTGAAACCAAACACTGACACAAAACTGATGGACATGTTTTTTCACGTTTGGAGTGTTTTTAGAGGCAGTCGAGACCTACATGGCAGCAGATAAGGATGCAAAAGGTGAGTTTGCGAAATATGACGCCTAAGAAGTAATCTACAAGAGCAGATATTTTAAGAAATCATTGTTTATATTGGTCTACACTAGAAGATCCTTATGTAGATAATGTGCAGGATCAAAAATGATTAAATTTACGAATAAAAAGAAAAACTGTGTACATGTTGCTGAAACAAAAAACAAACACATAGTAGTAGAAACTACTGCTTGCACTTGGATAATATTGTCAGTGAAAACTATAGATGCTTCTGCAATAACAGTAAATAGCATTAAATTCCCTAAAAGCGAATCCAGGTATTACCTTTGCAGTGAGGTTGAAGAATCCCTTTGGTTCAACCATCTTTTCCAGAACATGGCACTTGATCCCAGCCGTGCTGTCGTACTCGTACACCACGCCGTACTCCAGGTGAACGTTGTCCACTGTAAGACTTACATGGTCCTTCTTCCCATCAATGATAGCGATTGTGTTGAATTTGTCCAACACTTCTGATGTCGGAGACAGACACAAAAATAGTGAGTGTATTTGCGTCAAATTGCTCACAAACAACGTATACGCATAAATTCTGAGATGCGCTTTTGCAATTTAGCCAAATGTTTTCATCATCACATCCAGCACCGAGGGAGGCCTCAGACCACTAAATCTGCACTCAATGTCAGAGAAAACCCCTCTGCTCATGGCGTTTCACCATCCCACATCAAAATGTCGAGCAATTCCAAAAGCACTGAGTTAACCAGCCTTATGCTAATGCAATGACTTAATACGGCAATAAATTGTGCTTGGGAGCCATTTGCTGCAAGGGGAATTGCTTTCCTGTTTTACTCTCTCACTGGGATCTATAAATTGTTGGGGGAAATTAACACTTGATGAGCCAGAGGAGGTGGCTGTTTTCAGGCTAACACATTCCAGATGAGACCGTTCAGAGAGGACGCTCACTTCCAAAGTGAAAGAGGCAAAGGTTGTGTGTGTTCCTGTGAACGAGCATGCGTTACATCAACAGACACCTTGACCAGGAGTTTATTTCCCAATTGGGCGACTCCAACGTATTTAGTGAATGTGCTGGTGTGCCATCACCTTCTACTTTGCACTCAAAGCCATCTCCGTTCTCCTCAGTGGTGGGTTTCTGGTTAGCTTTCTGGTTTTCCTCCTGGGCACTCTCACTGCTGTTGTATACCCACTTAATTGAGTCTTGCTGCAGGAAAGAAAGAGCAAATGGAAAAGTCCATTTAAAATACAAAATACAGTTTTGCAAAATTAGCAGGAAGCTCGTTTTTAATGAAGACAATAAAAAAAATAACTGAACAGCTAAAGATTATTTTAGCATGTTCAGTTCATCTAACCCTGTTATGGTTTGGTGTCACAGTTGGGTTGGCAGAGCGTACAAGCAAAAGCCTTCACAAACATATGGAAACATGGTGAGACTGCAAAAACAAACCCTCGCCAATCTAATCAAGCCATTCTAGCGTGCTTTACAGACTCGTGTGTGTGTGTCTGTCTGCGTCTGTTCTCCACACCCAAACCCACGGAGGTTTTTCTGCCAAGGCTACACACTGAGCCTGCTTACTGGTCTACTCGTGTACAACCCCATCACAGAAAGAGAAAAAGAGGGTGTTCCTCTGTGTCCACACCAGAACTCCAGTAGCTTTTTTACACCATAGTGCATTATTAAGCTCAGAAACCCAACTTGAGCTCAATTCTAATGATATACCACGCTAAGTCACACCACACACACCCTGGAGTTACCATTTTTACCATTCCCCCACCTTCAACAGGTGGTCTGAGTGTGGTCTCTCCTACACTTGTCTGCTTTTAGCCACTCTCCCAGAATAAAACAAGCTGTCTGAACTAGTGCACCAGGCTCCCACAGCAAGCCCACCACTGTGAGCCAGGGGTCAGCGCTGCAGGAGCCAAAAGCACTATTATTTCACTGTAATGACCCAAGACTTATAAAAATGGAGTCAAAAAGAAAGTAAATGTGAGCATGGAGGGCTGCCTGGTGGGGTGGGAAATATAATCGCAACAAAGACATAAACAACTCTGAATCAATTTTTAGATGTTCAAAAGCAATTTTATGAATGGTTGTTAATAAGGCAATGTATAGTGATGCAAGACCTCTCTTAGAGGTGAGGGAGGTAGAAAAATGCATCAATAATCGTTTTGTGTTTACATTGCAACCCCAAATTAATATTTTAATCTAATCCAATACTATTTCTATGTTTCTTGATTGAACCAAAGCCTTTGATTTGATTGACCATTACTTGCTTTTAGACAAATTGTATTCCTTTGGCCTCTCAAGATTGTCTTTGCTTTGGATTAATTCATTCCTTCATTATTATTCCTTTAATGGTCTAGATTGCGGGGGGTCGCTAGAGGTGTTCCTCAAGGCTCTTCATTAGAGCCTTTATTATTTTCCTTTTTTATTAATGACCTGCCACTGCGTTGCACTTCTTGTTCGGTTCACATATATGCTGATGATGCAATTCTGTATTGCGTTAAGCCAAACATTTTGGCAATTCAGGAGACCCTTCAGTTTAATTTCATTAAAGTACAGCATTGTTCAAAATAAACTTCTTCTCAATACATTAAAAACGTATTCCATGCTTTTCCGGAAAAATACATCTAGCTTTGTTGCAAATACAGACCTCAATTTATGTTTCTTGGACTCTTCACGAGTTCTCTCATCTGATAAGATCAAATATTTAGGGGCATGGTTGGAGCCATATTTGACCTTATAGTAGGAAGCACATTGTAATTCAGCTTCTGTTTCCTACTTTAGATTATGCTGATATAGTTTATCAGAACTCCATGGTTGCAAGTCTTTAATCGCTCGATGTTGTTTATAATAGCTTATGTTGTTTTGTTTTGCATTATCCTCGTAAAATATAAGTAAGTAAATAAATAAATAAGGAGGAGCCTTAAGATTCCCACCCGTACAGTTGGGAATGTTTATTGCCAATTCCCATTTATTTATTTATTTATTTATTTGCACTTCTGCAGCCTCTGATATTTTCTCCACTTTGTTTTGTTACAAAAGGTCAGATCAATCAGCATACAGTTCAAAATGTCACTACCAGCAAGCGGTCATTCAAAGGCTAAAAACTGGTAGCTATAATCACAGACAAATATCAGACTATAACACGAAAAAATTTACTTTCAGCTCGATTTATTTAGCAGTTCATCTTTGTGCCTTTCCTTTCTCATCTCCTGCCTTACCTGCGTTGGTCGCCTGTATTTCCTACACGCCGTGACATGAGCGATGACACTGGCATGGCTCTCCTTGCTCACATTGATGCCATTCACTTTGATGATGCATTGGCCCGGGTGGAGACCAGCCGTGGCTGCAACAGTGCCTGGCATGAAACAGAAAAGCAGTCAAAAACAAAAGAAGGGTGTAAAGGTCGAGAACTTGGCACACGACCTTGCAGGTGCAAGCTGAATGACAATGTAAAAACATCTGCACATACTTTAATAGTTCCACATTCCACACAAAACTGAGCTGGGAAACAATCCATTAACTTCCCTGGATTCACATATTTCTTTCCTGTTTGAACCAAAACAGGAGGAATGTGTGACAAAGTGTAGTGTGCAAACAGGGACGTTATTCATCAAAGTAAAACTTGATTCAGACCACAAGAGGATTAGAAAGGAAACACATGACAAACCAAATATTTCTACTAAACAGGCATCTCTCACAGCTTAATTCATTGAATCTGTGATTCTCCAGCAACGTGTGGCAAAGAAAAAAATTATTTAGCTGTAATTGCTTATATTGTTTGAACTTATCTACATCAGGTATGTCCAATAATAATTATTGATTTACACTTTATTGATTCCTTTGGGGAAACTCTTCTCTGCATTTGAGCCATCCCTGTGGAGCAGTGGAATTCCATTTGTATATCGTCCAGAAGTAATGGAAGTAAAAATGGAAAAAATTATTTTGATGTAAAAACAGAAAATTAAGCCAAAAATGTTTTATAAATTCTGTGAACTAAAACTTGCTTCGTTATCCACAAATAATCCTATATAGTCAAAGATGATATTCCAGTGTTGCATGGCACTGTGCCGCATTGTACTGTTAACACATCGTATTGTACCACATAATCTTGTAATGCATCATATCGTACCACCACGCATCATAAAGCAACTTATCATAATGCAACGTATCATAACACAACATATTGTAAAGCAACATATCAAATCATAACGCATCGTAACGCAACGCATCGTAACGCAGCGCATCGTAACGCAGCGCATCGTAACGCAGCGCATCGTAACGCAGCGCATCGCGACGCGACGCAGCGCATCGCAACGCGACACATCATAACGTGTCATATCGCATCGTAACGCGTCATATTGTATTATAACACAACACATCGTAACGCAACTTATCGTAAAGCAACACATCATAACGCAACACATCGCATCGCAACACATCGCAACGCAACACATCGCAACGCAACACATCGCAACGCAACACATCGCAACGCAACACATCGCAACGCAACACATCGCAACGCAACACATCGCAACGCATCGTAACGCAACACATCGTAACGCAACACATTGTAACGCAACACATCACAATGCAACACATCGCAACGCAACACATCGCAACGCAACACATCGCAACGCACCACAACACAACACAGCACAACGCAACACATCGTAACGCAACACATCGCAACGCAACACATCGCAATGCAACACATCGCAACGCAACACATTGCAACGCAACACATCGCCATGCAACACATCACAACACATCACAATGCAACACATCGCAACGCACCACAACACAACACAGCACAACGCAACACATCGTAACGCAACACATCGTAACGCAACACATCGTAACGCAACACATCGTAACGCAACACATCGTAACGCAACACATTGTAACGCAACACATCGTAACGCAACACATTGTAACGCAACACATCGCAATGCAACACATCGCAACGCAACACATCGCAACGCACCACAACACAACACAGCACAACGCAACACATCGTAACGCAACACATCGCAACGCAACACATCGCAACGCAACACATGGTAACGCAACACATCGTACTGCAACACACTATCATGCTGCAAAACTTTGTGTAACAATGTATCATAACAAATTATATTAGAACAACCGTTGCCATAATACATTGTAATGTGACACAGTGTACCATAACTGTGTCACTCATGATGGAAAGTTTCATGATGCAAAGATTCGTAAAGCATAATTTCATAGCATATTGCATTTTATCAAATCTTATATCAGATTCTTTTGCATCAAATATGATTTCACATCACTGTGTACCACATTGTCTTCTATCACATCATACTCCAGTGTGTAGCATAACACAAACCCATATTTCAGCAACCTTTTTGCCTTTTTAATTCTGGCTAAGATTAAGTCCAGGTCTCCAGTGATCCCCTTAAAAGCCTATGCAATTAACCTTCTAGGTGATACAACTCAATCAATGGTTCTTTGCACTCCCAGCCATAGTTAGGCTTCTGTCTCTAATTGTTATTGCCACTCCAGGTGATATAAAACCCCAGGGAAACAAAAGCTGTTGTAAAAATCTGAGGGATTAGGGATTGGACACCTCCAGCTTTATGAGCTTCGTCTCTAAGGATCAGTGCATCTGCATAAACACACAGCAGTTTCACGGGAAACAACATCAGCAAGTCAACACATGCACACATATAGAATACGCTTACAAGTGCATACCCAGCACTTTTCCACCATCTATTATCCCACTTAGATTGCTTTTAAAAAAATGCAAGATTCAATTCAAAGAGCCAGACACGGCTATGGATTGTTTTTTGATTGGAGCCTATTTTGTGCCAGCCCTGATGGCAGTGCTGCTAAACAAGCTCTTTTCAGTAAAAAGAGAGAGGACTATGGTGAATGCAGAGTAAAAATGCAGAAGGCATTCGTATCATACAAAGAAAATGATCCACCAAAAATAAAAAAAATGAGTAGGTATATGGAAATTACTGTGACACTTCATGCCACAGCCAAGTCACGCACATCCCCAAAGACTGATGTAGCAGCTGCTTGCCAGCTGTGTCACAACAACAAAAGGAAGTCTTTTACTGATGAAGCCAGACAGCTATCTCTTACCTCTTCCAACAGCGTGGACCACAGAGGGGCCAAATCCTCGAATCTGGAAGCCCAACCCATCAGCAGAGTCTGGAATCTTTATCGTCCTAAAGAGGAAATGTAGCAAACTGGGGACATGCATTCACTTCAGTTTTGACAGTAACTGTGCACACGCAGATCTGCCTTACTCTCTTGGCTTGGTGCTGACCAACACCCTCAGGGGGCCCTTGTTGTTGAAGCATTGCCTGAGGACAACTTCCACTTCAGAGAAAGGCCTCAGGAACACCAAGTCTCCATTTATGGCAAATAACTTCCTCCCCACTTCAAGGCCAGCCATCTTGCAACAGAATACAGTTTTTTAAAAATACTAATTAAACTACATCCTTTTAGAGGCAGAAAAAACATTGTTTTATTTTGAAAAATCTACAAACACTGATGCTAAAGCTAGTTGGTGCTGATGCTGCCCCATCTTTTTTTGTTAAAGAATTTAAAAGTTACTTCTTTCCACAGATGTTTCCCTTTAGCCAATTATGCATGCATACACTTTTTTGATTGATGTGTGCCTCCTCCTAGCTTGTTTACATTTGCATACTTGTCTTGATTTATGCTCACTACAGCCTAAAGCTGAAACGCATTAAACTTTATCTTATCCACAACAAATGGAGACTGATTATGCATTGAATACTCGTTCATAACCATGCACCTTCTTCTATTTTCCAGTCCATCTGTACATTTCTAGGTCCAGACAGACCAGCTATTCTGCCAAACTCTAAATGTTTACAACATTGCGGTATGTGGGAGACAGATCGTTCCTCTCCATTATCCGTGTGTCACACCTCAGCTGGGGAGCCCTTCTCCACTGATTTAATGATGGGGACTCGGTTTCTTTCTTCCAGAGTAAAGCCATAGCTTCCATCACTTGGCCTTATCTGGAAAAAAAAAAACAGGTTTGGAATCAGCAGAATTCCCAGCCAGCAGACCAAAACGCTTTCACAGAGCACAAAGCTCGACACATGCCACAAGAAAAAGATACGGGTACAAACAGATAACAGACATTTTAGTTTGTCGCTCAGTCCTAAGAAGAAAATGCTTTTCTTGCTTACCGAGGTCTAAAATTGACTTTTGCAGTGTTATCAGGTTTTTTACTTTTCTCACAGCTGCGTGCTTCCAAATGATTTACTGAGCTGTTTCTTTGTGCAGGTTGTGGGCAAATTATAGCGAATCTTAGCATAAAAGAAAAGGCTGAGTTACTGGAATAAGTGACAACTCACCAGGAGGGACTTTGTGATGACGTTTTCTACTATTTTCAGGTCGTGCTTCATGGGTTTGTGCTTGGTGTTGGATCCCTCCATCTCCTCATCGGCAAAGAAGCGGAACAGCAAAGGCTCGTCCTTGAATTCACTCTTTTCCAACACTATAGAAAGCAACAAAGATATGAATGAATGTCAGCGTGGAAAAAAAAACTAAATATGAGTAAATGTAGAGAAGAATCAGTGTATTAGTATGATTTGAACTACATTGTATCGTTAATATTTAAGAGCATTTATTCATGTGTGAATCACAGTATGATGCATTTTTAAAATGTTTGAATGTCAAAACCAAAAAAAATTGGTAATTTATTGTAGAAAGTAGTTTGCAAAATAATAGTTTTTCACTGAAATAAATGCTAATGTGCTTGATAGTACCCAGCCATCACACATAGGTGGGCCCCATATGGAATCTATATGGACAAGCCGTGTGGGTCCCCACAGGGTTTGTCCATGGTTTCCATGGCAGCCCCACAGGGGTTTGCCGGTGTTTGAGTCAAACCCACTGAAAACCCATGTAGGGCCCGTTAAAATCTATGTGGGCAAAAATCTTTCTGGGCAAACCCCTATGGGGCCACCGTGGAAACCGCAGACAAACCCTGTTGGGACCCATACGGCATGCCCATATAGATCTCATATGGGGCCCACCTATGTGTGCTGGTTGGGGTACAATGGCTTCAATCATCAATTGCTACAATGACAAAAAAAATCCCTAGAAATGTTCAGTTGTCATATTAACATCAAGTTGTCAAAGATTTGGGCTGATATCGATATCCAATATTAATATTGCTCTTATGGCCGATAACCAATATTTGCAGATATTATATACATTATATGTATTTCCTTACAATTTCTACATAATGTAAACACAATCACACCTACATTGGTTCTATGCTTCATTTAACCCCCCCCCCCCCCAATACTATCCCACTCACTGTCAAATGCCCAAACAAGTATCACATGACCAACCTCCTCCCCTCCCGCTACTGAAACACAAACCCAAATGCCAACAAGAATTAAATAAACATCAGTTGTTAATATTGATCCAGTTTGACTCATCGAACTGATACTGAAGCTATATTGATGGAGATATTTCGTGCATCACTAGACAATGTCTCTGAGTGAAACTGTTTAATCATCATTTCCACAAGAACCAAGAGAACCGAGCACATCACTCCTGTTCCTAAATCTCTACAGTGGTTACCAGTAAACTACAGAATGGATTTCAAAGTGCTTTAACTTTGTCTTTTTATTTAATTTCTTATATCTTATTTAATTCTATAATGTGGTTTTATGTTGTCACGTTGATTTTAATGTTTTATGTTCTTGCTGATCTCACACCTGGAAAGTACATTGAATTGCTTCTGTGTATGAAATGTGCTATATAAATAATGCTGCTAAAGATCTAACTATTACAGCTTTTGCAAATATTAACGTGTAAATTGTAAATGCTTGACACGTCACCAATGAACATATTCAACAATCACTGACTTTGCATTAGGTTGAGAAGTTTCAACTCCAAAAGTAAATCCACCAAAATGTCCAACGCCAAATGGATCATTCCCAAATGTTGCAACACCCGTAATAAAATACAAAATTGCAAAAGAGTCTGAGAAAATGAAAAGCCCAGTTACAGAATACACTTGTGAATAAATATCCTCTGCAAAAAACAACAAATCCACCAAATTTTCAGTATGAAAATAAAAATAAAACCTGGAGGGGGGAAAAAACAAGAGCTTCCTTTTGACATTCTTCAACATAATCCTCTTCTAGATCAGATATAGAGCCAATACTTTTAATGGCTACATAATCAGACCAAATAACTCACAGGCTGCGGCGGTGCAAAAACGTTTAATGGCTGAGGTTTTCATGCTCTATAGATGTGCGGATAATTTGTAGCGTGTGGTTTGAACTCTGGGCATTTAGGACAAGTTACATCATGGGGGTTCGAGGAGACATGATGTGACTCATGCTGTATGATGTGGACTTTGGCACGAAGGAAATGTGGACTCAAAAACAAACCTGCCTCTCATAAACAAAGTGTTACCATAGCTACAGTTTTTTCTGCATTTAAACCCCTAGCAAAGAAAAAACATGCATAAAACCCAACACGTGGTTTCTCAAGATGCATGTATGATGGCATTAATGAAAAGAGCCATTAAGGACACTAATGTATTCACTGGATTTGGGAAAAAAAGATCTATTCCTGTACTGTGTCAAAGGGATTGAACGGAAAGAGAACAAGAATGGTTGTGTTCTAAGACAGGATGCTAAATGCCAGGATCCTAAGTAGAATTTCTTCAAAGCATTTAACTTTAAATCAGTCTACGATGGGGAAGTTCCAATGCTTCAAGTTGTCTGTTTTAAACCAGAGACAAAAATGGCCGTACCGTGATGCATGAAGCCATTGTCGCACATCTCTACCCCCAAGATCACAGCTTCCTCTCTTGTTCGGCAGTCCCCCTGCGGAACAAGACAAGAAAAAAGAGCACACATAAGAGGAGTAAAAATGGATTCACACGTAACGGGCGAACAGGCTGACTGAGACGAGGGGAGAAAAAAGACACAGAGATGCAAAGTAAACAGAGAAGAAAGAAAGTTTGGGGCTTTGGAGATGCCCTGAGGCCAGCAGAACCACCTCAAACACATCCCAAGTCATGTCTAGACAGTAAAGTGCGACAGCACTTAAGGTCCCACTGCAGGAAGTGGGTGCTATTCTATCAACGCAAGTCAAACGCATTTATACACAGCAAATTCAGCATGCTCAAATTAACACTTTTAACTTTTTAAGTGTCTATATGGGTCCACACCAGTAAGAGATAATTTAACTCTTTTTGGAGAGTTGGTCCTTTAACTCTGATTTAGTGTCAAAAACCAACTCTTCTGGAGTTGACAATTTAACACTGGTGTTAGCGTTAATATAGTAACTCTTGACACAACAACACAACTCCCCCAAAATTAATATGCATAAACACCCCAAAATAGAACAAACTAACTAAAAACATGACTACCCACAATGCACCTCACACACTACAGCAGGTCTCTGCAGCCAATCGGTTGCTACCAGTCCAACTTTAAGAATAGAGGAGTGGAGGCTGCGAATTAACTCTGCAGTTGTTATAGCTGCTGTGGGAGTTCAGAGTTAGCTTTTCGGGAGTTATTTTGTCCAAAATGACACCTACAGAGTTGATTAGGACAGGGGTTCCCAATTTTCTTTCTTTGGGGACCCCCTTGCCTGTGTCCAAGACAAGCCAGGACCCCCAAGCCAAACTCCTACATGCATAAACACTTTAAATGTGACAATTTGCAAACTTTATACAGACATACAGAGTTATAACTTTTATATGGAGTTCTGATTATACTGTAGGGTGTGTTATTGGAATTTTATAAGTGTAATTTTTACAAATTAACCAAATTAACCTCACAACCTCAGCAAAGACAAAATTATGGGGACCCCCTGTAATCTTGTGGGGACCCCATTTGTGGTCCCGACTCCTGATTTGGGAACCCCTGGATTAGGAAACACTCCTTTTTAACACTTTTATTTAACTCTCATGTCAGTGTTACATATCAACTATTAACTCTTTCGTGTTAAATTAACTATTCTTAGTGTTAAATTGGACCAACACCCCAAAATCAACACTCTTAAATTTGCTGTGTATGGACAACCACAAACACCCAAGCATGTCTACCTTTAATTCTGCCATAGTCTAAAATCTATGTTTCATTGGTTTGTTGTCAGCCCGTACAGGACTATTAATCTATCAAACTCAACGCTTCCTGTCAGGGCCATTTCCTCTAGACTCTATTGAGTCTCAAATGTCATGGCTTCTTCTTTTTTCTTTTGTCTTTAATATGCATTGCACATTTAAAGCGGAAAAAAGTCGCTTAAAGCAGCATTCCGCAACTTTGCAGTTAGAGGCTTGCTGCGTAACGTCACTGTTGTAACAATAAATCTCTCTCTCGGGCATAAGAGACATGTTTACATTCCTAATATCAGGCAAAACAACGAAAACAAACTTTTCCACCTCCACACGTTGAATAAATAGTTTTATCAGGACTGTATAACAACTTTATGCCCGACCAAACACAATAACCCTGGTGAAATCATTTATTACTTACCTAGCCATTAGCAGCACGGCTAGGTCAGAGTCCGTAGTTCATGCTGTTCTTTCTAAAAGAGCTCTCCAGCGAGGAAAAGACGGCCCAATAATAACTCTGGTCTTTGCTCTTGCTCTATCACGTTCTTCTTTTCTTTTCCTAGATTCCTCTGATATGGGATTTCTTTCTTTGGTGAATCTGCCACTGCTAAACAGCAAGTCTACGTTATACAATTATGGCAAGCCAACGGGATAAAAAAAAATGCGCATTCTAAACTGGCATTATGTCTGCCAAAACGCTCGTTCAAGACGTGCGTTTATTAATGCTCGCTTTAAGAACACGTGAGTTTTTGCCCCCTTTGGCGTCAAATCGCGCGTTCAGGACGCGCATTTTAGCGGACATAACGCCATTTAGAACGCGTGCTTTTTTTATCCCTTTGGCTTGCCATATTCTGCCGTAAAGCAACACCCAGTCAGTACTTTATGCGGCAACCCGGAGCTTAAAAACTGTATAGTGCAGTAAACAGACGTGGGACCCCCCAACACTATCACAGGTACAAAAATGAACATAATAGATAATAGTATGACGCCTAAACTTTACAAAAAAGCATAATTTTAAGGTGTAAAAGTTGCGGAATGTCTTAAACGTCTTAAAGAAACCAAAGAAGTCCGAATGCATTCATTGGAACCCCTTGGATTACCATGACATGGATGACTGAGAACCTTCACCAGCATATTCTATCTTCTTGCCTTTCCTCAGCAAAAACCTGTTTCCTATTTGCTCAGAAGTCTGTGGAGAGGGTTTAAATATAATGTATTCGGATTTGCCAGCGAGGAAATCCAAATCATAAAATTTTGATTCTGCTGTTAAAATTGTTTGTTTTTATTGTAGTTTACTGGGATAGAACATGGTTTTCACTGGCATATCACATATATTTGGCCTCATTTTGCAGAAAAACATAGAAGTCAATAAATAAAGCAAGATTTTATGTGTTTTTGAGACAGTACACGGCTGTGTAAGGCAGTTCTGGGGACTTACCTGGGCTATGAGCCAGTCTATCAGCTTGTTCGCCATGACCACTGACTTGTAGGTCCGTAAATGATAGTCCTTATCCCTAAAAGGGCACAAAAGCAGGATTATATAAAAACCTGTATCTGTTTAATTTCACTGCAATATTCTGAGCCCGTGGTCGTGTATAGGAGTAATTGTGTGGTCTATTTAAACACAATGCTTAAAGTAGGACTCATAACTCTTGCTGTCAACAATGCACGGCTACTTTTTAGGTTCTGGCAGTTGTGTCATTTATCTAAGTGAGTTCCTGAGGTTTGGTGACAGCAAAATAGCATTCCTCGGAGCGACGCTGGAATGGTATTGCTGTTCTCAGTGTTACGCACTCAGCCGCTCTTTGCCAGACCTCTAGAATGTAATTTGAAATGGAGCCGTGACTTTCCCACGAACGCGTTGGCCTCCCAGGGGCCTGAGCTGCAGGGCCGGGAAAGTCCTGAACTGCCGTGACTTACACTACACTACCGCCTCCACCACATGCATGCAAACACACTCGCTCCGAGACGCACACAACCTTCAGTCCCCAACAGTTCGAGCAAGCCAAACAAGGCTTGTAGGCAAAAGTTAAAGTCCGATCTCAGCTGTCTGGTGCACCTCAGAATGTGAAGCGTGACAGTGTTGCCCTGTTTCCCTTCACAATGAAACACTGTTATGTAAGTGCATTTGACAGCATGTGTTTGTCTCTGATGAGGAGATTTGATGAGGCACGATGCACTGTCGTGCCACGCAAAAACCACTTTGGCCAGAAGGAGGAGGAGGCAAGGCTGCATTTTCTCCTGAATGGGATACCAGAACCAGAGCAACTGGGGGGAGAAAAAGAGGTGAGGTTGTCAGAGTGAAAAATGGGGGTAAACATCGGCCCAGTGGGCAGCCATATGTTGGGGAAACAGCAGATTAAGGAGTGAAAGAAGTAAAGGTCAAAAAGGTGGTTTTTAACTTGCTGTCTGAAAAGAAAAGTTTGCTTTGACATTTTGTGAGAGAGGATGGAGGTAATTGTACTTTCAAAGCAAACACGGGGATAAATCATACAAATGAAGCTAAAAGTTCAAGTTTCAACCACCTGCTCGGTTCTGATAAATTACTAACGTAAAAGCACCCGATCATTTGTTACGTTGGATTTCCAACACCTACATACATAAATAGTGGTTTGACTCATCAGCATTTTTATAAATAACATTTTTGATGTATTCTGCAATTTCACACATTGAACCCCCTTCTTATTATCATTTTAATGTGTCTAAATTAAACATTTAACTCTTGGGAACTCTTGGAATGAACACATTTAAAAAAAGTAAAAGCATAGAGAAAAGGGGGCACATATGTTTGGTCTGCGATGTAGTTTATGCCTCCCCCTCCTTTGTCTCATCCCTCTCGCTCTGCCAGGAAATTCCACCTAATTAGGCAGAAGCCGGTTGCTCCAATTAAACTCTGTCATTCCCAGGCCCTGTGATGTATTGAGTTGGGCTTTCAGTTAAAGTGCTGCGCAGATCTGCTGGTTGCACTCAAGTGTCCCAACAAGAGTTATTACGTCAAGAAGTTTGGCACAAAAAAAACAACAGACTGGAGGGTGGCACCCTAAAAATTCAAACAGAGATTCACTCTTCAGGTTTTGTAGCAAACCTTTCACCACCTCACCAGCAGCGTGGAACAGCAGCGGAACATCGCTGCTTCAACTAGAATCCATTATAGCAATGTTTCCCCTGTATAGGCTTTACCGTGGCGCTGCGCCACAGCTGAAATTCCAGTGCCACACCTACAAAATGCCCCCCTTCTCACTCTTACGGACAGTACGGAGTAAACGAGATCCAACAAGGATAATGCTGCAGGTGTGAGAGGGACAGGAGAGCAGATGAGAGGAGCTGGATGAGCTTCAGTCTGTGTGTGGCAGCTACACTGTTCCTATGTGACGAATAAAGTTGTGTGTTACGAAGCAGAAGCTGTGCGTGGTTTATGTGTATAAGCCTGGTTTAGCTGGTTATGCTACATTTGGCGCCCAACGTGGGGCTTCACACACACACACAATGGCATGCAGCCGGACCACGACTCATCGATGCTCGGCCAGATGCTTGCCGAAGTGGTTCGGCTGACCTGTGAGTCGTCTGCCACGCAAGGAGGCTCGCCCACTGACCTGCAGTGTGTTACGAGGCAGGAGCTGTGTGTGGTTTGTGTGTGTGAGCCCAGTGCAGCTGGTTATGCTACAATCGGGTTCTATTTTCGCCGTGAGCTGCTTCTGGGACACGTCAATTTCTGCAGTTAACATAGGACTAGACACAAAATCACACATGATTTCAGTGTAAAATGTCCAGTAATTTTCAAAATACAAGACTATAGCATCGATGCGATTGCATATCTATGTAGATTATGTCTATATGTGTGACCTAACGGCTTATTTACTCCCTGCATCTTTCAAGAAGTGCAACGGTGTGTTTTCATGGCTTTAATCCTGGCAGTGAAGAGGAACAAAATTATGTATGCCTACAGTGTTAAGAAGGCGTAAGACTTTCAGCTTAAACTCCATCTTGTTTGCTTTGCAAAAGTACAAAATGCAATGGATGCATACCTGATGACAGGAGTGAAGAGGCTATGAAGACGGCAGAACAGCCGAACACCCTGAGAAAAAAATAAAAAAAGGATGCGATTGGATATTTTTAAGGTATGAAATGGGAATTCAGCGTCTACTGTTGCACCTTTACCTTGGCTATAACATCATGCATGTCACTTCTGGGATGAAAGGTGCCATCATCTAGGCGAAAGCGGTACAGCACAGGCTCGGGCTTAAACTGGTGTTTGTCTGTGACTGGGACAAAGAAAAGGAGAAGTAGACTGAAAAATGAAAAAGCCTTCTGACAAGAGTTATGCCAAAGTTCGAAAAGAAACAACTAAAGAAAAAAAAGTGAACCCCTTAGGGAGCATTATTTGTTTGGCTTTAAACTCAGAAGTATAAGAGGTTTAAAACTATATTCAGGCCAAGCAGGGCTGCATAAAGAAACAAGCTTTCCACAGAAGTGGAGAATCCAACCTCACGTAAAGCTGTCACAGATAACACAGCTGCTCAGAGCTCCATGCTTCACTTGCTTCAGGCGGCTTTCACGTGGCCCCTCCAGCTGTAATAGGTTGGCTCCATATTCTTAGCTGCAACCATGCAGGTTCCATTAAAGGTGCTTATGAAAAGATATTCCTCTGTTTTTCCTCGTGGGGATGTCCAACTGCACTAAGGGAGCTCAGAGGGGCTCGGAGTTATTCCTTTCTGTCAGGAACGGCTTTAAAACCCAATTTTATTTCCGAGTGAGGAAGCAATTCCATGCCTGTGAATGATTAAGGATACAACTTGACATTCAGCCTTACTCTTTGATGGAATAATGTGTATGAAGATCAAAATAGATGATATATTATGTCTAAATGCAAACAAATAATCAGCTATAATCTCATGTATTTACTGTACATTAGCAATGTTAACTAAAGCTTAGAGTTTTGAAGACTTTTGGGGAAAATTCAAGACAGTTTCCTATTTCCTCACTCTCTTACGTGTAAGGGTAGAGCGATATATCAATCGGCCGATATATCGGGCAGCCGATCGATATATCAGCCGATCGATATATCGATCGGCCAATATATTGGGCCGAAATTTACCATTTTTTTATGGGCTGGCATTTGTCCTTAGTAAAGCCGAAGAGGTAAATGTTTAAAACAACAACGTTTATGAATGGCAAACGTTTTGTAACCGCTTGTTACAAATCTTTAAATGCATTTTGTCCTCACGGGCTCCCATAGAAGTAGGGCTGGGTGATAGATTGAAAATGTATCGTTATCAAAACTTCTGACTAATCGATACAATTTTCCCCATGTCAATAAGTTTGGTAATAAAAAAATGAAAAGATGTGTGTAAGTTGGCAATGTTAATTTGCCTTTAAAAGCTGTACCGTCTTGAGTCACATGACAGCGTGACTCAACGTAATACACGTGACAGCACCATCTAGTGGACAATGTTTGTTTTTGCGCATACATGTAGTTATCGTCCATTTATCGTTATCAAGGTGAACTCCTCAATATACCATGATATTGATTTTAGGCCATATTGCCCAGCTCTACATAGAAGGAAACATGGCATCCAATATGGCGTCCCCCAGAGACTTAGACCCGCATCCATGTATTTTATACACGATTTTTATGGCTATACGTTATGAAGCCGCCAATGTTTTTTAACAACTGGGCATTTGGATATTTCCAAAGATTAATGGTAAAAACTACACACTGTCACTTTAATTAAATATTAGTTTCTTTTTTGCAACCCAAGAACGTCAATGGGATAGCAACCTAAAACTACAAATGTGCAACACAAAGCAAAACATTAAACTGTGTAACACTTGGTTTATATCTGTTTAAGCAAAGAATGATATAAAATGTTTGAAATAAAATTTTTAAAAAAAGAACAAACCATGGTGGATGATGCCGTTCTCCAACAGAGCTTGACCCAGGTGGACTCCCTCCTCTGGGTTACCCGTCTCACCAACTTCCATCAGCCAGGACACAAACTCACTGAGAGAAAACACGAAACAGCACTAGCATCAATACACACTTGCTAACCCAAAGACAAAACAACAAAAACACAAAGAAATACACAAAGGAGATGTGAAGAGTTCTCCATTCACCCTTGAGACATAACAAAACTATGGTTTATTTACTGTTAGGGCCACGCTTGTCTCATAAAACAACCAATTTTGTCTATTTTCACTTAATTTATTTTTGACTCACAGAACAACACCATCAAATACAAACAGTTAACTGGATCTAGGCAATTACTTGATGGAAAACACAAGAAAAAGAAAACAAACCAGCCACGAGAAGCAACAAACACGATGCTCTAATAGGCCAAATGAGCTGAACGTGATAATTTAACTTTATTTGCTGTCTCAGATAAAAAAAAGAGAGACTGACAGAGAAAGGGAGAAGACAGGAGTGGAGTAAGTGTATTGGACAAGGAGAACTAGACAAACGCAGCAGGACCCTATCTGGTTACATCCTTCAAATCTCTTTTCACCACAAAAGTCAAACAAACACAGCGAGGAGCACCACCGGAATGCTCCGGAGCTCGCTTCCAGGCCATGATAGAGGCCGCTTGGTGTCAGAGTCCAGCCAAAAGGATTTTTATGAAGTTTTCAGAGCGACTACAGACCAGGCTGCCCACCAACAAGCTAAAAGTTTTAAATCCTAAACCTTGACGTTTTTTGACATTGCACACAGCAAATTCAGCATGTTCAAATTAACACTGTCAGAGTTGATTTCAACACTTTTAAAGTGTCTATATGGGTCCACACCAGAAGGAGCTCACTCTTTTTGGAGAGTTGGTTCTTTAACTCTGATTTAGTGTCAAAAAACAACTCTTCTGGAGTTGACAATTTGACATCGGTGTTAGAGTTAATATAGTAACTCTTAACACCAGTGTATAGTGTCTCAATGAAAAAGCCAGAAATCTTTTCCATGGGTGATTATTGGTGCATTTTAACATAACTGATACATTTAGGCGTTAAAAGACTAGAAAAAAATCAAATATGTCTGTTTAGATGTCAAAGGTCTTTCTTGTTTCATCATTTGAGACCACTGATAAACAGCAAACTGACTTTATGCTAGGCTACACGTGCTAATGGCTGTAGCTTTAATCTGACTAAAAATAGTGCTTTTAGTTATTTAATAAAATAAATGTAAATATAACAGGATAACATCTATTTATCACTCTGATTAACACGTCATCAGCAAAGCTGGTGCTGTATTCAAAGTCATTCAAAAGCTTCCGGGTTTCATATCAACAGCTGCTGTTATTAGGTAAACCAACCATTCATAGAAAATTTGAAACTTTAATTTCAGGTTTTAAACAGGATGAGAATTATTTTATGTATCGCTTCGTTACAAAAAACAACAACAAAATCTGTTGTTCCATTTAAAAAGGCGGAGCTGGAGACCCAGAAATAGCCTGCAGACCTAAATAGCAGAAGCAAGATGAAACAGAGTAGATGTGGTGAGAGTATGAAGGCGCAGCATTTCACAATGGAAGGAGTGGGCTGAGTTAAAGCCATTGGCAATGTGGTTTTCATTAAAGATATACGATGCCGTTACTCACTCAACAATTACGCCTACATGTAATCAACTCCAGATTCATCAGGCCGGAGGAAGTACAAGACAAGAGCTGTTTTTTTAACCACAAATGGTCATCCAGGTGTTCTATGTGAAGGGGAGCTTTCCGCAGGGAGCTCCTCTGAGATGATTTCACACCACATGATCTCTTTAGACTCATTCAGACGACCGCATACGACTGGAGTTTGATCCTTTTAATCATTTCAGCTGACAGATCCATTCCTTCTACAGACCACAAGGGATCTTGTGTTGTCTGCATGGACCAAAGAAGAAAAGCACCTCCTCGTTCCAAACCGCCATGCCTTGTAACTTGGCCACAAGTATGTCCAATTGGGCTTTTTGGGTGTTCTTTTTCTTTCTCTTTGCTTTTAAAAATAACACGTTTGGAGATGACTGCTTAAGCTCGAGTCAACATGAGTATTACAGCTTTCTTCTTTTAGATGTTTTAAAGGGCAACTTTACTCATATTTTTAATACATTTGCAGTGGTCTCTAGTAGGAACGAATGCCTTGTAAGTCGTTCTCTGAGGGTAAAAAGCTCTGGTGCACCTGTTTGAGGACATAGAATTCAGTTGGAGGAGAAAGTTGCAGCAGACAGCAGGATTTGGAGTTTTATTTCCTGATATTTGAATATCTCGCCTCTGATTGGTTAACAGCAACGCAACTCTACCACTGACTCTGTTTGCTCTGCAATGTTGATGTTTTATCTCCACAAATAACACAAGCCTGGAGGAGTTCTGCTGTGTGGTGGAGTTGCTAATGCTAACGGTTAGCTTCTACTATTCGAGACATTCTCTGCTGTTTCCTGGACACTAAACAACAACAGCCTTCTCTGTCGTGAGTCAAGATGGGTGAGTCCATGAATGTTATTGACAGTGTGACATAGATTTGTCAGGCTTTCCAAATCGAGTGTTTTTTCGCTAGTTTCTATCAGAAGCTAATGCAGGAAATAGGGGTAGAAGACTATTTTCACATTCAGCCTGCATGTTAAACTTAGAGTGACTGATCATTTTAAAAAATAAGAAAAAAATGGTTTCTCAGTGAACTTGCTCTTTAAAAAAATGGAAAAAGTGTGAAGAAGTGATGCAAACTGGAATTGTTTCCTGAATATGTTGCAATACTCACAAGAAAAAATTGGAAAACAAGGAATCTAGATTTTCTATTTGCACTAAATGCATATCCATAAGTAAATAAGCAAAGAGCAATAGCTCATCAGTGACAAATTAGAGACACTGAAATTAGACACTGATGCACGACATTTCCACAGCAGGTATCTAATCTCAAGAATCCCTCAGGAGGGCATGTGAGGTAATCTAACATCAGCAAGGAAGTAGGTGGGCAGTCAGCTGAATCAGGCAGGAAAATCTGATTTATGACCGGCATTCAATAAATGATTCCTCCCCAGACACCAAACCAATATTCCTTAAATAAGATTCATGAGATAAATCGGGCAGGATTTGATTTTCCCAGGACTGAGTCTACAGATTTAACTGAACGTATGCTTTTAGGTTCTTTTATCTTCCCAACTACAAACCTTAAAAATAGTTGCAGGTTTAAAAAAGACAGCTCGGAACAGGAAGCCAGTCTCTATTAGGAAAGCTTGAACAGCACTCTGATGCCGGTCCTACATAAAAAACCAAACACTCCAAACATATATACGAAACACATCTACTTTGTATTGCTTTTATAGTCTTTCCTAATCCACTACGCTGCAAAATTACCTATGAACAGATTTTTATCTGCAGATTTAAAAAATAAAGTCTTAGTTGAAAAATTAAATCTTATCAATACAGAAAATAAGTATAATCCAAGAAAGGCTTGTGATAAACTCAAACATCAGCTTTTTTTGTTTGAATTCAACATTATTTACCATATTTTTCAGTAAATTCCATTTTCAGTGTTCAAGTGAAGTTAAATGGCATAAAGAGTTTTGGACAATTCTTTCCAAATGTGAAAAAATCTGTAAATAACTTTATTAAAGCTACAGTGGCAAATCTGCAAAACAAGCTAGTTTTAAAACAACATTTTCATGCCTCTAATGTTCTAACATAGCATAGCTTTGTATTTTGTGGAGATAAAAAATAAAACAAAAAATAAAAATGAAGTGGTTATTTTGCAAACCCTCAGTCAATAACACGGCTCGGACCGAAACCAACAATTGGACCATCTGGTTGTTGGTCCAACTGAACCGCCGCACTTCCGCATCTACCTGGGTCCTCCATTCATTACGTGCTCATGCATTATGCAAAAGAACACCACTGGTGTGAGAGGTTCTACGCTCAACAATATCAGAGTAGGAGAAACAGCCGGCTGCTACCATTTGAAGTCACGGACAACAAAAGACCTAGACCTAGAAAACAGCAACTGGTGTTTAGCACTCTCTTGTTTCAATGTGGGTTCTGGTATCAGGCAGATGTGGCCTAGGGATAGCCGATGGGAGGGATGAGTTCCATGACCATGTTTGTGTTTAAAAGCTAGCCTGTTTTGCAGCTTTAATGGTGTTTTGTCAAACCCAACCTCACTGTATAAATACGATGACATTGTGAAATCATCAATATCCTTTACCAAGTGTTTGGCATAATGGTTCAAAGTCTAAACACACAAATGTTTGACTTTTTTACATGTGGACAGGGTCTTACTTTCCCAGGAAGCACTTGGGGAAGGTGGTAAGCTTGCGTTTGCGGTCCTTAATGAGGTTCCCTTTGGTCATGAGGTGGTAGAGCTTCTCTCCTTTCTCGGAGACCATCACCCACGTGTCCTGCTCCATGCCAAGCCTCAGACCTGAGCAGAGGACGGAGGAGGCGTGGTTGTTGATATCACAACATTCCTCATGTTTGCACTCTGGCTAAACATCGATGCAATCAGGAGAAGGTTAATGCCTCTAAATTAGCACGATAATTAGCACCACTTTTCTGATGTCTGCACCAACAGTCTTAGGTGGGATTATAGCGTTTGACATTATGAAACTTTAATCTTGTCAAAATGGTGAAACACATGCATCTTAGATTTCCTCATGGATCAACTCCAGCCTAATGAGATCCGTACTTTTCCTCCGCTCCCGTTCCTTCATGATGGCCTCCAGCCACTCCTGTTTCTCCTCCGGGGTCTTGGCCATGCAGACGAACCACTTGTTCTTGGCCGTATTGTGGATCTTCCAGCCGTTGTTCACAATGTGTCCACTGCTGTGGTAATCAGCTGTCAAGCAGAGAGGAGGAAACCACACAGTCGTAACTCTACAAGATTCATAAAGTCTCTTAAACAAGGAATAAACACCTCATTTCTGACTTTGGAGGAAGCCGGAGTACCCATAGAGAACCCATGCATGCACAGGGAGAACATGCAAACACCATGCAGAGAGACCCCAGGACAGGATGCGAACCTGGGGCCTCCTTGCTGCAAGGTAACAGTGCTAACCACTGTGCAGCCCATTATGACAATATTAAAAGTGTAATTTGTAAGTTGAGTACACGCTGAATAAAGGCAAAAACATGATGATTCTAAAGAATCAGAACCAAATAGAACATTATGTGACTCAAACAGAATAAAAAAATCTGTATTCAAAGCATCAAGTGGCTCATTGATTATTGCTGCTCTTCATTATTGAGATAAATGAGCAACCACACATGCAAAAGAACTATCCAGCAGCATTATTCACTCAGTTCTGAGAATGCTCCCTCAGAGCTGGTGGCTACTTCTCCAGATTACAGAAGTAAGGGTGGATAGTTGGTTCATATATTGCATCATATTGCTTTTTGTTTTCCTGAATATAAAGTGACATTTGGAATATTCATCATGACATTTTCTGTCTATGTTTTCCAAAACCTATAATAGTAAAGAGAGGTGGGTGTTTTAAATGGCCCAGAGCTGACCTACGGTTCCTCCCAGTGAGGCTGTAACAAAAAGTAAAACACCACAACCATCAATTATAATTATGTCTAAAAGCTTCTATAGCATGGTGTCCTCTGTATGGAATTCCTCGAGGGTGTGTTTCTGCCCAGGGCAGAGAGTGTGTTCCTGGGAAAAGCCGAGGCACTTTCATTACACAGGAATCCGAGCTAAAATACTCCCGTCACCCTGGATTTCAGACTGCGATCTTCCGCCTGTGGTGCAGAACACCCGTGAGCTTCAGCGCTGCCCGCCTGCTCCGAGTGTTTATCCTCTCGCTCTCTCCAGACCCAAACCCATCAATCTCCCACCAGAAACACAGAACACTGCTGTCCATCTAACGTCTGCTGGAAAGGAAAAGATGGATTCTACAAATATAAATGATAATGAGCGGCTAGGAGAGGCCAAGAGACACAAATTGTGAGAGTTCACAGAGGAGCAGCAGCAGACCAGTCCCAAGGATACATGACCACAGATGCTTCATTTTATATTCGCATTTGTGAAATCAGGAACACTTTACAGTAAAGGTCCCTTCATTAACATTACTTAGTGCATTAATAAACTATTAAATAAAGTGTTAACAACTGCTTAATCATATTATGTAATGCATTACTAGGCAGACACCTCCCCATGGCCCTTTGTCCTAACTTTAAGGACACTTAATAGTTAATATTACCGAAAACGTTAATAAAGGGACTTTTTGTTTATTAATGCTTAATAATGCACTGAGTAACATTAACAAAGGGACCCTGATTGTAAAGTGAAATCTAAATGTAACACAATTTAAAGGAGTACTAGAAGGTCTTTTACAACTGGAAACTGCTCTTATATCCTCTATATGAAAATCTGTTGAGGCTCACAATGGTCCAGGAGCCCTGATAAATTCAGCCCCCGCACTGATGCCCTACAACGGAAAGACTGGTTTGCCCCACCCACTCATCCAGGACATGAATATTAAATGAGCTGCATGCTGATTGGCCAGTTTACCCCAATGGCTCTATGAAGCTTCCAGAAGCTAGTAACTCTGTATTCTGGGTGTGTGTTTGGGAGGAAGGGGTGTGTGCGATCGAACGAGGAATGAAGTGAGTTACCGACAAAGTGAGTGACAAGCAGATTGTGGAGCAGTGGTTGGCGGACAAGCGAGAAAGGGGAAAAGGACGACGAGCTGTGGTTCTATTTGGCATTTGTTCAAAGTCTGGATACTCCCACTGCATCCTGGAACATGAGTGGCACTTCTTTGTTGTTTTCCTCTCATCCAACAAGGACACTAGCAGCTCAAGCTAGTGTTAGCAGTAGTTCAGGCTAGAGTTAGCAGTAGTTCAGGCTAGTGTTAGCAGTAGTTCAGACTAGCATTAGCAGTATTTGAGGCTAACGTTGGCAGTAGCTTGGGATAGCATAGCAGTAGCTCACGCTAGTGTTGTTCTGTGGTTAGCATTACTGCAACCAATGTTTATATAATGCAAACGATGAAGTGGGTTGGAACATGCAGATCGAAGGGCGTGTGTCTTGTTTATGACGTGTTAAACCAGCTTTTCTCAGAACGCACCGTTTCTTCGTGGCCATTATATTACTTTACATTTGGGCGATGGTGGCAGGTGGCCACCTTGCAATCGGAAGGTAGCAGGTTCGCGTCCCCCTCAGTCTGTCGCTGTCGTTGTGTCCTTGGGCAAGACACTTAACCCGCCTTGCCTGCTGGTGGTGGTCAGAGGGACCAGTGGTGCCAGTGTACGGCAGGCCCCGCCTCTGTCAGTGCGCCCCAGGGCAGCTGTAGCTATGATGTAGCTCATCCCCACCAGCGTGTGAATGGGTGGATGACTGATTGTGTTGTGAAGCGCCTTGGGGGGTTGTAGAACCCTAAGAAGGCGCTATACAAATACAGGCTATTTACCATAAAAGGAAAGCAGGTCGGAGACTTTTTGGTATGCTACACTAGACACCCCAAGGTAAATTTGGTTATAAATATTCTAGGACCCTTTTAAACCAATAACTATGAAAACGTTTGTGTGTGGCCTGCCATATTTTTCTTACAGGATCTGAGAGTAGTTGGGCTTAAATTGGAAGAAAATAAAACTAAAATAAATCTCTCACCAGTGCCATCATCCATATTTTCCACCTCCATCACCTCGGTGTTGATTCTCCCTCTGAACAGGTAGCGTGGTCCCTCAGTGGAGGCTTTGCTGTTTTTCAAACGCCTTTGACAAATAATTTATTGTTAGCACTTGATGTGAAAACACTCACACTTATAAAACATTCAGGTTTTTAAAAGTACATCACAGCTGAAGAAGTTACTGAAGATCTTTCTTTATGGAGGGAATGTTTCTCCTTTCGTTTGCACAACCTGACAACATTTCAGGAACATAAAAGGAAATCAAAGCAGGTGACAGCTGGCGAGGGAGAAACAAAAGCTGCTAAAAACACTTGGAACAGATGAAGCGGCATTGTTAGCAGCTGTACCAGTAGATCAGAGTTAGAAACAGAAACAGAAGAAACTTCATATAAAAAAGGCTATTTATCAAGAGCACTGCCGGCAGAAACACTATAATAACAAGTTTCATTTTTAAACATGCACTCATCATAATAAATGTCATGTCATTAAGCGTAATGTTATATTAAATGAGCGCTAACGTGACAGAAAAAAAGAAGGCGTTAAGTGATGGTGTTTAATATCTCTGCCATGATTAAACACATGCTCCCAGGTTTAAAAATGGAAACCAAGCTTGTAAAAGCTCTTTATTTCCTACACAAATAGTAAAGAAATCTTATCAATAAAAAAGTCTATACAGCCTTTGCCCTGCAGAAACATAGAGAATCTATAAATTAGCATAAACTAGCATATTTTAAATAAATACGCCCCCCTAATGTGAAGTTAGGTTCATTTAATCCCTTGTGGTTTAAAGGAGGTGGTATAATGAAAGGAAAGTACAAACACCTGTTTTTCTTCTTGCAGTACACCAAAAGCTTGTCGAACAGAAAGAAAATCCTCTCTTGTATGTTTCCAGCTGAAATCTTTAACAGGATGCCCTGCATCAGCATCTCCGTGCATGTATCCGTGATGTTGGAGCCCTGGAGATGGACGTCCAGAAGATGAGGGAACAAAAAAAACAGAAGATGATTAGGGGGGTAAAACTTGATTGAAAAAATGTATGTAATTAATTAGAGGCTTTGTGATTAATTCATCTTGATTAATCGCATTTTAATTGTTTAAGAAAATTTGCCCGAAAGCAAAATTTTTTTGACTAAAAATAATGAGGCAGAGAATCAAACAATAGACATGGACATTATTATTGTAAAGTCTTTTAATTTCTAAAAAATGCTTTTAAATTGTATTCTGCCTTCTGTTCTATTTACATCGGCTGCGGGGGAAACAAGGTACGTTTACCTGCATGTGACTTTTATTTTGAAAGTTTCTGGATATTTTACACTGCTTTTGTGTTTGATTTCCTGTCTGGCCCAATCTAGTTACGTGTTTTGGAAGCGTGGTGCATAAAAAATTGTACTTTTAGTTGTGTTTGGAGCACATAAAAAGGTTTGCATGGTCTTGTAGCCAAGGTTCTGAAGATTTTTTAGAGGTGCAGCTTGATGATATTTATTCCTAGGGCATGTATTTTGCTGCTAAACTTCAAAGCTCGAGCCCAAAGGGTTAAATGCGTAAAATGTTTTTAATGCATTCTTTTTTTCTAATTAATTAATCATAATTAACGCGTTCAATTCCCACCCCTAATCTTTTTGCTAGCGAGAGCTTGTTTCTGTCAGAGTTCAGGCGTACAGCCCAGCCTTTCCTGGTCCCTCTCTCAGGGGTCTGTGAAAACACTCCCTGCTTCCTCGGAGCGACTGCCGTGGGACTTTAAAACACAGGGTGGTTAACAGCTTCTATAGAACAACATCCCATCCAGATATGTGCTGCGCTCTCGCGCCTGGTCACCATATTTGTTAAGTTCCTGCTGCAAGTGATAAAGTCTGCTGTCTTTTCCCTCAACTTCGACAACGGGAATTTATGTTCCCCCGTTTGATCAGCCTCTCCGAGCTAAAAATAACCCCGCGGAGGCAGATAGATGTGCTAAGCATTTCCTGCTGCAGGAGACGTCGACGGGACAAAACTTATCAGGCTTTCTTTTCCTTCTTTCGACCCTTTCACCTCTCTTTCCTTCTTATGAGCAGTTTTCACTTTTCTTCTGTCTTTTTATTCCTTCCTCCACCCGTTTTTTTTTTTTTTTTGCCTCCCCCTCTCTCACGCCCCTGGACCAGATGTTAAACTAATTTGCAGCATGTGAATGTGTGCACACCAACCACAGAAACTTGTCACTTGATAGATCCAAAAGAATTAGAGACAATAAAGCTTATTTCCCCAAACGGACACGTTTCGTGTTACACGATACTTCAAACAGAGCCTACATCCCGTTTAATCAGTGCAAGCCTTTTATTATTTATGCAGTTTTCAGTCACACCTTGTTAGAATTCTGCAAGAGCCAAAGCTCCAGCAAGCACCATCGTCATTTCACTTCCATCATGATGATAAAGATTAAAAACTATAAATGACAAAACAGAATCAAGAAAAAAGATGTTTTGAGAACTAATCAAACAAGAGAAGAGAAAAAGAACCCAAATGGAAACTATTACCCTCACGTCTAAAATTACAGCATTACTATGGGACACTGTGACAAAACACAGACACTTGCAATGCTAACCAGTTGGCATTAACCGTCCTGGCAAGTGCTGGCAGTCATCGCCATGGTGACCGCAGCAGGCCATCGCCCTGCCTCTCCCACGCAGTGTGTGTGAACCTGCCAGGAGGCCCTGAGGGTGGCCAGCGCTGGAGCGGGTCAGCACTAATGAGCAACCACCCTGGACAGAGGAGCAGGGATGGAAAAATCTCACAATCCCTCCATCATTCCTCCAATACACACAACCTAAATGCAACCACCTCTCCGTTCTGCTTTCCTCTACTCCCGTTTTCTTTTTTTCCCCAGTTCCATCTCATTTTGGAGCTGCAGATCCCGGCGAGACTGGCGTGCAGCAGTCAGGAGAATCCCGCTCCAGAATGAGCTAATGTTCACAATTAATAAAAGTGCAGAGAAGGAAACCGCAGAGGAGCTGCAGCCAAGACTGTGTTGAGTACAAGATGACAACCCGCCCAATAATAAACCTGTTTCTGGTCGCACTATTCTTAGATTTTTAGCTGTTTGTGTCTCTCTGGGTTCGACAGGAATCTGCTCAAACTTTATTTTCTGACTCATTAGCAGGAGTTCTACAGGTTCTTTGGTGTTTTTGATGACTGAAGAGAATAGAGAATAATAACCATTTAGGCCA
The DNA here is from genome assembly GCA_006937985.1 of Aphyosemion australe. Taxonomy (NCBI): domain Eukaryota; kingdom Metazoa; phylum Chordata; class Actinopteri; order Cyprinodontiformes; family Nothobranchiidae; genus Aphyosemion; species Aphyosemion australe. Next base: position 6,615,139 of record SSNS01000002.1, read on the forward strand.
ATTTAGTATCAATGTTTGAGGCAGAAAAGCAGTCTATCTCACCCAAAAGCATGATGGGAGAACTAGTCAAACCAATTAAAGATTGCTCACTACTAGTATTTAAAGCAACACTAAAGAGCTTATAACACTTTGAGCTGATGCTTTCTAACTGGTTTCAGTGATTCTTGAGCCAGAAACTTTACCAACTTCACATGGGACAGCACTCTGCTGCCCTCTGCTGACCAGAAACTGCACCTAACAGTTTTGTGGCATGGGAAGGTTCATTAGGGGGAGCTCTCTACCCGTTTTACAGCAGTAGCCATTTACTCTACAAGTAGCTAATGTAAAGGCTAGCAGTTAGCGTTTTCAGTTTGCCATTTTGCTTTTATTGTTGGCATCTTGGTAGTAAAAGTAAGAGAGTAATGTCTTTGGAGGTGAAGCAAAGAGCTAAAACTGGAGTGAACTTTGGCGTAGCCTATGCTAGTTTGAGGAAGCTAAAGGAGGCTATGAAATTACGTACTGATGGTGACCTGGCTTTGTTGCTAGTGGACTTGTAAGTAATAATATTTTTGTACAACAATGTGGATTTATTTTTTACTTCGTGGTTTATTTAGTATCAGTTAGCTCGTGTTACCTCGTTGTTAGCGCTAGCTACAGCAGGTTGCCACAGGGTTGTTTACGACAGCTGCAATTCCACTTTCAACCAGTAGGGGGAGAAGCGGGAAACTTATTTAGTGTTGCTTTAAATGTGTTACGACTTCCAGCTGATGGTAAGAGCTCTCAGTTATTACATAAAGCTTTGATTTCAGCGTTGGCGTGTTGTGGTGACCCACCTCCCAGCCCTCGATATGGGACTGCCACTCTTCTAAAATCTCCAACTTCTCCATCTGCCTTTTGGCTTCGTTAATGCTGGAGCACACGGCCTTCATCAGCTGCAGAGACTCGTGGACCAGGCCGTAGTCGTTGTGCTTCTTCGGGGTCCTCTTCAGCAGCTCCTTTTGCACGTACAGATTTAAAAAAAAAACACAGGAGATGTTCACACTGCTTCTAAAATATGTCAGTGGTCTGGAAAATGTCCTACATCCTAGTTTACGTGAGGCATGAAAATATGGCATTTCCCATCCGCTCCACATTTCACCCTCCAACGACTCTAAAGCTCAGTCCAATGCCACGTTCCAGCAAAAGTGGAAGGAATCTCAGAGTTGAGAGACGGTGTTCCAGCATGCCAGTCACCACCGGGCTGATTTACATCCCTCTAGGTATATCTGTGGCCACTGATGGCTATCTGTGTCACTTCATGGAGAGGAGGAGGCCCCAGCAGCTGGAAACCTTCAACTGCCAAGGCATTAGATTACCTCCTTATTATTATTAAAACCTCTCAGAGCCCATGCTGATGGCTGCTTAGAGGACGCCTGTGTGAATTAATAGATCATAACAAGATAAATGAGATGGGACAGCTCCGTCAAACAAGCCTCTGAAACTGTACAGCTCCTCTCTCACGTTTCACGCTGGAAAAAGGAAACGTCTAAACTAACGTCTGCAGGTATGCAAAGTGTCTGAACCTACAGCGAGACGCAGGAGGTGATGATGGGTTATTCCTGCAACGTGGCTGAGTGACAGAACTAAAGCAAAGACGTGTCAGAATAGGAGGCTGGCGTTTCATTAGAAAGGGAGAGGCTGATGTGTGGCAGGCATGACAGGCCTCACTAATGACTGAGGAGGAGAAGAAGGTGCCTTACAGCAGGGTGTGGTAGCTCTAGTAACACATGGCTGGCACGCACAGGACCGTACTCACTTTGAGCAGCAGTGGGTACTTGCAGATCCTCTGAATAGGCGCTACCAGATAGCCTTCAAGTGGCACTTCTGTGTTTTTCCTGCCTCCCAGCAGCATGCAGTTCTGTTAGAGAAGAGAGGAAGGAAGGTGAGGCTGGATCTATGAGGAGGATATGGTCTTTGGTGTTCCTGAAAGTGCAGCATTAGCTAAATTAACAAAGCCTAGTTTTTAATTCTCCGACAGCTCTGGTGTGGAGTTCTCTGACGCCTGAGGAGTGCTGCAAAGCAATTCCTCGCCGGGACAACAGAGCATGTCGCATTTTTCTGGTGGTCTCTGGTCCACGATGATGTATTTACTTTAGTTTATTTTTGTATTCAGATACTCGTTTTCCACCACCTCGTCATACGGTCGGCCACCTCCAAACCCACGTTTCCCGCCATTTCCTTCCACGAATAAAAGATCTGCTGCACATCTTTGATAGCCTTCAATGATGGATTGTATAAATGTTCATATCGTCTGACTTATTCCGCAAGACGTTCTTCAATCTCCTCCGTGTCTGCCGTTCGATATCTTTGGCGCTCTTCCCCGTCGTGAGTCAAGATGGGTGAGTCCATGAATGTTAAGTGACAGTGTGATGTAGATCTGTCAGGAATTTCTCATCCTAGAGTTTCACCGTCTATTTTCTATCAGAGGCTAATGCAGGAGATAGGTGGAGGAGACTATTTTCATGTTCGACCTGCATGAAAAACTCAGAGTGACCTATTAGAATCATAAATAAGATTTAAAAAATGGTTTTCCATTGTTCCACACCTTTAATTTCCGATACCACTATATGCATGCAGAAGGTTTAACGCCTTCTGGTCTGTGTGAGGACTGAGAACTACGCAAAAAAATGCAAGATTTGTTGCTAGTCACTCTTAAAGTTAACATACCAATGGTGCTAAATGAAAAAAGGAAGGCTAGAGTCTGAACTTGCAGTCAATTGGTCAGAAAAATGGTTCAAAATGCATGAAACATTGTTTTAACTGCGCCAAAGGCAATCATTTAAAGGTACTTTTTTATTTTCCATGACTACCAAGCAGATCTAATTTAATTCTCTGTGACTAAAAATCTTTTTCAATCTACGTCAATCACAAAACACACTCTTGCTAGAGATGAAATGAAGGCTTAGCATGCATGCAGTGAAATAACTGGAACATACGGAGGAAAAAAAGATGGGAACAAAAAGATTTATCTTGATTCTTAGATTTGGTTGATTTTTCATAGTTCCCAAAGAGGAGTCGCTGCTCACTGTGGAGTCCCTTAAGCCCGTTCTGTGTCTGGGAGTTTATGCCACAGTGTGAAAAGCACATGGCAGTTGGATCTGTCTTTGCAACATGCCAGCCTTTCCAATCCCCCCAATCTAAGACTGCAAACTGAGTAGACATTTCTTTGGTTGCACAGAATGCTGCAAAAAAGCTCAACATCATTTTACACTTTGCTCTGCAGAAATAATGGTGAGTATAAAAGTATAAAACGAGTATACATTTACTTATGTTGTTTTATTTTAGAGGTCATATATCATGTAAAATACTCCTTTTGAAGCTGTGACCAAATTTTATTTTTATTTCCTCATGAAAAACACCCCAAAGCAGTTTTTGGCTTCATGCATGTATTTTCCTGTCTCAGCTGCTTGTTTCCTTCAGCTATGCAAATTTTTGCAAAGCTATTGAATAAGATGGACGGGGTTGTTTCTACGTCACAACGCCCAATCCAGGTAGTCTCCCGAGTCCGGATCCCTCCTCCCCTGGACTGTAAACACTAACACCCAGTCCGGGTGGTAATCTGTGAATCATTGGCCAGATCCAAAGGGACTTTTACCAACATGTAGTTGGTCAAAAAATAAAAAGCCAACTGTTGATCATCATTCTCACTTCCCCGTCCATTTGTCTGTCCTTTTTCACCCGCTTACCCGAGTCCAGGTTGCAAGGGCAGCAGCTCGAACAGAAAGGCCCAAACGGCCCTTTCTCCAGCAACCACCAACAGCTCCACTGGTGAGATTCCAAGGCGTTCCCAAGCCAACATGGAGATATAATCCCACCAATGTGTCCTGGGTTGACGCAGGCCCTCCTGGTGGCAGGACATGCCTGAAACACCTCCCCTGGTAGGCGTCCATGGGGTATTCTCATCAAATTCCCAAATCACCTCAGCTGACTCTTGACATGGAAGAGAAGCAGGTGATCTCCAAAGTGTCTCTTGAACGTCTGAGATCTTTACCCAATCTCTAAGGCTGAGCTCGGCCACCCTAAGGAGGAAACTCCTTACGACCACTTGTATTTGCGATCTTGGTCTTGACCAAAGGTGAGGACAGGAACAAAGATGCATTCCCTCTTCACAGACCAGTTCAGCTCTGATTCGTCTGTCAGTCTCCCGCTCCCTCCTTCCCTCAAGCTTGAACAAGACTGTCAGATACTTGAATCCCTTCACTTTAGGTAGGACCTCCCCATCAACCCAGAGTTGATCCATCCTTTTCAGGTCGAGTCTCACTTGCGTTCTCACTCAAATTTTAGACGAAGAGTTGCCAATTTACAGTGTGAACATTAAACCAAACTCTGTAGCAGTCAGAGGGTCAAAGGTTTACTGGAGGTTAATGTGTGTCCCCATTCTGGTTACTGCAGGGTCTAGACCTGAGGTTTAGTAACTAACATGGCAGCTGGGAAGGTAACAAGACACCCTGATTGAAGACTTGGTCACCAAATGGTCAAGACTATAAATCAGAGTTAATGAATATCCTGGTAGATAATTCAAAAGTGGTGCAGGGTTGGGTACAAACTGTAAGAGCCTATGAAAAAAAAGCCAAACTATGAATGAAGGGTAAAATAGTATAAACAGCTTGCAGTCAGGAGGTTTGAAGGTGTGAAAAAGAGATGAATGAGTATTTTATCCTTCCTGATTGTAAGTAAGTAAGTAAGTAAGTAAGTAAATTTTATTTGTATAGCACTTATCACAGACAGAGAATCACAAAGTGCTTCACAAAGATCAACAAAACACAAGATGGTCATCATAAAATGATCTTAAAACAAAACAACAGAATATCATAAAATCATTAAAAATCAGAAAACAGAAAGTCATAAAATTATAAAAATGATAAAACAAATGAAAGATTATTATAAATACAAGTAAGAAAAAATGAATAAAACATAAAAGATTTAAGTAAAAGCAGTTTTAAACAAAAGGGTCTTCAGCTGCTTTCTAAAGGTGACCAGACTGTCAGTAACACGTAGGGATAAAGGAAGTTCATTCCAAAGTCGGGGTGCAACAGCCTGGAANTGAAAAGCATCAATTATCTTTCCAAGAGGGTGTATATATAATAAAAACAGGAGTGGACCTAAAACAGAGCCTTGGGGTACCCCACAGAACAGGTTGGTGGAATCTGACATAATTTGGTTTATACAGACACTGAAACTTCTGTTAGAAAGGTACGATCTGAACCAGTCTAGAACAGTTCCAGAGATTCCCAACGAGTCATGAAGTCTGTTAATTAAGGTGCTGTGATCAACAGTGTCAAAAGCTGCAGAAAGATCCAACAATACTAAGACTGTAAATTCCCCGTTGTCTGCAGCCATCATGATGTCACTGGAAACTTTAAGCAAAGCTGTTTCTGTTGAGTGATTTTTACGAAAACCAGATTGGAATTTATCAAAGTTGTTGTGAATTTCCAGAAAAGTAATCAGTTGATCGGCCACGACTTTTTCTAAGATTTTAGAGATAAAGGGCAATTTAGAAATGGGTCTGTAATTATTAGGCTGAGAGGAGTCCAAACTGGGTTTTTTCAGGATCGGTTCAACAACAGCATGTTTGAAAACAGAAGGTACAGAGCCAGATTGGAGAGATAGATTAATAAAATCCACAATGCATGGGCCAATTTGGTCAAAGACCTTAAGAAGCAAAGTGGTTGGGAGAAAATCAACAGGGCAGGAAGTTGGTTTCATGTTTTTCTGAATGAGACAGATGTCCTGGAGATTTACAGGAGTAAAGAAGGACCATGACTGGGAGGGAGGTGGCTGGATGGGAGAATGGGAAGAGGATGGGGGTGGAAAACTTGCCCTGATATTTCTGATTTTATTCTCAAAGAATGCAAGAAAGTTGTTACAGTCAGACCTTGAGAATACAGGCATGTGAGGGGCGTGAGGTGAAACAATCTGGTTTATGGTGTCGAACAAGACTTTAGAATTATTTTTGTTTGAGGAGATCAGCTGAGCAAAGTAAACAGCCCTGGAGTTTGTGATCATCTCATTCAGAGATGTTATGAGTTCCTTAAAATGCATTGTGAGCCAGAAGCCATCTTTTTGTTCTAGCAACACGGTGCTCCCCTGCGGAAGGGAAAGTTTATAAAAGCGTCGGGACAGGAAGAGGGAATCCGCCCACGCATTGAGCTGAGACGTATTGGCGAGCGGATCATGTCAAACACACCAGAACAAAGATTAACCCTGATAATCTGGTAGGTAATAGCGTGCATGTTTCAGCTGTTTACAGGCTTCCCTCACCAGTAAACACGTCCTGACGCTCCTGATCTTATTGAGCTCCAGCAGCAGCCTCTGGGCCTTCTCGTGGTTCCCGCAGTACTCGTCGTAAATCTGAAAACGACTTCTCTGCAGGAGAAAGAGAGTCAAGGTGGGTAGAAGTCATTGAAAAAAATACTGAGGGCACTTTTAAAAAACAGATTCATTTCAGAAACTAAAGGGTTTATTTACTTTGTGATCTGCCTGATAAACAAAAGCAACGTGAAATTTTCCTCTGCTTAAGAGGATCACTTCCAACTTAAAACAGCTCCAATCTACTAAATTTCAGCTTTTAATGACTACTTTTTTATTTTTTATATAAATCAGTGATGTCACATCCTGGTCCTTGAGTGCTATCTTCAATGGTTAAATTACCTGTGCAGATTGTGTCTTCAAGTCCTGCAGAAGCCTGTTCATTGCCCATTCCTTAAAACACTGCCATAAACTTCATATTGCACAGTTGATATGTCACATACAAGGGTTTTTTGGTTCAAAACAAAGTTGCCGAAAGGTAAAGTTCCTTCTAATTGTAGTTTTAATGACATTTCTTGGATTTTTTTTGAATTTAGAAAATAAAATTTCCCCAAAAAATACTTTTGAATAGGGGTGTGTTTGCAAGAATCTGGCGATACGATATTAATCACAATACGATATATCGCGATACTAAGAGCCAGACGATATTTGCAATTTTTGTAGATTTTTCACTAGAAAACTCAGGCACTTCCAAGACACATCCAGTGTTATCGCGAGATCTTTGATCCGTTAGAATGAAAGCAGTAAAAACTGCTGCCACCTAGCGGTCGGAGTTTGAACTGCACCACACAAATACAAATAATGTTTAAATGTTGAATATGGAAATATTTGATTATTTTTTAATTAAAATATAGTTTTTAAAGAAAATACTGCACGTTCATTCTGCACACCTCTAAACGCCCCGTGGAGGAATTATTTATTAAAAGATATATCTTTTTATGAAATCGTTCCATATTCAACCTTTAAATGTTAATTCTCAACTGCTTTTAAATATCGATTCAGTATCAGAACACTAAATATTGTGACATTGCAGTGTATTGATATTTTCTTCATTCATTTTAGATTAATATTACAAGGTTAGCTGACTTATTTTACCCACTAATATTATTATAATTTGTTGCATTTCATACATAGGTATTAATGAGACATGAAAAAATCTAACTTCTGCAGACGTATACATTATCAAATTCATCTCTTCATTCATCATGGAAAACACCATGTATTCTGTGGTGTGTGTGTGTGCGTGTGTGTGTGTGTGTGTGTGTGTGTGTGTGTGTGTCTTCCAGCTCATCCTGTCATCTGTCTTGCAGCCATATGAGCAGCAACTTTCCACCAAAGCTATTCTTATGACCTCCATGCTCCATTGTGCTTGAGATCCCACCACACAGCCTCTAAATCACTCACTACAAAGTCGCTGCCGACCAACAGAAATAGTCTTCAGGCAAGCCGTTGCGCCTCTGCACCGAACAAATCGCCGGTTATTTTAGCAGACAGAACTGTCACAACAACAATCTAGAGTTCTCACAAAAACACAACATCGTGATTAGCTATGCTATCCATACAGAGTCACGTTTTCCAAGAAGGAAGTACATGAACTGACTATCCGCTGGCCTGGGAAATGATTTCACCTCAATTCAAAAAGGCTTGAATCACAGAGGAACTGTAATTTGGAGCAATCAGCTGTCCAGATGGCTTAATTTTTTATGTTTTTGTTGTAAAGTTACAGTGTTTTCCTTCCTTGGAACCTTACGCTGCAACAAAAACAACTAGAGCGAGGGAACTGCGCGCTCACGTGATTGCTTCTGACTGAATTATGGTCACGAGCTTTCATTCCTCAGCTTTGAAGTGCAGCCTGTTCTCTAAATCAAATCGTCTCATCATAAACCTACTGCAGCCGTGCCATCTGCTCTGCAAGAGCGTCTCACTGTCTCACCTGCAACAGAGCCACAACGGGCACCGCGCTTTCAGAGAGTCCGACAGAAGGATGGTTAGATTTACGGCACTTTAAAACCTATTACATGTCAGCGCGCCTCAGGGATCTGCATCAAAGAAATGTGATATATAGAGGCCGAGTGCAGTACATCCGAGCCACATCAAGCATATCGCACATGTGCACCGACTCATCGTGAGATTAATTGACGACATGTGGAGGTTTCTCTCAAGTTTTGGGATTTCAGGCTGCATTAGGAGCGGAGATTGCATCTGCATAACTGAGCTTTAAGAGCTCGGACAACAGATCGCATTTAAAGCTGCGGCAGGAGACGGTGACAAATCTACTCACAAAGTGCAAGAAGCAGTGCCCGATTTCATGGTGAGCGTGAGGCTCGGGCTGCAGCAGCTCCTCCACCATGGACAGGAAGTCTCTGTGGACGCCCAGAACCTCCTCGATGTTGGAGAATAAAACCTGAGAGGGGAAACAACACAGATCTGTCAAGTAAAGCAACGTTTTTCAGTCTTAATCTGGTTTTTTTTTTACTGTTCCACTTCTTGAATTGGGTCTTTGCTTCTTTTTTTGGTGGTTAGTGGTGCTAGACGAATAAATGCCTGTGGCAGCAGGATAAATATTGAGGTTTCTTTATGAGAAGCCCCCCTACCCTAAAGGTCTTTGATATATAAACTTCAAAGACAATTTAAGCTATTTTAACCGAAAAGCTAAAATAAAACAAATTTTTACAAGCTATTGTCTTTATTGTAAAAGAAAATATACACAGAGCCTGAAAGATGAAATAATCTTGTTAAAAAGAATCAAAGCATAAAAACCAGAGGTCTTTCTTTGGTGTTTCGGGGTTAAAATAAACGTTAATGATGCTAAGAAAACAGCAACAAATCATTCTGATTGCTGCGTTTCCTCTCTGGAGGACTGGATGTCATTCAGCTTAGCTTCTCTGTGACATTGCAACCATACCCCCCCCTTCCTTTGCTATCTCAAAACCCCCCTCTCTGCACAGCATGTTCCCAAACAAAACATAACACGGGGGGTTATTCCAAAACACGGACATGCAGTAAATAACCTCTGAATGCGTGTTTACCTCCAAAAAGTAAGCAAGCTTCACAGAAAGGCTCCCACTGTGAGGGAGCATCCTTTATTATCCTCCAGCCGGAACAGTTTATAAATAGTTTATATTTGCAGCTGTTTCCTGCGTCGCCCATCGCTTCTGTCTCCATTCAGAACTTCACTATTTTAGCAACGGGGATCTTTTTTAACTTTAATAAAACTTGATGTTTATTTTTTAATATACAGGCTTTTAAAAATGACTTTTTCTTTAAAAGGGATATTCCAAACTGAAGCAAAATATAGTCTGTTGCATATTATCCAGGGTTAGATAAGTGAGGAAAAGCACTTTGTACCCAGTCCAGTCATTCTCCTAATCTGGGAGTATTCTGTTAGCATTAGCTTAGCATAAACAGTGTAAGTGAATGGTAACAGCTAGCATTTCGTGAAAAAGTCATTAAAATGACTCAATAATGATTCTGAAAAATGTTACCTCAATAATCATATCAACTGCCAGTTTTACTGTATAACATTTACAACGTTTCATGCTAATGATGATAAACAGTGAGCTTCGGGGCCGCTGTGTCAAATTCTTGCGCCTTGCAGCGGCGGTTTAATGATAAATGACCCGCACTTGTATAGTGCCTTTCAGAGTCAGAGGACTCCAAAGCGTTTTACACTACAGTGTATCACTCATCCATTCACACACACATTCACACTCTGGTGATGATGAGCGACAATGTAGCCACAGCTGCCCTGGGGCAAACTGACAGCTGTGCTTTGTCGTAATGTAGTCCCAAGTCTAAATCGGCTCCTGTAATTCCTCCACGTTACTTATGGTTTTCATTTGCAGTAAATATGATTGTTAAGGTCATCAAAAAAATTTGTAATTTTCATGACTTTTTTTTTACATGAAATGCTAGCTGTTACCATTCACTTCCATTGTTTACGCTAAGCTAAAGCTAACAGAATACTGCCAGATTAGGAGAATGACTGGACTGGTTACAACATGCTTCTTTCCCCACTTATATAAATCTGGGAAATATGGCAACAGACTAAATTTCACTTAGGGGTGGAATATCTCCCTAAAATTCTTATTTATAAGAACGGAGTGGAGGAGTAGGGGCACCAACGAATCAATAAAAGGGGGCATAGCCCTCGTTGGCCCACACTGGGCGCATAACCAAACTCCTCTTACCTTAACTGTTTCCTCTGTGATGTTTTTGTCGAGTTTAGTCGCTGCATATTGGTCGAGACGATGTAGAAACACCTGGAGCAGAGCAGAAAAGAAAAGCAGCACTTAACACCACTGGCACCAGGATTCATTTACCTCTGGCCACCTGATCTCTTGGGCCCCAAAAAGGCCAAATAGATCGCCAAATTTGAGGCTTTGTGTGCTGCTGCAACACTTTTGTCACCACAGGAAATTGACAGCTCACACAATGAACACCTGATATCCTCAAAACACAATCTTTGCACTGTACCAGAAACTATAACTGCAGTGCATTGGATTTCAAAGTTAGCATTAAGCTGCTGGAGAGGCCAAAACCGGTGTGTGAATAGAGAAAACACTCTTACTGTCGTCAGTCCCGGAGGACTCGGGTTCCCAGGCTGCTTCACTGCACAAACCCCCTAACAACCCAATTAAAGTTTCAGGGATTTTTCTGAAAGCTGCAAATTAAGGAAGTTTAAATTTATTATTAAGATGCGACTAAAAGAAACATTCATTTTATATACCCTGCCTGCAGGTTTATATTTAAAAAAGACATCCATCAACAGGTAACCCACAGCACGCTTTAGTGTTTTTGTGTGAAAAGGCTGGGGTGTAATTCTCCAGACAGACGTCTATGTTAAATAGAAAACTCTGGGGAAACAAACTGGCTGCATCATAATTTACTTCTGACGAATGCCTGCACTTTACTTCAGGGAAGCTGTCATTAATTTAAAAGAAAAGTGGGTCTTAGACTGTGGATATATCAGAGAATACACTTCACGCTGAAGATTTTATCTTCCATCTTCAGTCAATCTAATGAGAGATACCAACTCTGATGTTTATACTCCTGACAGTTTTAAATTAGAGCAAGTTAAGCATCAGGAAAAATATTAGAAAAATGTAAAAATATACCTTAAATTGTTCTCTTAATGGTACAAAACTCAGGCAAGCAGTTGTAGTAAAATGGATGCAGAATGTGTTTATAGTTTAAGTTTTTTTCCAGTGGGCTTCTGTGTAAAAGTTAATAAACATTAGGGTTGTAAGAAGGTATCGATGTACTGAAGTATGGAGAAATTTTGTGTTGTGATGCTGAATCAATATTTAATAGCAGTTTACATGCAAACATTTCCTCTATTTCTTTTGCGTGGTGCAATTCAAACTCCGACTGCTAGTTGGCAGCAGTTTTTACCGCTGTCATTCTGACGAACCAATGAGATTTCACGATAACGCTGGATGTGTTCTGGAAGCATCTGGCCTGAGTTTTCCAATTAAATTCAGTCTTATGAATTGCAAATATCTTCTGGCTTTTAGTATCGCAATACATCCTATCGTCTCACCTGTATTGCGATATATATTGTATCGCCAAATCGTTGCCAATGCACACCCCTAATAAACATTGTACCTGCTGTAGAGAGCTCTCTGAATGAGCAACATTTGGCTAAATGGAGGTTATTTCTGTAGAAACTAATGAGGTAATGGCTAGTCCAAGAAAGGCTAAGAACTAAGGCACTGTTCTATAATCCTTTACACTGTTAGCTTAACATAATACAGTTATTACAGTAAATGTTGCTGGAAGAGCCAGACAGCTAACAAATATCCACTTAATCTTATGTTAACACCTATTTAATACTAAATTAATGGTGATATAAACTTTAGCCATTCCACAAGATGGGTCGACGAATTCAGGAGAGTGTTTCGATCGCCAGTTGGACTCTCACTTGGCAGGTGGGGTTAAACCTAAATATTCTCATGTATGTGTGCAAATAACAACACTCAGGTTTTTATTTTACTTGCGACTAGGAGTGACGTCTTTCTGTTCCCCAATCAAGGTACCGTGTATAATGTGACACCGTCTGCTCCGCCCTAGCCGTACCGCTCCATTGTCCTATGGACCTACAACTGAAGGGACCCATTAATGGCACAGTCAGGGTCAGTTGTATGGCCCGCTTTGACAACAGAAACATATAAAATAGCATCCCGACCTGCTCCGACCCACCCGGACCCCTCAATGGAGCCGAGGCTTAAGGTCTTGGCTCCACTTGGAGAAGCCTGGAGCAGCCTGTGGGCCACCTCGATTGCAACTGAAAAATAGTTAAATTTTTATCTTTTAAACATTTTTTATGTTCATTTTTTATTAATGTGAGGTCTAACAAAATATCTGAATATTTTTCTTCAAATGGAAAAGGTTAATTAAGTACAATACAAAGTCATTGTTTTCTTTTCTACTGTTTTTGGCTTCAAATTTAATTTCATGGTAAATGCACAAACCTTCACTGGCATTCATTAAAAATCAGACTGGTGAGCACCATTGAATGAAATGGACTAAATAGCATAAATCAGTGATGAAAGCTAAGAGGTGTTGCTGATAATGGACTGACATTTATTTTCAAGACCAAGAAACCAGAAAACAATCAACTCATAAGTGATAGAGATTTCTTCTTTTACCTTTTTTTGTTTTGTATCTACAAAGATTTACAGATCTTTTAAAACATTACTTTGTACATTTTAATTAAAATATTTTATGTTTGGGCCGATGGTGGCTCAGGGGTTAGGAGTTCATGAGTGTGTGAATGGGTGAATTACTGACTCTGGTATAGAAAGGAGCTATTCAAGTGCAGGTCATTTATCATTTAATATTTTATTATCTAATGAGAAAGTAAAAAATTACCCCAATAAACTTGTGTTTACTTTTTATTATTTTAAAAAATGCACTTTTGGGGTCCTTGAGTATACTTATAAATTAGCTAATTTGGTTTGGATCCCAAAAGGTGGACACAACTGTTCAAAATGCGGCTAAAACAACCAAAACAAGTCAGAAAATGATAGTTTTCCATCAATCAACAGAAACCGTGTTCATCGTGACACATCTAGGCTTTCCAATCCAGCACAAAGGCTGTCAAAACTAATTCCACCAAATCAAATACCCGTCACAGATCACACAAAGCCAATCCAACGTGACAGAGCACAACAGGCACAATTCTGTCAATTCACCAGCGCAACTCCTCATCTAACAGTCCTACAAACCCAAAGCAACGTCTCTGGAAACACACGACCAACAAACAGTGAATCTGAATCTCCTTAAACTGCAGGCTTGTCTTTACTTCCCCCCTGAGGGCCGTAACGCCATCTGTCGCCTCCCAGCAGGCAGCCTGACCTGCGTAAGCTAACACAATCCATCCAAACAGCCTGTTCACAGGTTACTTTAATGAGCAGACAAGCCAAGAATTATTTCTTTCCGCATTTAAGGGCCTGATTGTGAGCGCTGCTAGCTTACTGGGAAAGTTTCACTTGATTAATTGTGAGCAGATGGTGGGATGCTGGTGCTAATTCAGAGCTAAAAAGCTAAATTTCCTGCTAATTGCTAAACCAATCGTTTGGTAACATTTGTAAGAAAACAAGACGGCGTGAAATAAATGATGGAACTCATCTTAATCACATTGTATTGACGTTAAGGAGCACTTGAAAAGGAGCTGCAGAGGCGACAGAATAAATCTAGGTTTGTGGCTGAGGGGGAAAAACGGCACAGATAATCAGACTCTTTGTTGTAGGGCGACTCCACGCTGATTACCATTCTGGAGTTGCCTCGCCTTGCAACTCCGCCACTCGCACGCATTAGCATGTGATTAGCAAGTCTAATATGTGCCAGCGCCGGGCAGAATTCAGCAGAACCACGTAAAATCGGTACACAGGTTCCAAAAATTTTTAAAAAGTCTAATTCAAATTTTTTCAATCAAAACAGAGATTTTCATCAATGGTGTGTTTAGTTAGGGGGATCGTACCTTACAGTTTCAATAACAAAGAGTCTTTTCTAGCAGGAAGCATCAATTATGCTTCATAAAGGAGGTCACAGCTGGAAAAAGAGCCACACTGTGATGCTTATCTGATCTAAACGGCACGGAAAGGGAAACCGCAAAATCCGATGGTACAGAGATAACTAACAGTGTTATCGCTGCAGAGATAAGAGGAAACAATGACTGTGTGAATTTTTCAGGTTATTCCTTCAAATGTGCATGACTTAAACTTGGAGACGTAGCAAAGGCCAAGTCAACCTTGTTTGGTGTCATGACCTGGAAAAGCTTGCTACGATGAACGAGAAGCATTCTGGACGAGGTATGACCCCGTTTCCAAGATTTTAGTAGCCAACAGCTCTGCAGAACTGTAAGAAAAGCCTGAAAGTGTCATTCAAATCCATCTTTGTTTGGTGTTAGCGAAGTACATCCAGGACTTATCTTCTGATTGTGCACAGCAGAAAATCTGTTTTCATGGATTAAAGTCTTCCTCTTGTAATGAAAACAGATATAAATAAATTTGTATTTCAAAACAAAAGCATTATAACAGGTGGTTAGAAGACTTAGCTTTGCATTTATATCAGACTTTAGGGAACTTTGATATCAGATGCAATCGCTGTGTTTCCACTGGACATTTCTGGGAGGGTGACAGGGAAAATAAAGCTGGCTCATTTCTCTCAGTGTCTCCATTTTAAATGGACCCTTATCTAAGATTTCAGCTTATCATCATTGATCATTGTTAAAAGGTGCCCACAGGCATAGACGCTGTATTTTATGTCGTTCAGGGAATGCGTTAAGAGAGCGGAAGTGCGACGTACAAAGTGGTATTCAATAACCAGAAGAAACTGTTTTTTACCATGCTTCGTAGGAGACCACAAAATGGCGTAAATTAAGCTTGGTTTATGCTTGAGGCATCAGCGAGGTCCGCACAGCTCCAAATTACGTCATTTGAGCAACACCCCTCTACACGGCCCAAAGTTTCCACACTGCGCACGGCTGACTGGCTGTTGTGTGTTGTATGCATGCTGCAGAGCCCTATGCCGCCCCCTACAGTCTGGGAGAATATTGGTTCACAGCGGCGATGAGCTGCTGAAGGTATAAACTCTGCAAAAGTCGTCTTGGCCTGATGTACATGCATCAATAAACCAAGCTTTATGGCGCTGTGGAGGGATTTCTGATGCATTTTTTGGCGTCGGAAGTTTTGAAACAGCGATTTTAAAGCAGCGTCAATGCTGCTTATTTTCTTTTCCTTATATTCTGCTTCACCAGTAACTCTTTCAATGTTACAAATGTCGGTTATTTGACGATGTCTACCGATATCATTTCCTACTGAATTGACCTTTTGCCGAGCCCCGCCCCCCCTAGTTACTGTTGCTAAGTCTGATAACTAAGTGGGTCCAACACTGACCAGCTCGGCAGATTGCCGCGATGGAAAGAAGTAGACAGATGCGTGTCAGCGACATTTTTTGGAGCAATTCCTCCACAATATCATCCAGATCGAGGCAAAAATGGTTACAGTGTGCAGTGGAGGGATATATTCAAAATATAAAAATACGTGTCGGCTCCGCTGAGCGAAGCGTAGCCGGGAACAAGGAGGTGGGAGTTTGGAAGGAGGCGGCGTCCGTGGACGCGTGGATCCAAGGAGCGGTGGCGGGGATGCGGTGTGATCAAGAGGAGTCAAGTGGCGTGGCTGTGGAGGTTGGTTCGTGAGTAAGGTTTACTCGGGGACTGGTAGGACGGAACATGGACCAGGAGGACCTCATGCATGAAGAACACACGATGACTGAGCGAGTGAGAGGTGAGTGAGCCCTTTGGATAGGCTGGGAGGCGGACCTCCGCCCAGCCACGGCGGGGAGCACTCATGATTGGCTGTTTGGTTGAGCTTGATGAGGAGGTTCTGACAATACGCAACGAAGGAGACACGACTACTCTAATGCTTAGCTTCACCATCTTGTTTCAAGTTGTCGGACAGTAACAGTTGCAATGGTGTGTGATCGGACAATAACCGTTTTGGGGGCGGGGCCAGTGAAAGGCTAATTACAACCAATCAGCATGAGTCAACCACAAGTCTTGCCCAGCATCTCTACTGGGCCATTTTGAGTACACACCCCAAGGAAAGTACGTGATTGGTTCCCGAAGTGGCCCAGAAGATGGTCCTGGTGAAATGGAGACACAAACATTCCGCGAAGGTTCGTTAAAATTGCCGAAAGTTCCGATAGTGGAAATGGGCCTAATGCAAGTAAAGTGATATATGTCTTACTTCCACTAGAAAAAATGCACAGAACCATAAACAAAGTGCTTATAAGTAACTGAATGACTATTAAAATTGTTAGCATTTGAATCAAGTTTTATTCTACTTTTTATTTTAGGACGTGAAAACAATCTGAAAGGCCGTGACCAGCTAAGAAGAGAATATAAGATTTCATAACAACCATGATTTTCCACTCTCATTCTTTCCACTGACAGTTCTGAGGAAATTCTCATCTAAAAAAAAGACATCAGTCTCACTCATCCACACAGACAAATACAAGAACACACATTTTATTTATGTGTGCTTATCCAGTTATATTTCACGGTCTCCCTCACAGGGATCTCGTGGCGTTTCGGCACTAAACAAGGACAAACATCCTCTCAGACAGTCACTCTGCTCCCAGAAGCCCAGGTATAATCACCTGGATTGTCACTATGATAGCTGAAAAGAGGGCTGCACATTAAAAGCTCATTAAACTTTTCATTATTCCACACAACAGATGGGTATGATGAATAGATTCGTTCAATAACTGCATGCAGCCTTACGTGCCATTAATCAGCACCGGCCCACATGCTGTGGGACACAAATACATAGATGTGGAAATCCCTGCTGTAGCACTTTGTGCAGTCGCGCTCCTTTTTGGTAAAGCGATATGAATTTGGGAAGCTGAAAGCGTCAAAAGGTCAAAACCAAGTGACCGGAGGTTCATTCAGGACACTTTGTGAGCGTTATGTAACGCTGTCCTTCTGGTGTGATACAATCAGCGGAAGTCTGGACCCTCCCCTTGTATATGTTTACCTCTTTCTCAATGAAACACACGACTCGACACGTCAGAGTTTGACAAAAACAGCAGCCGCTCACTTCCCCTAAGAAGTAAACAGCCATGACATCACAATGACAGGACGATGCAAATTCCTGCATAGCAAAAACAAACTTTACAGTTTTGTTTGTTAGCTAAGCTGCAGCATGTGCTACGGACATGCAGGACATGCTGCGATGGGAAAGTTCAAACAGAGCAAAAGGAGTTCCAGCTCTGCAGAAATCAGCGTGTCTCTAGTGCTTAAACCAGATCCCACGGACACGTGACTCAGAGTAAAGGTTGTTTTGATGCACTGCATGAAAAATATCCATTTTAAGACTTGAAAAAGTGCACAGCAAACGTAAAATGCAAAAACACACATCTGTCGCCACAGTAATTCAACAGAGTTAAACAATAAACTCTCTTCTGTTATGACAACTTCTTATAAAATATACATATTTGTAAAGATGAGACCTTTTCAGAACCGGTGGTACACCATCAACAGAAGCCCACTGAAGTGAGTCACCAGCCTGTGAAGCTTCGCTCATTAACACAACAGTGTTGAGACCGAGTGTGTCTTTGTGTGTGTACTATCTATCTACCGAGACGTAAAACGCTGATAAAAGACAGCAGGCAACAGGTGAGCAAGCACTTCAGCACCTTCAGGCGATGAGATCTCAAAGCACTCGAGTCGCTGAAATGAGACGGAGGGAAGAGAGAATAAACAGACAGAGAGGAAGAGGAGAGCTGTGTTTGAGCCAGAGTTCGGGGTTAAGGCTAAAGTCTCCTGCACAGGCGTCCCGCGTACACACACACATCTAAATCCTGCCAAGGAAGCATCCAGCTGTCTCAGAGCACTGACCAGCTCACAGGGAGACATCCGAAAACAGAGAAAAGCCTCTTTGTATTGATCACCTCCCTGCTGGTTTTAACTGATGACACCATCAAGAGTCATCCTGGGCCTCCCATCACATTTTTGCTTCACTAGTTTTTCTCTACAGTGCAGAAAGATACAGAAAATACACCCTTATAAACACAAAAGGTAGAATGCCCATCTTTCTTGAGCTGTCAAAAGCTCTATATTAGATTTTAATTAAAAGCAAAGTCGTCAGATTACTTGATATTTTAGATAAACAAAAGCCCGTTCTTAAATAAGGAGGATTCAACTTTCAAAACATGCAAAATACAGTCTGATTTTACTAGAAATATAAATTTAAAAGCATCAGATTTTTTAAAACAATCCACTGAAATTTGAGATTTTGAGACAGTCTATTTCACGTGTGCTACAAAAAAAAAGGTTTTATTAAGCTAACATAGAGCTGCTTTTTCTACATTTGTCTAACTTTATTGTGATCCTGTTGCAACATGGTGCTAAAATGGATTCAAACTGAGGCTTTGTCCTAGCCTGGCAAGCCGTCCTATATATGTGAATATATAGTCTGGCCACGAACCATTGACAGCTGTCAGTCGTGCGGCAGGATCTACGGTTGTCTTTTAAACTGTCTGCACGCAATTGGATAGCGCTAGGACCAATCAGAGTAACGAACAACGTGACGTAATCACAGCGACGGAAAAGAGAGAGGCAGCAATGGCGTCTAACATCAATGATTTCTGTCGTTTTTGTATAAAAACGTGAATATCAGGTGTACTGGGACATTGCTCTACTTTGTTTGATAAAAATAAGAAGCTGCTAAGTATATCCGACAGACTTACGCACGTTGGAGTCTAAATAATCCAATGTTGATGACAAAGCCGTTTCAAACGAACGTGGTTCCTGAGCTGCCGCCATGTTGTTTGCGTTCACGGTCGCAGCGCTGACGTCATCGGCTACTCCCGCTCTGTGATTGGCCCACAATATAGAGCGCTGTGATTGGCCCAACCAAAACTATAGCGAGCTGTGATTGGACAGCCACAGCAGTGGATCGGGCTGCGAGGGTTCCTATGAAGCGTGCCTAGACCAAACCTTGCAAGGCAAGAATTTGGTCTAGTTCACTAGGCTAGCCTGGTCCACACGTAGCCAGGATTTCTTTTAAAACAAATATCCGCCCTCCCAAAAAATAGCGTCCACACTACCTCGTTTTTAGAAAAATCTCCATCCACACGTAACCGCATAAGTGCATTGTTAAGCACATTCATCGCCATGCCAGACCTGTAGGTGGCAGTAGTTCCCCCGATTCCTATCCATTTCGTCTTCCTGCTCAACTTCAACAAAACTTGAAACATGGCGCCTAGCTCACTTGTGTGGACCAATAAGGAGGTAGAATTGCTCTTAAATGTAGTTTTGGAGTCAACAAGCATAGAAAAGCGCTAGCACGATTGATAACGCAAGCACAGCTCTGAGGGCATCCATGTTGTAGCGTAAACACAGGTCGCACATGGGCCGTCAGCATTTTTGTCGCAGACAGTGACGTTGTGAAACCGAAAACTCCGGTTATTTCTGTCCACACGTAAATGCTTAAAACGGAGAAAACGCAAATCTTCACTTTGGCCGGAGTTTTTAAAAAGATTTGTTGCGTAAATCTGCGTTTTCGTGTGGATGACAGGCCGAATCGTAGAAAAATATCTTCGTTTTTGGGAGATACTCGGCTACGTGTGAATGTGCCTGCTCTGTCTTCTCAATCCCCAGTGAGTCGTAGCGGATGGCTGCTCATACTGAGCTGGGATCCTCTGGAGGTTTCTTCCTGTTAAAAGGGAGTTTTCCTTCCCACTGTCGCTACATGCTTGCTTAGTATGAGGATTGCTGAAAACACACTGACACTAGTCAGTGTCTTGATGCAATCTGCTGGGTTCCTTATATAGGAAACCTTTTTACTGACTGGCTTAATGAACTGTATTGGAATGTTTACTTTGTGAAGTGCCTTGAGACGACTCTTGTTGTGATTTGGCGCTATAGAAATAAACTGAATTGAATTGAATTACGTGTGGACAGGACCTAAGAGGAAATTGTAAACGTAAAGGTTTAAGCGTGAATTTTTAGCCGTGCTACGAATGTTGTTTTTCTGTATTTTGATATGTTGTTAATGTGGACATCTCTCGCCACCGTCCTGGGCTGTGGGGGTGTTGAAGTGTTTTGATGTAAATGGAGATGCTTTTCAGAGATGGACAAAATGTGAGTGGATGAAACTCTGTAAAGTTTTATGTGAGAAATGTACAAAAAAAATGCATCTTTTGGCTATCTCAAAGATTCTGTTATTTGTGGAAGTCTAAAAAAATTCCTTCACATTGTCTTTTCTCTGACCTTTTATCGAATTCATTCCCAAAGTACTGGAATAAAGCTATTTACTGACAAATACGTCCAACTGATGCTTGCTGGATGCAATTAATTTCATCCATCATGCAACTTTAGGAGGTAAATCTTTATTCAAAGACCCTTTTTGAACTGAATACGACGTGAGGAGATTGGCTCCTCTAGTACATGAGAGTTGGTCTTTAGAGACCAAGAATCCAATCTCAGTGTGCAACCAAGCAAACCATCCCCCACTGATTCGCTGGCAATTCCCAACAGGGCCACACACCAGCACGAGGTATTGATCTGAAAGATGACTGAGCAGAATCGTCCAGTCTCTTAATCCATGGCGCAGTCCCAGCCACGACTGTCACACACTCCGATTGTTCATCAGATTTAAAGCTTTCAGACGGTCTGCAGAAGGGCCCCCTGCCATCCATTTCAGCAGGCCTGGCAAGTAAAAACGGACTCGGCAAAGCCGGAACCAGAGGCTGTCAGGAGAGAATTAAACAGCCACACTGCCAGTTTCTCTCCTCGACTCTCGCTCTTTGCAACTGTTGAGAGCACGGCCACCCGCACAAACAAACGCCCCCTGCCAGAGTCCTGTTCATTAAGTCTGAGAGCAAACAAAGCCGGAAGCAATGTGAGAAACTTCTCTAAATCTAGCTGGTATTTCACCATTATTATTGTTTTTAATCTATGAAATTCACACTGTCCCATCTAAATGGCTTCAGAAATATATCCAAATGCCTAATAGACGCTTATTTTAAGCTTAGAAAAAAAGAACTGCAGACAGACCATGCTCAGACAGAGAGACACTTATCTAACTCTGAGTTTCTACAGTAAATCCCATTCATCTGGTTAATTTGATCACTTAGAGTGAAGTGGAACATCCCATCATGTCTGGGTGGAAAGTACTGGACGTCTGTAGTAGATGAACCCTGACACGAAGGCTGGACAGAAACATAATAGAGGCAGAAAGCAAGAGCTGCAGTGATGGAGGGAACTTGTCTGGATAGTTTAAAGAGACAGACGACATTCGTGTTGGAAAGTTCTTTCTTTTAAACCTCAATTAAACTTCAAATTCGAAACATGCTTTTTTCGTTAATACAATATTGTTCCTCAAATATATCATCTGAGTATTTGTGGAGAAGTGTCCTGGAGTCTTGTTCATGAGTCTTAATTGATTAATTGTTTCTTCGTCTTCAGTAATGAGGGCATTGGGCCAATCTGTTAAACCAATGAAGAAGGGGCTGAGCTAAAATCCAAAGCTCTGAATTTACTGATCCGGCTACAACTGACTCTTATCTTTGTTCATTAGATTAGGACAACAAACAAAAGAACAAGAACCCAGATACAAGCAACATAAATGAGCTTCCTCCGCAAGGATCAGACGTAGAAAAGACCTTTGTCATCCAGGGAAAACTCAGAGTAGAGCAGCTGCTCCTCATCGAAAGATGTAAGCTGAGGTGGATTGAGCATCCAACTAAAATGCTACCTAATGGCCTCCCTCTGGAGGTTTTCCAGGAGACCCTGGGGCAGATCTGAATCTTGCTGGAGGGATTATATATCCTCTCTGGACTGAGAAGTTAAAGAATGTCTCTGGGGAGAAGAATTTATTTAGCCCGGTAAGCCATCCGATATTCGTTCGTTTATTCGTTTTTCTCCATTTATCCGGGTCCAGGTTGCGGGGGTAGCATTTCAAGTAAGGAATCCCAGAAAGTCCTCTCCTTGGTCACCTCCACCAGCTCCTCCAGCAGGACCCCAAGGCGTTCCCAGGCCAAATTGGAGATGTACTTGCTCCAACGTGTCCTTGGTCGACCTGAGGGCTTCCTGTCGGCAGGACATGCTCGAAATATCAATTATTGCAAAACATATATTCTAAAGAAAACATTGTAAGGGTTAGGATTAGGGTTACTTAATGTAATTGTGTAAAAACGACAAATACTTACGGACATATCGTGTAGACTTTTATTTTGACACGTCTACCAGTGGAAATAACGTTTTTTTGATGCCCATTCTGATTGGTTGGTGAAATGCTACAGTAACCCCCACTAAGGTGTTTTTGTAGC
This sequence comes from Aphyosemion australe, assembly GCA_006937985.1. Taxonomy (NCBI): domain Eukaryota; kingdom Metazoa; phylum Chordata; class Actinopteri; order Cyprinodontiformes; family Nothobranchiidae; genus Aphyosemion; species Aphyosemion australe. Next base: position 6,637,807 of record SSNS01000002.1, read on the forward strand.
CCAAACCAAAACGCCCCCACAGCTAGCCCGACCCCGCTCACATACGGAGCAAAATCTTTTTGCAACCGGCTACGGTTGGTTTAGATTGATAGAATTTCTTGGTTTCCCTCCTAGAACTGTTATCCACAACCCGACCCTTGCAACGCCAGAAGAAAATGGTTGGACTGTGTACGACTGTTGCAATGCCGACACACTAATCTAAGAAACAGAGAAAAATGCTCAGCCCCTTTTGATGATGACCCCTTCACACATTTACGAACATCCTGGCAAGTGTTCACTAATGCCCTGCACTTGTCATGTGCATGTGACCAGGCACCTGGAACAGTCCTCTCCTCTGGGCAGAGACAGAACCAACTCAATCATCTGAGCTAAAACCACTCACAGGCTCAGCAAAGGACCTTGTCACACAATGCAAAGAAGCTCTAAGTGGACTAGCTGGCATCTGTAGCATGACACAGCATTCCATACCAGAGTGCACAGAGTGGAGTTGGTGTTGGGAGGGTGCATGTGTGTTTTCAAGCAGGAAGCATGCAGCACAATGTAAAGACAGGGAGGTTCAGGAAGGAAGGAAATCCTGCTTAAAAAATGGCACTGGAGACGAAAACTAAAGCACTGTAAGGGTCTGCTAGACAGGACAGAGAGAAGGGGACACGTTTCTACCATCATCAGATTTTTGAGAAAGCATTTCTGCAACTAAATGTATAACTATTTACTCAATACTGACCAGTGGTAAATTATTATGTCTCAATGCAGCAATGCTCGGCGGGTAGATGAAGGATTATCCAATATTTTGACTGACATGAGACTCAGAGCTGATGCAAGAGAGGGCTCTGCTACTGCTCCTCACTCTCATCCATCTTCAGGTTTCTAACAGACAAATTTACCTTTAAAATACGATCCTGATCCTGTTTATGCAGACACCCACAGCAGAATGCATTCACTGGCATTGCTTATGCAGGAGTGAATAAAACAATCATCCACTCATGTCTGATAAACAAGTAAGAAAATCCATAAATACTATCAGAAAACCATAAAATAAGACGGTAGCGCAGAAGTGACCGGTGCATCCCTTATAAAAATGTAGGCCACTTATGTAGAGGTGTGAAATTAAAATGCAAGTGTGCCACTTCATCGGTTCAGGGGTCTCACAAGAGGACAGCCTTACAATAAAAGCTGTCTGTATTCAAAGAGAGCTAATCCAATTAAAGAACAACAGTCAGAGAAAAAGAACATTTTACCTTGCTCTCCACTCACCTCGGCAAACTCACGTGTGTTTCTGTACACCTGGAAAATGACTGAATTAAGACAGCTTTTCATTTGCCTTGGCCTGTAACGGGAGTTCAAGATTCCACTCAGGTATAAGAAGACATGCAGCTCTGTAGATTAAGAGGCATCATAATGAACCTACTGCAGAGAAGGAAAAAGGTAACATCTTTTCAAAACGGCAATCAGCCACAAAGTAAGCAATGAAATTAGGTCTAAATTACCTAATTCTTATCAGTGTGGGTTCAAGACCACAAATCAACATGATCACTACAATAAAATCCCAATGGAAAGATGCTGTATTGGCAAATTTTGAAATAGTCCCTGTTTTTATCATAGATATGTATATAAACACTAGATGGCGAAAGCGGGAGTCGAGGGCGTAGCTAAGCATCTTACTTCAGACAATAGACGCTCCGCTCTCAATGGTAGCAGATGGAAGGTGAACAACTTAAACAAAAACACTCTTAAGTCGATGAAATATTGACGGATTTACAAGCGGTTTGCATTATTACAAACCTTATGACACAGGCTTGAGAGGATATACTTGCACATTTCTAAATTAACGGGCCAAATCCATCATATTTCACAGCCACATCTCTGGCGTTTATAACAAATCAAATCGTTTGAAAATCAGTTGAAAATTGAGCAAGTTAGTTATTTAAGTAGTCCATGCACCATTGACACCAATGTTACAAAAGGGGGCAGCTGTCTGAAGTAAGATGGCTGCCGCGTTGCTAAATCACACTCCATTGGCGAACAGCGCAGGTGAGTGTTTATATACATGTCTATGGTTTTGTAACGTAATCTTAGACACTGTCTACACTACTCCAGATATTTTTTAAACAAATATATTTTCTCGCCATTTGCAGAGGTGCAGAGACACGCAGCGCCATTATCCGTCAACGCATCGGCCGTAGGGCTGGGTAAAAAAATGGACTTAATCGATTTTGGATCGATTTCATATAAATTTTGCAAAATCGATTCATTCTAAGATCGATTTTTCCCCTTGAACCAGACTGACCTGGGACTGGATCTGCAGGCCCTTCCAGGTACAAATCTGTTCCAAAAACATGCTTAATGTGTACCACAAACTGCACATCTACTTAACGGGAAGAAGTTCGACTAAACGAGAGAAACGTCGTTTTCTACCTCAGCAACACCCAATTCCCACAATAAGCCGCTAAATGAAAATAATGTAAAAATGCACATATCAAGAGAAACACGCAGTAGCAATAATGAATAATAAAGACCAGACTAATTGAATTTAATCGAATCGTGATTAATCAATTCAGAGCCTTATGAATCGAAATCAAATCGATTTAGGAAATTGGCCACAATACCCAGAACTAATCGGTCGAATGCAATGGAGTGCACACGTATGTGATTGGTCAGCCCAACAAGATTATTTCTCCTTCGCTCCCGTTGAATTCAAGACGCAATGCATGCAAGATCCCAACAGTTTTGCACACAAGGACAAAGGCTGAATCCGAGACCGCGGTCTTGAGTCGGAAAAGGATGTAATACCTTCTCCAGGTCAGGGACGAGGTCCTGCCCCAAGTGGAGGAGTTTAAGTATCTTGGAGTCTTGTTCACGAGTGATGGAAAGATGGACGGATTGCTGCTGCTTCTGTAGTGATGCAGGCGTTGTACCGGTCTGTCGTGGTGAAGAGAGAGCTGAGCTGGAAGGTGAAGCTCTCAATTTACTGGTTGATCTATGTTTCAACTCTCACCTGTGGTCACGATCTTTGGGTAGTGAGTGAAAGAATAAGATTGCGGGTACAAGAAGCCGAAATGAGTTTTCTGTCTCTTTAGGGTGTCTAAGTTCTCCCTTAGAGATCGGGTGAGAAGCTCGGTCATCCAGGAGGGGCTCAGAGTAAACCTGCTGCTCCTCCACATCAAGACGAGCCAGTTGAGGTGGCTCGGGCATCTGGTTAGGATGCCTCCTGGATGCCTTACCAGAGGTGTCCCAGACACATCCAACCGGGAGGAGACCCAAGGGAAGACCCGGGACACGCTGGAGAGACTATGATTCTCGTCTGGCCAGGGAACACCTTGGGATTCCCCAGAAAAAGCTGGCCCAAGTGGCTGGGGGAAGGGAAGCCTCGGCCTCTTTGCTTAGGCTGCTGCCCCCGCGACCCAACCCCAGATAAGCGGAGGAAAATGGATGGATGGAAAGTAAGGCACTCTAATGGAGATTTTTGTGAAATAAAGTTGCACCATTCCATTTTATAGAGAGAAAGTGGAACCCCCCCACTACCACTGACGCTGTGTGTAACAGGGGAAAAGATGGAGGTAAGCAACACTATCATCAGTTCTAAGAAAGGTAGCAATTAAAGAATAAAGATGAGAGCAATCAAGGCTGAAAGAACAGCCCTTCTCATAAAAGTTTCTCATTATAGAGACTGATTTTACACAACAAACGTTTAGAGAACAAAATGATACTAACTTTATACACATGGATAGCACATAAGAGTTTTTGTGTTTTTGACCCAAAAATAACCCTTTTGTCTAATGTGCAGAACAGAGAAGTGAGCCGAATGTTGCCTCTACCTTTGACACACAGGAAATAGATGAGAACAAGGGGCTGTGACCTTTGGGATCATCTGTGTCCAGAGGATATGAACCCCCTCGGCTTCCCACCTCAACACGACCCCAGTCTGGACAGCTCGTATATTACTAGGAAAGAGAACACCTCTCGCCTCATTGGATGCTGATAAAATGATTAACCCATCCAGGATGTAAACAAACCCAGAGAGCAGGAGAGAGACGTAGAACGTCCAAACACAAATACACACAAGCAGGGTTTGGTTTACTACCTGAGTCCCAAGGACCCAATAAATGCCTCTTCCCTGTTTTGTCCATTAGGTCCGAGTTTCCAACTTCCTGTTGTTGATTTTGCAGAAACAACACAACTGATGAAGAAGTGGCATGCTTCACGTAAAGCTGGGACATGATCATGTATTTTAGGGAAAAGACCAAACAAGGAATCCAAGGTTACAACATCAAAAATGATCATTTTCAATTGAAGAAAGGGAATAAAAATGTTTTTAACATGACTCTCGCATCACACTGGCTTTTGTTGGAGCAGCTGAGGGACCACTTAATGCGCCGCAGCGCTCTTAGGAATATATTAAGCTAACTTGTGGCTCAGATCTTCCTCCAGAATCAGGACATGAAAGGTTTCCCCCACTGCAACTTTTATCATTAAGAGTTTAAAACACGAACAAATGGCTTTCCGTGACTCTCTATGAATGGTTGAGTCTGAGAAAAACGACTTCCTTTGACAGCCGAAAACGAAAGAAAAGCTTATTAAAGTGTCTGTTTACATTAGGTCCAGATTTGTTCTACTGTTAAAAACTGACTGCCGGCTCGCAGCGGTCCAAGATAAACACCGGCGTACACCGCCGCCCACAACCCTAAGCTATATTTGTTCACGATGCAGGAGATATATCAGATACGTCCTTCTTCTGCAAGATTTAGCATAAAAAAGGGACCCAAACCCAAACAAAAGTCTACATTTTCCTGTGTCAACACCTTGAAGATGCAATCTACATACTTTCCCACAAAACAAAGAACAAGTACATAATAGGCCAAGCTTGTCCCGGGACCAAATCTCTCTAATCACGCCGCTTTCCACCACCTGAACACTACTGTATGCATTAGGAGAGTTATTGTGTTTAAGGTTCACGGATCAGCCGAGGCGATCTCTGCTCTTCAGTCCAGCTCTGCCAACTGACCGGAGCCTCATTGTTCTGCAGCGTTTCCTAACCTCGGAGGAATTCCTCCTCCAGGAAATATGGCTTACAAAAGCCCAGCGACACACAGAGACCACCGCTTCTACCCTTCACCCTCCTGGCACTATCTCCTCTCTGATCTGCTTTTCCCTTTCCACCCCTTCTGGCAATATTCGGCCTCTCCCTCCGCTGGTACTCGGAATCCTCCAGGATTAACCGGCCCTGGAGCCGAACACAAGGGAGGGGTGTCCATTCTGACCTCTACACATACTGAAACTTGTGTTTCGTAGCTGGTTCTTGTTTAGGAAGCGAGTGGGAGGGAGGTGTGTGCTGGCTGAATCAGATGAAAGTCTTCAAATGTGACCCCTCTCTGCAGTAGGGCTACCCTTTGATCATCCTAAATGTCTTCCAAGGATCTCCAGGAATACACAGCAGCAGATTTGTTTCTTTGCAATCTAACTTCCTTATCAGGATCACCATCCAGACCCACCAGCACAGAGCTAAACCAATCATTCACGGCTAGATCTCAATCTGATGCTTCCATCCGAACATTCCTGACCAGAACAGAAGGGCCGTGAGAGGATCAGTCACCTTTGAAATGAATTCCAGTCCCCGCTCAACAGGGGACATAGTAGCGCTGCATTCCCCCCGAAGCCCCGGCACCAGGACGGAGAACAAATCCCCTCATGTAATCGCATCGTTCATTTCTCCAGTTCCCCCAACTGGAAACATCTGGACGAAGGTGGCAGCGACTTAAACTGAATTCATCCTCTTTCAAATGCTCAAACTCCGGCCATCAGTAAACAAAAAAATAATAAAAATTACACAACAGTTGTTTGCAACCTCACAGCATCCTGCTTCAAACCGCTGCACTCCCGCCTCTCTTTGAAGTTGGGTGCTATTTTATGCAAAGCCATTAAACTGACAGCGTGCGACTCCAGTGATGCAACAACCAGGTGTTTCCCTGCAGCCTGTGAGACTAGAGAAGTGGTGCCAAGACCTGAAAGGTGGTTTTCATTTGAGCCCACCTGTGCTGCGTTTAGGCAGGCCATATGCACTGATTTGGGTGATGTGTAATGTTTGGGGTGCAGAAGTAATCCTGCATGGAACTGGAACTAGTAGCCCATTCCGTTCTGGTCACTATTTCAATCATTTTTGGTGTTTTGGGTATAATATTCATCCATTCTGATTGTGTTTTCAGTTTTTTTAAGAATGTGGCACAAATGTGACAAGTTCATAAGCCTGACAACCCCAGAGAGCCTCAAACATCCCACGAGAAGAGGATTAAGTAACGCTTCTTTGTGACTGCTCTTCCAATTTCACACTTGCAAACTAAAAGGTTAAGATCTTGATCAGCAGAATGGCTTCTCAAAGTATTAAAGACTTCTAAATACTGATGGAAATCCTCACAAGACAGCAGCGTGCAGGGATTGTGCAGGATTACATGCCACACTTCACTGGTGGTGGTGGTTGCTCTGCAGGTTGATGCACCATGCATACTAAGCAAGGTTTTTGATCGTTTGATCGAGGAAGAAATGCAGTTTTTGGTCAGTTTTAAATCGGTTTCCACTCACCGAGAGGAACTCAAGCGTCCCAACATAATCCCGTTCAGTCTTTATTAGCTCATTTAGGACGCACACTCGCAGCCGGAGCTGTTTCTCCAAGTCCTTCCCGCTTTCCGCCCTGTGTTCACCTCTGCTCTCCTCGGTCATGGTGCTTAGAAATAAAATGTCAAAAAAGAAAAAGTTATTTCCTCCTGCAGCTCACAGTTTCACATCAGAGAGGGGGGAAAAGCCGCGGGCTTCAGATGAGACGGTGGGGAGTTCGCAGCATGTTTAAAAACTACATGCGCAACCGGTGTCTGTGCGTCAGAGTGCGCAGAAAGTCAGGAACGCGCGGAGTTGCGAAAAGTTGGTAAAAAGTTTAAAAACTGCAAGGAGGAGGTCTTAAAGTTGAGTCCATGTGACGCCACAATCCTGCATCCTGCTCCAGCGTCCCAAGTTTTAAAAAGTAGAGGACCAGGGTCAAGTTAATCAGCTGTTCGCGACAGTTTCCGTTGGTTCTTTTCAAAATAAAAGCACAATCAGCTGTTCGTGATTAAAAACCCTTATTCTCAATAAACTTTTTTTCACCAGGTGGTTTGATTAGAAAGAGTGGAATGATATAAAGTATAAAATATATGTTGTTTGAACTTCCAGAAGGCTGCATTCCATTTCCTCAAGCGTCCCTCACTAGTGCATGTGTGCTTTTGTTTTGGTTTCAGATCAAAGTGTGTGACACGAACGAGGTTTATCACAAGCACAATTATTGAAAAGATGTTTCAGGTTACACACACGTTGTGGTACTGCTTTGGGCTTTATTTTGAAAAGTCATTTCCTGTTATTTACATTTAACCTGACAGATGTGAGTCCTGATTGTGTGCAAAAAGTTGGAAAAATATAAAATGTGAAAATGTACATAGAATGACAGCAGCGATCAGGAGACTGTGTCCTAAAGGTGTCTTAAAATCTAAAGAACAGGGCCGGCCCAAGCCTTTGAGAGGCCTGAAGCAGGTTTTCCTACGAGTGTTATTTAACTGCAGGATGTTAATTAAACTATTTGAAAGCAACAGTAGCAGAAAAACACCAAATTTACAGTAAACAAGCTAAGTTTACTATTTTTTTGTTTTTAAAAATTGAAGCAGATGTGAATAAGATGTGCAATCACTACAAAATATAACCAAAAGGCACATAAATGACATTGTATACAGAATAATATATCAATTATTTATCCGTGTGAATATAATTTAGTTTATATTATTTATAGTTATTTTTAAAATGTACGCGCCATCTTGGTGCTCTTGAGGGGGCCCTGGTGGTGTGGGGGCCCCAAGCAGTCGCTTAGTATGCCTAGGGCCGGCTCTGCTAAAGAATACTGATACATAACCCAAAATAACAAACAGTTATGAACAAATAGAAGAAAAACTAATGAACTAATCAAAGTAAAACAACCAAACTGCAACATTTGGTGGTTTTCCTTTGGATTCAGGTGACTCTTTCACTCATTTTTCGTTTCTAACCACAACAGCTGATTGCTCAACTTACTAAATCAGGGAAAATTGACAAGTGAAGATTTCCTAATTTGCAGCTGCTGCACATCCTGCTGAAAAAAACAGCATAGACCAGCATCTGTTGTGTTTTGGTGCTGGTGTAGCTGGTCCAGCATGCAATACTAGTCCTCCATGGTATGCTGGACTAGCATCCCATCCTGGACCAGCTACACCAGCACCAAAACACAACAGATGCTGGTAACGCACATCTATGCTGGGTTTTCAGCAGGACAGTGCCTGAAAACTAAACTAAAATAAGAGGTGAAAATCCACAAAGACCTGAAAAAAACCTGCAAAATGCTTTAGTGCATCACTGATTGGGGTGCCGTATTATAAATTTCAAAGAACAAATTATAGATCAAATCCAAAACTTAATGATTTCTCCTTTTACCAAATGCATCAACGTTCACCACATTCATCTAGGATTTTTTGTTTGCTTTTAGGACGGGGGTCATGTTGCTAACAAACAGATTGACTGCTTCCAGTCCTGTCTCGGCTCTCAGCTTTGTGGAGGAACAAATAGATCTGAGGCACAGAATGAGCTGCACTGTGTGAGACCTGGAGTCTTTCTTCTCCCATATTGACCACCACTCTTTAACAGACTGCCCCTTTGCTTCTTAGTTTCCTCGCTGAGCGTGTGAGAGCAGAATCAGAAAACCCTCATTATCAGAGGAAGTGAGTCGCAGGTGGTGAGAGAAACAGGAGGAAATGTGTTTACAGGCATGCTGAAATTCGACTGGTTCTTAAGGAGGAAACCCTTCTTTTATTTTGCAATTTAACTTGCAAGAGATTTTTTGCAACCACTGCAAAAAAAGGATGAAATTTTTCATTTTGATGTGCAAAAATGTTCCAAAATTTTCTGCAAAATGCAGTGTTTCTTTTTTTATTTCTCTGCAGTTAAACAAATGCTACAAGCACAGTGATATGTAATTAAACTCACTGTGTTTAATTGGAACAGAACCTCCTCTCTGTGGGAGGTTAAAGCCCAGTGCAGCCTCCCTTTTGCTGCTCCTCTCCAAACAGACGCTTGTTCACATGTTGGTGTTAAGTGTTTGTATATTAAATTAGAGGCAGAGCCATTATCCAGCTGGGTAAATATGAATGCAAGCGACACTAAAACCAGCTTTAGAGGTGATTTAACTGGAGCCACAACAACGAGCCGGGGATTACCATCTCAACTAGTGAGGATTCGTCTGAATCCATTTAGAAAGTATTCACGCCTGACAATCCCACAAAAAATAGATGTTTGTCATTTACAGAGATTAGTGGGGTGGGTGAGGATGTAAATGTTGATATGTGCTACACTCTGTGGCTCAAATAGGGTAACTGCACATTTTTGCAGCAAATTTGTTGTAATTCCTTTCTGCTGCCACCAGAGGGCGGTGTTGTTTTTCCACAGGAATGATTCCACTGTAAACCAGCTGTAAATGAAATCTCCTCACATAATAAACATCAAATTATCATTTACTTGCAATAATCTAAATTTTGAAAGGCAATGTTTTAAATCTAGTGATATTTATATTAATTAAATAAGACAATCAAAACAGTTTAAAATGACTTTGGTTTGTGGAAATGAGTTGTTTACTAAAACAGGAAATAATCCAACATGAGCATAATATTAGATATTGTGTTCACCACATGAACCAAAATTCCAAGAAAGCTCTTGTGTATTTTTTATTTTATACTTAAAGCATTAATGTATAAGTAAACAAACCACCAATGTTTTTATTTGTTTCTGATTCCTTTTATTATAATAAAAACACTTGACGTTTTTAATAAAAAACACTTTGCATCCAAAATGCTTAACTCAAATTTGAGAAATACAAAAATTTCAGAAAATTACATTTCAGTTATTTTAAATTTTATTTCTAAATTTATTTTAGAATTTTTTTTTCCGCCTGTTGCTGTCTTCACAAAAAACTATGGAGATATAAACTTTTTTTTAAATGGTGAGCAGCAGAAACATATACCGGTATACAGTTTTTAATTCTGATTATTTCGTAATTAGTTGTATATTTTTTATTGGTTTTTACACTTATGTCTTGATGAAATAAGGTGAATTTATGGTTTTAGTGAACATTAACATGATTTATTAAGAACACTGGTCTTCCCTGGGGGGCCAGCAATTTTCTAGGGTGCATGGCCACCCCTGGCCACCCCTTGGGTCTGCTACTTGGAGAAACTCGTGTTTCTTCTACGTCTATAATGCTAGACTCCAGAACTCTGATCATTAACTGGACACCAGTTTTGTTTAATGTAAGAGGCTAAAATTGCCACACTTCAGTACACTGTAAAATCTGATTAGTTAACCTTACTTGACAAAAAATGTGCAAACCAATTGCACTTAAAATAATAAGTACATGGGAGTAGGTAAGCATGTGTTGGAGACACTAATACCTACAAAATAAAATGCACTTAAAGTTAATATAACTAAGACAAACAGTACTTGGAAATGTGATTACTGAACTTGTATTTTCTGAGTTGAATATACTTAAGCAGTATTAACAATAAGCAAACTTCTAAGTACTTGTACTGGTTTGCCTTAGTAACAACAACTTGCATGTACTTTGTACACATTAGTGGCTCCAACACATATTACCTACTCATGTGTACTTAATATTTTAAGTGGGTTGATAGATAAACTAATTCTGGGTCATATGTGCACTCACAGCTCTGCTGAGGGCCCCATAGTTTCACCAAACCTCCGCTCATCAACACCAAAACCAGCAAAAACCTCGACTACAAGGTGGTCAAAGAGCTCTTTCACTCTACTCGATGCTGTCTGAGAAAAAAAAGATGATTTACTGGCCTTCTCTTGCAGATCGCTGGGATAAAAATTTAAAATGTTGCTTGGGCTTTAACGTCTCAGCTGACCGCAGCAGTGCCACACACCCAGGAATGCAGTCCTGAGTATTAAAAACAACATCAAACTGACTCCAGGCGGTTTGTTACTGAACCCAACATGTTCTGCTCAAATGGCCAGCCAGTGTAATAAGCTCTATGTGGCGGTTCTTCACTATACCTCCCTGAACACGAGGGCAAACCGAGCGTGTCATGAATATGCTCCTGTGTGCAGCTGCTGCCCAGCTTCATGGTTCCATGTTGTTTCTACCTTCGTCAGGACGCTTTCCCTTAAACCGTTCAAACTGAGGTTTGAAGAATTTGTTTTCCTGTAAGAGGTGGGTTTTCATCTGCCGTTTAGACTAATAATGAGCACATTCACCATCTGAACTTACATCAGCATGGAAGCACATTTTCAATCTTTAATGCTATCTGGTACTTTTAGGTGAGATGTGAAAATATCGGATTATTTTTTATTTAAATTTTTATTTTCAAAGGTTGATCAGGAAACATTAAATAACTGTTTTGGATTAATAATAGAGGTTTATTTTAAACTAAACATTTCAAGCATTAGAGAACAGAACTTAAATCAACAGGTATTGAAATAAAAATTCTCTAAATTTCTCTGTTTGTTTTATTAAGATGGAGCCAAGCCTTTAAGATAAGGCAATAAAAAAAAAATAGAAAAGACAAAAAGACAAAAAATGTTTTATATCAGAGAAAATTTAGGCAACTTTAAAGGAACTAGAGGCAGGAAAAAAGAAACGATGCTCACGAGCGACGCGCCCGGCTCTGCGAGTAACTGCAGCCCAGCACGGGAGCGTGCACAGACGGCTATGTTACACAAACACAAAAATACCATTACCTGACCCTCTTCACACGCTCTCACGCCACACCTCCAATATCTCACGCTGAAAAGGCAACTCCCCGCCGCTCTCACGGACAATTGCGGCGAAGCAATCCACGCTGCAGCCCTGATCACAGCTAATGCTACTACTGTAGCATGATCACAGCTAATGCTACTGCACGCTAGCTCTCTCTGAGTCATCGGTGAGGTCAGATCATTGTCATCATCTCTAAACACACAACCTATAATGTTTCTTACCTGCTCACTAGGAAATGAGCCATGGCAGCATCCTTTTTGAGTCCCAGATATAGTTGAAGCAGCCTCCATTCGTCAATCACGTATCCGATATAGATTCGGGTCCCTGCCTGTCTTTTACCATATTTGGTTTTTGACTCACGAGATGCCGCTGAATAAACTTCCTTTGTGCCACGCTTGGTCGTTTGCTGGTTGCAGTAGAATCCATTCCCACAGTTCTTCTTTAGGAGTTTGGCGGTTGGCAAGCAACTTAAGGTGCAATAGCGCCACCTACCGATCTGCAGTGTCGAACACATTTTCTTTCTGTTTTGAAGCTGTGAACGCGCAAGCAGTGTCAATTGACGCCACATCCGTAGGGCAGCGCGGGAAATTCGTGACCGAACTGCAGCGCATTTTGCAGCAAACAGCCTGTTCAAGAAAATGGAACGATACATGGGTGGCCTCATTCTTTTTGGTTTATAACGCTACATCACCCATTAGCTTTGAAAAAATGAACATACATGTTTCATTTTTTACAGATTTTTTAAAGATCCTGCCTCTAGTTCTTTTAAAAGAAAAAATTCAAACAATAAAACAAACATCGTCTATATTATCAGAAAAAACAGAAATTTAAATTCTTTATATCCTCTAGTCTGCAGTAGGCCTATGTAACTGTAGCAATCTATTGTGCTGGGATCGATTAGTTTAGTCTGCTGAGATCTGTGTGTGTTTGGTCTGTTCTGGTGGAGCACCTCATGGTGCTTAAAGTAAACCTCTTCCAACTCGCTCTCGTCTGGGATGAAAAAGTTCTACATCCTGCTGCTCCAGCAGTGATGCAACATTCACGAATGAATTGAATCTTTTGAACAGGTCTCCAAAAATGAACGACGAAAGCCACGTCCTTGTAGAGAACCGTTCATCTTGTCTTCCAGTAACCCCGCCCTTCATGTACATCGGCTTACACTAAACATTCGCCCACGGGACATTGGCCAGACATGTCACTCAAATAACCCGTTACCTACAGCAGGGGGCTAAAGCTACACAAACATTAGTCGTTAGCGCAGCATGGATGATTAGCTGTTCATCAGTTCTTTATATCGAGGTTCTATCCACCCGTTCTCAAATATATTTTACTGTCGTTTATGGCCAAGCTCTAGTTCAGCTCTTCCTGTAGACTAAAAGCTATTTCTCTGAACTGAGGCTGTTCGTGAAGCTACAACAGGCTTTTTTTATTATAATTTTTCTCAGAAAAACTTTAAGTTTGACTGAAGTGAAACGTGCGTTTGGGGTTCAGCATAATTGGTGTAAAACAGGTGGCGCACTGTTGACTCTGGGAGGGAAGCATGTGAAAAATGCGCCGCAGCCACGCAGTCACAAAAGGAGAGGCCGACGGTTGACTTAGACATTTAATCACCGTGTCGGATGATAAGTAGAGGATCAAAGGGAGGGACAAAAAGCCTGGAATAAAAGGAGACATCTACAGCTTAACGCAGAGGAATTCCTGGTGGATCAGAGCCAAGGTGCTGACAGATACCATGGCTGGTTGGGACACTTCAAACGAGACAAGATGCGTAAAGTCAATGAATGTCACTTTTATTCAGGATGAGGGTTGCTGCTACATGCAGATATGAGATGTTTCATCAGAAAATCAAAGTTGTGTGGATTTGCGCGCATGACATGTTCGCATTCAACTTTCCCTCCAGACCACGTGACTCTAGTCCTCCTCATTAAAAAAAAAAAAAAACACGGCTAGCCCTCAGATCCCTCCAAAGCTGCAGGAGAATTGGTGGATGTTACCACCGTGCGCCAGGACAGAGCCAACCGGGAGCGCAGCCTGTGCGCACCAGCGGTGCGGAGGACGCCCTCAAAGCGACGCTTTGGAGTTTGACCTTCATCTTTGATCCGGTGGTCTGGGACATACTGGGATGGCTCTGGAGCGCAGCAGAGCCCTTCGCGCCTCCGTTTTACTGGCGTGTGTGATAATCTGCAGCAACGTGCCATGTCCCGTCGCTGCGTCTCTGTACAACAACCGCTACGCAGGGTGAGTGGCTCGTTCTCTGCGATCAAAATCAGGAAATGAAATGTGCAGTTGATTTTTTTTGTGCAGTTTTTTGCGTATGTGCTCAAAAACTACATCACTTTTGCGCAAATTTGCTGCTAAAACATCCTTAGACTCTGACTGCAGGTGTAGTTGCCTCACAGAAGTAATCAGATTACTTTTGAGGTGTTATAAATTGAAAGGGGTATTATTTAAAAAAAATTACATTATAAAATATCACAAAAATGCAAATAAAATAAAAGAATTCATGCAAAATTCTTTTGATGCACTTCAAAGGAAAATGAGCGCATCGCTGCTTTGTGTTCCTGCACATCTGTGCAAACAGACATGTTCTTTACAACATGCTCACAATCTGCACGAAAGGCACATCTAAATAATTATAAGCACCTTGAAACGTCTGACGATTACCTTGAATTAAAGTGTAAAAACAACACAGAGAGACAAGAGCTTCTTGGTTTAAAGGCCAGATTGTCTTTAAAGTAAATTGCTTCCATCCTGGAGACTTCTCTGCTGTGAGAATCAACAGGCTGACAAGTTAAAGTCGGTTTATCTCAGAAATCCCTGTGGCTGGAGGCTGGAAAGCTAAATCTTTGCCAGGCTGAAGCGTGAAGGAAAACACTGTTATCTTATCACAGAAAGTTGGAGAAACTGTTGGAATTGGTCTGTAGACCAGAGGTACAAAACTAACATAAAAATGTGTATATTTGAAAAAAACTCTGTTAAATGAAGTTCTGTCCTTCAAGGGGTTCCCCCTCCTGCTGCCTTTCTTCTGTCAGTTGTGCTTTTATAGAAAAGAGGTATTTATTTTCTCACAGTGCACTTTGGTCACCCAAACAAGCAGTCTGTTAATGCAGGACACCTGGACCCTTTTGGGTCCTAAATGTCCTCCTGCCACTTTGGTTTAATGGATCCCAGCTTCCAGGATTTGGATAAAGAGTGGACATTCGCTCAAACCACAGAAAACTACTGACTTTTATCAAACGGACGGAATGACTGCATTTTGATTTGAAATAACACTACATTCTTAAAGGGGAAATAAAATGTTTGCAGCACAAGAAAAAGGGTGTTTTGCAGCTGCTCTACGTAGCGTGTTATTTTTTTCATAATAATAATAAATTAACAGATCTAATTGAAAATAAACTTATTTTTCTTGACTCAAAGTGATCGTTGAGAGCTTAAGGAATGTGTTTCTGTGGAAAGGTTATGAGTATTGCTATAATCTCTGTTAAAGGCATACTATGCAACTTTTTCATATTTTTAAATCATTTTCTTGAGCCAGTACGTGCTAAAATAAACATTTATGGGGTTAATTAAATGTCGCTCAGACCCCCACCGCCCTCTGTGGCCAGAATACCACACTTGCAACTTCAGAGTGGCGGTCTGGTCCCTGCTGGACTTAGTAAAGTGGAGCTGACATGCCTGGTGCTGCAGTCTGCTTCCAGCATGTTTCCTGCATGTTTTAGATCATGGACACAGCTGATTTGTTTGATTTAGTGATGAACCGCTCCTGTAGACACTAATGAAGGCTGAGGAGACGTTTCAGCAGTTAGATTAAGGTGTTAAAAGACGAACGCACAGCGAGGAGATAAGTTTC
This sequence comes from Aphyosemion australe, assembly GCA_006937985.1. Taxonomy (NCBI): domain Eukaryota; kingdom Metazoa; phylum Chordata; class Actinopteri; order Cyprinodontiformes; family Nothobranchiidae; genus Aphyosemion; species Aphyosemion australe. Next base: position 6,653,469 of record SSNS01000002.1, read on the forward strand.
ACTTTTGGTTTCGCTAACGAGCACTAGGGGGTGCTAAAAGCAAGGCAAAACAAGTGTCCCTTTAAAACATCTCTTTCAACATCCTGAGTTTAAGGGAGCAGAAATGAGTTCTGATTGGATTGATGAGCTAATGGCTAGGCAATAACAAAATCCAATCATTTGAAAACAACTTTAAGGGAGTCATAAACTTATTACAATAAACTTGCTGCGGTCTTTAGTATGAATGAGTGAGTGCATTGTGAGTCATTTTCTGGGGGATAAAAGCTTCTGTTTCAGGGAGTAGACGTTAGTCTGCAGAGTGGGAGGGCAGAAAACGGCAGGAGTATGAGTCGTACTTATTTATATTAATTATATGCAAACATCTTGCCTCTGATTGGCTAACAGCAACACAACTTTTCTGTTATCTCCGTTTGCTCTTTCTTGGGGAAAAAATGCAACAATGATGTGTTATCTCCACAAATAACACAAGCCTGAATGTGTTTCACCATGTTGTAGCATTGCTATTGCTAATGGTTAGCTTCTACTAGCCAAGATGCACTTTGCTCTCTTCTGGTTGCTAACTCAACAGCCTTCATCGCTCGCTACCTAAGGTGGGTTAGTCCATGAGTGCAAATTTTACACTGACGTAGAGCTGTGTGACTGCCCCCTCTATTTCCGGCGGCTAACGCAAGCGATATGTGTTATTTTCACTGTTAAGCATGCATACGCAACTCAGAGTCACCGATGGGATTTCAAAAACAACAAGTATTATACGTCTTTCAGCTAGTCTCACCTTTAATTTAAAAAATGTCACAGCAGTTCATTCAATACTCTTTTTAATCTGTACATTTGTTGTTTTTTAAATATAATTTAAAGGTTATTAATAACAAACATTAGCAGCAAGGCTAGCTAAAACCATCTCCGGTTGGAATATCAGAATATTTCTGCTAAAATAAAGTAAAATTATTGTTTGTGCGAACTAATATGAAAGAGGTTAGAATATATGACTAAAAACCAAGTGCTCCACGCGTCAGCCATGTTGGTAGGTGCTCTCAGCTGAAGGACATGGAGCACACTACTCAGCTGAACAATTTAATCAACTGAGTAGTAGTAGTAGTAGCTTATTCCTTGTTTTAGGTTAGAATATGTTAGACGGCATAAATCCATCTTGTAAGTGCAAGTACAGTGCCTAGCTGTTAGCTCATCAATCTGATCAGAACTAACCACTGTTTCTCCACATGGAGGTTGTACATAAAGCTATCTACAGCAGGTAAGACAGTGACTGTTCATATCCTCTCCACAGAAACTCACTTCAAAAGGTCTGAACTGCAGCTTCGACAAAATAAAAACCAAATCTTCAACATCTCAGATCATGGCTGAAATCTCTTCTAGCCAAAACATTATGTGGGGAGATAAAACCCAGTATGAAGTAACTATGTATGGTTTAATGTAAACAAACACTTTGTGGAATGTCTGAATAAAGTGAGACATTTATTCCCAGTATGGGAAAAAAATCACATCTAGTTAGAATTAAACTTTACAAAACTGATAAATATTGATTTATTTTTAAGTAAGAAAAAGTTTGAGTTTGTCATAAATGTTTTCTACACACATCGGTTTATATTTACACATCTCCTGCACAGAAATGCTTGAAAGCAGCAGCTGCATCAGGTGCAACTGCAGAGCTGTATATTTAATCCCGTAATAACATCTTAGCCAGGTTGTTTGAATGGACTTGGGCTCTGTCATCTATAGGATCCTGAAACAGGAACCATTCATTTTAACATCTAACACCTGCTGGTCTAAGTGTCACCTTCAGTTAGACACAAAAGAGAGATTTATCGCCTAACTTCATGGTTGAGATGCTTTTTAAATAACGCAGAAACTGGATCAAAGCGGACTGAAATGCTGTTAAATAAATTATTTTTTTATTCTGTTCCTGCAGTGATCAGGTCTTCAGGATTACTCCGAGGAATGCCGAGGAGGTGCAAATCCTCAAGGAGCTCCTGGGACACGTGAAGGTCGGCATTTACGCTATTTGAGCAAATCTTTGTTTCAGAAGTACAGATGAGCCAACCCAGGATGGTTGGGACAGTGAAAGACAAAGCAGAGAGTCGACACGCATCTGTCACATTTTCACTGGAGGCTCAGTAATCATTTCAATAAGAAAACCCCACCAGAAAAATGGGAGTGGATCTTTTTTATTTTTTTAAGTGTTTGATGAACATGTGTTTCAAAGATACAGAAATCAGACGGGAACCCCCGGAGGAGACAAAAGAATCCCCGTTTTTCCTCCAAAGTCATTTGGAATTAATTATCCACCAGCATCAGGAGCAACAGCCTCTTCCTCCTCCTCACAGTTACTCCACTGTTAGCTAAGCATGAAGGATAACAGCTCAAGAGCTGCTTGTTCAGATGATTTAAATGATCGAAACTGATTCTAATGAACAAAATATTACTGGAGCACCAAAAAGCTGCAACATCTGAATTGATTGTTTTATTTAATTAGATTTTTCTTCTCTTGTATAACTGCTTCAAATTGTAATTTTCATTATCAGATTTTCATGGTTTGTTTTACAAATCTGTTTTTCCTTTTCTTGATTTTCTTCTTTTATTTTGAAACGACACTTCTCAGAGTGCTCTGTGGCCATCTCCGAGTTTCAGTCCTCCACTGCCTCCCTCACCCATGGTGTCCCACAAGGTTCTGTGCTGGGCCCTCTACTTTTCCTCCACTATCTGCTTTCTCTTCAATACATCCTGAGCTCTTTTAAAGGAATCTCCTACCATCTTTACGCAGATGACATCCAACTGTACATCTCCTTTAAGCCCCATGAGATGTCTAAGCTGCAGCTGTTGCACAGCTGCTTAGACTCTATAAAAACTGGATGGCTGGGAACTTTCTACAGCTGAATGAAGATAGCCTGAGATCCTCATCTGTGCCCCAGACAAGCTGGTTCCCAAGGTCAGCTTGCTTCTCACACCAAACCCTCTGTCAGGAATCTTGGTGTGACCTTTGACCCAGCTCTCACCCTGGATTCTCATGTCAGTGAAGCTCCTTGTGATTTTTACCTTGAGAGGTGCTATATAAAAGATTTTCTTCTTCTTGTGTTACAATTAAATCTATTTCTCTATTATTGACTAAGAGCATAAAAGTAAAAAAATAACAGTTTAAAAACTGTTAAGCAAATGTAATTAAATAAAAAAAAACACCCAGGTGAAAATATCTCCTATTAACTCAGACTCTGGCTCAACTTTAGATTTATTTATCAGAGTCCATTGGTTCTGATGAAGAAGAAAGACATGATGATGCAAGTCCGACTTGTGTTTGCACAGCTATGGACACGTGTCCTCTAGTTTAACCACACTGTCATGGCTACAGTAAAGTTTATATCTTCAGGCTACAAGCGAGCTCTGATGAATAAACAAAAGTATATAAAAAAACAATTTGATTAAAAATTATGCAAAGAAAAACAGCAAGTTTTATACTCAAATACAAACAGTTTTGAAAATACAAACCTAATAAAACGTCAGCCACAAACATCATCTACACTGTAAAAAATACATAATTTTACAGTAAAACGCCAGCAGTTGTCGCCAAAAATAAATTTCATCATAAAATTAAGGCTAAAACATTTTCATTTTCAAACATTTTTTAAAATTCATCATTCACTGAAATGTTCCGATTATTTTCTGAAAGTTCTATTTTGGAAAAATATTTGCCAACATTTGCACACACAGATGCTGGCAAAAATATTATTGTCCACCTTTCAACTATTTGTTTTTCTTACCCATTTGCTGCTTCTCTATTTTAAGATTCTTTTGTTTTTCTTGCAGAGAAGTGGCTTCTTTGCTGCCCTACATGACACCAGATCAGGCTCCAAATATTTTTCATGGCAAAAAAGCAACATTTCAGTTATTTAATCTGATCTCACTTCACAACATTTTTGAGAATATGCAAACTCCTATCATAAAACAGAAGCAGTGATAATTCCTGTTTGTGTCATTCTCAGTTTTCTTGTCCACAACTGTACTTTCAGAACATTGTGTTGGACTTTATAATTAATTTTGTATAATTTTTGTTATATATACATATATTTTTGCCCTGATTAACAGATTAACTCCCCAAAAATACATTTACTTTCTAACATAAGACACTTTATCCAACTTGTTCTGATTTATTTGACACAGAAACATTTAACGTCGCCTCATCCGCTCTACGAAAAACCCGCCTTTTTTTATTGCGCTTTAACTTTTTCCTTCTTGTTCTTCCCAGACTACAACCACATCAGACAAAAACAAAACTAATTGAATTATTCATGGCTTGCCTGCATACAGACATGCAAACAACCAGGAGATTAAAAATGTATAAAACATACAAATCACGCACCTTTTGGGGGCTCATAAATACAGCTTTAACCTGTTTATTTAAGAAGTCGCCTAATCTGATCAAGCGTGTTTAAATGCCCCGTTTGGGGCAGCATGGAGGAGTTCCAGTTGAAGGTTTTCAATCCCAGCAGTTAAATGAATCTGGTATGCTCTCTGTAAACTACTAAACCAGTTAGCACATTAACAAGCATGTGTGCCAGCCGCCATGTGTTCCCCTGAATGCAACAAATGAAAGCCAGCTGAGGGCAATCACTCTAGTTCGGAGTGCAAAAACAGATTTCCAGGATTTCTTTTGAGCATCGTTTAAACATCAGTGCCTTAACTTCTTCTTTAAAAGCTCTTTTTCTTTATCACACGATGTCCGTGTTCATTTGGTTTGTCGGTTTCAAGCCTCGGGCTCAGATATCTGATAAAGTTGGTCATCTATTTGGTCAAGAAACTTGAAGTAGAGTCAAGTTTGTTGAGCTTTTTGTTTCTTTTAATGCTAAAATACTCATTTTGTAAATCAGACTGAACAATTCAGACATTAGTCGTGTTTCCACTATTGGAGTTCTGGAAAATTTCTGTGATGGAGGAAAAGTGACCAGGAGATACGATGGCTCTGCCCTCTCTGCCATTATGTCTCCTTCCAGGACTTTGTTAAGACCAATGACTGTAAAAAATATGGACAAACCCTCCGCACCATTACCTGTAGGTTTCTGAAGAGCTGAATTGAAGCCCAATGGGCGGTTCCCACCACCTCCATCTTGGCTGTGTCATGCATCTCGTTACTCCCGGAAAATATAAAAATGGAGCTGAGAGTGGGGCTGTGAGGGTGGGGGCAGATGAATGACGACCAACAAACTCTGAGACGATGTAGCTACAAGCTAACCTAAGCTAGGTTGGTGGCCGCTTTTAGCAAGAACACCGTGGTTGAGTGACTCTGCTACCCTCTACCTTCTAGGCTGTAACACTTTTACTATGAAGCTAAAGCTGAGGCCCTCCCTGGAGCAAGCATGGGCGAAAGCTGCTAGCGCTAGCAGTGACGGCTCATCTGCTACGTGTCAATAAACAGGACACGCCCCTAAGTGGTCATAATTTCAAGCTTTAATTACATCTAAATGGATGAGTTACAAAAAAATGCACCCCCCTCAGAGTTGTCATGACTGTAAACTAGATCTATTAAACCTAAAATGTTTTTTTGAACCAGGTTGTAAACATGTTTATTTCTGCTGTGAAGTTGGCATTTTTAACATGGGAGTCAATGGGAACTTGCTCCTTTCTGGATCCAGCCCCTAGTGGATGAGGGGGGAACTGCAATTTTTGTCACTTCTGCCTTGGCTTCACTTTTGCCAGGCGGAGTTTACCGCTTGGCTAAGACAACAGTGTATCATAAACGCTTCGGCGGTGAGTGATGCCACCGATCAGCACCGAAAGGCACCAAATGTTTTATTCAGTCAAAGTTTGCTGTAATTTAATCCATTCGGGGGACAAGGAGAGCAACAATAAAAAGCAACGTTCAATGATAAGAAGCTACATTTTTTACAACGCTCCGTGTGACCACAAAATGGCGAAAATAACGGCGTTGCAGAGGGATTTGTGCTGCATTATTCAGCATTTGGAGTTTAGAAACAATGTTTTTCATTTCCTTCCATTTCACTTCACCAGCGGCTCTTCCAGTTATACAAATGGCGGGTTGTTTGGCGACTTTTGCTGATGATCCTACTGAGTTACAACCAATCATCATAAGTTAAGCTGCAGCTCGACAACTCTACCAGGCCCTTCTGAGTTCATACCCCTGTTCAGATACTCCATAGGTTCCTGAAATGGTCTGGAATATTGTTGTTTTGGGCCGGCCTGGTGATAGAGACACGCGCATGCCACGAAGTTCCGGTAAAATTCCCCGGACGTTCCGATAGTGGAAACGGGCCTAAAATCAATAAATGTTTGACACTCAGACACTTTGATAAATATGATAATGAGTTGACTTTAGGTCAACATAAAGAAGGAAATAAACACTTTCTATTACAAACGTTGCCTTCATATCACTACATTACAGTCTTACTTTTTTTACCTATTCTAATTTTGTTCTTTGCACTCCCGTGCCTACTTTGACATTTACGCCAGCCTTGCTGATTGACTGTTTGCTGTAATCCAATTTTTCCAATCAGATTTGGTTCTGGGAAAGTCAAATGTTTAATTGTGTGAGTGTTAAGTGACCAACAGCATGCTTTTACAGCAAAGAAAACTGGAGGCAATGTGATGAAATGTTCCAAAAGTCATTTTTTGAGGCATTTTGTTTAGAAAGAAACAAAAATACTCCACGAAGCATTTCACAATGAAAGCAGAAATGTCAGTATATTAAGTGCTGTAGTTACTTCTATGTGTCATTGTAAAATCCTAATAATCTCATTTTTGTTCTCTGGGATTTGTTCTTTCTTGATTTCTTGATCTTTTTTGTTTTTTTAAAGGTTGACTTCTGGCAGCCCAACAGTGCTGTTCTAATCCATCAAAACGCCACGGTGGACGTTCACGTGAAACGTAACGACACACGGGTTTTGAACACACGATTAAAGCAGGAAAGAATCGATTATCGGTAAATATTATCCTATCGGACTTTCAGAAACTTGACACACATCTGTTATCCAACATGTTTTGTGATACTCAGCTTTCTCCACATAAGAAATGTGATTTTCATGTTGGATGTAGTACATTCTCTTTTCTTTAAATGAACATTAAATTGATGGAGTTTTATAAAAAGAGGTGGTTGTGGTAGAATGATTGATGTTTCAGGGATTCACACATCTTTAAACTATTTATGGACTACATGTTTAAAAATGGAGGGTGTGTAGGAGCTCTCCCAACCAATCTACATGTGTTTTGTGGATTTGGAGAAGGCGTTCGACCGGGATGAGGTCCTGCCTCAAGTGGAGGAGTTTAAGTATCTCAGGGTCTTGTTCACGAGTGAGGGAAAGATGGAGCGCGAGATCGATAGGTGGATTAGTGCTGCGTCTGCAGTGATGTGGGCGTTGTACCGGTCTGTTGTGATGAAGAGTTACTGGTCAATCTACGTTCCTACCCTCACCTATGGTCACGAGCTTTGGGTAGTGACCGAAAGAACGAGGTCATGAATACAAGCGGCTGAAATGAGTTTTCTCCGCAGAGTGTCTGGGCTCTCCCTTAGAGATAGGGTGAGAAGCTTGATCATCCAGGAGGGGCTCAGAGTAGATCTGCTGCTCCTCTACATCAAAAGGAGCCAGTTGAGGTGGCTCAGGCATCTGGTTAGGATGCCTCCTGGACGCCTCCCTGGTGAGGTTTTCCAGGCACATCCAACCAGGAGGAGACCCAAGGAAAGACACAGGACACGCTGGAGGGACTCGGCTGGCCAGGGAACGTCTTGGGATTCCCCCGGAAGAGCTGGCCCAAGTGGCTGGGGAGAGGGAAGTCTGGACCTCTCTGCTTAGGCTGCTGCCCCCACGACCCGACCCCAGATCAGCGGAGGAATGGATGTTTAAAAATATTTTTAAAAGTCAGAGTCAAAATGGAAGATTAGTTTCTTCAAGCTGCTAGGTGGCAGTAGTTTTTACCGCCATCATTATGATGGAACAAGAAGATCTTGCGATAACACTGAATGTGTCTTGGAAGCATCTGGCCTGAGTTTTCTAATTGAAATCAGTCTTAAATATTCCAAATATCATCTGACTTTTTGTATTGCAATATATCGTAATGTCTCTTCTGTATTGTGATATATATCATATTAGGTATCGTAATACGTATCGTATCAGATTCCTACCAATACACACCCTTAATGTACATAATGGTTGTTTCTCTGGCCTCTCTTCACGCAGGGTGTTCATTTCTGATCTGCAGAAAGAAATTGAGAAGCAGACAGGATATCGTTCCTCTCGCAGGCGGAGGTCAGAGTCTCAGTATGATTATGAGGTTTACCACTCTCTGGAAGAGGTAGTCCATAACAAATCGCACTCTGAGACTCACCTTCAAAGACATTCAGTTATTCATTCTCTTCATTCTCTTCCTTGTAGATCCAGAATTGGATGTTCGAGATGAACAGAACCCACCCTGACCTGGTCAAAATGTTCTCTGTTGGGAAGTCGTATGAAGGAAGACCTCTTTATGTGCTTCAGGTAGGAGAAAATGAGGAACAAGTATGACAGACTAAGGCCTGGAATATATATGCATGTTTAAAATGGCTGCCTGGCGTAACTTGCGTTGATTTGAAGCATTGTTTGTGAGCGTCCCCCGAAATTAAGGCGGCGTGTTCGAACGCTGCAATACACACACACTCTCCATGGTGACTCCGTCTCTGGTTTAGAGGTCTTTCATACGATCTACGATACCGCTGCTGTCTGTTTTTCTGCCGTGATTTCAAAATTAACCAGTTACTGATCTCTTCTATTGACATCATGTTTGGTGTAAATCTGGCTCTTTATTCGGTCTGAGTACTCTACTGTGCCCCCTAGTGGAATCCTCCAGTACTACATGCAATGCAGCAGCAAGTATGTGAACAAAGACGCAGCCTGCATGCGCCAATGTCAGATTAAAGAGCAAGTATTTTCCGGCCCTAAGAGATGGTGAATGTGAACTGACGGTGCTCGTGTTCCGTCAGCTTGGACAGAGGAGTCGTCCTCAGAAGAAAGCCGTCTGGATGGACTGTGGCGTTCACGCCAGAGAGTGGATTGGACCTGCCTTCTGCCAGTGGTTTGTCAAAGAGGTTGGACCGCTGTCTTTTTACACAGCATCATGCACGAGAAGTGATCTAGCAGGCACAATTGAGACTCTGGTTTGGATATTTAAAGAGTTTTTTTTCCAATGAAATGAGAGCCACACCAAAGCCAAACGCTGACCAAAAGAAATGTTTTACCATCTCGTTTTATTATATGTAATCTCCAGATGAGTGGCAGCCATCTTTTTCTCTCTCTCTCTCTTGTTTTCTCACATGAGCAAAAGAAAAATAAGAAAAAAGAAGCAATTATTAAAGGTCTTATGTTTTTGGTCAACCACTTGGAATCAAAGGATATATGTGGAGATTGAAGTCTGCAAGGTGTGAAAGCAAAGAGACAAATATTAAATGAAGGAAAAAAGACTGAAATCTCATAAATTGTAATTTGTTGTGGTGTAGTAACTACTATTAGACACTAGAGGTCAGGGTGTCCTGTGTTTTTAACTTGTTTATGGTTTAAAGTTTTATTTCACCCATTGCTTTCATCACTGAACTCCAATACTGATTAGCAGTCAGAATAAAACAGGATTTACAAAATAACACTACATACATTTTACACATTATGTCAATAAAAAAAAGCTTAGTTTGCCCTTTTTTCCCTTTTTAATTATTTTTTCTTTATATTTTTAACTTTAGAACTTATTTATTTAAATGGTCATTTAACTCACGGATGTTTTATAATACTTCATTTGTCTTAGGCCATCGGCTCATACAAGCACGACCCCGTGACGACGCGACTTCTCAACCAGCTCAACTTCTACATCATGCCTGTCTTCAATGTGGATGGATATCGGTTCAGCTGGAATACGGTACCGTTGCTCCTGAAGTAAAATCCCTCTTTACGCATTTCCAACGTCTCCAAAATTTCATTTCAAAGCACCAAAATGAAAACTTTAATTTATTATAAATAGGAGCGTTTGCACATTAAAAGTCACACAGATACCTGCCAAGGTACAAGTCAAAGCTTGGAGTCCAAATCGGCATTTTTCTTGCAGGACCGGTTTTGGAGGAAGACACGGTCCAAAATTCACAAGTTCCACTGTAGAGGAGTGGACGCTAACAGGAACTGGAAGGTGAAATGGTGCGGTGAGTGTTTTTTATCATGAATTATTAGTAAATCGTGGCTGTGTTGTCATATAAAAATGAAAACAGTTTATTGAACACAGCAGGATAAATTTACCATGAAAGCACGAGTAAGATCTCATTTTTTATGTCCTTCATGCAGCCAGAAACTGGGAAAGTGAGTGTCCTACAAGAAAGAGTGGCCATCCCCTTTGTGGGGGGTGGGGTCCAGTAGTACAGACTTGAACATGTTTGTCAAATTATTTGTGCATTTATCAGATTTTTATTTTACCTTCACAAAATGCTAATTCTAGATTAGATATTACAGAAAACGGGACGACTTGCCATCAAATTTCAAAGCCGACCCTCGTTATTTAGGCCGTCATTTTTGACGTCAGGCCGTCCAAATGATGGCGGGATGGCTCGCTGGCTAACACTATGCTTTCGTGGAAACCTCAGTCGGATTTTTCATGTTTGAATCAGAACTCTCAGCCTGGAGATCGTGTTTATTTATGCAAAGTTTATGAATTATTTTTACATGCTCTTACTTGTTTCCAGGGTTCCCAATTTTTCAAAAACATTTGTATTAATAATTTGAACTCTTTGAGTTCCTCCTGACTAGTGGACTCTGCCCCTCCCCAGATGAAGGTGCTTCCTCCCATCCGTGTGATGACACCTACTGCGGCCCCTTCCCCGAGTCGGAACCCGAAGTCAAAGCTGTCGCCAAATTTCTGAGGAAACATAAGAAGCGAATGAAAGCGTACATTTCCATTCATGCATATGCTCAAATGCTTCTTTACCCGTACTCCTACAAGTATGCCACAATACCTAACTTTAGCTGTGTGGTAAGACCTCCACCTATTTATAAATAATCGACTCAGTTATTTAAAATCAGGAATATGTTATATCTTCATGAAGTGCTCTGTTTCCAGGAGTCAGCTGCTCAGAGCGCAGTGTCAGCTTTATATTCAGCGTACGGAGTGAAGTACAGATACGGACCAGCCTCCACCACTCTGTGTGAGTTTTGATTAAAGGTGGACTACAATTCCAAACCACATTAACCTTGTTGAATACAGAGAAACGGTTTGTTCTGAGAAAAGTTGGAATAACACGTTATAAGCTAAGATACACTTTACATGAGCATGTTCCAACCCACTTCAACGTTGGTAATAGTGCTAACCCCAGAACAACGCTAGTTCGAGCTACTGCTAACACCCCCAGGTGAGAGGCGGGGCTACACCTGGATAGGTCTCCAGTCCATCATAGGGACAAATAAAGACAAACAACCATTCATACACCACTCAGACTTAGGGGCTATTTAAGAGTGGTGTGGTAGGTGTGGGACCGCCAATTTAACCAAAACATGATGCTTGAGTTGCTGCGGTGGCTCATCAAGCAAACTAATTTAAACAAAAACAAAGCATATTTGCAGTTTTCTTTTTTTGCATAGCAGCTTTTTCATTTTTATTTCAGTTACCGAAAATGTTTTTCTAATTGAAGTTTTGGTTATTTCATTATAGTTTTAGTTAACGATAAAAATCTTGATGTTTGACCATTTATCAGGGCTCCTGGGTCATTGTGAGCCCCAACAAAGTTTAATACGCTATATTGAGGCTCAAAGAACAGTTTCCAATTGTAAACAATGCTTTGTTCTAGGACATCCACTTCAAACACCCTTTAAAGTATTTTCTGCCGTTTGTTTTTCCTTTCCTCACAGATGTTAGCTCTGGCAGCTCAATCGACTGGGCCTACAGGAACGGGATCCCCTATACCTTTGCTTTTGAGTTAAGGGACACAGGACACTATGGTTTCCTTCTGCCTGAATCCCTGATCAGCCCCACCTGCACTGAGACCATGAGAGCTGTGAAAGCCATCGCATCGGGTCTGCTGAAGAAGTGTGACACACACAAGAACAGATTTACTTTTACATTAACAAACTTTTACAATTAGACTTGTTGGGTTTTATTTCTATAAAGAAATTGTTGCTGTGGGTTCAGATTAATACAAATGCAAGGTTTTTTTTACAGTGAATGTGAGTGTTAGCTGTGATTCACAAGCACTTTTATGAATAATAAAAAAATAAATAAATGTCTTGCAAAGCTTAATGCAAGAAGTCCCGGGTGCAAATCCCGGACGAGCCCCCACTTGTTACGAACTCGTGGGGCCACAGCAAAAACAAGGGTTGAGACGCCATGGTTGAAGGAAACTAATGGTGCGTTCACACCGGGCTCGACGTATGCGTCAAACAACGCATACTTCGTGGCGTTTTGACGCCTATATATTTTTGACGTTGACGCAGCTTGCGTTGACGCAGCTTGCATTGACGCAGCTTGCGTTGGCGCAGCTTGCTTTGACGGTTGCGTCAGCCCCACGGGGATGGGAAGGGAGGAAAGAGCGCGTGCGCGGCTCTCTGTTGCCGGATGTTTGTAACAATGGCGGATCGTTAACGTTGAAAAAACACTCACCCGACACGCCAAGTTCTCCAGCAACCTTCCTCCAAGCAAGGTCCTTTTTATTCCGATCTCGGTAGGCGTAGCAGGTCGGGTCATACAGTTCACGCTGGTTACAAACAGCTACGATCAGTTTGTCCTCCATAGCTGAATGAATTCGCCTTCTTCCCTCGCTCTGCTGTGACGTATCAACTCGCGCTCTGATTGGTTGACGCTTGTAAAGCGACGCAGAAAGTTCAGCTAGCTGAACTTGCTTTGACGTTTGCGTTGCAAGCTTTGACGTTTGCGTTGCAAGCTTTGACACTTGCGTCAAAGCTTGAAAAGCGTGAAAAGTATCAAGCTTTGACGCGCCCAATGCTCACAAAGCGACGCAGGGACTTTGAAGCAGCTCTGACGCGCCTTACCATAGACTTAACATTGAAACTTGACGCTGGCGATGCATACGTCAAGCCCGGTGTGAACGCAGCATTATATTTATAAAAAACAATTAAACATGGAGCAACAGCTCCCACACCAAGGATGGTGAAGATTGAGACCAGGCCCGGGTGTCCCCAATCAGCATCGACAACGGTTTGCTCCAAGAACTGCAGCACAAACCTGTAACTTAAAAACTGATGAGCAGACCTTCACAATAATTAAAACCTGTTTAGTTCAATTTTTGATTATTTGTCCAGTCCTACTTTTTCTTTTCTATTTTTTAATGATTACAAGCTCAGTTCCGAATTTTTTGCTATAATGTAATGTAATAACGCCTTTATTACTGCAAACTTACTGTAAATAAAATTTTATTACCTGACATTTAAAATATGATTGTTGTTTAGTTTACAGTGAAACATAAAAAGTATCACCTCACTACTGTACTTAAATTTGCTGTGTCTTTACTCAGGTTTATTATAAGCTTCATACACTCAAACAAATGTTTCAGATTTTAATGTCACTATTATTTCATTATTAAATGTTTATGTCATAAATTTCAAATTCCTACATTTATTTTTATTTCTTGCGACTACTTTAATCGTTTATTCTAATAGCTTTGTCGCCAAATTTTAGTCACCATCTCTGTGTGAGTCCTCCTACTCCTGGGTTATATTTTATTTTATGCTTTGAGTTTTGGTTTTAGGATTAGTTTTTTAAATAAAGTTGTTTCAGTCATACTCTTTTCTCATGTCCTTGTCCTTCATTTTGATTCTTCATTTTATTTATATTTGAAACCAAAGTTTCATACAACTCAGTGAATAACTGAGTTTTAAGCTCTATTTTGTCTTTTATATGAAAATACTTATTTACAGTGAGTTTAAAAGTGCTAAAATTTAGTTTACAGACTTAGTTCATCGCAATGTTTGTGCCTATTGATTAATTTAACATTCAATCCATGTTTTGTCCTTTTAATTAAAAAAAGGAAATAAGAGGCAGTTTATTTTCTGTTACAGTTTTGTTTTGCTATATGAATACAATTCAAAGTGCTTTAGTGATGAGGTTGTGAAAAACATGCTGATTTCATGTCATTCTGAGTAAATATTTGACTTTAAACTCCTAAAAAGAACATTTTTTGTACCTATTGCCACATTTTATGAACAAAATAAACTCAAAGAACTTTGACGAACTTAATTTCAAAGATAAGTAAGCTCAACAGCACCACCTGGTGGCAGATTGATGTCATGACTCAAACAATTAAAACTCAAATGATTCACAAAGTAAAAAATTAACACAAAAGTAGGAGGTTTTAAACTAATCAAAACTAAGTTCCAGATACTGATTCCACATTTTGCAGAAGAAGTTCCATGTTGGTTAAAGCTGTCCCCTTTGTTTCAACCTCAACACAATGTGGGTCACTAGTGTCTAATGTTGGGACGTCTGTATCAATTATATTTGTGTTTTGTAAAACATCTGTGCCGGCGTCCTCGGTCAAATTATCATGTGTTTGTTCCTGAGAGCAGATGGTTTTAGATGTTTGCTCAATAGCTTCGTTATGTGGATGGAAGCTTGAGACGTCAACGCTTTTATTCACAGGATTTGGGGTGTTAGGTCTATCACCATGTGGACTAGAACTCCTATCTTCAGTCTCTGTCATTTCATTAGCCAAAGTTACATATGGACTGTTGCTGGATTCGGCAAGATGCTCCATCGTAATAAATGTGTGTTCCAGAGCATCTGCTGGAAGGATCCTATCTTCGGGATTCATGGTGAGCATTTGCTTTAAAAGGTCTACAAATGCTTTCAAGTCTTTGATTTCAGCTGGATCAGCTGTTTCTGGTACCCTTTTAACTAAATCGTCTAGAGAGTCTAACGTGTCAAAAAATGGGCCACTTTTCCTAATTTTACTTCCTGTGAACAGCTCGTACTCCTCAGGTGTTTTAAGCCTCCAAAAACGTTCCGGCCCGCTCTGGTCCAGGGTGAAAAAGTCTTTGGCTTGCCAACCTATGATTAGAGAATAATCGTCAGGCACACCAAGAAGCTTCACTATAATCCTCACAGCTTCGTATTCATCATGGGGACACAGGTTACGACTAATAAACAAGAAGGCCAGCACGCATCCGAGATCCCATGTGTCTAGACCTCCATCACGCGGGATGCCCAGGTGGACCTCTGGTGCCCGTTACGCTACAGTCTGGATGAGATCATACTCTGATAACTGTGTTGTTTTAACAGCAAGTCCGAAATCTATAAGTTTGACTTTAAACGGTTGTGTCTCATGATCCACCAGCATTACGTTATCTGGTTTAATGTCTGTATGAGTCACACCGATTTGTCGAAGAAAATTTAGTGTCTCCAGCAACTGTTTGGCGATGGATCTGATTTCAGACAACTTCAGAGGTGTCCAGCATCTGTCGTGCATCAGATCCAGCAGACTTCGATCCAACAGTTCGAACACGATACAAAAGTAATTTTTATATTTGAACCCTTCAATAAACTTGGCTATATATCTTTGGCTAGAGTCGTGATCCCTGAGATATTTCAGCACATCCATTTCATGTGTGGCGGCTTCCACGTCTAACATTAATTTTATTGCGACTAATTCGTCCGTTCCCTCAATCCTACACATGGCAACGTTTCCAAAGCCCCCAGATCCAAGCTCTTTTTCTACATGATAAACATTTGATGATCCTCTGATAACTTTACCCTTCGTTAATTTTACAGATGATTCTACGTCTTCATGAAAAGACTCTTTAATTTCAATCTCTGAGTCTTTTACGTCCCTAGGTAGAAACTTGTCTAGGTTCCTATCCTCACCCCCTGTAGTTATTTCATCATCGTTGTTTACACACGAACTGTTGCTAGCATCAGCAAAGGGCTCCATGGTTATAAAGCTGTGATCCAGAGCGTCTGCTGGTAGGATCCTATCTCCAGGATTCACACGAAGCATTTTCTTGAGAAGATCTATAAATGCTTTCAATTCTACGACTTCAGTTAGATCTTCTGTGTCTGGTACCAGGTTTACTAAATCATCTAGGGAGTTGAATTCATCATAAATTGAGTCACTCTTCTCAATTTTATTTCCTGTGGACAGCTCGAATTCCTCAGGTGTTTTGAGCCTCCAAAAATGTTCAGGCCCGCTCTGGTCAAGTGTAAAAAAGCGTTTGGCTTGCCAACCTGTACTAATGGAATAACTGTCAGGCACACCGAAAAGCTTTACTATAACCCTCACAGCTTCGTACTCATCCTTTGGAAACAGTTTATGACCTATAAACAAGTAGGCCAGCAGGCATCCAAGGCTCCACGTGTCGATGCTTTCATCACGCAGGGTGCCCAGATGGATCTCTGGTGCCCTATACGGCACAGCCTGCATGAGATTATCCTGTGATAAGTCTAACGTCACAGAAGCACATCCGAAATCTATGAGTTTCACTTTAAACGGTTGTGACCCATGATCCACCAGCATTATGTTATCTATTTTTATATCTGTATGAGTCACACCGATTAGTCGGAGAAAGTCAAGTGTTTCCAACAGTTGTTTAGCGATCAATCTGATTTCAGACACCTTCAGAGGTATCCAGCGTCTCTCGTTCATCAGATTCAACAGACTTCGATCCAGCAGTTCGAACACAAGACAAAAATAACCGTTAAATTCAAATCCTTCGATAAACTTGGGTACGTACGTTTGGGTAGAGTCGTGACCCATTACATATTCTATTGCGTTCCATTCGTATGAGGCGGCGTCCTCGTCAAACAATAGTTTCAATGCTACTAATTCATCCGTTCCCTCAATTTTACACATGACAACTTCTCCAAAGCCCCCAGACCCAAGCGTTTTCTCCACACAGTAAACATTTGACGAGCTTCTGATAATATCCCCCTTCTGTAATGTTAGAGATCCGTCTATGTCTTCGTCTGAGGACTCATCTGTTGATTCTTGAAATAAAATCTCTGAGTCTATTAACTCTAGTGTTAAAACGTTGCCTGGTGTCTTATCTTCACCCCCTGTCGATATTTCATCACCCATCGTCACATAGGGACTGCTACTGGCATTGAAGAGATGCTCCATGGTAATAAACCCGTGATCCAGAGCGTCTGCTGGTAGGATCCTATCTGCAGGATTCACACACAGCATTTTCTTCAAAAGGTCGACAAATGCTTTTTTGTCTTCCAGTTGGATGCGATTTAGCATTTGTGGCTCTGAATTCATTAATGCATCCAGAGACACCACATTTTCGTAGCCTTCATAAGTGGTGTTAATCGGCTTTCCAGTTGTCTGAAGGTATTCTTCTATGCTACAAAAGTCCCACGTGATCTGTTTTCAATAGTACGTCGGTTGCTGCAACCGTGGGCTGTTTAGAAAAAACGGGCATAAATAGTCGCTGATTCTGCGTTGACTCCAGTTGGGTTTGGAGCGTGAGGGACTCATCCAATATGGCGGCGACGCTGTTACGCCCTGGTTTGGTTCTGCCTTGTTGCAGGTGAGGTGCGAGATGTTTTCTGGAGCTTTTTTTGCCAAATTGCTTGAAATGCTCTTTACATTCTGGTGGAAACCAGTAAATTAATGTTATGTCATAAAAAGGAATAACTTTAGGGTCTGATTCACGTACAGCGGTCCTGCTGGGCTCATAATAAGTGTGCTTCAAGATATAAACAATTCTGCAGGCTCCAGCAACCAGCTGTCTCCTGCTTCATAGTTACCCCCGACTTCATAGTTGGAGCCCTACCAGCATGCAGCATTAAAGCTCTTTATAACATTAGCTTTGTTTAAAAGAGAGTTCACAGACACAGACACCCCTCAGTGACGTGACACACAATAAAGAACTGAAAAAGGGACAAAATAATAGAAAGCATCAGAGCCCAGTTTTCTTTTTTCATTTCCCAACAAATCAAAATCCAAAAACACGTATTGTGGTTAAATTGTCAGGGATAACCATAAGGGTTTATCTAATAACATAAATATATACAGATTTTCTGTAAGACTTTGTCTCCATCTAGTGGTCAGCAGTGAAACATTCAGTCCATCATGAAATTAACAAAACTTTAAAAAATCAGCACATTTTAAGATTTCTAAATTTATTTTAAAGTAAATAAATGTTATAACAAGAAATACCTGGAAATAAAATTTAGTCAAGCAGTCAATAAAACAATATAGATGACTTTATTTGGAAAGAAAGCCTCCCTGAAGCACATTTTATGACAAATCAGCAGCACTGAGGGGTCAAAAGGTCCAACTCTGAATGTAGAGTTCCTGTCAGGACTGGCTCTGAGCTTTCAATATTAAACTTCAGTCTCATGTGCTTTAGTCCATCCTTCAGATACTCCAGATGACTGAGGTGGAAAGGAAACGAGCAGATTAAAAAACAGCATAAAGAACATTTGTTCAGTCACTCTTTTACCGATACCTTTTGATCTCTGTTTAACTATTTTTTAACATCATAATAGGATTTATTTCATATGAGAATAAATGCTGGACTGAATGTTTTCAGTAAACTAATGTTTTTTGATTCTATTGTTTCAACTCATTTCTTCCACATAAATTCCAAAATATATTTAGTTTCAAATAACATTATTATAATATTTTCCAAGTAGTTAGCTTGAGAAAGTAGCTCCGAGTTGTACACGGCAGCATGCGGCCTGTAAGTCTGCTGGCCTGGATGCTTTGAGGATGCACCGTAATCATGCGCAAAGTAAATATTACATGCTTATAAATGATTTATTTATCCAGTTAAAATGGTGCAGTGTGGATAAATGTACCTACTGTTTTCTTTTCAAGCACTTTGTTTTGTTTTCTTTTTTTTATTTGACTATGTTCTTATCCTGTTTGTCTCATCTCTTCCTGCATCTCCTCTCAATCCTCCAGAAAAACGGCTTCCTGGTTCTCCTACTTTTTCACTCCATGAGCTACTTTTGAACTCAGCAGTTCAAAGAGATCTACTGACCGCCAAAAAAGGCGGAGTGCGTGTCCGCTCGCAGTGAAGTGAAAACACCGGAGCACAGGTTTTGAGATTCACTGCAGCAGAGCGTGTCAGGCACGAATAAAAGACAGAAAGTACGAGGAGAATATGAGCGGCCATGAACGATAGCATGTTAATTATATTCTTTTAATGGCTGCGTCGGTCAGTGTGTGCAGCACAATGCTGTCAGAGGGTAGCTCATCACTTCCTCCCAATCCACATTTAGTGATTTGACCATCAGAATGTTGAAATCATACAGAAAACAAACTTGTACACCAGTGAAGTGGATAAATTGATTTTCTATTATCATGATAAATGACCTACATTTATATAGCCTCTTTCTGAGTCAGAGGACTTCAAAGTGCTTTATTTTACAGTGAATCATTCAAAACTCACCTTTTGCATCCTATTGTGATGCCATGTGGGTCTCTACTGCCTCTATATGTCCTCCAAACATGAAAAAAGCCTGCTCATGTTTTCTGTCAGTGTATGGTTTTAGAGATCATGTGCCTAAAACAAGCCCCCATTTGTGACATCACAGATGGGGAAAGTAGGCTAGAACCATACAAGAGTAAGCTGCTGCTGATGGGGAAGTAGAGGCTCTACTCCAAGCCCCTTCCAGGTACCTGAGCTCCTCACCTCATCGCAGCCAATCAGAGGGTGGGTGGGCGTGGCCAGAAACAGCTTGTTTTCTTAAAGTGAAAGAGCCCTGAAACAGTAGCCTGGCAAGCCATCGTATATATGTGAATATATAGTCTGGCCACGAACCATTGACGGCTGTCAGTCGTGGGGCGGGATCTACGGTTGTCTTTCAAACTGTCTGCACGCAATTGGATAGCGCTAGGACCAATCAGAGTAACGAACAACGTGACGTAATCTCAGCAATGGCGTCTAACATTAATGATTTCTGGCGTTTTTGTATGAAAAACATGCAAATATCAGGTGTACTGGGACATTGCACTACTTTGTTCGATAAAAATAAGAAGCCGCTAAGTATATCCGACAGACTTACGCACGTTGGAGTCTAAATCGTCCAATGTTGATAACAAAGCCGTTTCAAACGAACGTGGTTCCTGCGCTGCCGCCATGTTGTTTGTGTTCGCGGTAGCAGCTCTGACGTCATCGGCTACTCCCGCTGATAAGAGCACTGTAATTGGCCCACAATATAGAGCGCTGTGATTGGCCCAACCAAAACTATAGCGAGCTGTGATTGGACAGCCACAGCAGTGGATCGGGCTGCGAGGGTTCCAATGAAGCGTGCCGAGATCAAACTTTGCAAGGCAAGAATTTGGTCTAGTTCACTAGGCTACTGAAACAGCTCATTCTGGAAGGTACTGAAACTATCAAGAATAAAACTGCTTTATGTGAGAGAGATTTTGTACAACAAACGTCATAAACATGTTTTGTATCGACCACAGAACTATTATAACTTATTATAACTTTGGGAAAAAGTCTTAATATGTCCCCTTTAAATTTTTCATTTATTATAAAAATGTTGTTTTTGGCTGAAAGCAAGCCCAGGCAAAATATTAATTTATTTTAGACATTTTCAATAATTGAAAAGAAAAAGTAACACAACATAAAACCATGCATAATTATGATTAATATTCATTATTATTATTATTAACATTTTAAAAAAGGGAGGATGACAAACTATATTACAAAACTAAAGTAATAGTGTTCCTAACTTTCATAACTGCTTTTTACTAAACATTATTCTACAAGAAAATAAACACTGCAGACATGCATATGTAAGTTTTTTTTACATTTATTACATATATTATGTATGATGTATCATATCACCAAGTGATGCTAAAATATTTGTGTGTTGATTTATTTATCTAATAAACCAAATTGCAGCCAAAGTATGTTATGTAATTTGCTTTTTCAATAAAATATTCCTGTTCCAGCCATTAAATGTTCAAATGGCAACTTTTATTTATTTATTTTTACTTTAAACCTTGTTTTAGAATACAATGTCAGTTGTGGAGATATTTATTTTGATTTTACAAGTGGATTTCTTTTTTTTAAAAAATGCTCATTTAAATTGTTTCAATTACAAGGAATGTTACTATGCTATTTATTTATATTTTGTTTTAATGATATATAATGCAGGTGTTGGGTTTTATTATATGAAACAACAGCTTGCCATAACTTCTGAAGCTCTTATGCCCGGTGTTTTCTTTAGTAAAACATGCAGTTAGCAGTATTTAGCATGGGTTAAATCCGGTTAACAGATGGATTGATGGGGAGGACTCTGCCTCTCCCTGCTGCCTCACTGCGGCCGTCCGCGTTTAAACGTACGTGACGTCGCTTCCTCTCTCCAACATGGCGCAGGAGGCAGGTTGTTAATGGCAATCTGAGGGATTTACCCCACCTTCTGTATTTATGTTTGTGTGTTAAGGGCTCTGCGGCTGACTTTCGTGAAGGAATACATCTCGGTTCGAGGCGGCTGCAGCCCTCACCCCCCCTTCTTCGGGACCAGGCACACCTCGCTCCAAATTCCGTTGCGACATGTATGAAGGGAAAAAAACGAAAAACATGTTCCTGACAAGAGCTTTGGAAAAGATCCTGGCCGACAAGGAGGTGAAAAAGGCTCACCATTCCCAGCTGCGCAAAGCCTGCGAGGTGGCACTGGGTGAGTTGGGTTTTATTAGCATCACCGTGTTGTTCTGGACTTGGACTCATTGATTTAGACACGTCATGCACCCTTTCACTTATTAACAGGCTATCCTGGAAGAAACGTCGCAGTCTTAAGCGATAAAAGTGTCTTTTACGTGTATTAAACGCCTGCCGATTCAAGGGAGACAGTGTTGTATTAAATTTTGTATCCATCGGTGTATTTATTGACGTGGCGTGGGTTCGTTTTAAATGATTCCGTCTAAAACACGGAAATGCTGCAGGACGGGTGGGTGTTTGCAACACCGACCGAGCCGATGCTGCGAAACTAGTAGCAACGTAAAAACGGGCCGAACATCGTCCAAAAACTTACTTGTAGACTGCTGTGCCCCCTCTAAACACCAACATAACCTATATAGTATCTTAGTTTAAACTATAGCTATTTAAATTGCTTAATTTGTTCACGTTTAACCCATTAAAGGTGTAATGTTTGCATCTCTTCCTGGAACACGGTGATGTGTCCCTGCTCGGCCATCACTGGAAGGCATTATCCTTTGAAATAATCTGTTATTCATTAATCAGTTGAATCACTATTCGAGGACCCTTCTTTGTTTCTGTTGCTAAGTGTAGTTGGCAAGAAACACGAAGTAATAGATGACAGTTCCACCTTTGATTAGAACTAGTCAAAAATCGGAAATGGCAAAGGCACTTCCGGTTCCTTTTAAAATAAAAGTATTGTGTATAACACCAGATGCTAACTAAAATATCAAGAAGCTACTATTTCAACTTTAATAGATAAGCTTTACATTTGGCATGAAACGGATAGAAAATAAAAAAAATTAGTTTCCTATAAACTGTTTTTACTCGTCTTACTACTAGATGCTTTAAAAATTTGCTTTTATTTTGAAATGCACATCCCTTAACATCCGCTTTAAGTGTTTTAGCTTTAGGAAGCTGTTAGCATGTGTAATTTGCATATATTTAATATTTAGTGACTGAAAATGATTTAAAAAAATAACTTTTACAACAATTTTGACAACCATTCAATGCAAATAAAGTCATAGAACAGGGCTACATCATTAAAAATAGTCATTATTTGGTGTTTGTATCTCCAAGGTCTTTTAGGCTAACTGCTTTGTGTGGCTTGTACTAGAACTGGGGTTCTGTTTTTGTGACAGCAAGGGGAGTAACATGACTCTGGCAGACTGAAACAAAGAGTCTGTGTTATGGAGCAGCCACACATGCTACCTGTCCTGACAATGCTGCCATTATCCACATGCCCTGCAGTTGCAAGGTTTTGCAATAAGCTAGAAGGCTAAATACACCCTTCGCGTTTCCCAAGGCTTGTTTTGATGTTTTGCTGAAACAACCCACCCACACACATGCATATATAATTTTTTATTGTCCTGCAGCTACAAAAAATGCTTAGTACTAGAGGTTTGCCTATGTTTAGTATGTGCATAGAGACAAAATAGTGTTGGACTGATATGTGCAAAAATCATTGTTCTCTTGGCTCAAAACATCTTTGATTTATCATTAAATAAATAAAAAATAAGCTGCATTTTTTTTGTATAAAAAAGATTCAAAATGGGATTTTCTGCAGGGAGTCTAGCAAGGGTTACGTTATTCTACACATGGAATAATAATAAAAAAAAAATCTGGGTGACCCAGTATACTAGGTGACTTACATAATATCCCCCAGCTCCTCCGACGTGAAGGCTTCTCAAAGGGAATATCTTTTAGTCTCATCTTTTCTGTCACTGAAAATCGAATCATTTCTCAACAGTTTTTTTTAACACCTAAAAAACTCGAGATGATCAGTAAAGCTGTGTTTATGCTATCTTTAGTAGGCCGTCTACCCTCACAGCTCTTACTCTGACCTTTCTCCTGGATTATCAAAATGTCACTCTGCAGTTTCACACGAGGTATATCATCCTAGATTCTCACACACTCCGAACAGCAGCAGCGGGGTCCCGTTATCTGGGAATTGTTCGGCTTCTTGTCAAAGGAGCAAAAGGAAACGACGGATGCAAACATTTCAAAGCTCCTTTTAATCCGTCTTACCTGCAATTTTATTTTGTTCCGTTGCGGGACACTTCACCTGAGAAGAATTGGGTCGGGGAAAAAGAGTGCTGAGTTTGAACAACTTTGTGGTTACTCATCACTTTTTTAAAAAAACTTCACACCTAAATAACCAGGCAGAGTTTGGTTTTTATTGAGCTATTCTAATTTTCGTCACCGCTCAGAAGCAGCTTTTAGATTACTAGCTGTTGTCCCGTCTTGTGGTAGTAAAGGAGAATGGTGCTTAAAATAAGTCACCAATTGACAGGCTTTTTTGAGCAGCCCAGTGAGTCAGACTACCCACTTGCTCAGTGAGCAGACACTAAACAAAACTGACTGTCTTCTTTACTGCTGTCTTATGAAATACACTATTCAAATGTATTAAGAAAAAGGGGAAAAAACTGCTGTCAAAGCCTGCTGGATACCTTTTTGTGTTTAAAGCTGTGTTAAATTTAGCTTCGTAGAGCACGAAGGGCCTGCTGTAGAGTTTTGTATTCACATAAATTAAATTGGTGTTGAGTGTTTGATTGACATCACGGTTTCATTCACAGGAAGGAAATCAATGAGCAGATTCTGGTTGCGTCTTCAGCTGGCTTCAGTAAATCAGACTCAGTCCACTCACTATTGACCTGTTTAGAGACATCCATCTAATGATATATTTAGAATTCACAGTGAATCAGTGGTGTTTTCTTTGTTTTTGTTACAGATATGAAAATGTGGCCTGATAATATCCGATATTAATATCGGTGTAATTCCCGATAACCGATATTTACCGATATTACATTAATATAAGTAGGAATGTAAGAAAATATCAATACACTGAAATATTGTGATATTTTTTGTAATGATACTGAATCGATATTTAAAAGCAGTGTATCAGTTTTTATTGAGAATTTACACACAAATATTTGCTGTATTTCTATTGTGTGGTGCAATTCAAACCCCGACTGCTAGGTGGCAGCAGTTTTTACCGCCTTCACTCTGACAGAGCAACACAATCTTGCGATAACACTTGACACTAGGTGGGGAAAAAAATGTTGGTTTTTAATATCGGCCCAGTTTCACATATCGGACTGATATTGATATGTTAAAAAATGACTAACATCGGCCGATACCGATATTGATGCCGATATATGGTGCATCACTAGTTTTTTTTACTAGCTTTTAGAATTAATTTTTGAATGCAATGTGCTTGCAGAATATTACGTGTGTCCAAATTCAGAGGCAAATTCAAAGCGACAAGGTTGCGTGTCCTGCCCTCCCACAACTACGGCAAGCCTGAAGGACAACAGACATAAATAACAACACAACAGCCTCCAGGTCTTCTGAATTTTTGGACTCAAAAGTCCGACTTGTTGCTACCACACGACGTGCAGTGTGAGAACGTGACTCGTGGGCTCTGCTCTGCGAGGAAGTCGTACAGTTTGAGATTGAGCTGAATGCTACGAGTGAAAAAAGTCACACGGTGTATGCCCGGCTTAAATGTGAAGGCTAAAACACCAAATTCACAACAGTTTACTTCCGGTCTAAGAGGTCAAAGACGGACCTGACCTACATGGACCGGGTAGGATGAGTCCTCACAAGGATGCTACCCCTGAACTTGGACACAGCCATTGATCAGCAAACATCTGATAATCCAAATGTTATCAAATATTCATTCTCCTCTTTATTAAATGTAGATAAAAGTATTGCTTGTTTTATATTATTCTTTTGTGAACAAACCATGTGTTGTGTTGCTGAAACGTTTCAGCCTTGCATTTGTAGCATCACTGTTGCAACACACTCCCCTCCCATCCACGATAACCCAAAGAGCCTTGAGTTAAAGCTGTAAACAAAGACCAGAACAGCAAGCGTTTGCAAACCGTTCTTGAGTTCAAAACTCAAGGCCACTGCCTGCATCTCTTTCCTCTGAGCTGGCAGGAATGCCAGTGCAACAAATCCACCTCTGATCATTAGGAATGGTGAGACTACACGCTCCTTCTTGATAAGCGTCTCCATTTTCAGCGTCTGCTCACCTACGATAAGCACCAGGTTATAAATGATCCTGTCGTTAATTGAGGTTTTGACCATGACTCCCCAAAGACCCGACACAACCTTCCTGATATGTGAAGCGCGGGAATCGAAGGGCTCTGCAACAAGGGCAAGCCTTAAATCTTTATGCATTTATAGAATAAAAAAGGCTCTGATTTATGTGAACACTCTTCATGCTTCTGAAAGAAATTTTGCAATCATTCGAGTGGCGGAAAGCACCTGGCAGGAACAGACAGGTATTATTGGGGAGGAGAGAGTAAATACAGGAAGAGACTGCACCTTTTGGTGACATTTTTATGTTGCTTTGAATTCTCAGGCTGAATGGGTTTCTCCTTTGACCCATTCTAGTGTTTGAATCTAACTCGAAAGTGTGAATATATGTGATGTTTGTGCAGCTGAGCTCAAATTTTACATGACATGTGCAGCTTTTCTGTGAAATGATCTTTTTTTGGGTAAAAAGTTAAGAATTTGTTATTTGATATAGCCCCTTTTAGAGTCCTAGAACCCCCCAAGGTGCTTTACAACACCTTAGATAGATGAATGAAGAGGAAAATTTTCTCAGTTTCAGTTCCGTGTGTTTCAGGGGCTTAATTCCAAAAATGTTGTATTGATCAGTCATTTGTATTCATCTCAGGACACGGTTGGTGCTGTGCAAATACCGCATCACAATAATGCTCGGGGAGAGGCATGGGAAGGGTTTGTTGTAAGGTCGCCTTGCCAAAAACGAGGCAATGTTGCTCTTAAGCAGTTATTACACCAAAAGTGTCTTTTTGTTAAAAACACGAAGCTGTTAAATCAGTCCTAGTTCCAACAAAAATATAGACCTTTATCCAGTTAGGGAATATTGTTTTTCTTGTTTCCTTCTTGTTCTTTTAAAATTGGACCCCAAAGTGAATCTTGATTGGAACTACGCAAACACACTTGGATTAGGCTTCCTTACCCCAAAGCATAGTCTGTAATCTGGCTCAAATTTAGTATAATTTGCAAATGAAGCAGCATTTTTGTTTAAAGAGCAGATTCACTGATAAACTTTAACTTGTTATTTTTTAAATACAATCAGTAAGTCAGTTTTACATGCAGGCTGAACAAAGGAGTAGGACCATATAAGCTTTTTCTTCAACCTACTTCCTTTTCGAACACTTTAAATTACATAATCCACTCATTGTGTGATTTGTTTGTTGAAATTGTTTTCTTCTTTTGTGTTGTTCGAATAGTTTTTTAAACTTTAAGCTAGAGCTTTAACATTGATCTCAGTGATTGTTGAGTTAGAAATTTGACCAGTTTCTTATTTCACACCACTCTGCAGCCCTCTGCTGACCAAAATCCACACTTGATAGTTTTGTGGAGCGGGTAGGTGTTCTAGGGGGCGCTTTTATACCTGCTTTACAGCTGTTAGCTGTATTGCTAGCAGTTAGCATTTTTAGTTCACCGATTGTCAATAAAAAGCACAAGAAGAAGAAAAAGAAGTTTGCTTTTTGTTTGCATCATGGTGGAGCCTGGAAGTAAAAGTAACAGAGTAATGTCTTTAGAGGCAAAGCAAAGAGCTAAAACCAGAGTGAACATCGGAGCAGCCTACACTAGTATGAGGAAGCTGAAAAATTCTTTGAAGTCACGGACTGATGGTGACCTGGCTTTGTTGCTACTGACTTTCTTGTCCAACAGTGTGGATCATTTTATTTCGTGGTTTATTTTAGTATTAGTGGCTCATGTTAGTGTTAGCTTGTTGTTAGCGCTAGCTACAGCAGGCTGCAGCAGGGTTGTTTACAGCAGTTGTGATTCCACTTTCAACCAGTAGGGCGGAGGAGCAGGAAACTGCTCTGTGTTACTTTAAAATAGTCTTCTACCCCTATTTCCTGTGTCAGCCGCCAAAATAATACAGACGGGGTAACACTTCAGAAAAAGCCACACAGATCTACGTCTTAATTTAAATTAACATTCATGGACTCACCTGTCGTGGCTCACCACGATGGAAGGCTTTTATTGATTTAGCGTCCAGGAGAGAGCAGAGCATGTCTCGAAAAGTAGAAGCTAACTGTTAGCATTAGCAACTCCACAACATGGCAGAATCCCTTCAGGCTTGTGTTATTTGTGGAGATAACACATTAATGTTGCAGTTCGAACAGAGTCAGTATTAGAATTGCGTTGCTGTTAGCCAATCAGAGGCGAGATGTCCAAATATCATGAATAATAATGAGTGAGACTCCAAATCCTGCTGTTTTCCACCCCCCGCTCCTCCGGTGAACTTCTAGTTGTTGAAACAGGAGCGCCTGAGCTTTTCTTCTACAGAAAACGATTCATATATACTAGAAACCACAGCAGATTTATTGAAAATACTAGTGAATGAGAGCGTTAAGTAGAAGTTACTAATACCAGGGACCCGTGTAAACAGTTTTTAGAAGATTTGAGAGGAAACGGCCAATCTGTGTTTTCATCAAAAAGGTTCTGCTGTTGCATTTTGGTGATTCAAACAAACCATCATAAAATGGTAGTCTGCAAAGGGAAGATGGCATTTATGGTGAGAGTAGCATCATGTGCAAGTCTGGGTCATTTCTAGTAGAAATCCTTTGACCAGCAGCACTCAGAACTAAAAATGCCTCAAGGATGCTATTAAAGAGCTCTGGATTTGTTGCATTTCCACAGAAGTTTGTGCTGCAGGCTAGACTTTTTGCATTAAACCAGGTAAATTGTGTCGGTCCTCTTTGCTGTCAGAGCTGCTGTAGATTAAGGTTGTACGTTTCAGATGTGCAGACGTTTATTTACTTCTATTCATGTTAGTTTTTACCTGGTTGGAATGCAAAAGCTGTAAAATAATTGTTTTGTAATAATCATTCCACCTGCTAAAATATTAGATCAACCAATTTATTCAATTGTGTTGTGGACGTTGATGTTGAACACTTTGACTAAGAGTGATGCTCAACCAATGACAACTCTATTAGGACCATTAAAAAATTAAATGGGAACAGAAAAAATCCCTGAAAACACGTCTTGCCATTAAAACACCATGCAGGTGTGGCCAGCTTATTGTAACAAATGGATTGTTTTAACAGTCTATAAAGCTGAGTGTGTCTGAGTGAAGCTCTGCTTTGTTCAGCCCCCCTCTAATGGCGGTTGGAAGAGGGCAGGTATGATTAGAAAAGGTCACTCTGGCTGAATGAGTTGAAGAGGCTGCAGTTAACACCACATATATTGTATTTATCTTCTATTGACTCACTACTCGTCTCCAGCTGCCGCAGCAAAGTATAATGACTGCATTTCGCTGAACAGAAAGTGCAGTTCGTACCGTTAGAAAGTGCCAAATCATTTTGTCCAGAGTGGAAATATTAAAGTGAATTCATTTCAATAACAAAACCAACAGCTGAGTAATCAAGACCTTGCGGAGGCAAAGCGCTTTGGGACTTTTTGGCTGGAAAACGAGAGCCCTGATTCAGCCTCGGGAGGGAGACTAGTGATTAGACGAGGGCTTATGCAAGCTTGAATGAGGGGGTTGGTGGGACACACACACACACACGCGCACACACACATAAAGCAGATATATGTGCACGTACAAACCTTGGTGCACATGCGATTAGTCAGCCCGGACAATCTCTGACACCATTTCCTTCTTCCCCACCAAATTTAATTACTGTTGTGCAACCTTCGCTTTCATCCTGGACAATGGAAATGTCTCAGGTCTGATTTTAATCAGGCGCTGCGCTGTGATCACAGCTGCTGTGTATTTGTTTGTTTGTTTGGAAAATGAAGGACACACACTGAAGCAAGGCAATACAATCGGTGGGATTAGCCAACTGTAGTACCTTGCTGTAGGCATTGTTAATATGTTTGTGCACAATACATCATAACTGATCTTGAAAAGCCCTTGCTTAATCAAAAATGCTGAAAAGGACGAATCTGGTTTTGCAGTTTAGTCTGAACGTAAATACTTTGCTTTTATACTCTAAAGCAACGATTTGTGTCTTTTTGATTAAACTACTGCTGCTACACAATGTTGGAAAAAATATCCACATTCTCGGGATGGGCAACAAATCAAACATTCATTGTTATTGAAATCTTTAACTCTAATCAATATTTTTCCCATGTCAATAAATTTGGTAATAAACAAAATGAAAAGATGCGTGTAGGTTTGAGACGTTCATGTCCCTTTAAGAAGCTGTACCACCTCGAGTCACATGACTTTGACTCAACGTAATACACGTGACAGCCCCATCTAGTGGACAACTTTTGTTTTTGCGCATACATGTAGTTATCGTCCATTTATCATTATCGAGGTGAACTCAATGAACAGTGATATTGATTTTTAGGCCATATCGCCCAGTTCTACCACATTCGGTTTTTTTTTCTAAACCTGCGATGTTCATTGTGATATTAAAAAAAATACAGGACTCGTCAACAGATTACTTGAATAGGACTTTAGGTTAGACTCCCGCCATCAACAACTAGTTGTTCGTGTCTTTCCCTGGGTGTATTTTCATTGGTTGATTGCAGACGGGAGTCATAGGTTTTCAAGTAGTGCTTGAAGACTGTTGGAGGCTGGATTTGGTTGTGAGAGTTCAATAAGCTGTCACTTGGCCAGTCACACTGGACAGCCACAAACCTCCATATCAGTCTCACGGTCACCGTTTTTTGTCACGATTTTGTTTACGACAAGGGATTTGTATGAAACGGACGAAAAATGCAATGTGGTTCGGGCTTAATGTAAAGTAGTTTGTCCAACAAGTCTCAAGTCCACAATCTGAAATAATATGCTGCTGAAAACCTTCAAATGTGGCTTTCTTAGAAAACTTTCCTCAATAACTTCCGCTAAAATCCTCATATTAGCTTTCAAACCTTTGATCGATATCTTACCTGATCCAGTAGGTGAAGGGTTACCGCTTCTGCTGAGGCAAAATCTTCAACTATTGGCCGACACTTCAGAAGTGCCACCCCCTATTGTCGTGTGTAGCTCAACCAATTGCAGCGCAGTATATTGTTGGTTGATTGATGCACCAAATAGCCAATGAAATTCGGAAAATGATGAAATCCCATATTACCAGCGCCTTGTGGTCTGCTTTCGCAAATTAAGTAAGAAACATTGTGACTGGTGGATCGTTGCATGGCACTGTATGTTGGGTACATTAGATGAGTAGCTAGTAGATAGATATGTAGCTGGACCTGCGATGTGACTATCACGCCCACATACATTGCGATGTCGATACTCAAACGCAAAATTGTGCAGCTCTTAGTTCCAACCTTTTTTCTTCGCCTCTCCTCACCTGGTATAAGATCATGGTCCCGATCTGAAGACGTGACTCATTTTTTGAATCTGAACGCAGCCAGGAACTGATGTGAATTTTAGCAGGTTGCTGCATGAGGAAGGTAATTCCTACCTCGGGATCCATGCCCGATGCAAATGGGCTCCAAACTTTTTGAAATGGAAATGATGCTGCAGGAGGCGGGATGGCCTTTATCAATCTCCAGTCCCTTTTTCAGGTGATGGTAACTGAATCAGAAAACCATCTCTAACCTCTCGCCCAAGTTTGTATCCGAGGAAATTGTTGGAGAGACATTTGCATGATTATACTGCAGATTTTTGACCCAAATAAAGGGCAGGAAATAATTAGTATGCATCGAAATCATTTCTATTTTCCTCCCTTTTTTGCCTTTCCCTTTTAAATAGGTCTTAAAGTGAAACAATCCCCAGCAATAGGAGAACACATGCTCTTCTATTGCACAGGGACACAAAATCAAAGAGCCACAGAAAGACGGGTAGTTGGAGCAGATTTTATTTGAAAGCAAGCCTGGTCCCTGCTTTCTCTCTCTTTGTCCCTTATTTGTCCTCTCTCTGTCGTCCCCTCCCATTGAGCTGTTTCTCGCTGCTGGCCTTGTGATGTGTTGAAAACCATCTCCAGGGAGCTGTCTGTTTATTTGGCTACCTCTTACCAGTTTAGCGTCCACGTGCAGCATGTGTTGCATGTTAGTGACGAAATAGTAAGGCTCTCTTGAGATTTTCTTTTTGTATTTGTACGCTTGAAGTAAATACAGGTGGTGTGACTGTGAAACTGTGGGTTGGAAAGCTTGTTGGCAGAACATCTGGTTATTGAATTAGTGCTCATCCAACAGCTTAAGTCAGGAAGGATACGTGCCCAGGTGAGAGCGGCTTGCCATTGCTCGGCTCTACCTGCTACACTCACTGTTGCGGTCTTCTTTAAGCCACAACACTGCTCAGATGAGCTCAGTAGAAGGGATTATGGTACCCCAGAGGCCATGTTATAGTGATTTCATGGGCATTAATTTAGAGCTGTGCAATCAATCAAATTTCTTTCAGTTTCTGTTCCAGACAATCACAAAAGAACAATGCAATCAACAAACAACCTCAGATTATTACAATTATTGTGGCTTTCCATTTATGCAAGCATATTATGGTTTTTTCTTGACTTGTGAAATCTGACTCCCATGCATCTTTTTGTACTGTAACAAAATGTCAGTACAAGAAAAGATGGTAAATAAAACCCTAAAAGTTACATTGTGTTTACACATCCTGCCTATTTGGCTCCAGGCTGCAGAAGCAGCTCTTCTCTGCTTTTATAGCAGTGTTGCCAGTCCAGTCTGTCTTCCTAAAATGTAAATTCTGGATAGTGTTTCCCAATTCAGTGAGTAATCATGCTTGTTTTAATTTCAGTATTGACTAAAATGAGCCCCTGATTATTATTTGTATTTTATGATCAAGCAGCCCTATGTTTGGGTAATTTCGTTTAAAGGGGAAGGTCACTCAGAAAGCATTTTTTACTTGTTATTTTTGAAATACGATTGGTAACTGAGTTTCATATGGATGCAAAATGTGAAAATAGTCTTCAACACTTATTTCCTGCATTAGCCGTTGAAAGTAAATAGACGGGGAAATGCTCGGGTCAGAATAAGCCAGGCATAGTTAGTTAGCATTCATGGACTCGTCCATCTTGGCTCGCGGTCAGGGGGCTGTGTTGATTTAGCATCCAGGAGAGAGCAGAGCATGTTATGGCTATAAGGAGCTAATCATTAGCATTAGCAAGTCCACAACATAAATACTAATAATTACAGTAATTGGGGGTGTGCGCGGATCGCTTTGCCTCCGTACTGTCCGTGAAAGTGGGGTGGGGCGTGTGTGTGTGTGTGTGGGGGGGGGGGGGGTGCACGCGGATCGCTTTGTTAAAAAAAGAAAAAACTATCGGCATTTTGTAGGTGTGGCGCTATGGAAGGAAAACACTGGGAGGGGCGAGTGTTCGAGATATGCTATAGCAGCTTTAACAGACGCAACGTCCAAGTTTCATTAATGTACAATTAAAACACTTTTATGGCGGCCTTCTTGGCAAGGGCACCTTCACAAAAGAGACTCGATCTCAAAGGATTTCCCTGGTTAAATAAGGGTTAAATAAATAAAATAAAACATACATAACTGTATTTGTTGCACACAGAAATACTTAGAAAAAATTATTTTTAACTAAAAAAGTTTACTAATTTATAGTAGTATATAGGGATGTGTATTGGTAAAATTCTGGCAATACGATACATATCACGCACGATACAGGGGAGACAATACGATATATCACGATATATTGCGATATTAGCTATTTTTTTAGACTGAATTTATTGTAGGAAAATTCAATAAACAGTCCAAACTGATACGTAACATAATAGAGGGATTTACATTTTAATTGTGGAAACAAAACCCATAGCACACTGCTGCCAACTAGCGGTCGGCATTTGAATCGCAACAAAAGAAAAGAAAATACACAAATGTTTGCATATAAATTCTTCCAAAAATTCGATACATGGCTTTTGAATATCAATACAATATCGCAGGAAAAAAATCACGATATATTACTAAATTGATATTTTCTTACATCCCTAGTATGTTATGTATCAGTTTGAAGAGAGTTTAGAAATCAATCCCAAAATGAAAATTGGAATCACTCAGAAGCAGAGATCTCAGAGCTTTTTGAAACTGAATTTACATCTTTGTGAAAGAAGCTTTTGGAAGACATTTAATTTAGAGTTGTGAAAACTAACTATACCTTTTATTAACATGGACATCCATTTGTTATTTATTGCTGTCTTGAAACTACAATGTATTAAAATCTGCAGAGAAAAGCTGGTGATGAAGGATTCTTGGAAAGTTACAAGGCAATGACTCAATGCAATCTGCTGGGTTTCCTTATACAGGTCCTTCTCAAAAAATTAGCATATTGTGATAAAGTTCATTATTTTCTGTAATGTACTGATAAACATTAGACCCAACACTCTGGATGAGCTTAAGGCCGCTATCGAAGCATCCTGGGCCTCCATAACACCTCAGCAGTGCCACAGGCTGATTGCCTCCATGCCACGCCACATTGAAGCAGTCATTTCTGCAAAAGGACTCCCGACCAAGTATTGGTGCATAACTGAACATAATTATTTGAAGGTTGACCTTTTTTGTATTAAAAACACTTTTCTTTTATTGGTCGGTTGGAATATGCTAATTTTTTGAGATATGAATTTTGGGTTTTCATGAGCTGTATGCCACAATCATCAATATTAAAACCGATAAACGGCTTGAACTACTTCAGTTGTGTGTAATGAGTCTAAAATATATGAAAGTCTAATGTTTATCAGTACATTACAGAAAATAATGAACTTTATCACAATATGCTAATTTTTTGAGAAGGACCTGTATAGGAAACTTAACTAAATGGCGTAATGAACGGAACTCTATGCACTATGAAATGTTTACTTTGTAAAGTGCCTTGAGATGACTCTTGCTGGGAGTTGACGCTATCTAAATAAACTGAATTGAATGACATTTTAATTTAAGACTCTTTATATCTTTTTAATCTCTTGGGTTGAAGATCAAAGTAGATGGATATTTTTTGTCATTGCCATGATATTTTGGGGGTTTTGTAGGCTGCAAACCTTCCAACTGAAAATAGAGCCAAAGGTATTTTTGTAGTGCATAGAAATGGAAGGAGTGCTGACATTTTTATCTCTTACAATAGGAATTCTTTAATTAAAGACTGGTCAAGAACATGGAGTTCCTGTTTGTACTTTATAATGCATACTACCATTCAGCTGGAACGGCAATAGAAGAAGAGTTTATAGGAAGTGCACCCCTCATATGAAAACATGGGCAATATTCAAAACCATCTGATGAAAGCCATCTGTTTTCTTCTGTGGCATTTTCAGATGGTAGCTGAAACCATCCACTCATATGGTACTCTCTCAGCCTTGATTTGATGTTCATTTATTCTGGGAAGACTTCATGAATATTCATGCGCATCATTTTACCCAATCTGTTTACATAAACACTGAAACTTCCCAGTTAGGAGTGTGAATCAAGTGTAAACGGTGAGCTGAGAATCTTGGAGGAGGGGGAGGACATTCCTCATTTAATCTCTTAGATCCTGCAACATTTTAACTGTTGTTGCAAAACTTCTGACCTTTGGTTCAGTGTATCCAAATGCCATCCTCGCTGATTCATCACCTTATCGGTTCTAGCTGCACCCTAAGAGGCTGACTACACAGTTGATGTCTAAGCCGTGATCAGCTTGTGCTTAGCGTGATTGACGGGGATCACCGATTAGCCCCTTTGAAACATATTAAATAAAGCATGGCAGAAACTTGTCGCGGCTCAACGTCAGGTTCTGCGTTTAGGTGCGATGTTGCTGCTTTTTCCCTGTCCATCAGGCCACGTTTAATCCAGCATCACAGTCAGACACTGTAACCTGAAGCTGTCCGGTTGTTTTCTTCGTCTCATGTATTTTTCAGTCGTTCTTGTTGTTTCGGGCTCCTATATCAGCTGTTGTTTTGTTTATGAGGGCTATTATGTTTGTTTTTATACGTCTGCCACTGAGGTTATAATATACAGGCATTTCTCTGCAGTGCTGTCCTCTCTCAACAGAGATCGATGTAATAAACGTGATTATACGTGGGATCTGGGTTTATAATAAATCTGGTTTGTGGGGCTGGAAGGCTGGCCGAGGTAAATGTTTTCTGAAATGTGGGAAGTTTTTTTTTTTTTTAGTTCCCCATCAGCTGGTTGCTCATATTAGAAGTGTTAAACTATAGGGAAGTCCCTGACTGAGGTGTGTACTTTTGTACACTTGCTGGCTATCAGAAACTTCTGAACTTTGAAATTGCGTTCACTTCAGCGTAGATAAAGAAGACAGATTTTGACAGATTGAGGCTTCTTTAGATGTTAAACCAATGGCTGTATGAATAATGGGAAAACCTGCTTTTACCTGTAGGCTTCTGAAGAGCTGACTTGAAGCCCAATGAGCGACTCCCACCTCCGCCATCATGGCCGTTACTCCCGGAAAATACAAAAATGGAGCTGAGAGCGGGGCTGTGACGATGGGGGCAGATGATTGACACCCATCAAACTCTGACCTGACCTAGCTACGAGCTAACTGAGCTAACCCAAGCTAACGGTGGTTGGCTTTTAACTAGAAAACCACGATTGAGCGACTCGTCTGCTTTCTAGGCTTTGACACTTTTAACATGAGGCCTTCCCTGGAGCAAGCAGGGGGGCAAGCCACTAGCGCTGACGGCTCATCTGGTACCTGTCAATTAAAAGGACACGCCCCTAATGATTCCTAATTTCGAGCTTTAATTACATCTGAATGGATGAGTTACAAAAAAACTTCATCCCCCTCAGAGTTGTCATGACAGTACACGTGACCTACTAAACCTAAAATAGTTTTTTGAACCAGGCTGTAAACATGTTTATTTCTACCGTGAATTTGGCATTTTTAACTTTGATCTGGAGCCAGCCCCTAGTGGATGAGGGGGGAACTACAAATTTTGTCATTTTTGTGTTGGCAAGCGGAATTTCTCCTTTGGGTTGATCTTGGAAAAAAATGCCCACCTTAAAATGAATTGGCTCAAATTGAAGTATCCGGATTACTTTTGCTCACTCTTAATTGAAATTACTTCTTTTTTCATGCAGTCGATCCAAAAGTCCTAAAAGGACCATAAAAATCCCTGCGTATATCCACCATCCTCATCGTTTAACATCTTGCCATCATTTCCTGTTAACGTTTTAGGATCCGAGCCAAAGTCAGGGTTAAATAGAAAAGCACAGTAATGTGAAAAATGATCAGGTGATTTAGGGTTTAGCACCCTGAAAGCCTTTGGTCTGAGGCTGAGCTTTAGCTCACAGGAGAGAACGATGGTGCTCACTGCTCAGTGAAATTGGTTATTTCATTTGACAAATCCCAGCTAGGCCACAAGCCGCGTTTTAGCCTGGCAGATTCTTAAGTCGAGCGTCTTTAAGGCCAACAAATGCAGCTGTGGTTTGTTTTTCTCTCGCTGCAGAAGCATCGGTCAAAACCAAACACAAATGAGTGGAATTAAACCCCATTTGAGCTGTCATTATTCTCGTGGTTTTAGAGGATTTTATACCCAGATGCAGGAAAAACACCTTTTATTATCATTAGATTTAGCACACTGTGCAGCCTTTGAAGGTAGTGATGGAAAAAATAAGCAACCGGTTTCCTCTGGAGACTCTTGAGATGTGATGTCCACAAAAAAATAGTTAATTGGCAGCGTCTGGTATGTTTCAGCTCTCTCCTTAATGTTTCTCATCTCTCTACTGTAGTTTGTTTCCATTGAGCATCATAATTACTCTACCTCACATGAAGACGTTCTCGCTTATTCAGATGTTCCCTCTCTGCCCTTTACCAGCTGTGCGTTTTAGGTAGAGTCGTCTTTATATTTTCTGCATAAATACACACGTGTGGCTGAAACTGCTACTAGGAAGGAACTGTTTAGAATTTATTAAACCACCTCCGTGCATATATTACAGCTGGATGCATTTATTCTGCTCTTATTAGATGAAATATGAATGTAAAAACTCATCTAGGCTTGATTAAAACAAAATTATTAAACAAAAAATTAAGATGTTACATGTTATAATTATTTATGCAAAATAATCAATTATGAAATAACATGGAATAAATCGTGACATAAAACCATTTAGTTTTAGATAAATTGAGGTTTTTTTTAATGTCAGCTGCAGCTTTGGGGATTAATGCTGAACCTTTCCGCCAAACGAGTTTGTTTGCATAAAAAACACATGAGTCTAAATGACAAAAAGGTTTGTCTTTGCCTTTTTTAGAAATTAATTACAGGAAATGTTCCCCCCATAACAGCAGGGATTTATTTTAGCTTCTTGTTGATGGGCGTTTTTGCAGATCGATTTATCTTTTATTTACTCGCCGGGTGTTGTATACGATACAGGCGTTGCATCACACTGAATAATCACTGAATAATAAATAACACGGAGGCAAAGGTCTTGTCTGTCTGTTGATCAGATACTCACTTGGGTCTCACGTTTCCAACTGCTGCTTCTCTTCCTCTGGCAGTAGGAAATTTTTCGAAACCTGCTTTAATTCACTTTCCGCTGAGCGTCAAGGTGCTAAATATTCTCACCAAATGGATTTCTTTCAAGCGACTTTCGGCCTCGCAGCCATGAAATAATTGAGCATAACTGTGGTTTTTCCCAACAACCGTGGGCAGGTGCAATCCTGCGAGTACGCTGCCAATTGTAACCGTGCTTTTAAACTCTTCATCACTGATGTCTAGTACCAGTAGGCCTCTCTATTTTTGTCTTTCTCTCTCTTTTCATGTGTCATTCTCTATTTTTTTTTGTCCCTGCTTTACTCTGTCAATTATCAGTCATTTTCATACAACTGCTTTAATGTCTGGAGGTCTGTGAAGTAAACACAAAACTGGCTCACGGACTGAATAATGATTACATTTTTGGCAGCAGCCGAGGTAACATATTAACGAGGCTCCTGTCTGCTCGTTGTTGTGACGTAAACAAAACGGTCAGCTTTACAAAAAAGGCAATTTTTAAAAATTTTTATTAATAAAAAGACATTATTGGAACTACTTGCATGGCAAAATCCAACTGATCTATCTTAAAGCACATTTATCTTGTTGTAGTTGAACATAGGCAGCTTGGGGTTTCTTATGTAGCATACCAAAAGGTTTGTGTCGTCTCTGACCTGCTTTCCTATGTAAATTAGTAATGTTGTAATGGCCATGGAGAAACGGTTTGTTCTGAGAAAAGCTGGATTAACACGTCATAAGAATTATACACCACCTCAAATTAGCATGTCCCTCCCTGCTTCAGCATCAGCAATGTATAAATGCTGGTCACGGTAATGCTAACCGCAGTACAATGTTAGCCCTAGCTTGTGCTAATGCTAGCTCATGCTAGTGTATATGCTAGCTTGTGCTAGTGCTAATACTAGTCTGAGCTACTGCTAATGCTAGCTCGTGCTAGTGCTAATGCTAGCCTTAGCTAGTGGTAATACACACTTGTGCTACCGCTAGCTCGCGCTTGTACTAATGGTAGCCTGAGCTAGTGCTTATGCTAGCTTGTGCTAGTGCTAACACTAGCCTGCAGGGCTCCCAACTCTAATGCATTGAGCGTGAGACACACGCATCTTAAAGTTAAAGTCCCAAGTCATCATCACACACTGGTGAAATTACATCTCCGCATTTGACCCATCCCCGTGGTGGGGAGCGGTGAGCTGCAGCTGTGGCCGCGCTCGGGAACTATTTGGTGGTTTAACCCCCCAATCCAACCCCTTAGTGCTGAGTGTCAAGCGAGGAGGCATTGGGTCCCATTTTTTCAAAGTCTTTGGTATGACCCGACCAGGAATCGAACCCTGATCTCCCAGTCCCGGGGCGGACACTCATAACACTAGGCCACCGGAGCTGGTACCATCTGACCCTCTTCACACGCTAACACGCCACACCGCCAATATCTCATGGTCCGCACGCCCCCCCATCACCACTCACATTACGGGATGTATTGGGAATATCCTGACTGTCAGTGAGTGCCAGATGATCCACAGCTTGGACGTTGTCCTCTTACTCGTTCAAACGAAACAACCCCTCACCCACCCAAAAAAATCAGCCAGGCACTCACTATTGCTCGTTTGTCCGCAACCGCCCACCGTCCAGGTCCAACTGACGTCAGCCGGACACTCACTTCCTCATTTCTCCATGAACATTTATGAGGATGGTCAAGCTCTAGTTGATTATTTTATGCATTACTACCTTAAAAATAAAAATCACCTCAATATGTCGCTAGTACAGGTCAATTAATTAGATGGCATCCAAATATCTGATTCGATTAGCATCCTATGTTGCACATTAAGATTTGATTTATTATTGCTTGTTTGCTAAAAGCTATCATTCATAAATAAGTCAGAACTTTTATTTGCTCCTTCTTTATTTAACTACCATGTTCTCTGCTGCATTTGACAAATTTTAACTACTTTTCTCTTTTTTCACTTTCAGAGGAAATCAAGGAGGAATCAGAAAAATTAAGGTAAGTCATGTAAGAAATGGGGCAGCTGGGGTCATTTTAATGGGTTTTGTCTCTCAGGGTCAGATTTAATATCGGTGGCTCAGTTTCAGGCCTCGCTGTAGATTTCTCTTGTGTTCAGACCAGTAAAGGGGATTAAAATGTCCCGTGTGCTCTTGTGCACAGCCTCCGGTGGGGTTTTCTTTGTTTGTGTTTTTGCCTGGCTTGTCTCCAAAAGCACCCCATCCATCGTCATTAATGGGTTTTCTTCATGAAGCCGGGCCTGCTGCTGAACTTTCCCTTTTTTCTTCTTTGACTCTGTGATTTGTGAAAGGGTTTGCCAAGTAACACTGGCTTTGGAATGTGACATATTCCCCCCATCTTTTCCTCTCCATACCACCTCCAATTGCCTTTTATGTTTGTGTTATTTCCCGTCTCTCACACAATCCTTCTCCCATTCCTGTTCTTGCTCTCCATTTGTTTCACCAGTCTTCCAATTTCACAGTTAATGTTGTGACCTGGGTGTCAAAAGATGGATTTAGAGGCTGCAGCCTTACCTAAACGACAACACCTCTCAATTTTAACAAAAAAAAATACTTCCTTGAAATCTCGATAAAAGGATTTAGAGGTATCTGCAAAAAATAGTCTTTGTATCACTTAAAATAAGATAAATATGTGCAATTTTCTGCCTAGTTTGGCAAGTGTTGGAGTCAAATTAAACATTTATGTATGGAGCGAAATTAACAGGAACATTATTCTATATTAAAACATTTAAATTGTTGTTATAAAACTATTTATAAAGCCAGAGGATAAAAATGTTCAAGCTCAAGTCACTTCCGGAAAATACAAAAATGGAGCTGAGAGCAGTGATGTGAGGATGGGGGCTGATGATTGACACCCAACAAAATCTCAGCTAACAAGCTAGTTGAGCTAACTGAAGCTAACAGAAGTTGGCGTGCATTTTTAGCCACAAAACCGCGGTTGAGCGACTCTGCCCTCTAAATGTGTGGATTACTGAAAAAACATTTTTAATTATTATTTCTGATCATAATCGGCCACGCTGAGTTTTTCCATGCAGGCTGAACATGAAGATAGTCTCCTACACCTATATCAGCATTAGCTTCTGATAGAAAATAGACGATGAAACTCTAGGATTTGAAAATCCTGACAGATCTACGTCACACTGTCACTTAACATTCATGGACTCACCCATCTTGACTCACGACGGGGAAGGCTGTTGTTGGTTTAGCGTCCAGGAAACAGCAGAGAACGTCTCGGCTAGTAGAAGCTAACGTTAGCATTAGCAACTCCACCACACAGCAGAACTCCTTCAGGCTTGTGTTATTTGTGGAGATAAAACATCAACATTGCAAGTCAGTGGTCGAGTCGCGTTGCTTTTATCCAATCTGAGACAAGATATCAAAATATCATGAAATAAGACTTCACACCTTTAACACTCTTAGCAAGAGGCCGAGGCTGTTTTGATACTTGTATTATTTTATTCTATAGTTACAGAATTAATGCAAATAAAAATCAATCAATAATTTCTGTTGGCAAAAGGCAGCTAATGTGACTATTTGCCATAGCCTTGTATTACTACAAATAGCACTTTATAATCTGCTTCTATGAATAACTCATTGTTTACACATTTTGCTGCTTCAGTGTTGATAATTAAAAGTAAACAATATTTCTGTTGGTTTATGCAGTTGATGCCTTAATTAACCGTATAATCGGCCACTTCAACTGGCGTTCAATGGAAGCTGGAGGGATTTGACACGCTGTCTAATGCAGACTAATTACAGGGCTCCTAAGGGTGCTTGAAATCCTTGAAAATGCTTAATTTCTGGGGACATTTTCAAGGTTTTGAAACTGTAACTGAAAGTGGTCGGAGTACAGCAACGTTTTAAGTGAAATAATTGTTTTGAGCATATTCATAACATCAAGAAAATAAAGTTAATGTCTCGATGAATTTCTGCCGGGACTTTTTCCGTTAACTCTAAAGACATTTACGTTTCTCCAAAAGCACATTTTAATCAAAAGCTGAATGAACACCCATGAAAAGTCTAATAGCCTAATTTTTCTGACGTTTTTATTGTCTTGTTTGTGTATGTTAATCATCATGTAAAATGCTGGAAAATCTTGATAACTTACCTCAGAAGTGCTTAAAATGACAATGTGTGTTTTCCTGGCTATAGGGGGCAGCAGTACATACATTTCATGGTAGTTTTACACCATATTGCCGTGACGGTCGCTAGTTTAATAAAACATTACGATAAATGTCGAGCAGAAAGCGTGCGACCTCGGCGTGACTCCTCGGACTTTGATAGCCCTTCAGTTAATTCCATCGAGAGAATGCAATGCCGATGCTAATTTTCTGGCAGGGTGGGTTCTGGATCTGTTCGGGGTCCTGCACCTGCCGATAAAGTCAAATTATGGCAATACCACTTGGCCAAAATATAGTGCATCGCTTTTTTGATTCTGTTATTTCAAAGAGTTTAGCAGTTTTGTTATTAACTTCATGTTTCTTCCCACCTAAATGTTTTCGAACGTGGTCACGTAACTTCCGTAAGACCCCGTCCACACGTAGCCGAGTATCTCCCAAAACGAAGATATTTTTCTACGCCTGTCATCCATACAAAAACGCAGATTTCTGCAAAGAAAACTAATCTTTTTAAAAACTCCGGCCAAAGTGAAGATTTGCGTTTTCTCCATTTTAAGCATTTGTGTGTGGACAGAAATAACCGATGTTTTACGTTTTACGTCACTGTCTGCAACAAAAATGCTGACGGCCCATGTGCGACCTGTGTTTACACTACAACATCGTCAGAGCTGTGCTTGCGTTATCAATCGTCCTAGCACTTTTTGACGCTTGTTGACTTTATACTCCAAAATCTACATTTAAGAGCAATTCTACCCCCTTATCGGTCCACACAAGCGAACTAGGCGCCATGTATCAGGTTTTGTTGAAGTTGAGCAGGAAGACGAAATGGGATAGAATTTAGGGGAAATACTGCCACCTACAGGTTTGGCATGCCTATGAATGTGCTTAACGGTGCACTTATGCGGTTACGTGTGGATGGAGTTTTTTCTAAAAACGAGGTGGTGTGGATGTTATTTTTTAGGAGGGTGGATGTTCGTTTTTAAAAAACCAGTGTACGTGTGGACAGGGTATAATTTGTACGTCAAGCTAATAATCTAGTGTGACGTCATCGACAGGAACAGGACCCCGAGCCGCCTCATGTAGAAGAGAACATGGCATATAATATAGCGTCCTCAGAGACTTAGACCCACGCTCTATGTATTTTAGACCCGGTTTTTATGGTTATATGTTACGAAGTCGCCAATATTTTTCAACGACTGGACATCATTTAATTCAATTTCAACAACATTTTGATGAAAATTTTCAGAGATTAATGGTAAAAACTACACATTGTCACTTTAAATTTGCATGTTAGAACAAAACCTGATAGTATTTTTTCCCATTCCATTATTTGAGGTATTTTTGCACATATTGTCATCGTGTAGAGTCATTTAGAACTGGACTTTGTGAAAAGACGCTTGGTGACACCATAACGTTGTCTTGATGGTGAAAAAGCAGATAGATGTTGTTGTAGAGTATCACATTATCACACCAAAGACGAGCGTCTTCTGTTAGAGCTCTCATAAAAGCAGCAGGCCGTTCTGTCTGACAAAGCTAACACGGTCTAGCTGTAGTGAAATAAAGACCTGATGAAACCCAATAACAGAAGAAACAGACGTGTTGGATCATGGTCACGAGCAGATAGAGTTGCTGCTTATTTCTGAATCACACTTAGATCTGTCCCAAACATTCCCTACATTTGTTTTATTAATAAATATTCGTTTTTCTCTCTCCACCACGTCTTGATCGCTAATGTATTCTCCCACGTTTGCTCTAAATTTTCCTCCCTTGCCTTCCTTTACGAGGCTCTTTTATGCCCCTCCATGATTGTGCCCTGCTAAACTCAGCGAGGTCGTCCCTCTTCAAAAGAGCTGAAGTCATCCTTTTTCATTGCCTGGACATAAACAACCACCTCCTCCTCATTCGTTGTCTTGTCTGCCTCCCTCCTCTCCTCTAGTCTCTCCCTCTCCTTGGCACCCACCCCTCCTCTGTTTTTCCCAGCTTGAGCGGTGGGTGTGGCGCCGGCGCCTGGGGAAGCTGTGGTTTTTTTGAAAGTGAAAGCGATGGTTCACGGTTTTCTAAGTCTTTTAAAAATTCAGGGAAACCAGCTGTATCGTTTGATGTACTACGCCTCAGCTAAGGGTAGCCATGTCAGCACGAACACACGTCTGAAGAAATGACAACCCTCTCGGTGAAACATCAAATTTAGTGATTTACTCCAGATTTCTCCCCCGAGGAGCAGCATGTTTACTGCCCTGCTCCAGTATGGTGAAACGGACCATCCCTACCTCTTACGTTTTCACGCCTTGTTAGCTGTGCTCAGATGTCAGGAGAAGTGAGTCTGCTTGGTGTTTTTCATCATTTCTCTCTCTTTTTTGTTGTTTTTTTCTCCTTCAGTCCACCCAGTGGAGATGGCAAATCCAGCTCCAG
Source organism: Aphyosemion australe (assembly GCA_006937985.1). Lineage (NCBI taxonomy): Eukaryota > Metazoa > Chordata > Actinopteri > Cyprinodontiformes > Nothobranchiidae > Aphyosemion > Aphyosemion australe. The sequence continues at coordinate 6,698,029 of SSNS01000002.1, forward strand.
CACGTTACCGCCAATCAAATCGAAAACCAACTTCATCGAAGCCGACAAGTACTTCTTGCCGTTTGAGCTGGCGTGTCAGTCCAAATGCCCCCGCATCGTCATCACCTCCCTCGACTGTTTACAGGTCAGTGGCAGAACGAGTCCGGCAGCAAAACCTGCGAGTGTTTTGGTGTGGGAGCTTACTGAGCAGCAAACCCTTAAAGATGGGAACAGAGCTCCCATGCACAACCTAAGACTAGTAGGTGATGTTGTGTCTTTTTCGTTGACTCATCTGAACGTTTCTGACCTGCAGAAGCTGATAGCGTACGGCCACCTGACGGGCAGCGCCCCGGACAGCACGGCCCCTGGCAAGAAGCTCATCGACAGGATCATCGAGACCATCTGTGCTTGCTTTCAAGGACCGCAGACCGATGAGGGCGTGCAGCTACAGATTATTAAGGTGTGAGCCCCAACCGCTAAGCTCATTGAGAGTTTTTTTGACCCTTTGCACCTAAAATGATGTAAATGTTGTTTGTTTTTGGTCAAATGAGGTAAAAATCTTCTCCCACTTCCCGCCCCTCTCTGTCTCTCGCCTCCAGGCCCTGCTGACGGCCGTGACCTCCCAGCACATAGAAATCCACGAAGGTACGGTGCTGCAGGCCGTCCGCACCTGCTACAACATCTACCTGGCCAGCAAGAACCTCATCAACCAGACGACGGCGAAGGCCACGCTCACACAGATGCTCAACGTCATTTTCGCGCGCATGGAGAACCAAGCAGTACGTCCAGCCTCCTCAAAACGCTTCAGCAGAGACCAAAAAGACGGCTTCTCTCTGGAGTCCTTTTGATTTAGAGTTCTGTGCAGCTACTTTGCTTTAATTGTTTCCTAAACTTTTATTCTCATTTAACCAAAAGCCTTCTTTGTGTTCAGAGGGACATTTTAGGTGTTGCCTTCAAAGAAAGCTTGCTCTAATGTCATCTTTTTCTTTTTGAATGACACTTTCCTCCCCCTTCCTCCCTCCCTTCCTCCTCCCCCCCTCCCTTTTTGGACACATAGCTTACAAATCACAAGCTATCTTGGTCTCTGGCCTCCAGAAAGCGTGACCGCCAGGTAAAGCACGCAGGACTTGCCGTGACATTGCCTGATCGGAACTTTTCAGCTCCTTTCCTGTGTGTGTTTGTGTCTGAGCTTTTTCCCCCTCATCCATCCATCCGTGCACTCGTCCGTTCTCCTCCTTTTGCTCCCACGCTGCACTCAAATGCGGTCTTCCCCAGTATGCCTTGGCTTCTCCTCTCATCTCGCATTTCCTCAACATCTTAGTTTTATAAATGCACCAGGTTGTGCTAAATCTTTCTGTTTAGTTGTTTTAGGACGTTGGTATTGAGACGGAGCGATGAAACAGGGAGACATGGTAGACTTTAAGTCCTATTATTGTGCTGGACTGCTGCACAGAGAGATCCACTTTCTGTCTTTGTGTGTGTGTGTGTGTCCCATTGGCTGCAGCTCAGCATGATCTGATCACACACACACACACGCACACACACACACATCACTGTCCAACTGAGGTGGCATTTAAATAATGAGCTTAGTTTGTTTGTGCTGCCTCGACTTTCCCCTCCGGAACGTTTGTCTGGTCCCGCCTTTGCACGTTATTAATCGTTTATTTCAAAGTTTTGCTTCATTTAATTCATTTGGTTCCATTTAAATGTGACAAAAGCAGCAAGCTCATTTAATTTAAATCAAACGGCTTCATTAGAAACTTGGTTTTCGAAAAATAATTAGTCAGATTAAACCAAAGTGCGGTAAACGCTGTAAAACTGATAAATTGGGTGGTTTTTGTTGCATTTAGAGCAGGAAATAGTTCAGTAAAAATTCATGTGTGGGTTTTTTGACTAATTTTTGTTCTAAAATCCAGTTTGCTTTAGATTAATCATCTCATTGGGATGCAACAGTTGGTGACAGATTGCAGACGTAAGTTTCCAAAAGGTCTCAAATCGTTCACGAGGGTTCTCGGTCGAGAGTTTAGAACATGTTTGAAAAATAGTTGTAAATTCATTGCAGGAGTCTGAAAGCGTTCTCTATTCAGTTTCCTTGAGTCGGGAAGTGTGAGAAGGGTTGGACACCAAACTACTACACAATACATAGATTTATTGATTTTACAATATTTTGGTGTCCAGTGTTGGTATTGGAGAGAATTCCAATAAACAAGACATAAAATGCATTCCACATATTTGAATTTAATGACCAGATGGACCCAGAGTGGTCCACTTGTTTAATCAATACATTTGCAGTGGTCTGTAGTAGAAATGAATGTCTTAGAAGTCGTACTCTGGGGGGAAAAAAGCTCCGGTGTGCCTGTTTCAGGAAGTAGAAGTGAGCCAAATCAGAGTTGAGCTTCAGATGACAGGATTTAAACTTATTTCCTGATATTTGGACATCTAGTCTCTGATTGGCTAACAGCAACACGACTCTACCACTGACTCTGTTTGCTCTGCAACGTTGATGTTTTATCTCCACAAATAACACAAGCCTGGAGGAGTTCTGCTGTGTGGTGGAGTTGCTAATGCTAACAGTTAGCTTCTACTAGCTGAGACGTTCTCTGCTGTTTCCTGGACGCTAAACCAACAACAGCCTTCCCTGTCATGAGTCAAGATGGGTGAATCCATGAATGCTAAGTGACAGTGTGATGTAGATCTGTCAGGATTTTCTAATCCTAGAGTTTCACCGTCTATTTTCTATCAGAAGCTAATGCAGAGATAGGTGTAGGAGACTATTTACATGTTCATCCTGCATGTTAAACTCAGAGTGACCGATTATGATCAGAAATAATCATTAAAAAGGTTTTTTCAGTGAACTACACCTTTAAATATCCACAGCAAGTACACAGTACACAGCAATGACACGTCAGATTATCCACAATTCTCATCACAATGATCAATAAAATTGTGATAGCGTGTTTTCCTAATATGCGATTCAACATTATTACCACACTTTGTGACTAAATTGCAGCAACATTTCAACATTTTGAGTGTGATTGCATCCCATGTTGCACGGGACCTGGCTACCTGTAAAACGTTTTGCAAATATGTCAAATGCAAGTAATTTCTACTAAAAGTACCATTTTGTTTTTGTTTTTTTTCAGTTTTTTATGTTTTGAACTGAAACTATGTTAAATTACGCACAAATTCAGGACTTGTTGTGACTAAATGGCACCAAAACTGTAAAAATGCATCAGTTTTAATATTTCCATACATCACGTCTACCTGTCTGCTTTCTATTTATTTTCTACAAAAGCCCCAAAGCTGCTGTTGTTTTAGGCTGGCTGAGAACATTTCCATTGCTTGTTGTTGTTTCTAGCTTGTGTTTCTGTGATGGTGCAGATAATTGTTTTCTTTTTTCTGGTCCAAAAATTAAAATCAAAGCCCGAATGTGACCGTACTCGCTGTGCAGATTGAGATGTGAAATCTCACAATTTTCACCAGCATTTGATGCACGCTCTTGCAATGTCTTGTGACCCACTTTCGGCTCGTGAGCCAGCAAGCTGAAGCACGGCGACGCTTTGTCGTTCCCTCGATCAGAACCGCCATGACGCATCAGTCTGTAGGAACCATTTTCCACCCGAGACGATGTTGCATAGAACCAGCATGAACTCGATCTCACTGTGTTTCATTGCTCGACGAGTAGAGTTATGTGTTAATTTAATGCATATTCACCCACCATACAGCACACACACCACAGGTGTATCTTTATGAAACGTATTTGTCGTAATCTTGATTTGGGCTCCGACGAATCGGGTTGATCAGTCTGACCATTTTCCATTCTGTCTGTTTCCTTAGCTGCAGGAAGCCAAACAGCTAGAGCGAGATCGGCACCGGCAGCACTCCCCAGTCACCCAGCACACTGAGCCAGAATCCCCCCAGCTGCAGACCCACGTCCACCCACCGGCCAAGGCTCAGGAGGCCAATGGGCCCGTCAGCCCTGCCACCCCCGACGTCACCTGCCCGTCCACCCCATCCACCCCATCGACGCCGGCCCCGGAGCCCAACAGCAGGTCTGTGTCCGGGGAGCAGGAGGGGCCCGTCTACGAGAACCCGGATCCTGAAAACGGGTCGGAGTTCTGCGTGGCTGAAAATGAGCAAACTGAGGCGGACCAAGCCACCGCAGCAGCACAGAGTGAGACTTTTTTCTTTCCTTTACCACAAGTGTGGACGTGAATAAAAATGTTGCAGGGTTAGAATCAATTTTTTTGTGCTTTTTAGTTTAAAATGAGTCGCCGAACCTCCTCAGAGCTGAAGTTTTAATTGAATTTGGCTCCTTCCTTATCGGATTTTCATTTTGTCTGTTCAGACTTAAAAACGTATGCTTGTTTGAAGATTTAAACTTCCAGCAAGCCGAACCGATCCGTTTCACATTTCAGTCACAGCTGAATGTGTTTTTGTTCAGGTGCAGCATCCAAACAGCACGAAGGAGCGCGTAAGGAGGAGGAGGACGAGGAGGAAAGCCCAAACTACGAGGAGAAAGCCCAGGAAATAGTCCAGAGTATCCTGCAGGAGGTGGTCAACACTGTTGCAGGAGGTACAGCTTCTTCTGTCTGCTTTAGTGGCACGTTTTTATAAAAGGGAAGTGGCTCATTAGGCTGAGAGAACATCGCCACATGTTCGCTCACATCTCTGCAGAGAAGCAGCTTGAATTCCTGCGTCCTCATTAAAATTTTATTTCTGAGAAAAATATCTAAGAGATGCATTTCCTCTCGTTAATATTGGTCTTTTATTAAATTATTGAAATGTTCTACTTCTGATAGCCATTCTGCAAATGAAGGTAAAATTTTATGCCCTTTAATTTCCCTTAAATGCTGACAAAATCACCTTTTTGCTGAAGCTTTTAAAACCCATTATTTTTCTCTGCTCTGGCAGTAAAAATGGATAAATCAGCTTGTCCACATAAAAGACACGCTGCTTTTTCTTCTTTTCATCCTGCGCAGTGATTTAAAAAAATATTTTTTTCAAGGTCTGGAGGAAAACTGAGCAGAAATCCACTCCAGTGTGTTTTTAAATGAGTCTTTTGATGTGCTGCAAACATTTTCTGACTTGTTTCTTAGTCAGAAAAGCCAAATTAGCCCCAAATGGTCATTAGAAGTCACATGGTTTATATGTTGTCCTCACAGGCCACTGTCTGGATCCTGCGAACCTCTGCTCCGACACCAAGGAGTCCACCGCGGAGTCGCAGCCCGCCATGGCGGGGACGGAGGGAACACAGAGCTCGCTGGAGGACGAGGGCACCGTGGGGAGCGACAGCGAGCACGTCCACGCCAACGGCATTCCCGGAACTCCGATTTCGGCCAGCTTCACGCCCTCGTTGCCCGATGACAGACTCTCCGTCTCCTCTACCGACACTCAGGTGAGAGAGGGAGCGGGACGACACCGACTTTTGTGACATGAATTATGATTTAGTGCAGCAGAGGACGGTGAGTTTAGATGTTTGTTTTTGTTGGCTCCCTTCAGGAATCCGGGGCGACACCAGGACAGCTACCGGGCGCCAAGTTCTCCCACATCCTGCAGAAAGACGCTTTCCTCGTTTTTCGCTCGCTCTGCAAGCTGTCCATGAAGCCGCTTTCAGATGGACCGCCTGATCCCAAGTAAGATTTTTAAAGATTTATGTTTAAAAAGGGACGAATGGCCAAATCTGCTGTGATCTCTAGTGTAAACGAATACCTTGTGAGTTGTTTTTTGTGGAAGAAAAGCTCCAGTTTTAGGAAGTAGAAGTTAGTCCGAAAAGGGCAGGGTTGGAAAATAGCAGGACTTAAAGTCTTAGTCGTTAATATTCATGATATGTGGACATCTTGCCTCTGATTGGCTAACGGCAACCTGACTCTTCCGCTACCTTCGTTCACTCTTCTTTCATGGGTAAAAAATGCAAAGTTGATGTTTTATCTCCACAAATAACACAAACCTGGAGTTCTGCCATGTTGTGGAGTTGCTAATGCTAACGGTTAGCTTCTACTAGCTGTGACGTTCTCTGCTCTTTCCTGGACGCTAAATCAACAACAGCCTTCCCCCGTCACAAGTCAAGATGGATGAGTCCATGAATGTTAAATTTACACGGTCATAGATCTGTGTGGCTTTTTCTGACCCGAGCGTTTTTCCCATCTATTTTCTATCGGCGGCTAATGCAGGAAACGGGTTAAAGACTATTAAATGTTCAGTTTAGGCAGACAAAACGGTGGATGTGAGTGCTTTACAGCAGGAGTAGTTCTAGATACTTCTGCTGTTGTGTAGTTAACTAATGGTACGATAGACAAATAACATAGAGATGGGAGAGCGTTAAAGTTTGGGTTGCCTTACTGTCCAAAATTTCTTAAAAGCGACGTGTTATGTAAAACAGACCTTTTGCAACCCTTTGTGCTGCCATATGGGTCTCTATCGCTTCTACAAACAATTATGTGTCTAAAACAAGCTGTTTCAAAAAGTGCCCATTTGTGATGTCACAATAAGGTAAATTTAGCATCAAACCACCTCTCACCTGCAGGAGTAGAGCTGCTGGAGGAGCAGCAGCTCTACTCCGAGCCCCTCCCAGATATCAGAGCTTCTCATCTTATAGCAGCCTGAGCAGGGGATGGGTGGGCGTGGCCAGCTCTAGCTTGTTTTCTTAAAGCGACAGAGCGCTGAAACAGCTCATTCTGGAAGGTACTGAAAATGTCAAGAATAAATCTGCTAAAATCACTTTACGTGAGAGGGATTTGTGCAGAGAACTTCATAAACATGTTTTGTATCGACCATAAAAGTATAACTTAAGAAAAAAATGTTCCCTTTAATATTAAAGGGAACATTTTTATAGTATAGAAATAAAACTCTTGAGGAAAAGCTTCAATTGATCACATTTCAGATGCTAGAGCTATGAATTATTAAACAGCTTTCAGAATATTTACTATTTAAATTCATTTCAGTCTAATTTTTCTAGCTGCAGTTTAATTCTAATTTCCACTTCACAGCAGAGGAAGTTATTTATTGCTACACATAGTCAGTGCATTACTTGCTTCTTCTTTAGTTGGTCCGTTTTTGACAATTAGAGGATCTTATTAGTCTTATTCAACCGTTACTCAGGTTTGTGAATCATGGTTTAAAGTGAGGATCCTCTGCAGCAGCGCCGTTTTGATTATTGTTGGTGGAGACGATGAGGCATCACTCAGCGCTTCCTGAATCACTTGTTTGTTTTTATGAGACATGTTTTAAATCTTCCTCTTTATAAAAAAAGAAAGAAAAAACAAAAATGGAGTGAGTGATTCAGCTTGTATTTAATGTTTCCTCTCCTTCAGGCAGGAGGAATATGCTCTGATGGCTGCACCTTTTAAAAAAATGGATTTCCTGTGTCTGGTTTCTGTGGAAAACTCAATTTACAGAGTCTGTTGTGAGATGTTTTCTTTCTTCCAAACCAGAGAAATGCAGTCCAAAGTCTTTGTCGAAAAGCTTTGAACATTACTGTTGGAAAGTCCTGAGAGACGTGTGTGTGTGTGTGTGTTGTTTTTTCCTGAAGGCCACGTCAATTACCTCCAGTCTGACGTGTGTGTCCGACAGAAACCTTTTACTCTGCTAACAAGGCTGTTCTGCCTGATATTTCACTCTGACAACACAGCACACACGTTAAACAGCTGCAGAATTACCAAGTCATCTACAACGAATTCATTAGAATGACCAGAAGCTCATGCATCTGATTATTTTTACAAAAATCAGGGCAAAAAAATCAATTTTACTAAGAAATCATCCAAGTTTTGTCCTTGCAGAAAAAGTGAAAGGACATTGTTTTTGTGCCTCTTGAATCCTACTTTGCAAAGTAGGAACGCACTTTGCAAAAAGCAGCATAACTCAGCATATAAAATAGCTGAACGTATGATCTTTTTGATTTTTCTTACCCCCTCTTGTCTCACTGCTACAGACAAACAGTTCAGACGAGCTGCATCTGTGCAGCAGAGGCACTTTGATTAAGTTTCACGAGCACTGCTTTGAAGGCTGCTGCAGATTTTTAACTCTGCTGCTGCAGAGATGGAGCTTCATGCAGACTCATGCTCTACATCTCGCTTTGTTGGTTGTAAATCTCCTCAAAGGAGAGATTTATCTTGTAGGAGCTTGTTTTTACTCGCATCTGGTTTCTTTTTACAGCTAAAGTGACTGAAATCCATCAAAAGTCTATCAAAGCAGATGATGCTGTTAGAGTTTTTAGCAGCTGGATGAAATCAGCTGGTTTATTTAACAGGTAGTTTGAAATGTAACTGATCAGTTTTCTAGACTGACGTTTTTTTAAAACACTGATCTGCATAATGCTGATATCTCACTAAAGAATATATAATTAACAGCATGATATATGAAATATAATAGATATAAGCACATATGGAAGTTTACAGGTAGTAGAAAGAAATAGAGATGCACCGATTGTGGTTTTGATGGCTGATACCGATTTCAAGATTTTGTACAGCTGATTTTATCTCAAACAACTACAGTTGGTAAAATTAAAATAAAACGGTTTTAAAGTTCTGAGTCACGCAAGTCAAGACTCAAAGAAAGGAAAAACGTCTAAAAGCCAGTTTCAACTTTTTACCGGACCTTTACGATATGTGCTTGTCTCCATTTTACCGGGCCAGACTCAAAAGTACCACTTTCCAGAGTATTTCAGGGACCAACCGAGTACCTGAACTGCTTTATGTACTCGTAAATGGTCCGGTGGAGTTGCTGGGTGGGACTTGTGTTTAACGCATGCTGATTGGTTGTAACTCGGTGTGAAATGACATCAGCAGATGTCACCAAACAACCGACATTTGTAAAATTGGAATAGTTGGTGAAGCAGAAGCATCGACACTGCTTTAAAATCCCAGTTTCTAAACTTCCAACTTTGAAAAATGCGGCGGAAACCCCCGTCATCGCTGTAATTTACGTTGTTTTATGGTCTAGAGAGCACTGTAAAAAAACAGCAATTCTTCTGATCGTTCGACGCTGCTTCTTATATCACACAGCTTCTCCCCTCGTCCCCTGAGTTGATTGGCATACTTTGACAGAATAAAACTTTTTAAATGTTATTAATGTCCGTGGACGCTTTTTGGCACTGATCTGTGACGTCACTCAATGCCGAAGCTGTCGTGATATTCTGAAGTGTTAGCGAAGTCCTGAAAGGACCGATTTTGTATGGAGACGCAACAGCTGAGAGGACCAAGCCATCGTATTTTCCCCATCACCTACCCCAGAAATTTACCGGAGCTACTATATTGGAAATGTGGCTCAGGTGGAAGGTGCTAGCATGAATTTGCACTTAGCTATAGTGAGTTTGCGCACCGGGACGCCCATTGGACTTTTTCTTGGTGCTCTTTGACAAAGGTGCGTTCATAGGCCAATCATGAGTCAAAAATCAACATAATCATCCAAAGTGCTGAATAGTCATTTTAGATTTTTAGAGATCATCTGAACACCCCTACGGTGTTTGATGACTTACGTCCTGATGCTAATTTAGCCTTTTAACCATCCGTTCCTTGTTTCTCTGTTTCAGGTCTCACGAGCTGCGATCGAAGGTTTTGTCCCTTCAGCTTCTACTATCGATCCTGCAGAACGCCGGGCCCATCTTCAAAACCAACGAGATGTTCATCAACGCCATCAAACAGTACCTGTGCGTGGCTCTGTCCAAGAACGGCGTCTCTTCTGTGCCTGAGGTCTTTGAGCTCTCGCTCTCCATTTTTCTTACTCTGCTGTCTCACTTCAAGACGCACCTCAAGATGCAAATCGAGGTGAGAGAGGTTTTGTTCATTTCGTTTTTTTAGCTGAAAAAACTTGTTGTAACTTAAAGTTTCCCTTCAGGTGTTCTTCAAAGAGATTTTCTTGTATATTCTTGAGACGTCCACCAGCTCCTACGACCACAAGTGGATGGTCATACAGACCCTCACTAGAATATGTGCAGGTTTGTACTGATTCATTTCATTTATGTGTCCGAGTTTATGGTAATCTCATAAATAAACTGGTTTCTTTGTCTCCTTCAGATGCCCAGAGTGTGGTGGACATCTACGTGAACTACGATTGTGACTTGAATGCTGCTAACATATTTGAACGTTTAGTCAACGACCTCTCAAAAATCGCTCAGGGCCGCGGAGGTCACGAGCTCGGCACAACGCCCCAACAGGTGATTGTCTTTATTTTTTTGATTGTTTTTCACTGTTGAGCTTTTCCTCCAATCATTTAATTATCTCCAATCCTCGTCTAGGAGCTGACTCTGAGAAAGAAAGGCCTTGAATGTCTCGTTTCCATTCTGAAATGTATGGTGGAATGGAGCAAAGACCAGTACGTCAACCCAAACTCCCAGACCAGCCTTGGTGAGTAGACGTATTTGAAAAGAAGTCAACACAGCTATAGCCAAGTCATTAAAGTAGACATATCGTGGTTTTAAATTCTTCCTTTGTGCATCTAAATCATTCAGTTGTGGTCCATATACAGTGGAACTGCAGTTCTTAGGTCTGAATTCCTCATTATTGTTTCTGTTACCTTCTCTACCTCTGTTCTGAGCAGAGTCTCAAAAATGGCCCGTTTTGGTACTGTCTCTTTAAATCTGAATGAAGCTCTGCAAACCCCGCCCGCTCCACTGAGGGACTGACCCCAGTCGGACATTTTTGTAGTTTGATAGAGAAATTACTATTTACAGTAGTAGAAACATTATATTTGCATTGTTAAAACATGAGGGGAGAGTTTTCCAACATCCTGCCCTCCAACACGCGACCCCCCCCCCCCACACACACACACACACACACACAACGGCTCCAAACGAATGGATTAATGCTTACATTATAAAATCATACAAAATTCCTGAACGGGGAAAAACTCCAGATTGCTGCTTTTATCGTGACATAAATGCAAAACTCAAAAAATAAATAAGTAAATATAGATTTTATAAGTAAATAAATAAACACAAGGACCAACTTGGTGTGCCACTCTAAAAATTTCACTAGCCCCCTCATGAGAGTTTTCTGGGTGCACCACTGTGTGGATCTCATCCAGTCAGATGTGGTTGGCATAAAGGTATATTTTGGTAATAAAATAATCCAGTTTTGTTGGTGTAGACTTTAGTGTAATCAATCTGGTTTGGTCTCAGTTTTCCTCTGAGGTTAGCAGGAGTCTGCGATAAGACTCAGACCCATCAGCACGGCTGCAGTCGGTTGTCGGATTGACAGCTCACCGTGGAAACGGCAGCGCCAGGACGGAGGGAGGAAGAGAGAGAGCATTCCTCGGCTCCGTTCCAGCTAGAGGAAGCAGCAAGATAATGCTTCAGTGCACTGAGGCTAATCCAGAAGGCTCAGACCCCCTAAAAAAGAGCGATGCGTTACACTGAGCTGTGATGGAACGCCAGTCTGTGACGCTGGGAGCAGCGGCCCCGCGGGTCTTATGCACAACAGAGGATTTCTGTCGTTAGCTGAAGGAGGAGCTCAGGCTAAGATGAAGTGCAACTTTGTGAAAGAACTGGGAAGATATCCCATAAGCCCCTGGAACAATCCACAGGCCAGCCCCGGGCTAAGCTGTCAGAGTTAACCAGCAGAGACGGCCATGTTGGCTGTCAGGGGCATTAGTGTGCCAGAACTCCTAACAGCTCATTAGTATCCAGGCAGCAGCTCAGATTTCAACGTTAAATGTGCCCCGCTGGCTGCTGGGAGTTTCATCACTACGATGGATGTGTGGGTCTAAAACATTCGTTTATTTACTCATTGTGTCGTTTTCTCCTCTTTCTGAATGACTCCAAAGCCAGAGCAGGTAATAAACGTTAGGATGCTGTGAAAAATCCTAGTTTTGAGCCTGTTGTGCCTTTAGTTGTGTTTTCTAACTTGTGTTTGTTGGTTTTGTGTTAACCAGAACCACTTAGGATCCTAACTTCCTGTTTGATTTTTATTGTCCGAGTTATAAAGTCATAAATCTGCTGCGGTATGGCATCGTCCTACTTTCTGCTCACCCGGCTGTGCGTCTAACACATCAGAGAGGTCTCTGAATGTTTTAAAGAGTTTCTGATGAGTAATCAGACGCCTGCTTTGAACTCGGTGTGGGTTACGAGGTGGACCTGCGCTCCAGTAACAGCGGTAGATCCTTCAGATCCTCTCAGACGGACTCGTAAACGACCTCTCCTGGCATTTAAATTCATTTCCCTCCATTTGACCGCCTGGAGTGCTTTTAGATAACCCTCCCTCTATAATATCCTCCCCCTCTGCCCTGCATAGCAACTGTTCAGTGTGTGTGTGTGTTTCTAGAATAATAATACATTTTTAATAATCATTACCCTCCCGGGTCACTGCCACCGTTACTAAAGCCTTGGAGTCATTTCTTGTGTTGCTGTTTCCTCTTTGATTTACAGACGTTTTTTTTTTATCTCCCCAGGCCAGGAGAAGCCTTCAGAGCAGGAGAGCACCGAGACGAAGGCCTCAGAGACCATAAACCGCTATGGCAGCATCAACTCTTTGGACTCCACAGCTTCATCTGGAATCGGCAGCTACAGCACGCAGATGTCCGGCACCGACAACCCCGAGCAGTTTGAGGTCCTCAAGCAGCAGAAGGAGATCATTGAACAGGGGATCGACCTGTGAGTGCTCCGAGATCACACGAGGAGATCTGTGAGAATGTTTGTTTCTAGTTATTATTTTTAATTCTCAGGTTCAACAAGAAACCAAAGAGAGGAATCCAGTATCTTCAAGAGCAAGGCATGCTGGGTACGACGCCAGAGGACCTCGCTCAGTTTTTGCACCAAGAGGAGAGGCTTGACTCGGTAACAGCCTGGAGTTTTGTTTTGTTGTTATTCTAAAATAATGAATGATTCGGGTGCTTTAGGAATCACCATATAGTCACACAGCTGTGATAAAACCTGTTGGTTAACCACATTAGCATCCAGTTACTTTTGGATTTTTACTTATTTTATTCATAGTTTTATTTATTTTATTTTTTAGTCATATATTTTATTTCATTTATGTATTTAATTTTATTTAGTTCTTTTATTTTAGTTTTTAGTTTTTTTTCAGTTAGTTTGCTTCCTTGTTTTGTTTTATTTAGTTATTTTTATTAAATTTTTTAGTTATATTTATTTTAGTTAGACTTTTTTGATGGTTTTATTTCATTTTTTTTCTTTTTCGTACATTTTGTTTATTTTGATTTTAGTTTGTATTATTTGTTTCATTTGCCTAATTAATTTTATTTTTAGTTAATTTCTTAGATAATTATTTTTATTTCATTTTTTAGTTAAATTTTTTTTGTTAGTTTTATTTTATTTAGTAGTTTGTTTGCTTGTTTGTTTTATTTAGTTTTATTTGTTTTAGTTATTTATATTTTGTTTTATTTTTTGTTCGTTTTGTTTATTTTATCTTTTTCATTTAGTTATTTTTATTTTATTTTTTAATAAATATTTTTATTTTATTTCTTTAATTATTTTTTTTCATTAGTTTTATTTATTTTATTTTTTGTTATATTTATTTCAAACAAGACATTGAATTAAAATCTTTATTTTGTTTTCTGAGAATCTCAAAACATTTTAAGGCAATTTAGAAAAATGTAAGTTTTTTTTTACAAAAACAGCTTTGACATGAACCCAGTGTGTATTCTCGATATTCAACAACAGCGCGTTTGATAGTTGCTTAGCAACAGTGGTGATACAGCCTCCCCACCCTTTCACTCTATACCGCAAGAAATCAAAATCTCTCTTTTAAAATCATGTCCTTCAAGTTCAACCAGCAAATATTGGTTAGATTGGCAAAGTAGAGGCTGATGATTCCCTTTTATAACAAAGAAAACACTCTTCGCTCTTTCAGACTCAGGTGGGAGAGTTTCTCGGGGATAACGACCGCTTCAATAAAGAGGTGATGTACGCCTACGTGGACCAGATGGACTTCCAGGGAAAGGACTTTGTGTCGGCGCTGAGGATGTTCCTGGAGGGCTTTCGGCTCCCGGGCGAAGCCCAGAAGATCGACCGGCTCATGGAGAAATTTGCAGCGAGATATCTGGAATGCAACCAGGGGTGAGTTGGAAACACATGCAGAAAGTTCAGTCAAGGACATTTTTTCCATGTGCGACTAAATATATTCTTTTCTCTCCTTTTTCTAAATTTTCCAAGGCAAACCCTTTTTGCCAGCGCTGACACTGCTTATGTTCTAGCCTACTCCATCATCATGTTGACAACAGACCTCCACAGTCCACAGGTAACGAAGCGGCAGGTCGGTAAATGTCAGTAAAACACACATCACAGAGCTTCTGACATGTCTCCTTGTTGTCATCTGCAAAAGGTCAAAAACAAAATGACAAAAGAGCAATACATCAAGATGAACCGAGGCATCAACGACAGCAAAGACCTGCCTGAGGAATATTTGTCGGCCATTTATGACGAGATCGCCGGGAAGAAGATCGCCATGAAGGAGACGAAAGAGCTCACCATGAAGTCCAACAAGCAGAGTGAGTCTTAAAGATGTTTGTAGATGAGGTCTTTGGTCTGCTGGAGGAGTTTCTGATGCATGTGTGTTGGGCTGATGTAGGCGTGGCCAGCGAGAAGCAGAGGCGTCTGCTGTACAACGTGGAGATGGAGCAGATGGCCAAGACGGCCAAAGCTCTGATGGAGGCCGTCAGCCACGTCCAGGCTCCCTTCACCAGCGCCACACATCTGGAGCACGTCAGGCCCATGTTCAAGGTAACACCAGCTGCTGCGCACACACACACACACACACACACTACGATATTCATCCTGCCTGTTTCTCAGCTGGCGTGGACTCCCTTCCTGGCTGCGTTCAGCGTGGGCCTGCAGGACTGCGACGACACCGAGGTGGCCTCTCTGTGTCTGGAAGGGATCCGCTGCGCCATCAGGATAGCGTGCATCTTCTCCATACAGGTGCTGCATCCCAAACTGCAGGTTCTCACCGTGTTCCCCACCCAGCCACTGTCTGACACACTTTTATTTTTGTCTTTGAGCAGTTGGAGAGGGATGCGTACGTGCAGGCTCTAGCGAGGTTCACCCTGCTCACCGCCAGCTCAGGCATCGCCGAAATGAAGCAGAAGAACATCGACACCATCAAGACCCTCATCACTGTGGCGCACACCGATGGCAACTACCTGGGCAACTCCTGGCACGAGGTCGGCACCTGTTGTTGCGTTATGTGGAGGATAAATGGATCTTTAAAATGCTTAAAGTGAAAGAAACCCACACAGACTGATTTCAAACAAGAAGGCAAAGGTTAAAAGTTAGTGATGTCCAACCCAGCTCCTCAAAGGACACTGTCCTACATGTTTTAGATATTTTTTTAGCTGCAGTGGGTGATTTAGAGGGCTATGCAGAACCAGAGGACATGCTGAAGAGGTATTTAGGTTACAGCCAGAGTCAGTGGCTGATGAGGAAGTTTGTCCCAGTTATGAAAAACAGGAAAACCATCCAGTTGGAGCGGCTCCTGGATCAGGCACTAGTCAAGCTCCTGTTGCATATTTATTATGTGACGTTTCAGGTTGTGTCTGTTTATCACACTAGCTCACTACACACAGATACTGTCTTTGATTAATGGCGTTCCTTTTTTTTTTTTTGCATCTTCTCAGATCCTGAAGTGCATCAGTCAGTTGGAGCTGGCTCAGCTGATTGGCACCGGGGTGAAGGCGCGCTACATCTCAGGCACGGTCCGGGGCAAGGAGGGCTTTATAACGAGCACGAAGGAGCAGAGCAGCGACGAGTACCTGGGTTTAGGTCAGAGTTCACACACACGTCTGTTTTGTTTTGATTTTTATTCCAGAACGAGTTGTGAAGCTTCTTCTTTTTTTGCTCTTGTAGTTGGAGGAACCGTGGACCGTAAGCAGATCGCCAGCATTCAGGAGTCCATCGGCGAGACGAGCTCTCAGAGCGTGGTGGTTGCTGTGGACAGGTAGTGTCTTTACCTTGAGCTGTGTTCACTGTCAGTATGATTTTAAAAGCTTTTATTAAACCAGATTGTTAAATAATCCGTCTTTATGCCGTAGGATTTTTACAGGCTCCACCAGATTAGATGGAAACGCCATCGGTGAGTCTAAGCTAACACTTCCTGCTCTGTGGACAGCTGTGTTCTGGATGTTTGTTAAACCATAAAGGCTCACGCTGATCATTTCCCATCCGTTCTCCAGTGGATTTTGTGCGCTGGCTGTGTGCCGTGTCCATGGATGAGCTTGCCTCGCCCACACATCCACGCATGTTCAGCCTGCAGAAGATAGTGGAGATCTCTTACTACAACATGGGCCGCATCAGGCTGCAGTGGTCCAGGATCTGGGAGGTCATCGGGGACCACTTCAACAAGGTGCAGAATAGACAGCAATACTTTTCTGCATCCAGAAAGTAAACATGTATCACGAGTACAAAAAAATAGATGTTTCTCTGTTGCTTCGGTTATAAATCAGTAGCAGGCTCCGCCCCCAAAAAGCAGGACTTGCTGTTTTCCTGATGTTGGAAAAAAGGTGCGATTGTGTGTTTTTTACTTCCTCTCAGGTCGGCTGTAATCCCAATGAAGACGTGGCCATTTTCGCTGTGGATTCTCTCAGGCAGCTGTCCATGAAGTTCCTGGAGAAAGGGGAGCTGGCGAACTTCCGATTCCAGAAGGATTTCCTGAGGCCTTTTGAGCACATCATGAAAAAGAACAGGTGCGGAAATGGATCCCGCCTCTTATATCCGTTCCTTCCCTGCCCCTAGTCTAGCTGTGAGTGATTCGGCTTTCCATTCAAAAAGCAACTGAATCAGAATAACTCCTTAGCTGATAGGAGATGCTTGTTGCCGTGGCAACAGTCGCTGTAATCAATCTGGAATCATCATCCCTACCTGAATAATGAGCCTGAGGATGTTTGCGACCTGATATCAGTAAAAAGATGATTTTTTAAAAAACTGCTTGAACTTTTTTTCCTCCCTCCTCCATCAGGTCTCCCACCATCAGAGACATGGTGGTGCGCTGCATCGCCCAGATGGTCAACTCCCAGGCGGCGAACATCCGCTCAGGATGGAAGAACATCTTCTCCGTCTTCCACCTGGCTGCGTCCGATCAGGACGAGAGCATCGTGGAGCTGGCCTTCCAGACCACTGGACATATCGTCAGTGAGTCCCGGCACTCTTCCCTCTCCCGTTTGCGTGGCCTCGTTAATCAGCGGCCCGATGAGGCGTCGCCCCTGAGCTCACGGCTTTGTGTTTTTCTTTTCTGGTCATCTCACAGCGAATGTATTTGAGAAGCACTTCGCCGCCACGATCGACTCTTTCCAGGACGCCGTCAAGTGTCTGTCCGAGTTCGCGTGCAACGCCTCGTTTCCCGACACCAGCATGGAGGCCATCCGCCTCATTCGCCACTGTGCCAAATATGTCTCAGAGAGGCCGCAGGTTAAAGAAGAAAACACTACAGCCATCTATTCTGCTGCACGTGAGGATAAATATTGTTATTCACTCTGATTCTTGGTTTCTGGCAGGCCTTCAAGGATTACACCAGTGATGACATGAATGTAGCTCCTGAGGACCGGGTGTGGGTGCGAGGGTGGTTCCCCATCCTCTTCGAGCTCTCCTGCATCATCAACAGATGTAAACTAGATGTCAGGACCAGGTAGGTGGAGTTTTATAATTTAAGGATCGACTCGAGCAGAATTCTGTTTTATCCAAACAAGAGGGAGAAGTTTACTTGTTTTACTAGAGAAATTCCTTTTGGAGCATCAGAACCAACGGGTGTGTTTGTTTTTGTTTCCCAGGGGGCTCACGGTGATGTTTGAAGTGATGAAGACCTACGGGCACACCTTTGAGAAACACTGGTGGCAGGATCTGTTCAGAATCGTCTTCAGGATCTTCGACAACATGAAGCTACCTGAGCAACAAACCGAGGTACGTTTAGGGTCTCTCATCTCCACCCGTCTCCAACAGCCTCTGATTGTAGCTTTGATGTCATATTTGTTTGTGGGCTCTCAGAAAGCAGAATGGATGACCACCACATGCAACCATGCACTTTACGCCATCTGTGATGTCTTCACCCAGTACTTTGAGTCGCTCAACGGCCTCCTGTTGGACGACATCTTGGCTCAGCTCTACTGGTGTGTGCAGCAAGGTGAGCAGTTTTTTTCTTTTTTAAGAATGGTTTTGCATTCATGAAGCTGTCACGCCATCTCTTCTGTGCAAAGTGGGGAAGCTACTCAGATGAGATGCTAAACCAGCACTTAGCTAAAAGAAACAACAAGCTATTGCTTTCAAAACGGTTTCTGTAATTCTTTAGCCAGAAAATTCACATAGGAAAGCACTATGTAGCCCTCCGCTGGCCAGAAACTTTTCAGTTTGAGTAGAAACAAGTGGGAGGTGGAGCAACGGCTCGGGTGTGCTGGTAACTCATATAAAGGCTGTTCGCCGACCATCAATAAAAAGCGCAAGAAGAATTTTTTCTTTTTGTTGGCATCATAGCGGAGCCTGGAAGTGAAAGTAATAGAGTAATACCGTCGAAGGTGAAACAAAGAGCTAAAGCCAGAGTGAAAATCAGTGCGGTTACACCTAAAACCTGTAATTCTGCTTTCAACCAGTAGGGGGTGTTTAATAAGTGTTACTTTAATTGATCATTTTATCTCCCCGCCTGTAGATAACGAGCAACTTGCCCGTTCGGGCACCAACTGCCTAGAGAACGTGGTCATCCTGAACGGGGAGAAGTTCTCCCTCGAGACCTGGGACAAGACCTGCAACTGCATGCTGGACATCTTCAAGACTACAATCCCACACGCGTAAGCTACTCCTCTGATCGATGCAAGAAAGGAAAGACAAGCTTTTTAATTTAGTTACAAGCTAATGTTTGCATCTAAAGCTAGAAGAAACAAAATCAAGTCCTTTTTTTAATAATTTTTTAATTAACTTTGCATGATGGGATGTGTTGTTCTCTAGAGGATTGAGTCTGATGTGTTACATAAATATTTTAAGGCTGCTGACATGGAGACCAGCTGGAGCAGAAGGAGAGCACGTGACATCACACGGCCTGTCTGACAAACAGCTGGTGAGAAAAGCTCATAAAATGTTTAACGCGTTCAGATAACTCCATTATTGTTGTTTTTATATATAACTTGTGAGTTTTAAAGTGGAATCTTTTGATGTTTGTCCCAGGACTCCATTTCCCAGAAGTCTTTGGACATCCAGTCCCGCTCTGAAGACCAGAACTCCATCAGCAGCGCTGATAGAGCGGCTATGGAGACCCGCCGGCAGAGCCAGCACAGCTCGGTGTCGGGTCTGTCTGAGGACGTCTCCAGGAGCAGGAACCCAACCAGTAATTTGTTTGTGTTGTTGTTCGTGTGTGTGTTTCCATGTGTGTGTGTGTTTCCTGACGACTCCTTTGTTCTGCAGAGATCCAGGAGCAGCGTTTGTTCTCGGCGCTGCTGATAAAGTGCGTGGTGCAGCTGGAGCTGATCCAGACCATCGATAACATCGTGTTTTTCCCCGCCACCAGTAAGAAGGAAGATGCTGAGAACTTTGCTGCTGCTCAGGTACAAGCCACTGCAGTTCAGCATTAATCGCTGCAGATTTATGTCGTTTAGTCGGTTTAAGTTGTGTTTTTTTGAAGCGAGATGCGGTGAGCGCGGCGGACGTTCAGGTGGAGACCCAGGACCAGGGGATGTACCGCTATCTAACCTCGGAGCAGCTTTTTAAGCTGCTGGACTGCCTGCTGGAGTCTCACTGCTTCGCCAAGGCTTTCAACTCCAACAACGACCAGAGAACCTTACTGTGGAAAGCAGGTAGGAGGGCGGAGCTTCGTGTTGTCTCCAGACATCTTGCTATGACCCTGAAAACTGATTTTAGTCGTGTGCATGTTGAAGGTTTCAAAGGAAAGTCCAAGCCCAACCTGCTGAAGCAGGAGACCAGCAGCCTGGCGTGTGGGCTGCGGATTCTGTTCCGTATGTACACGGATGAGAGGCGACGGGACGCCTGGGAGGAGGTCCAGAGACGACTGCTCAAGTAAGCAACAGTAGGAGAGAGATTCTTGTGAGAAGGTGAGCAGATGGAGCTGATGTTAGAGCGTCAGAGACGAAGGTCGGATGATGCATTAATGTTACTGAGATGAACTCATTAGTAGCAGATACTGAATAAAAGTGACCTTCATCTTCCTCATACTGGTCGTTTTTCATAATGAGGCAGAGGAGCAGGTGCTGCTGGCTGTAGGAACTACAGAAACGTTTAAATATGTTTGATTTCTGCTTGGTTTTATGTTCTTTGTTGTGTGAATCTGTGTTTTTGTTTAGTGTGTGCAGTGAAGCTGTCTCGTACTTCCTGGCTCTGACCTCAGAAAGCCACAGAGAGGCCTGGACCAATCTGCTGCTGCTCTTCCTCACCAAGGTGCTGAAGATCAGTGACGAGAGGGTAAGAGACTTTGGAATTCCTAACGATCTGATGGCGTTTTAGCAGGAGAAGTCATTTTTTGGCCCTCCTCCCTGTTGCAGTTCAAGGCCCACGCGTCCAGGTACTACCCCCTCCTGTGTGAGATCATGCAGTTGGACCTGATCCCCGAGCTCCGGGCCGTGCTGAGGAAGTTCTACCTGCGCATCGGCATTGTCTTTCACATCGCACAGCTGCCCGAGCCTGAAGCAGACCCCGATCGGGGGCGGGTGGAGCCAGAAACGGACACGGAGGTGGGGGAGGAGGCCGGGGAGGAGGCTCAGTGAAGCTCAGTCGAGGCCACGCCCCCTCCGCTGCCGCACCTCCTCCTGGCTCCCTCTGTGTGCACTGTTGCTCTGAACACTTGACTGAAACAGCTGATCGTAGATCAGCCACCTGTTCTCACCCACTCCACACTCGGAGCGCAGACGGAATCCTCGGCATCATAAATTTGCACCCCGGCGTAGCGCTGCCTCCGCCGACTACTGACCGACAGACGGCTCCTCGTATCTCTGACCTAAAGGAATATACTTCAACACGTGTGCTTCTTACTGTATATTTAAAAGTGAAGAGTGAATGGTCTCAACCACATGCAGAACAGCGGCTGCTACACTCGGCTAACACTAGTAACCAATCGCCTCTGGGATGAAACTAGTTGTACAGATCTGCCGCTGTGTGAAATAATCCTACAACACTAGATTCTCTTTATATTTTTGTTTATTTTAATTTTCTCTGGATTTGCTGCACTTGATCTCTTTTTTTTTTTTTTATTTGAATGCACTGGAGATTTTACTTTTGTGGTAATTTATTTGACTGCGCCGCCCCCTGCAGGTCGTCCCACACCGTGCGGTTGGTCATGGAAGCAGACTGCGGAACGTGAAGGGTTAAATTATTCCATTTTATATGTGTTCTTAGGTTTTTAACGGAACTAGACGCAACTTTGCTTCGTAAACTGGAAGAGGAGCGAGCAAACTGATGCTAGCTGCTGTTTGAGTCACTTTTCTGTTTAGTTTTCACTCTTGTGTACAAAATCAGAATAATATATTTAATGTTTTTGTTTGTTTGAGCAGGGAGAGAAGATGTTAGCTGTGCTTTAACGTATGAATGGGATGTATTCCTGCTCACGGATGTAGAAAACAAAATGTATATGATGCAGCAATGTAAAGTTTTCTATGTTGCAAAAGATTATGTACAACTTTCTGTACGATACGTCATCTGGCATTCTAATCAGGTTCTAGGTCAATAAAGTTTTTGAACTTGGTTGATTTGAAATGAACAGCTTCGTCTTTTATAATGATCAGTCGGGATATTCATAAAAAAGAACATTTAATGTTTATTTAATATAAGTTACAGAAGTTTATGGAACAATCTGACAGGATTTATCTGCTACAAACTAACAAACTAAAAAAATCTACAATTAAATCGGTATCAAGTGTTTTAAATTAAAATTAGGATTTTTTTTAAGCCTCGAGTGGAAGCGCCCTTTAGAGATTGGCTCGTGGGAGTTATATGACGCCTTGTGTCAGCCAGGGTAAAGCGCCCAACCTGATGCTTGGTTTCTGTCTGTGTGTCAGGTGTTTTACGGTCTCTGATGTTCCAGAGTGCAGCCGGGGCTCTGTGGAGACAGTTTCCATGGAGACGGGCCTCCTCCGGGCAGAGCGTGCAGACGGGACACCCAGCCTTTCTGTAGAGGGTTATCAGGAGGTTAACATTTGACCCTGATGAGAGGGTCCTGAATTCTGCAGCAGAGATCAACCATGATCCGTATCTTTCCTCTCACCTGCTCTGTCGTAATGAAGAAGTTCAGACTGGTTCGTGGCTTTTGGTGATCTCGGACATCGGGGCTCTGATGGATGGTTTTGATCTCTCTCCTCGACAGAAAGCTCCTGTTTAAAACACGATAAGATCCGTGACAAATCTGTGTTTGAATCTAAGTATTATTGTACTCATCAGGAGCATTCCTCATAGACTTGTTCCCTCCTCTCCCACCGCTCCTCTGAGGACCGCGGTGCTCCCTGCTGGTAGACCCGGCGTTCACCTGCAGCATCAACATAAACATTGTACATGATTATTTTGTCAAACTGCATTCAGTCAAACCCTTTCTTAAAATAAGTTAGGAAAAATAATAATTCCTCCTTCCCCGCCCTTGGCCTTTACTCTGTTGTCTCCATCCCCAGACTCTGGTTCTGGCTCTGTGCTATCACCACCCTGCAGCTGACACCAGCACCATGCTTCCTGTACTGGCACCAGCTGCCACAGACTCTTCAACTGGCCCAGAGAAAAAGCTCTAAACTGGTCCAGCTACTGGAAGGCACGAGCAGCGGATGATCCAAACCACCACCGCTGGTGGTTTGGAAAAGGAAGATATCTGGATGCGCGTTTCCACGATGATTGTGGTCTTCCTGACTCACTCTCTCACCAGTCTCCATCTTGCCCAGCAGCAGTGACTCAGCATCCTCAGAGACAGGCTCCGCCCCTCTCAGATCTGACTGCAGCTAAATGTTTTAATGCAGCTTCCTGATTTATTATTTAGATAAAAGTTTGGTGTCTGCTGCACGTTCCCCCTGCAGCCTTTCATCCTCTATTTCTGAATGTTCCTGAAAACCTGGAACTCGATCTGGGAACCCATCCAGGGATGGTTGCTTGGTTGATTTCATTCACTAGTGCTGCTAAATGTGTGTCACTGACAGATGGAAGCCTCGTCTGATCTGGAAATAGTCAAGTCTCTGTGAGGTTGGAGGGAAGCAGAGGACTGATCTTCTGCTGCTAGATCCCTCGTATGAAAACATTGATCAGTTTAATTATAGGGAATTAGTCAGGAACCAGAATGTTCTATAAAAGACGGTGATCAATAAGTCTCCCATAAAATATAAAGAAAACTACATGTAAATATGTTAATGGCAGAAACAATATATTCATTACCTCCTTGTTTAAGATGATTAAACTCCCTCTGGTGTTGTTTTTCAGCTCTTCTAGAATCATGACGACTCTCATCCTTCACAGATTCAAAGGCATCCATTCTGGGTCGTCTTCTGTGTGTAAACAAAAAAAAAGGTAATCTGATTAACCCACAGGTGTATTTGAGTAGTTCAGTGCTGCAGCTTTCCGTGTCAGAAGCTTGTATCCAGAAAAATCAGAATCAAACACCTTCTGAATTTTTTTAGAAACACGTGTTGTTTCAACACATCTGCAGCGGTCTCTAGTGTGAATGAACGCCTCGTGAGTTCATCTCTGAGGGAAAAAAAGCTCTGGTGCTCCTGTTGCAGGAGGTGGAAGATAGTTCTAGGAGAGGGGGGCAGAAAACGCTAGGATTTGGAGTCTAACTCATTATTTCCTGATATTCTGACATCTCGCTTCTGATTGGCTAACAGCAGCGTGACTGTTTGTTCTGCAACGTCGATGTTCTATCTCCACATATAACACAAGCCTGGAGGAGTTCTGCCGTGTGGTGGAGTTGCTAATGCTAACAGTTAGCTTCTGCTAGCTCTAATGTTTCCTGGACGCTAAACCAACAACAGCCTTCCCCGTCTAGAGTCAAGATGGGTGAGTCCATGAATGCTAATTTACAGCGTGACGTATACATGCGAGGCTTCTTCTAATGCAGGAAATAGGGGTAGAAGACTAGTTTCACATTTAGCCTGCATGTTAAACTCAGAGTGACCAATTATATTTAAAAAATAACAAGTAAAAAACTGTTTCTCTGTGAATTTGGTCTTTAAAAGTGTGATAGTTCTTGCGGAAGTGCATGTTGCATGATTCCCTTATGTTAGATTTTTAAACCAAGATCATCAGAGGTCTTTTTGCCCAAAGACTGCTGGAGATGCGCACCAGCCCCCCGCGACCCTGCATGGATAACCGGGTATATATAATGGATGGATCATACTATTTGTTGTTGAGTGTGTACATATTTTATAATTGATTATTTTATGTTACGTTTTAGCTACTGTAAAGCACGTTGAGTTGTTGCTATGCAGGAAATGTGCTCTATAAATAAAATCATTCATTCATTCATCAGAGGTTGAGAGATGGAGTTACAGCTAATTTGGTGAAATCTTAAAAATATCTGATCAAATCATTTTCACTGGGATGTCTTTAATTCATTCATTCAGGCTCGTTCAAATACAAGGCATAAAATGTCAAACTTGTAAGGTCAAGAGTGAAACTATACCTACACAGAAGCCTGTCAGTGTAATACCTGTCCAGGTGAGAGTGGTCAGTCACTGTCCGATCCATCTGGAGCTCCAGTTGGTTCTGCTTTTTCCTCAGACAGGTACGGAGAGCTGAAAGCTCTTGGATCACTTCCTGCTGACCATCTTAGGAATGAAGGGAGTTGACGATCGTGTCACCGTGGATGTGAAAAGATGCACCAGGCTAAAACCATCTTACCGTAAGGTGTTGGGACTTTTGATGCAGCACGCTGGACATGTGGGGCTGACACAGAGCGCCCCTAAGAAAAACATAGACATTTATAATATTCTATATTTTCTCTATCATGGTGGGGGGTGGGGGGATGTGTGGGGCGTACACTCCTGGAAGAAAGTTGGTTCGTCTCAGCCGAAGGCCTTGATGGCAAAAGAAGCTTCTTCTGCAGCGTTGGAATCGGAGGAGACGGCTCTCTCTGCTGTGTCTGCACAATAATAAAAACATGTTTTTAACCAAGAGGCTGAAAAAAGCATCCACCTCTTCAGGATCGGTGTACCTCATAAGTCCGCTGTGAGGTTTTCTCCTCTCTCTCCTTGGCGCTCTGAGGTGCGATCTGTTTTGGTTTTCTCTTCACCTCCACTTTGCGAGGAGTTTCAGCCTTGTAGGCTTTCTTCTGTGGGCTTTCCTGCAACATCACAACAACGTGAGGAGAACTCGTGACAAATAAAGCTCTGCTTATGAGAAACCCCACCTGAGCTCCCCGTTGTCTCCTCTGCTCCTCTTCGTATTGCTGCTGTAGGCGAGCCCTCTCCTTGGCCAGCTTCTCCTCTTCTTTCTCCTCTCTAATCCTGATCTTCTCCCGCTCCTCTGCCTGCCTCCTCTTCTGTTCTTCTATCTGTTTAAAATGAGACCTGTGTTTGTTTGTTTTTAACGCTAAAACAGATGTTGTTAAGATGATGCACCTGATGCTCCAGCTCCTCCTTGTACCTCTCTTGGGCGGAGAGCTGCTGTGAAGGTGAAGGATGACGAGAATCTGCAGAAGAGATAGAGCGGACGTAAAACAGAAGAATGCAGCTGAATGTAGAGTCCTGTTTAGTCTCAGTGTGAAGAAGAAAACTCCACCTGCACGTTGGTGAGATAAAGGAGCCTCGGCTTCTGTTGCAGCTGACATTTTGTTATTATTGATCCGGTGCATTTGTTTCAGATCACCTAAAATAAATAAAAACTCGTGCTGTAATCTGAAGTGTTTCATTTTTAACTGCTTCATTTCATTAAAGGAAGTTCACTTACTAACAAGGTTTCCATGTTGGTCTTTAATAGGAGCCCCTGCTCCACTTCTCCCCCAGGGGTCGTAGGCCGTCATCGCAGCCTCTAACTTTGCATATCGCTCCTCTTGCTCCTCTCTTCTTTTCTGCTCCTCTCTTTCTTTGATCTGGACAACAAAAAACACCGTGCATCTCCTCAGACCGTACATGCAGCATAAGAGTGAAAAGGTTATTCAGATTTAGGAGTTCACCTGCTGCTTCAGTGCTTCTTGGTAGCTCAGGATGCTCTCTCTCCTCAGCTTGGACTTGTCCACGTGAATCCCTTCAGCAGCGAAGCGAGACGCTCTGACAGCAGAAAAATAAGAAATAACACAAGTTAGTGAATAAAGTTTATTTATAATGCACAAAGTGCTTCACAAAGGAAATTATGTCAAAATAAAATGTAATTAAAAGACCAAATCCAAAAGAATAAAACATAATTAAAAAAAAAGAAAGATTCATAAAAAAGATCAGAAAACAAATAAACATCAATAAAAACAAAAAAGATAGTTAAATAAAGATAAAAAAAAAAATATTGAAAACAAATTAATATAAACAAAAATAAAGATAAATTAATAAACAGTATTAAAAACAAAAAAATATCAAACAAATGAATAAACATCAATAAAAACAAAAAATAATTAAACAAAATAATAAAGGTAATTTAAAAATTAATAAATATCATTAAAAACAAAAAATATATAAACAAAAAACAAAAAGATCATTAAACAAATTAATAAACAACAATAAAAACAAAAATAATAATTAAACAAAAATAATAAAGGTAATTAAAAATATATAAATATCATTAAATACAAAAAAATCAAACAAAAAACAAAAAGATCATTAAACAAATTAATAAACAACAATAAAAACAAAAGTTTTACCGTTTCATCTTAGTAAATAAAAGTGTTTAGTAAATAATAACAAGGAGCTGAGAGGGAAACTCACTCATTGACGCTGACAGGAGGCGGCTGCATTTGAGGAGTAACGTGAAAAATCCCCGGCTGCTCAGCGCCATAAAGCAGATCATCTAAAGAGGAAAATCCACAGCAGCTGAGTTAGTTCAGCACTTAAACAGGAGGTGATTAAAGTGGAAACATTTGATTAAACTATAAACAAATTACTGAAGTGAAATTATTAATATGTCAAGTGGTGTGATTAAAAAGTCTGAGTTCTGATGAGGAATCAGACTCGTTAATATCGTGTACTCTGATGTCGGGGCGGAGGAGAACCAAATGGGTTCCTGTTTCCATAGTGATGAGATGCATCATATGGAGCCTGGATGGTGTCTGGAATAATCGCAGGAAGAAAAGGAGCAGCTCTGAAAAATAAAAGCACAGTGAATCAGTCTTGATGCTGATTGGTTTATAAATGACAACAGAAAGTTTCTGAGCCACCTTGGGACGGCCACTTCTGGTGTCCTTGTAACGTCCCCGTGAAAATCCTCGTTAAAATAGTCAAACGGTGCAACTCCTTGAGTTTTCCACATCCTAAGACCAGGACCAGTGCTCCCCGGCTGCTGACTGAACGCTGAGCCAAAGTCCACCTGGGAACGCCCTCGAGAAGCTCTGTCACTCGTGTTCTCACGGGGTTTTTCATCTCCACATCTTGGGTTAGAGTCTTTCCTCACAACATCCAGATGTATTCCAGACCTGAGAGGAACATCCTGTCTCAGGTTTTCATGCTGCAGACACGCAGCTCCAAACTGCTGGATTCGTTCAGGCTAGATGAGACGGTGCATCGTGTCAGGCACGTCAACAAAAACAAAAAATAAAACACAAGATTGAATTCAATTAGAGATGCAGGAGTAAATGTAATGACAGCAATACTGTATTATTGGTTTAAGATTAAAATAAGCAATATGTTCAGGAAAACTCTGAATTTTCCTTGAATGCAGCTGCACAACCTGTATCTCAGGGTCTGTAGCACCAGTAGGAGCAACCTTTAGCTCCAGTCTCTTCTCTCTGGGAACAAAAGATGGCTACAAATGTGAAAGCTGCAGCAACTCCTGCTTTTATTCAGTCATTCCTTTCTTTTTTACACACATTATCTATGTTGAACGCTCAAAATTAACCCCAAAAATCCAGTTAAAACTGATATTTCTATCATCTAAGACTCACTTTATCTTGTTTCCCTTTTGTTCAGCTATTTGTCGGAGCAATTCCTGCTTGTACTGCTCCTTCTTCATCTGGGTGACCGTCCGATCTTCTGCTGCTCCTGCATTACAAACAGAAAAAACTTAAAACATTTAATGAAATTTACCTAAAGGTGTGGTTTACTCATTTAATAAATACATTTGCAATGGTCTCTGGTAGGAATGAATGCCTTGCAAGCTGTACTCAGGGCAAAAAAAGCCCAGAAACACTTAGATCAGCACGGACAAGTCTTCTGCAGCTGAGAGTAGCACAACACGGCAGGTTTTGGAGTCTTTTTTCCTGATATTTGGACATCTCGCCTCGGATTGGATAACAGCAATGCGACTCTACCGATGACTTGCAACATGAATGTTTTATTTCCACAAATAACACAAGCCTGGAGGAGTTTTTCTGTGTGGTGAAGTTGCTAATGCTAATGGTTAGCTTCTACTAGCTGAGACGTTCTCTGCTGTTTCCTGGACACTAAACCAACAACAGCCTTCCCCGTCGTGAGTCAACATGGGTGAGTCCATGAATGTTAAGTGACAGTGTGACGTAGATCTGTCAGGATTTTCTAATCCTAGAGTTTCTCCGTCTATTTTCTATCAGAAGCTAATGCAGGAGATAGGTGTAGGAGACTATTTTCATGTTCAGCCTGCATGAAAACTCATTGTGGCTGATTATAATCAGAAATAATATTTTAAAAATGGTTTTAAAGCAGAAACCTGGAGTTTTTTTCTCAAAGAGCACCATCTAGAGGCAGAAAAATGTACTACACCTTAAGCCCCTCTCCCTGCTTCTGTGATTACGGCTAGAAGCAACGCCTTTCGTTCATGAACGCACACCTCTAGCTCGCCAACAAAACTAAAACACGTCGTTTTTTAGTTATTCTCATCTTTTGCTGCTTATTATATACACTGCTCACAAAAATTAAAGGAACACTTTTCTTATTGGGCCTGGCATGAAATCAATTAAACCTGACTGATAATTTTCTGGTTGATTAAGCAGCTGAGGGCATTGTTAATCACTTTCAGCTGTATTGGTGTTCATGGACTTAACAACAGGTGCACTAAAGTGGCAACAATTACAAAACCCTCAAAACAGGACTGGTTTAACATGTGGAGGTCATTTCAAGTTTCTCCCTCTTGATCTTTTTTGGCTGGTTTTCCACTCGTGCTAGTTTTGGCTTGAGTAATTATCTCTACTGGCAGCATGAGGCGATTCCTTAACCCTACAGAAGTTGCACAGGTTGTCCAACTTCTCCAGGATGGCACATCCACACGTGCTGCAGCAAGAAGGTTTAATGTGTCTCCCAGCACAATCTCCGGAACATGGAGGAGATTTCAGGAGACTGGCGGTTATTCTCGGAGAGCTGGACAGGGCCGTAGAAGGTCCACAACCCATCAGCAGGACCGATACCTGCTCCTTTGTGCAAGGCGGAACAGGCTGAGCACTGCTCGTGCCCTACAGAATGACCTCCAGAGGGCCACTGGTGTGAATGTCTCTACCCAAACAATCAGGAACAGACTTCATGAAGATGGCCTGAGGGCCCGACGTCCTGTAGTGGGCCCTGTGCTCACTGCCCAGCACCGTAGAGCTCCACTGGCATTTGCTCAAGAACACCAGAATTGGCAAGTCCGCCACTGGCACCCTGTACTTTTTACAGACGAGAGCAGGTTCACCCTGAGCACCTGTGATAGACGTGAAAGAGTCTGGAGAAGACAAGGAGAACGGTTCACCCTGAGCACCTGTGATAGACGTGAAAGAGTCTGGAGAAGACAAGGAGAACATTATGCTGCCTGCAACGTCGTTCAACATGACAGGTTTGGTGGTGGGTCAGTGATGGTCTGGGGAGGCATATCCATGGAGGGACGCACAGAACATCTGTGGGACATTATGTTTGGGTCCATTAGGCGGCGCCAGGTTGCTCCTCAGACTGTACAAGAGCTCAGGGATGCCCTCACACAGATCTGGGAGGAAATGCCACAAGACACCATCCGTTGTCTCATTAGGAGCATGCCCCGACGTTGTCAAGCATTCACACAAGCTCGTGGGGGCCACACAAGATACTGAAAAGCATTTTGAGTTGCAGAAATGAAGTTTTTGAAATAACGGACTAGCCTGACACATCTTCATTTCACTCTGATTTTAGGGTGTCTACACAATTGAGCCCTCTGTAGGCTGAAACCTTTTATTTCCATTAAAAGACTTGGCATCCTTTTGTTCCTAAGACATTGCCCTGTCGTTATTTGTATAGATATCCAACTTCATATTGAGATCTGATGTATCTAATGTGTTTCTTTAAAGTGTTCCTTTAATTTTTGTGAGCAGTGTATATTTTAAGGACGTACTTGTCCATAAGAAATGTCGCCAACTTTGCATCAGTCTAGGTGGGCCGCAAACTCTCGTGCAGTCTCTGCGATTGACATCTGTATGTAAGCGGATGTGTAACGCTATTGGCTAATGCTGAGTGGAGCTCAATTCAAATTGCATGGTGCTCTACGGGACTTAGCAAAAAAAAAAGACGTATTACTCACATTATATCACAGTGCAGGATGCGATTATCATACATAATTCCTGAAAGGGGGAAAATTTCAGATCGCTGCTTTATCCGAGTTATGTCACCCGGTTCCTTTAAACCTAGTTGCTTAAATGTAAAGAGTAATTTACACTGTCATAGCTTTCTATGTTAAAGTAAATGTATATTATTTTTGACATTTAAGCAACTATATTTAGTGGAAGCAGTTGACATAACTTCAAGTAAATTTTCTTTTTAGAGTGTACAAGTACTGTCTCTCGCTTTTTAATTGGATTTAAGTGACGGATTTCATCAACTATCCAATAAATGATAAAAGCACAGTTAGGAAATAGTGGATTTTACCAATCATGAGTCCAGTTGCAAACTCAGCCTCATCCTTCCTGGTAACAGATGTTGATCTCACAGCTGTCCTCATCTCGTCTGGGGTTTCTTTTCTGCTGCAGATCCACAACCACAGTGAGACACTTCACAGGAATCCTGCGTCTAACAGTGTAACACGAGCACGAGTAGCCCACATCAGAGCCACACCCAGCTCTGATTTAACACCACACACATCTAACAATCTGCCTGCAGAGAGTCCTGCGCTATAACTCTGGGAATGAATGGATTTTTTTCTACGATCAATACAGCTCCTCTGACTGAGTCGGGATGTGTGGTGGTTGGCCTGCAGCGGGGCCAAGAACCACTCTCCATCACGCATGTGGTAACAGATCGTTGACAGGAGCTTAACTTAATAGCCTAAAACTGTGACAGGAAAGTGAAAAAGCAGGTCAGCAAATGCTGAAATGCAATATTAGAGAAAAGGGATCATTTCAGCTTCATGATGCAAATTGAACATAGAGATTGATCCTTCTTACTGTGAGATTAAGATCTCATCACTGTTGCTTGGATCATGTGGAACTGAGGCCTTCACCTCCTCCAAGTCCTGCACAGCTCTGCAATTAAAGCAGACAAAACAAACAAGCTCTGCAATGAAAACACAGAAATCTACACCTCTTTCTGGAGTTTTAAATTACTCTGGAAAGACCTGTTCGTTCTGTGCTTTCTTGTTTTCTTCTTGTGCTCAGGCACCTTAGTCCATCTATCATGCCTCCTCCTGTATCTGAAATCAAAGTCCTCCTCGTCTTCATCCGTGCTTGTCTGCTCTTGAAGCTCTTCTGAATTACGGATTTGCCACCTTCTTTGTCTTCTATAGCCTCCCTCAGTCAGAGTGGCAGCATCTCTCCTGGATGCAGGGTGCTCCTTGTCAGCAGGAGAAGGTGAGTTTGTTTGAGTATTGAGGAAGGACAGAGGAGAGTCTTGCAAAGCCTGGTTAAGGATAATGTGGGGAAAACTTTCAATTTAAAGGAGGTTTTTAACAC
Source organism: Aphyosemion australe (assembly GCA_006937985.1). Classification (NCBI taxonomy): domain Eukaryota; kingdom Metazoa; phylum Chordata; class Actinopteri; order Cyprinodontiformes; family Nothobranchiidae; genus Aphyosemion; species Aphyosemion australe. The sequence goes on from SSNS01000002.1 coordinate 6,729,846, forward strand.
ATTTTGTTGCAGAAAAAATCTGAAAACATGTTTTTCACCTCAGAAGAGGTTGGAGGCGTTCCTCTCTTAAATATTCTCTTTTGAGCTTGCTCCTGGAGGAAGACGTTGTATTCTTTATTCCTCTCTTCTCTTAGTCTGCCCTGTGACAAAATCACACATTTAGCTGAATAAAAATATATTTAAGTGTCTAAGTGTGCACACAAAAACACACACACCTTTATTGATGCTCTCTCATTGATGGGTAAGGAAAGACCCTGCTCCTGCACCTGAGGCTCTCGAGTTCTCAAATTACTTTGCTAGAGGAAGAACGGCATGGCGGGTGAATTGGAAAAAATCCAACAAAAGAGGAAACATGGTGACTCAAAAGCGGTTTTAAGATTTCTTTACATTTTGAGTACATCATCAGACCTTAGCAACACAGTCTTTGTAGTCCAGCTGCAGCTCCTGTAGAAGTTTCTGCTTCTTTTTTTCATAGTCACTTCCCAGCCGGAAACTCATGTCCAAACCTGACAAATAAAATACTTAAAACACTCAAACCCAGTCCTAAAAAATGCTACTGCCTTACCTGTGTCTGGATCAGGGTGTGATTCATGCACCGTTGATGCTGGACTCATACTAAGGCCTTACTGCACATGTCATCAGTCCTTGGTGGGAAAAGAAATCCACACAACAAAATTACTGATTTGTTCATTACCTGAGGTGATTTGAAAGTATTGATTTTTACTCACCCAGCTGTGCTGCATGGCATTTTAAGGTGATGTTTCTGTGTTTTGCTCCTTTAAAAACTTCCCATCTTTGAAACATTGACCTACATAACGCCCTCACAAGTATAGAAGGTCAAAATTAATCTAAATTTGCAACTATGGAAGAAATAAAAGACACTAATAAATGTTTTATCCGCATCTAAAACCCAAACAAACGCTCTTCTCGGAAGCACACTACACACTGCACACGGTATGCGTTGCTATAGGCAACCATGACACAAAGGATTACCCCAGGAGGCTAACTAACGCTGCTAACACAAAACTGTAAACAAATGTGTCATTTAAATACTCTGAAATTAGTTTAGAATAATTATTCTTTAACTTTTTTAAATCTGTGAACACTTTTTGTTTATTTAAACCACAAGTTTACTAACAGCTAAGCTAACAGTGAATGTTTTTACTCGTTAAACCATCTTTAGTAGCGGATTTATTTTTCCTGAAATATTGAACAGTAGTTTCGGTTATTTAAATTCATGAATTTAACCCGTTTTCTAGAGAAACGTGGAAGTTTAATAGGGAGGAAAAGACTGTCAGAAACAAACCTGTCATTACAAAGTCCGCCGCTAGATGTCAGTGCAGCCTCAGGTGACCCAATTTCTCCCATAGAGGACCCATGGGCGAAACCATCTATCAGAGGGGTGCTTATACTTTCACAAACTATAACTTAATACGTAAAATGTGCTTCGTTACATATTTAATTTCCACACATAATTAAAATATACATTGTCAAATAATGTACAATATTTTAAAACGTTCAAGTGCAGATATTTTTGGAAATGTCACAACCAACGGAACCCTCAATTCCGGGAATTGGTATCGTTCACTGTCATGGCTTCCTGAGCGAGCGGACGTTGGGGCCTAAATCATCTCAGCTGAAATATCACTTTTCTTCGTTCATTTGAGCAGGAATTTAAGGGCTTAAGGCTGTTTTTTTATTCATATTATTTTAGCCCGATTAAATCACGATGGCTGGCAGCAGCACGGCTCAGAAAACATGGGAGCTGTCTAACAGAATGCAGGAAGTTCAGAGCATCGATGAAATTTACAAATATGACAAAAAGCAACAACAAGAAATCCTCGCTGCGAAGCCATGGACAAAGGAGTAAGTTAAATACATAAACGAATGTTGAATTTTCAAACATTTAGTCGTCTGTTGTGATATTTTTAGTATTTAAAGCAATAGTTGTGTCCGTTTTTAGCTATGCCTCTTGTTTGTTTACATAAAATCGGCTAACAGATACATGTGTGCTCATTTTAACTCCATCAGTCACCACTACTTCAAGTACTGCAAGATCTCAGCTCTGGCCCTGTTAAAGATGGTGATGCACGCCAGGTCTGGTGGAAACCTGGAGGTGATGGGTCTCATGCTGGGGAAGGTGGATGGAGAAACCATGATCATCATGGACAGCTTTGCTCTGCCGGTGGAGGGGACAGAGACCAGAGTCAACGCCCAGGCTGCTGCTTATGAGTACATGGCTGCCTACATAGAAAATGCCAAACAGGTAAAATCAGGAATCAAAGCTTGCACATCACTTTCTGTGGCCATACACTTCGTTTTACTTGGGTGTAGACATTTTGGAGTGTTTTTATTTGTGTTTAGAGCATAAAATGTTAGATTTACCTGGAATTGTCTTTATGGATCCACATGCAATCAAACAAGAATGAAAGAATAAGCAAACAAGTTTAAAATGAAAACACATGCAGTGGTGCTCCCAGAAAGGTTTCATCAGGGGGCCAGTGAAATTTTTGGGGTGGCACACCAAATTGGTGGAGTTTATCCTGCATTAAATGTTCCTTCATTAAAAAAACAACAGGCCATTTCACCCAGTAAATTAACCTCATTTTGTTGATGAATTTCTTTTTTTTTTGTTACGAATGCATTTTTGCAATCAAAAACAAAACAAAAACTAAAATGAATACACCTATAAAGGTTAAATTATGACAAATATTGATCAATATTTTCCTCGACATATAAACGACAACAAAAATTGGCAGTAACAAAAATCCAATCAGAAAACGGAAAAGATCGAAGAACGAAAAAAGAACCAACCAGCAAATGGAACAGGCGGGACTAGACGAGAATAGGACCAATCAGAATCCGGAGCCGGTCGCTGTTTGAACGAGCTACCGGTAACAGTTGAACAATTTATGTCTAAAAGGAGAAAATGTCCACGGCTGGGAGGAAAAGCATTAAATGTGGCGATCTGAAAAGTATTTGCTTGGTGAGAGTACCCATCCGTGGTTTCCCCTGGTATTAAAAGTGTTACAGTGGTAGCAGCAAGTGGGGTCTGCAGCTGCAGCCGAACCAAACTCGCAGAGCCGCACATCTGGTTATTTTATTGTTTTCGTGGCGCTGCTACGACTGATATTATCAGCGTTCGGTGTTCTAGCTTTATTTTGTGAGGGAAAAAAAACGTTCAGGCAGCCCGCCTTGGTAAATTAGTGCAGGGAAAACTCTAATAAATACACCTGAAAACAATTCTTACCTTTAGGTTACATCCTCGCATTATTAGAGTAACACCTTTTAATGTTTTGATGGTATGTCATTTCCTGTCATGTTTACAAATATTACTGCACATTATACAGATTTGTTTACTTTTGTTTACGGAGCAGGAGTGTGTATCTTAAAATGATTTATTATTGTTTTATTGACATATATGTGTCTACGTCAACAATTAGATTTAAAACTCTATTACTGCTTATTTCTATTTTATTTTTATTTGGCAGGATGTTAATTATGAGTATGATGAGTGCATTAATGAAACACACAGTCCGACTACATTAATCATTACCAATGCAGAATGCTTTATGTAAGGGTTGGATCTGTGTGTTGAGTTCTGAGGTAAATTACTTGCTGGAATAATTTAAAAAACTTATATTATGCATTAACTATTTCTACTACTCTACTAGGGTGTGATAAATGATTTTTTTCTTCATCTTTTTTTGTTGTTGGGATGCTGTTGTTTCTCTAGAAATAACCTTCAAATGTTCACTTTTAAAACAGGTTTGAGTGTTATTTGTACTTGTAGGGAAGCAATCATTTTATAGAAATGTTTATTATTAAATCTGTACTTTTGGTCTGATCTGCTAGGTTGGCCGGTTGGAGAACGCCATTGGCTGGTACCACAGTCACCCCGGCTACGGATGCTGGCTCTCCGGCATAGACGTCAGCACTCAGATGCTCAACCAGCAGTTTCAGGAACCTTTTGTTGCAGTTGTGGTGAGACAGGAAGCATCGCTGTTTTATTTCTTTAAAAAACAAATAAACGTTAATGTTTGTATAACTGAGAAGATGTATGAGTTGTAGCTTTCCGTGTTGTGCTGATGAATATTTAGCCGTGCAAACGTGTACGCTCTTTACACTTCATTTGGTGCGGCGGTACTTGGCTGCCAGCGGCGTCACATAATTAAGTGTTTGTGTTCTGTGCTGTGACAGCCCCGGTGAACAGCTCCTGGTGGTCAGGTCTGAGTGGTCCCCGGAGGGTTTTCTGACCTCTGACTTTGTTTTCCTGCTCTACTGTATCTTGCTCTCCACAGATCGACCCAACTCGGACTATTTCTGCAGGGAAAGTCAACCTCGGTGCTTTTAGAACATACCCAAAGGTAGAGGAAAAGAGTTGGGCAAACGATGTGTTTATTTGATGTTTTTAAGGACACAAAACACACATTTGTGTTGTTAAAATAAGTTCTGGAATTGACCGTTTAAATTATTCTAGTAATTTAAAATTTTGGTTGAATTATTTCTAACATAAATCTGTTTTTGAGGATATTATTAAACGCTGATTGGTTAGATTTATAATTAAAAATGTTTTTTCTCTTCATTTTCAGGGTTACAAACCTCCAGATGAGGGGCCGTCGGAGTATCAGACAATTCCTCTGAACAAGATAGAAGATTTTGGTGTCCACTGTAAACAGTGAGGACCTGTAGGATAAAATCATGATATTAAAGTCGGTTTATCTTTCTGAAACTCACGTTTTTTTTAATTTATTTGTAGGTATTACGCCTTGGAGGTAACCTACTTTAAGTCCTCCCTTGACAGAAAACTCCTGGAGCTCCTCTGGAACAAATACTGGGTTAATACCTTAAGTTCCTCCAGCCTCCTGACGGTATGTAAACAAGCTCAAAAATCAAAATGTGCACTAAATGTTTGGCATTTTGATTTATGGTTAATTATTACACTATAACTCATTTAGACATGAGCTCAGCAGCTTGAGATGTTGTGATTTATTGCTGCATAATAGCTAAGCCTCCTTGTTTATTAGTGTTAGTAATAAGCTTTATGTGGACTTTTTAACAGCGATGAGTAGGAAAGTTAGGTGCTCCCTGGAGGCTGGTCTACTTATTAATGTGAGTTTGCATCGTTTGATCGCTGCTCTGTCCTGAACGTGACTAAATACGTCAGGCTTGAACAAACGGTGAGTTTTTGGGGGATTCTGGGTGAAGATGAATTGACTAGATGTCAGGAAGGAGCGGGCTTTGTCAGTGGCTACAGTCACCCTGCAGGGGCCCCTGTGTCATTGTGTTTTAATTACCTTTCCCACTATAAACACAGCCTCACCTTAAGTAAACGTTTCAGTCGTTCACCACAGGTCTCAGTGTCCCAGCAGCCTGTCGGACAGATTTGTTAGCATCCTGCTAAAAAATCCTATGTGGAAAAATCTTTCTTTTGTTGGCGAATTGTGCATGAACTGGTTTGTGTCCCTGTGTGTGTGTGTGCATGTGTGTGTTTGTGTGCGTGTGTGATGGTCAGAACTCGGACTACACCACAGGCCAGGTGTTCGACCTGTCGGAGAAGCTGGAGCAGTCCGAGGCCCAGCTCGGCAGAGGCAGCTTCATGCTCGGCTTGGACACACACGACAGGAAGTCCGAGGACAAGCTGGCCAAAGCGACACGAGACAGGTAGGTGGAACAGTTAAAATCAAATATTAATTATTTATTTTGTTACCTCTATCATGTGAAATCATTGGGTCTTCTAGAACAACTGATTGATTTTATTCAGATTTTTAATTGACTCATGGCATCGATTCAATGAAGTCATTTTCACATATCTGTTTTTTGTAAACTCTCACGGGAACAGTAAATATTTTAATTAAAGCCTCTTTTAGGCTTTAAGGTTTGTTGATCATTATTATTATCTCTTATTTATGAACCAATTAAATCACACTTCTAATTAAATCAGCTGTTCTCATTTTTTCTAATTCTGGACAAAAATCAGTTTTTGAAATGAGATTTTTTTTATATTGTGCCATGTTTGGATGTAGCTTTTTAAAATACTGCATTTGAAATTTAAATTAAGCACATAACTCTGATCATTAATTATAGCTGTGTTATTATCTAATGTGCTTTTCTTTTTTTGATATTTTTATTTGTTGCCAAATTCTTATTTTTTGCTTTTCCCCCCAGAATTCCACATTTAATGATCACCAAAACATATCAGGGGGGAAATACAGACTCTGAAATAAAAAAAAAGACTTCATTGAGACTCTATTTTAGCTTTTTAAAGTTTCCTGACACCAGTAGAGATGTTTTATCTCTGTGTCGCTCCTGCTTTTCTAATCTCTTGTTTCTTTTTAGCTGCAAGACAACCATAGAGGCGATTCACGGTCTGATGTCTCAAGTCATTAAGGATAAGCTCTTTAATCAGATCAACACTTCCTCCAATTAAAGCTACAGCTTGAGCCAACGTGGAAGTTTTACGTGGGATTTCCTTTCTGTGCATGCATTCACTGTTAAATTTCTCTTTGAAGTGATTTTTGTTTGTCCTAGAAGCAAAAAATAAATTGTCAAGCGCATATTGTGTCAGTGATTCATATTTTTATTTCTTTATATGGATTTTATTTTAGTTGCAGGTATATCTCAATTTAAAGTGAATGAGATGAATTTTATTTTGTCTTAATCGTTGTTTCTTTTCACGATTTAGCCTTTAAGCTTCTTTTTTCTCACGTTTCTCTGCGGCCAAACATTTAAATAACCCACCGCGGTCACATTTAACTCCTCGCCCTGCTGCAGTCAGTCATTTCTTGTCATAGCATTACATAATGGAACAACAAACTCAAACTCCTGCACAGGCTCAGCGGGAATCTGCTGCCACGAGTGGGTTGTCTCTGTGGAGTGGCGTCCCCGTGCAGCTCGGCGGTCGATGTGCTGGCAGAGCGGTCGGTGAGGCGGGTTGCTGCGAGGCCATGATGCAGCACAGAGACAGAAGCCTCAGACACAGAAGTCCATTCACCCAACGTGTCTGCTCTCCGTCGAAGCAGACACTCACCGAGTCTGCCTTTTATTCTAACTGACAGCCGCTCTGGCCTGGCTTTGTGTCATGTCATGTTTTTGTGGTATTGTAATGGCTAAATGTATATTTTTGATGTCATGTCCTGCAGGGGAGAGAATCCCTGTGGGACTACCTGGTTTTTCTCATGCACATGGACTTTTGGCACCACTTCTTATAATGATTTTCTTCTATTATTGAAGACGTCATCAAAACCGAGTGGTTTCTATTTAATTCTGCAGAAAGAAGAAATAATTCAAATATAAAGGTAGTTTTGGAGGGAATCTAGTGAGAAGCTTGTGTTTTTGCCAGATATTTAAACTCATTTCATGGCTGAATGTCACCCTTTTGAATAACTATGTGAAATATGCACAGCTAAAACAGTTTTGCTTAATGTTTTAAGCTTTCCTGGGGATTTTACGTTTGCTGGAACACATTGAACTCGTTAAATATGGAAATTTGATTATCACCAGATGGAGTTTTGTCTGCGTGATTGTAATAAGAAAATATATGTGCATCCTAATCAAGTCCAAGTTTGTGCAGCCAAAAAAGACATTACCCATATTTTTTATTTAACTTTTAGCACTTTTTAAAACATTAAAGCAAGAGATTTTGGCTCAGACTGCTTTGGTTTTAATGAGTTATTAATCTCTGAAGCTCAAATGATCCAGCTGAGATTTACAGATATTTACTGGACAGTCAGAAAATGTGAGCAATTATTCCCCAACTTCCTTTTGCTTCATTAAGGAGGCCAAACGTATTATAATATTTAATTTTTTTCCCTCTGATTTTGTAATGGTCTGACTTTTAAATATTGTTCCTCCTCTTTAAACAGTATTTTTGTTTACATTAATTTTATTTCCCAGGTGGGAAAAGATCAGCAAAACGCTGAAAAACCTCCAGAAAATATTAAGAATTAAATAATTAAAGCCACTTTAAAATAGTCCAAGAAAACCTGACTTATTGGCAACTGTAGAGTCATTTTGAAGGGATCAAAACACTTACAAAGCACTCATTTGCCTTAAACTGTTTAAATCTATTTATTAAATATAACATGATGTATTTTTGTTTGTTAACATTTTTTCACGTCTGGATAATTACCGAAATTAAATTTCAAAATATATAATTTTTTAATAAATCTTGACATTTTTCTCTTGCCTAAACTATAAAATAATTAAAAAACATTTAATTAAAAATAATGTTTTTGATAATTTACTACATTTCAATTTTTTCTTTCTGTTTACAACTTCCGCCTTGGAAAAGCCTGCTGCTTACGTAGTTTCCATAGCAACCGCTCGGTAACCTGAAACCAAACATTTTCAAGCTAATTCTTTACTAGCTCACCGTTTGCTTACTGCCTTTTAAACAGCTAGTTGGTTCTTAAGACATCTCTGTTGACCTCGACAGGTAGAAGAAATATGTTTTTATTTGATAAACATTTATTATTTTAAAGGGACATTTTTACGTAGTAAGCTAACAGCTAATCCAGGAGCTACGAGTCTGTTTTTCTTTACGACTTCTCAACAATAACGTGAGCGTACAGCTAGCATCACTAATGTTCTACAGCCAGACACTTTACTTTTTTTGACGGTGATAAACTGCTTGTTTTACAGACCATAGACATGTATAGGTCTGTGTTACAGATGCCCAGAGTTCCCAGGGGTGTGGGACTTTGATTGCTTCTGTCTATAAATCAGCTCCTATTAATCGATCAGTGACTCTTCGCTCCTTTGAGCTGGACTTGATAACTTGAGTGTAGAAAAGTCGTGTCATGTTAATTTAATAGTGGAAAACTGAGTTTTAGAACCCAAATGACAAAATTAATGCATATAATCATTTTAATTAAGTTTTCATTTGTGTTTTTGTTTTTATAAACTTCTGCTCATGCCTTATTGGAATTGATATGATTTTAAATTCTGTAAATAAACTCCTTTTTTATCTTTTCATAATTTAATTTGTCTCTGTGGAAGACCAAACGTCTTCCTCCTCGACTCCTCAGGCCCGTGCCTTAAGGCTGATTCAGTAATCCGTCTCAAGCTACACACACTGACAGCTGTTTATTTAGCAGGTGGAAAGGTGATATATAGCCAAGCATATTATATAAGCAACATAAAATCAAAGCGCAAAACTTAATACCTTGGTGTAAGGTCAAGCTCATAAAAAAGCCCCTTGGGAGCAGAGTATCAGGAAGCAGAGGAAGCCGTGCTCAGACTGAGTGGAGAAATGATCACTCTAATTACGACACAAACCGAGTCAAAGCTTAACCTCAACATTTGTTTTCCTTTAGATTATTTTTAAAATTGAGCTAAAGATTGAAGTTGAAATTCAAACAATTTATCTGTAAACGTGAGTGCAAATAGTGCTACCAAACAGTAATTAGGAGGAATTTATCTTCATGTTATTTCAGCTAATGTTTGTCTGTTTACAGCTCAAGTGTGCGGCGTGCTCTGAATGATTGCTTCGGTTTCTGAAGCCGAGCTTGCGTCGAGCCAACATGGTGCGTCTGACCATAGATCTGATTGAAAAGTCTAAAAGCTACTTTAAAAAGAAAAGAGGCCTCTCGTTCCCAAAGTACCTCAAGACCCTCACCCATCTCCACTTTTTCAGCAAAAATATCGATGAAATTGTAAGTAAACCAACATCGTCTCTCCTCCTTTTTTTGTTTCCCAATTATATCTTTTGATTAAACATTTGGATGTCATTTTTAGGGGGACGTCTCGATGTGCACAAACCTCACTGTTCTCTACCTGTATGATAATCAGATAACAAACATCTGCAACCTGGACTTTGCCTCCAAACTCACCCATCTGTTTTTACAAGACAACAACATTTCTCGCATAGATAATCTCCAAAATCTGAAGAGACTCTCCAATCTGTGAGTAGAATGTTTTAACAAACTAGTGTTTAGCATTCAAAGATTGTGTGTGTGAGCATGTTTCCTGCTCTAGGTACCTGGGTGGGAACAGGATTACCCTGGTGGAGGGTTTGGAGGAGCTCCATGAGCTCACGGAGCTTCATCTGGAGGATCAGAGGCTGGCTTCAGGGGAGAAGCTGCTCTTTGACCCCAGGACTCTCCTCTCACTCGCTGTATGACCTACATTTTTCACTGATGAGTACAGAAATAGCACTTGAAAAATATAATGTTCCATGTACTTTTGCACTTTCTTGCTTTGTGTTTTTATGTTTGGTGCATTAACTTGATTTCTTTTAAAGAGCAGGTACTTGTTATTTTGAAATACAATCAGTCACTCTGAGTTTCACATGCAGGCTGAACATGAAAATAGTCTTCTACCCCTATTTCCTGTATTAGCCGCTGATAGAAAATAGATCAGTCAGATACGTCACACTGAAAATTAACATTCATGGACCCAGCCATCTTGGCTCATGCCGGGGAAGGCTGTTGTTGATTTAGTGTCCAGGAGAGAGCAGAGTGCTCAGCTAGTAGAAGCTAACTGTTAGCATTAGCAACTTCCACAACATGGTGGAACACGTTCAGGTGTGTGTTATTTGTGGAGGTAAAACATCAACGTTGCAGAGCGAATGGAGGCAGTGGAGGAGTCGCGTTGCTGTTAGCCAATCAGAGACCAGATGTCTGCATTTCATAAATAATAATGCCCCCCCACTCCTGCGACTAACTTCTAGTTCCTGAAAAAGGAGCGCCAGAGCTTTTTTTCTCCACAGAAATTGACTCACAAGGCATTCATTTATACTAGAGACCACTGCAGATTTGTTGAAAAAACTGACTGAACTTAATGTTTCTGTAAAAGCAATCTGCAGAGGCTGACCTCTGTAGCTCTCCGTAGTTTGTCAAATCAGATTTGTTTACTCTTTTTGCAGCTTAAGCTAGAGGTAAACAAGTCTCAGCTTCTTGTTTGTTCGGCTAAATTAAAGAATTAGCTGTCCAAATGAAACAACTTTCTTTTTATTAATGTGCTATTATGGAGCTTTAAACCATTTTTATAAACCAGCAGAAGAACAAATTCAGTTTATATTTATTTTAGACATAACAATCATGCTATTTGATTTGATTAAAATTTTGTTTTTGCAAATAAATTCTCTGAAATAATGTATTTTTGTCCTATACACTGCAAAAAAAGATTTTCAAGAAAGTAGAAAAAGTTTTTAGACATTTTATCTTATTTGAGTTTAATCATCACCATGATTTTGTGTGTATACAGGAATCTCTTTGTGTCCTGAATATTAATAACAACAATATCGATGATATCAGGAACCTGTCAGTGCTGAAGGAGCTCCACCATTTTTCTGCAGCGGATAATAAATTGCACAGCATTGAGGTAAGTAAAAAAAAAAAAGATTTTAGAGCTTGTAAAAGTTCTTTCCTGGCGTGCACGCTGTGAGGTGTATGCAGTAAGTCTGCATGACACGGCGGATTAAAATCAACATGCCATCCATTAGCTGATGAGGTCAACGTGAGCACGGCTCTGCAGCGGTCTGCAGCGGTGTGTGAAATGATATGGAGGACGGGGTTGAAAGGAACTAAATCCTGCAAATCCTGCCAGGAGTTCCCAGTCTCCGCGACTCACACAAGGTCAGAATTATTCAACAAATCAGCGAGCTGCTCCCCTGAGACGTTTCTCACCGACAGCTTTAAGCAAGCACGAGTTTCTCTGTTTCCTTCTGAGGCTGAGTTTTCTCTCTGCTTCACTCCTGTTTGATATCTTACACCAACAGAATATGGTCCGTAACACTTTACAATAAGGGTCCCTTTATTAACGTTACTTAGTGCATTATTAAGCATTAATGAACTATTAAATAAAGTATTAACAACTGCTTAATATCAATGTTAAAATGAGGTAATGCATTACTAAGCAGACACCCCCTTGGCCTTTTATCCTAACCTTAAGGACACTTAATAGTTAACATCAGGAATGTTAATAAAGAGACCCTTTGTTTATTAATGCTTAATAAAGCACTAAGTAACGTTAATAAAGGGACTCTTATTGTAAAGTGTTACTGATTGGTCTCTATAGCATCCGTTTGAAGAGGCTGATGATTTTATTTTTATTTTGATCCAGGTAATTGTTGTCACTTTAAGCACATCTCCAGGATAATTTATACAACCCCGTCTGCCACTATTGATTCCACAAAGACAGCTCTATGAAGGAACGATTTCTCCGTTGCACCATTTGGTGAAAATCCCGAGGAAACATTATGGATTTTTTAAAATAGATTATGACAGGCAGTCAGCCAGGGTGACAAATGGGGAGCATCTTTGGAGGCTGTTAGCTGCACACGGGGCAGAGAGGACAGAGGAATCGAAGCCGCGGTCAAACGCGGGCCTGTCATTAGCTCAGCCCGGAGCCAGCCAGCGCGTCTCAGTGAGAATCCAGCCGCTGCTGGTCTCCACGCCCCCATGTGGGGGGCAATTTGGCGCAGGGCTCCTCTTCAGCGAGGGCCTTCTGAGTGACGGCCCTGACACGATCATTTATCAAAGCCTGGGAGCGCGCGGTGCTCAGGGGGTCCCCTCTGAACTGATTGCGGCTGGAGCTGGAAAAGTGGAAGCGCTTTGGCCAAGACAGGAAGGCAATGAACAATCAGAGCGTGTCCAGAGAGTATTCATATTTCCAGGCTTGGATTAATGCGCCTTTAGATAAACATACAACTGCAGGCAAGTCGCTGGAGGAGCCAGCCTCACACCGCCCCAGGAGAAAACTTGTAGTTACATGACACCGGCGACACTGTTTATTAAAACAGACTGATGTGTTGTTTACCTTCTACCGGCCCTTGTGCTTCCCTTTACCCTTCACTTCTACCCTGTCTTCACAGGTTTGTCCCACGTTTGTCTCTAATTAGGACTCACGCAGCAAATGTGCAACACTTTAGTTCATAATGGAGACACGTTTGAATCAGTAGCAGTTAAAGCACAATCAAGTTTTTTTTTTGTTTTGCAGGAGTTGGAGACCGTGTGCAGCCTCTGGCCTGAGCTGCTCCAGATGGATCTGAGTGGAAATCCTGCGTGTAAAAACCGAAAATACAGAGACCGCCTCACAGTTTCATGCAAAAAACTTGGTAAATTTGACAATAGCAGACTTCAGAGCTTTATTCTTCACTGGTTCGTAGCAAAAAGTCAGAATTATGTAAGTTTTCTTTTATCTTAGAATTAAATTTATTTAATTTTTTTAGAGACACTTGATGGAAAGGAAATAAAAGCGGTAACCCGGCAGTTCCTTATCAACTGGAAAGCAGCAAAAGAGGCCAAGAAGAAAGGAATGGTCAATCAAACGCCATCTGGGTCATTGATAGCTCTTCCTTTAGACAGTAAGTTTAGAACTTTTTAATTTTTTATGCCAGATTTAGATTTTTTTTCCCAGATTTTTTTCTCTAGACCCTAATCTCTTAAAGGTGACATATATAAACACTCCAAATGTGAAAAATATCCATCCATCCATTTTCTGTCAGTGTTTCGTTTTAGGAATGATGTCCCTAAAACAAGCCATTTCAAAAAGTCCCCGTTTGTGATGTCACAAATGGGAAATTAGCATAAAACCACCTCTCACGTGCAAAAGAGAGCTGCTGCTGGAGGAGCAGCAGCTCTACTCCAAGCTCCTCTGAGCATCTCAGCTTATAGCAGCCAATCAGGGGGTGGGTGGGCGTGGCCAGCTCCAGCTAGTTTAGGGACAGAGTCCTGAAACGGCTCATTCGGGAAGGTACTGAAAATATCAAAAATAAAACTGCTGAAATTTCTTTATATGAGAGAGATTTAGTGCAAAGAACTTCATAAACATTTTTATAGAACATAGAACTGTTACAAATTAAGAAAATAAGTCAGTATGTCTTCTTTAATAGAAATAATGTCGTATTTCAGTAGAAAAACGTTTTAGATGAATCCTATAAGTGCTTGTAAAGATTTTTCTTATTTATTTTATCATATTTGTCTTGTGTTTCATGCATTTAGGCACTTTTTTTTCTGTATATCTGACTTTGTTTACATTCCAGATGACTGTCCAATTCCTGGTCACGTCTACTGCCACACTAACACGCCAGGGTGGGAGCCACGTCCGTCTCTCAGGTCCAGTATCACAGCTTAGCTGGGTTTTGTTCTTCTTTGCTTGAAAAGCAGATACTAAAATAATCTTGTGTGATTTATATTTTTAATAGTTTTAAGAGGCACAAACTCCATCCTTCTGTCATTTCCACCTTTCACTTCTCTCAGTTCATCTTAGAAATCTCTTAAAAATCATATTTATGAGTAAAAATTTAATTCTAATGCTGCTTATAATTAATAATAAAGGTGTTTTTTTTATTGCTCTCTGCTCTTGCAGGACGCACAAATTAAAGATTCCCGTGAGCAGATTCAATCATCTGTCCATCTCACCAGCCATCTACAGTCTAGAGGACGTCTGAGACAAACCCGTCTTCCTTTGAAATGTCTTCACGCACAAATCAACCAGATTCTGAGACTATATGTACATTCTTGATGTTTTATCCTAAAAACAGATCATCCATTTGTTATAGCTGCAGAGAGAGTGGTGTGGAAATATTATAATGATTTGATTTCAACACATTTTTCCAACTAAAATAATAAATAAAACTGTATTTTTCCTTCTAATCTGGTTTATCTCTGATTAGATTAGATTACTGTTTTTCACAGAAAGCAACATTTATACGATGTGAGTGATTTTTCTTCTGAGTTAGATGCAGAGTGGCACAATCTAAATGATCACTCTGAGCCTTTATTACAAGTCTTTACATTATCCAAAGCTCTTATCCAAACAGCTGTAATAAACGATTCAGGAACAATACTGGTGTATTTATCATCAGCACGTGGACACTTGACGAATCAAGCTTACTTAACCTCCTTTAACTTCAGCTATTTTAATTAGTTGCCCGGGGCAACGCTGTTACTCCATCCTTACAAAAACAATGTTTACAAAGAGCAGTCTGAGAATATGAATAATTCCTTTCATTAATTCGCCGACATCTCCGTTTGGAGCCACAAAAATCAGAATGATTAATTTATGAGTCTCACAAGAATTTCCTAAATGCCTGCCTGTTGATTGCAGCGCCCGAGTTTATTTATTAGCTGCTCCAATCAGCTCGCAACTCAAAGCACGCCGGCAATTCTTCAAATGTTTTGCGTATCACCTTACGCATGCCACTTTGTTTTCACGCACTGCTGCAAATAGCTCTTTTATTTCTATTTTTAATTATTTTTTATCTAATTTCTTTCTGTTGTAACTTTTTTATAGGCTCAAACTTGGAAAAAAAAGTCTGCACAGGATCAGGTTCTTAGCCAATTAGATTGGGACGTGGCCATCCGAGCTGGAGCGAGGGAGAGTCCTGCATGACTCTGGCGGGGAAAACGAGCCTGCGCTGCCTCCTCAGACAGAAACACGCTGCTCTCCGCTCGTGAGGGAGTGATTAATTACGTCTGAGTGTAACAACGTGTCTACAGCTCCCTGTGTCCAATAAACGAAGCTCTCCGGAGACTTTTACGCACACAGGTGAGGCGTTTTGGATGCGCGTAAAGAGGAGGCTGCTGCGCTGCGCACCGTTTCTGCAAACACACACACACACACACACACTGGACCCGAACCTGGACTTCACACACCGAGGAGTAACTTCTCCGTTCTAATCACTGTTTAAACTGTCTTCATGTCGTTTATCAAGACATCTTGGTGAAACACAAGAGGTAAACTTTAATACTTTTATTCTGGGGGAAATGTTTCTGATGCGCAAAAGCTGCATCAGTACAGCTGCATTTGGATTTTTTTTCAGCTTTTATTTGTGAATTTAGGAAATCTAGACTTGAAATGTGTTTAAATTATATTATAAATGAGCTGGAGGCCAGAAAAGTCAGAATACAAAGTTTAATATAAGTTAAATGTTACAATAAATAAAAGTTTTATTAAGATGTGCGACATATTTGGCCAGTTTAAACAATAATAAGTGACTAAATGTGTATTAAATCTGCAGGTTTATAGGCGCACCCTTATGGTCGGAAGTCAGCCTCTCCAAAAATGGACAGCGGTAATTGTTCCGGGACGGTGGTGGACGACAGTCCGGCTTCCAGTCCGAGCTCCAGCCCCAGTCCGGACGGTCGTCGCCGCGACCTCCACCGGGCCAGAGCGCTCCAGAACGGCGGGCTCGGCGGCAGAGGACGGCCGGCGGCAGCTAACGCGGCACGGGAGAGGAGCAGAGTGCAGACCTTGAGAAATGCGTTCCTGGAGCTCCAGAGGACTTTACCTTCTGTGCCCCCGGACACCAAGCTGTCCAAACTGGACGTCCTGATCCTGGCCACCACCTATATCGCCCATTTGACTCGAACTCTGCAGGAGGAAGGGACAGATGAGGGAGAGAGCACAAAACAAACAGAAGCGTTACATTCTTTAAAAGGAGATGGATACCTGCACCCAGTCAAGGTATTTTTGGTTTTAGAAGTTGGATTTTATTTGTTTTAGTGTAAACTTGATGACTAATTTTGTTCCGTCTAAGAGAAAAAAATAATGTATTATTGCTGCAACAAACGAAACTTAATCAGCATGTTGGAGAATTAAATAAAATATATTTTTTACAGAAATGGCCGATGCGATCCAGATTGTACGTCGGAGCAACTGGGCAGTTCCTGAATAATCCTTCAGAATCAGAGAATCAAGGCCCATCATCATCCTCATCATCTCAGTAGATTTAAATCACATATTTATGATATTTGCATGATTGCAGAACAAAATCGAACTTCCACTGAAGCCCAACAATTTGAAGACAATGTATATTAATATATGACATGAATGTGATTGTATAGGTTTTTGAAAAGAGGACAAAAACAGCATGTATTAGGTTTCTGTTGTTATTTTGGCTTATCCTTTCTGTGTGCACTGTGCAGCTCCACACATGTCCCAAGTATGATATTTGCAGAACTTCCATGGAGCCCGTCATGCTTGAGCGTGCACTTTGACCGCAGACTTTTGCACTAAATGCGTGTGTGAATAACTTAACATCTGTCATGTGAAGTGGTCTGTCAGGAAGTCCACAATGGAACCTCGTCATCTCATGTTCCCTCTTTTTCTTTTGCATGGTTGTAAATGTTTGTTTGCGAATAAATCACTAGATTCAGAAAAGTTTCCAACGTTTTAACCAAAGATGTGACCTATTATTATGGGTCCAATTCGGGATGAAAACAAAAAAATGTTGAAATACTTAGACCTTATTCTATTATTATTATTATTAATAATATTAATATTATTATTATATATAATTATATTGTTAGGCATGTTGGGGTGATTACAAAAATTGTCTTTGAGTCTAAAAGAGCTTATCATTTTTGGTTATATTTCCAAGTAGATAAAATTAGAATTAAATAATGACAGGAAACGCATTTCTAATAAATTACTAAGACGTTTGCATTTAGATTGAACTGCAGAAATGTAAAATGCAAATTGATAAAATGCATTATTATAAAATAAAAGCAATTAATAAAACAAAGGTGATTTATTTATAATATCAAACACATTTATTTAAAAAGGAATATTGCAGCTCGCATAAAAATACAAAAATGTGAGCATTAGACATTTTCTTAATATAAAAAGGCAGGTGTATTTTTGATTTCAGTGTTTTAATTAAGCATTTGGTCTCATCGACCTGATGCAGAGTTTTAATCATTTTAAAGGCAAACGCATTTTGTCGCCGTTTGGGTTAAAAACCTTTTCCAATAGTTGAAAATATAGGCCTACATCCGTAAAGTTTTCACAAATATTTTGAAACAATTGGTGAAAAGCGATAAAGAAAAAAGCAATTTAGCGTTTTAATTTCTGAGGTACTTCCCAGGTACTGGTCCTGTAATTCAGTTTAAAGCCAGTGCACACTGCGCAGCTCTGTTGCGCAGGAGCGGAAGCGGCGGCGAAGAGAAGTCCACGAGGAGAAGTCGGTGGAGCAGTCGTGGTGGCAGACTGGCAGCCAGCAACCTCTCAACTCTTTGTGCAGGTAAGAACCACTGGCGTTTCTGTGTGTTTGCGTTTTTAGTTTAAATGTAGTCAGTCACATTGGTGGGTTTTCGTTCAGGAACTAGCCTGATTGTTAAGTTAGCACAAGGCTAGTTAGCATCAGCACGAGGCTAGTTGGCATCGACACCACGTGTTCATTTATTTGCAGCCGACCGCGCTGTTTCACACTAAATGAGCACTAAATGTGGACCTGTTAATGTTTGTTACATTAACGGAGCGATGCGATGGTCACGGCGGAGAAAAATAAGACTTGGTTCTTGAAATCCACGTCTTGGCCTGTTAAGTCCACGTGGGTTTGGATGAGGAATGAAAACTTGATCACAACTAAAGTGTTTAATGTTTGTGGAACAGAATCAGACAGGTTCTCGTGAAATCACGATCATTATCTTGATTTGACAAAGACAATTACATGTAATGGAAACTCAATCCGTGCTAAATTCTCTTTGTTCCACGTGAGGCTGGCAACTAGGCTCCACCACGAGTTTTATGAATGATTCTGACCACACAGACAAGCTGGTGGAGTTTTTCATTCATTCCAGCTGGGACAAACTTATTCTTCCAATAGTCTAAAGTATTTTTGTACAATAACATTTAACCCATGGTTCCATTTCATAGTATGTCTAGCTTTTTATGGACTGTCTTTCAATAATTCTGCAACTGGGTTTACAATTAAAAATTGCTTTATTGAGATATGTAAATAAGTTTAGGCAGGTATCTAATTCTGCTTAGAGTCTTTTAACCAGACTTTTCCTCAGAGGCTGTTCAGATTGTTCACACTTTGAACAACCTCCATTTGAAGAAATGGAGATTACCTCCTAAACAGACTGATGAGCTACCAAGTCAAGTCTGCCCGTCTGGTTTCTTTGAACTTTATTGATCTCTGGACATAAATAAACACCATCCATGTGTAATTCAGGAAAAAAATAAAATGGAGTTCATAGAGCCCTACTACCGAAGAATATCAACATTCTTTGTACCAAAATGCTAAAACATCGTGATACATTTTTGGACATGTTGACCACCCTTAGCTTGGATTATTTTTGAGACACTTTTTAACAACCCTATTGTGGTTAATGGTTAGCTTTCTCCAAGCTATGAGCTATCTACATCAGGTAAGACATGCTAATTGTTCATAACCTCTCCACGGAAAGCCTCTGAGAAAGGTGAATTATCCCTTTAAGATGGTCTGACAGGGCTAAGGTTTAGTCCCGCGTCTCAATATGGACAGGTCTGGTCCCTGTAGTACAACAATAAATCATGTTTGTGACATTTGGAAAGGGGAAACGTGTCCCCAGTGTCATTCAGATGACTGCAGACTTGCTTATATTTGATTTTAAGGAGAGGTCAGCAAAAGTAATGCTGGCCAGGTCGCCCCACCAGTATTTCACTGGAGAAAGTCACCGTGCCACCACCACACACAGAGGACATGAGGTCATGACCTGCTGTTGAACCTGTCCTCAGATCTGTGCTGATAGCCGTGCTTCCAAGCTGTGTTAGGCAGTACCCTTTGACCTTCTGGTGATCAGTCATCTAACCTGACTATATTGGCTAATCATTCAGCGTGTTTTATCCATTCAAGCTCAAAATCAATGGCACTGTGCTCGTTAGAGGTACGGCTGGAGTAACCAGTGCTGCTGATCTTATTGGGTAAAGCGCCATAATAAAAGATGAATATTTCTCTCATTCCAGCTGCTGTGCAGTTCATGCAGATGACTACACGTCTCCGCTGTGTAGACGTTTTAAGGTGAGGAGTCCAGTTTATCACGGCTTTATCTTGATCTCAGCTGTTGCTGGAATAATGATGAGTTCACTCTTTTGCCGTTTACCCGTCAGACACAACGATGGTGACCTTGTGACTAACTGAAATGAAAGCATGGTGGACTTTATGTGGAAAACTTGATGTGTGAATAAAGTTAACTGTTGTGTAATTTATTGTTTTTAGGGATTCAGGTGTTTTGCTGTGGTCTCGGTGCATCATAAGTAAATTCCTTTTGTCTGCTGTCCTGATAAGGAGGTGAGTGATTTTATCCTCTTTGTACCAAAAGCAACAATAAGTGGTAAATTTGAAATTAATTCATACTTATTTTTTGATTTGTGGGATAAAACTACCTGGAGTAGTGTCAAAGTCGTGTATTATTTAGAAGTGCAGCTGGGATTGTGATGAATTCACATTTTTGCCGTTTACCCGTCAGACGATAACGTGGTGAAATTGTGACGACTGAATTTCCAGCTGCACTAAAAAAACAAAATCTCAGAAACCAGTTTGAAAAACTTCAAATATCTAATGTTTGAGATTAAATTTAATTGTTTCTAATCTGCAGGTAGCGGCACGTTACAGCCGTATCGTTGCTGCGCCACCTCGTCTACAGTAAGTAAACTCTCTTTTGTTGACGGGGATTCTTTAACAGTTGTGGTGATGAGTTCACCTTTTCGCCGTTTACCCATCAGACTAAAACAGGCTGCTGAAAATGTGATTAACTGAACTAAAACTCAGCTTTATAGTTTAAATGACTTAATGTTGTAATTATATTTAACTGATTTTTTTTTTTTTTTTGACAAGGTTTTGGAGCCGGCTATAAGAGGAATGTAAGTATAAAATCTGTCAGCTTGGGTTATTCTCCACATTTCAGTGTCTGTATTGTAACTGAATACTTTTGCAATAAAGAACAATCCTTCCTCAATCTATTGGTTGTTTTTGTCTCGTGAATCTGAATAATAAAATGTGTTTACACTGTTTTTAGATGTTTAAAACACAAACCATATTTTAAATAAATTTAATCAGCCTAAAAATGAGTGTTTTTATTTTATCTACCTTTCCTAGCCATTGGAGAGGTGTTATTCTTCTGTTATGTACGTATTGGCTCCAGGTGCGTAAGTGTAGATGAAGCGTAGGATATTCTGGTGCAGCTCATCCAGGAGTGCGTCTCTCTTGTGCAGACCATCCACCTCCCCTATGTCACAGGGAAACACGGCATCGGGGGGGACAGCAAGAGCAGAGGCCCCTGAGAGGAGAGACGATTAGTTCTTGAAATTTGGTCAGAACAATTAAACAGCTAAGCGTTAATTCACACATTAACGGCAAAAAATGAGAACAAAAATGCAACTTGATGTTTTTGCAAGGAGGAATTAAAAACGTACCGTGCCTGAGCGTGACTGCGTTCTCACACAGGAGCACAGCGATCACGGCGTCCTCCTCCAGAACCCGAGTTCTTAAGGACAACTTGCAGTGGGCCTCGGCCAATGAGACCCTGTGACAAAATCCCATTAAGGTGATGCTTCAGTACAAATGCAAATGTTTGGTAGATGACTGTATATTAAATAACTGACCATTGTAATTTAGGCTTTGCGTGAAGAACTTAAAGCTGGAAAAGTTTTTTTATTTTTATAAGTAATTTATCCTGCCTGCTCACTGGAAACATTTGTTTTCATGGTTTAAAACTCCCATAAAGTTTCACCAGGGTGGAAGAGGTTTGTAAGCAGTTCAATGAAAAATGGTTTTGAAAACTTGATTTGGCACCACCTACTGGAGGATTAGGGCATTACAGTAGAGGCAGGTCGAGTTGCTTACAGAAGTTTGATGGATGCCAAAGAAATCTTGACGGCCTGATTCTGAGTGCGAGCTCTGCGGCTCGCCATGTAGTAACCGTGGATTAGTTTCTCTGCTTCAGGGCTGAGCTCCACTTCCAGACCCCGACAATGAGCCACCAGCTGCAAGAAACAAACTGACTGAAGGGATTTTCTTTTCCAAATCAAATATAAAACATTTGTTTACAAACCTCTCCGTAATCTTCATTTGAAAAGTCCCAAATAGATGAGTCGGGGTGTTTTCTTGGCTGCACAGCCTGCAGGAGGGTGTGCACAGTCTGAGCGAGCAAAGCCCGCTCCCCGACTCGATCTCCACACTGAACGACGAGGCCGAAGGCTTCTGCTAACTGCACTGGGACTGGACCCATTTCCTGTTCACAAGACAGAGAAGTTAACATCTTATGAAAACACCCCTGCTGTGTGTTATTTGTCCTCACTGCAGTTCCCAGAACAGCAGAGTCCATCCTCTTAGACCGATGAGAGGAGTCTGTGATGCCCCAGAAGCTGCACTGGACTGGTAGAGAAACCTGCTGGTCGGCATCCTCGCCATACTTCTTCCCTGGGATGAACACGGACACCGAGCGGCTCTCCAGAACTGGGAAACAAAAAACTTAACGCTTTGTTTATTAGGCACGGCGATTCTTTGTAGCTGACAGAAACGTCTCCCAATACCTGACTGAATGGAGTCCATCTTGTCCTTTTTGTAAAGACCCAGATCTCCCAGCATGCAAATGCCTTCGGTGGCGAGTAACGCTGAGCCAGCATGGATGTTCGCCGTCCCCGCTCCGTGTTCGTCTCGGGAAAGATATGCAAACATCTCCCCTGAGGCCTGATGCCTGACCCCACGACACGCCAGGCCCAAGCTGCATGTCATTAGTCTAACACACACATGCATTAGTTATTACTTAAAAGTGTGTAATCCAGATTAAACGATGTTCCTTTACCTGTCTAATATGAGTGCATCAGTTGTGACAACCAGGAGATCCAAACTGTGAAATGTGTCGCTTGTGTCTGTCCTAGTCTGCACCAGGCTGAGCAGCAAACCCAGTTTTAGTGTGTTGTACAGGCCGGGGGGAGCCAGGTCCAGTCCAAAGTGGTGAGCTACAACAGCAGAGAACCTCCAGGGAGAAGATGAGGAGCTCTCCAACAGCTCCTGGAATTTGGGAGGTACTTTATGGCTGCCTGTTGTGAAACATGATGAACGTGCTTATCAGCATGCCTTTAGAGAGATCTGTAGTTATGATGGAGCAGGATTATTGCTGCCTTACACTTTGGCTCCCACAGTTGGACACTATTAGCCTCTACGCTCCAGGTAATGGTGGGCCACTGATGCACGAGCGCAGGAATGCCGATCACCCTGTAGAGGTGACCGATTCTCATGGAGCCGCACAGCTCATCTGAGGAGTGGAAACAAAGCAGCAGCCCTCAGAGAGCCACAAAAGTCCCGCCAAGACAAACAGAGCCAGGCTCTCTGAACAAAGATGTCTGTGTGTGTGAATCACACGACCGGCTAATGAGTGTTCCATGCACTTATTAACATATATGTTTAGTAACAGGAACCCGCTGGATTGAGTTCCTCCACAGGACAGGGTCGACAGAGTATGTTAATGCTGGTGCTGAGATTTGTTTGGGTCTCAGGGGTCCGAGCAGGACAATGTTATTAGAGGGGACAGAAACACTTAATGTCCTACCACGAGACACAGCTGGCTGCTCAAAAATGAAATTTTTGTGATGCAGAATAAACCTCAATGAAATAACTTCACCAGGTGTGACTGCAAATAAAAGCTTTTCTAACCACATTAATCAAGACTGGGCGAGAGTCTGTTTATATACACAAATAATACACTTTCACACTTATAAGACATTTAATTACAGCACAGTGGATTGTTTTAGGCTTTATGTTTTGAATTTTCACTTGATTTGTTTTGCCAAAGCAGAAAAGACGAAGCATATGAAAGAAGATCTACTAAACAGTGTTTTTAAAGGTACCATATGTAAGAATTTTACAGTGAAATAATCACAAAACAGTCTAATGTGTTAATCATGTTGGAAGGAAGGTTACATTGAAACACAAGGAAGGGGTTTGTCAGTTTTTGTTTACTATCTTTGGGCCTGCAGGGTTGCAGAGTATGCATTAGCATTTGTAATTTGATAACAGCCGGCAAAAAGCTCAAAAGTTAATCCAGTAAACAGGAGCGACCCAGAAGTTATTTCTTGTACCCCTAAGAAGCCACGACATCTTTTAGTTTTACTCTAATATTGGGTAAAGAAGGCTACAGGCTAACGTTGAGCTAACGGCGAATTAGAAGCAAATAGTCGGCTCTAAAAATATCTCAAGCTACTTTTTCAACAACTCGATTTTACAGTGAAATGTGTGTGTGAAGCGAAAGAGTCAATTGTGGCATTTTACTTCCTTAAATGAGTCGTTCAGAACAGCAAGACGGTAAAACATCTCTAATGCCAGAGGCATACTACTGTACCAATTTTTATTTCTTACTAGGTATTTTGATATTACACAAACTTAACAGCATTATCTCAAAAACTGCTGATGCTGGTGGATAATTTAAAAATGAACCCCCTACCTCTCAGAAACAGGGTGACAGACTGGTATCTGAGTGAGCTTTGCTGATGGCCTCTTAGAACGTCCAGCGCTTCCACATGGGTCAGCTCCACCAGCTGTTTGTCTGTTTCCAACAGGAACACGGTGTATTCATGCAGTAAAGATAAATACACTCAAATTAAACCCACCTCCTAAAACTCTGAACTTCACGTCCTCTTTCAGCTGGGAGCTGCAGATCATGCAGCTGAAGTCGTTCCTCACAGTAGCCGACTCTGTGGCTCCGGGAGCGTGAACTCGGATGTGATGGAACCCTGGAGCCAGAGGATTGTGTGGAAAATGCTGTTTGTATGTAGGAATTTTACTCTGAGGTGTCTTCACTGTTACGAATGTGTAAAAGCCTTTAGTCACAATCTTTTTTCTTAGATCAGTCTTCATTGATGGTTATTAGGGCTTCTTCAGGACATTTTAAATCTCTTCCTTGGATGGTAGCTTCCTTTTGCTTTATATATGTATTTTTGACATTATACAAGAATGTGAGAAATTTGTGGCTATTTGGAAGCAAAATATAAATAATCTGTGCTGTATTGAGACTCTTGCACTGTAAAAAATAATAAACAAGGCAAAACTTAAAACTTGTTATGTACCTGCAGAGCAGGAACATTCTTCATTAGTACACAGGAACCTTGCCCCTTGAGTGTACTTCGTTACTCTTGTCATGGCAATAACTACCCCCTCCATGGAGACGGGCCTCATGGGCCCATATACACGAGGAAAACTACACAGGTCCAGTGTGTACTCAGGGAATGGAGGCAGATGTGTGAAGTTAAGAGAGATGTTCACCTCAAAAGAAATACCAGAAGACACAATGTAACACTGTGTTTGGATAATAAAACCTCTTTTAAAATTACATATATCGAATGTTAAAAAGACATAAAATCTAAATATAATTATTTAGAATCAGATCTACATTTATAGTTATATCTAAATGATGAAATCTAAATATAAATGTGATGTGCTGGTGAAGGTTCTCAGTCATCCAGGTCATGGTAATCCAAGGGGTTCAAATGAAGGCAACTGGACTTCTTTGGTTTCTTGAAGACGTTTCGCTTCTCATCCGAGGATCTTTGTCAATTCTGACTGGAAGCTTTGAACCAAGTTCCAAAACAGTTTCAGTCCAGTTCACACCCTCCTGCATCTAATCAAAACAACGACTCACAAACAATAGAGGCTAACGATGCTAACGACCCATCAAGAGGTAGGGAGGAGGGGTATTCACAGGCAGATGCTGCTCGTTGAGCAACAATAGACAGCTACAGTTTATAAGATCGACCCTCCCATATTCCAGTCAGAATTGACAAAGCTCCTCGGATGAGAAGCGAAACGTCTTCAAGAAACCAAAGAAGTCTAGTTGCCTTCATTTGAACCCCTTGGATAAATGTGATGGTTTAAAACTAAATATTTGGCTAACATTCAGACTGTTGTACACAGAAGTAGCCCACTAAAACAAAAGTAAGATTTAAAAAATAAAATTAGATAAAATTATTAATAATATTGTAAGTCTGTTTATTTATCTCATCAATGTTTCTTTCTGTGTTCCCCCCTCACATTGGTGAATGGTTAAAACCGACTCACCTGTTATGTGAATGTTAGCTAAATATTTATATATAAATATTTTTTTCTGAATATTTATTTTTAACATTAGATTTTTTTTAGCTAAATTATGTATATATAATTTTTTAACAACTCAGCGCCCCATACCTAGTTCTTAAAATACCGCGGTGAAGTTAGTTTGACGTTGGAAGTTGGATATTCGACAGACATTGGTTCACTGCAGTCAGCGATGAGTCTTCATGCCGTGCGCTGAGCCACAGACGGCGGTTAGCTAGGCTTCCGAGGACATGCTCGGGAGCGGTGGTTCGCTTAGGGACCATCAACAAATTTCTAGTCATTTGTAAACGACTACAAAAAAAAAATCAAAAGCTGCCGGATTTATTGACTAAATCACTAAAAATTACTTCTGAGTTGTGTTACTAAACTACATCTACAAGACACAACAGTTTTAAAAATATTTCACACAATTTGATCTTTTTTATTAATATTTTTATCAAAAAATAAGGGATTTTTTTCAATAGCTCCTAGGTAAATGAGTCTAAATACCCAAAACCATTTCTCAATGGTGACACTAATCTATAACTATGAGACACAGCAGTTTTTAACACATTTCATACAATTTGATCTTTTTTATTAANATTTACCTAGGAGCTATTGAAAAAAATCCCTTATTTTTTGATAAAAATATTAATAAAAAAGATCAAATTGTATGAAATGTGTTAAAAACTGCTGTGTCTCATAGTTATAGATTAGTATCACCATTGAGAAATGGTTTTGGGTATTTATACTCATTTACCTAGCTATTGAAAAAAATCACTTAATTTTTGATAAAAATATTAATAAAAAAGACCAGATTGTATGAAATGGGTTAAAAACTGCTGTGTCTCATTGGTCTAGATTAGTACCACCATAGATAAATGGTTTTGGGTATTTACACTCATTTACCTAGGAGCTATTGAAAAAAATCACTTAATTTTTGATCAAAATCTTTATAAAAAAGACCTGATTATATGAAATGGGTTAAAAACTGCTGTGTCTCATTGGTCTAGTTTAGTAACACCATTAAGAAATGGTTTTGGGTATTTACACTCATTTACCTAGGAGCTATTGAAAAAAATCACTTAATTTTTGATAAAAATATTAATAAAAAAGATCAAATTGTGTTAAATATTTTTAAAACTGTTGTGTCTTGTAGATGTAGTTTAATAACACAACTCAGAAGTAATTTTTAGTGATTTAGTCAATAAATCCGGAAGCTTTTGATTTTTTTTGTAGTCGTTTACAAATGACTAGAAATTTGTTGATGGTCCCTAAGCGAACCACCGCTCCCAAGCGTGTCCTCGGAAGCCCAGCTAACCGCCGTCTGTGGCTCAGCGCACGGCATGAAGACTCATCGCTGACTGCAGTGAACCAATGTCTGTCGAATATCCAACTTCCAACGTCAAACTAACTTCACCGCGGTTCTGAAAATCGTATCTTTTTATTGTATTCATAAAAATAAATACGTAAAAACACCTGACTAAATAGTTCTATTCAGCCAAACAAAACAATTCAGAGGTGAAAAGAAAATTAAACTCATACCTGACTCGCTGTTTGTATTTTTTCTGTGAGTGAAAGAGTCTTTATAGCCAGGAAACAAACCTAAATATAAAAGTTAGCGTATAGTTAGCATAACAGTATAACCATTTACCTGTGTAGCATTTTAGCTACTTACTGACTGAAACAGAACTGTGGCTTTAAGCGGGTCGTGCAGGACATAGTCGCCCAGAATGGGATCCACTTCTATTAAATCAGAAGGATTAACACCAACCGTGAACCTGTAGACTGCTTCGGTGCGTTGGGGGTCTAGCAATGAGGCACAAACTAGCATTTTAATCCTTCATGAACGTCATTTTAGCCTTCAGTTTAAGCTAACACAGTACCATTCAGTGGTTTGCAGTCGTCAGCTAGTTTTTTAAGGCCACCACTTCTCTCTAAATAAATCAAAACTGATTCTTTCAATGCTAAAACATCAGCCATTTCTAATTAAATGTTTAAATTAAGCTAAACTACTAGCATAGCTACTGCGATCTCCTTTAGCTAGCCTTTGCCGCCATAATCGGAGACTTGTCGCCATGGTAACCACGCAAGTTCAAGGGAAACCACATATTTATTACGTAACTTTAATACATTACGCAAGTTTTTTAAATTTTAAATAAACACACCAAATATTATATATATTTTTATTATTGTGAGAGAGTACAGGCCCAATTAACTGCCTGTCACAGACAAGCATGGAGGATTTACATTTTGTTGATATAAACAGGTGTTAAGAAAAAAAGTATTATCTAACAAATGTATCAGCATTTGTAAAGACAAAATGTAAAGTAGCTGTGAAAGTCTTTCTCTTGCTTTTTTTAAACAATTGTGACCTATAAACCAAAAACTCTCAAGTAAACGCCACACACAACTTAGTATTTGTACATACTTATTTTATATGAACAAATAATTCCACTTAGCAGCCAAATTGTGCCATTTAAGTCCAGTGAACTGTTCAAGTTTTCAGATGTCTACTTAATGATTTTATTTCAGGGATCATTTTAAGGCTTTCAAAGGCTCATTTACAAAAGATGATATCACATTGATAGAACACATTGTGCAATATTCTAAAATAAAGCATCTGTTCTAGATATTTATATCTATATAAATACAAACAGGTAAAATATAAAGACTTTCTTCCAATGAAAATCTGTTTAAGTGCAGTTTATTCTCCACTGTTTGCTTTGGCGTTCTAGAAAAAAAAATCCATTGTATAAACTTTTCCCTTTAGTCAAAAAATGTTACAATGGTTAAGGCAACAGAAGATCTCATTAGGAATGTCTCATAGGAAAGAGTCATCAGAAGCTGGGGCGTAAGAGAAGCCCACAAAGGCGTCGTCGGCCTCTATAACACTGGCGTTGACAATGGAAGGTTCTTGAGTCCAGCAGATGGAGTTGGGAACCATCTCCTCAGTGAACTCAGGATCAAAGTTTGAGATGTCACCGCAAGAAGACTAAAAAACACACAGGAAGAGCATCAATCAATGGATGGTCATGCAACAGATCCACGACTAAGTTTTACTAAATAAACCATAGTGTGGAAAAATGTATTGATAGTACATTTTTATTACTGAAGAGACAAAATATTTACCACATTGGGTTTGAATGGAGGAGGGATTTTCCTTTGTTCAAGATCACTCCAGTTGATGGACAAGAAGAAGCTGTGAGCTCTAATCTCGTTCTGAAAAAATTAGAATACAATTCTGCATCTACGTCATAGTAACAGATGAGCCACTAGAGGGAGCTAGAAACTAGAAATTGTGCAGAACATGAATGAAGAAACTTACAAAGTCATGGTTAGAGCCCAGTCTTTGTTCTCTGTCTTTCTCCAGCAGACCTTGAATGAGAGACCAGGCAGAACTGGACGCACCGGCTCGCTTCACCAGGGCTTTGTGGAGAATGTTATCATACATCTCATGTGTATCCCTGCTATAAAACGGTGGCTAGAACATAAAGAAAATAAAATAAAAATAGAAACATGTAAATGAACAGGTACTTGATTCAAAATTTAAAACTGACATAATTATTCAAACTAAAACTCACCAAGCCGAATAGCATTTCATACAGCACTGATCCCAGACACCACCAGTCCACAGTGTTGTCATAAGGCTGCTTCCTCAGCACCTCTGGGGCTAAGTACTAGTTCCAAGAAGAAAAAAACATTGTATTTACTTCTAGTGTTTAATAAACCAACAAAATACTTTTGCAGAAAACCCTAACCCAAGCACCAATGTCCACTAATCGAGGACACTGGTGCAAAACTAGTTATAGACAGGTGAGTGCTCATACCTCAGGGGTTCCACAAAACGTAGTGGTGGTATCTGTCAGAGAAATGCCTTCCTTACACAATCCGAAGTCCGTCAAGACAATATGTCCCTTCAAAGAGAGGACATGAGCATTTTTAGATACCATGTGCCACACAAGCAGCTCGTTATCTCTGGGCACTGAGGCTTCTATTGTTGCCAGGAATGTTGGCAGCAGTGCAGCTCAGTCAGTCCCATTCACATTTGCAACACCTTTTAAATCAGGCTGAACAGGACAGTCATTAGTAAGAGCTAATTCAATCACGTGCATTCTGTTCAGCTGGTACAGCAAATTATAGGGTTGGTATTAAGGTTGGGAGACTGGATAAATTTATCAATCATCAACGATGCTCCGAGCCCTTCGCCGATTGTTGATTTAACACAAGATATTTTTCATGCCTATGAATTAGTCTCAGAGTTGGACCATTAGCTAGGATTCTTGTGATTCTAATGATATATGGCAATCAAAAATAAATCCATAACTGTAGACACTGTAAACACTTGTCAAATCACTTGGAAATTTGAAATGTCTAACTTGCACAGTAAGTTAGTGCACAAGTGTGCAGATTGGGACAGGGAGCGTTGCGTCATCGACCGTGATGCATGCTGGGATGCCAGTCGCTGTTTGTGTTACTTTAAAAAAAACTTTATTAACAACTTTCAAAGAAACAAAATTTACATTCATTGCTGTCCACATTAAATCTTTGTCTAAAACATTCAGAGCATGAATAAATATCATTGATCATCTTAAAATGAACTTCCATTTGAAAATACATATTTTCAGAAAAGGCACTTGAGCCTTCTTCTCAAACTTCCCACACAGCAATGGATTGTGGGTAATACCCTTGCCCGAAGTCCGCATCGATGCAGATTTGGGCGAAGTACGGATTAAGGGTGCAAAAGGGGCGTGGTCACCTTGCGCACTTGAGAATCGGGACACCCTACGCACTCACATCCCTGGCCGGGAACGCGCAATTGAAGGGTGCAAGTGCGAGTATCAGGATTGGGCCTTACCTGATTGAACGAGTGAAGGACCACCCCCCGCAGAGGCAAAAGCTTCAACTATTCGCCGATAGGTCAGAAGTCCCACCCCTTACTCTCACGTGTAGCTTGAACCAATTGCGCCATAGTATGTTGTTGACTGATGCACCAAATAGCCAATGAAATTCAGAAAACAACAATCTCAAGTATTGCTTCCGCAAACTGAGTAAGGACGATTGTGATTAGTGGATCAATGTGTGCAGTGTGTTAAGGCCCACAAAACGTCTAAACGTGACCTGTGTGAATATATTGTCCATTGTCAATTGTTTTTACTGATGATTATCGCTTGGAAAAATGTTATATATCACCCAACCTTAGGGAATATGACTGGAAAACTGCCCTGAGCATTCAAATGTAAAGTCAACACAAGCTCCCACCAGGAGAAAACTGAGGTTGATGCATCTCATCATAATCAACGTTTGATTCAAACACAGTAACACTCACCTCGTGGTCAAGAAGGATATTTTCTGGCTTCAAGTCTCTGGAAAAACAAATACATTACAAATAAACACATATAACAAATAAATTACCAAATATTTCAAAAACCAGACCCGGATCACACTTAGATCAACCAGAATCGTACCTGTAAACAATGTTTAGAGAGTGCAGATATCCAAGTGCACTCGCCATTTCAGCAATGTAGAACTTCGCTCTTTGTTCGGGAAAGGTTCGCTCTTTTTGAAGATGGAAGAAAAGCTGAAAGGAAAATGTTCCTGTGAGTTCTGTGAACATGTATTTTCTCATTCAAGAGCGTAGGAGGCAGGCTGCTGTTAGTCATTCTCACTGTCACAAATGGCAGAAGATCACACTCGATGGAAATC
The DNA here is from genome assembly GCA_006937985.1 of Aphyosemion australe. Taxonomy (NCBI): domain Eukaryota; kingdom Metazoa; phylum Chordata; class Actinopteri; order Cyprinodontiformes; family Nothobranchiidae; genus Aphyosemion; species Aphyosemion australe. Next base: position 6,761,335 of record SSNS01000002.1, read on the forward strand.
CACGCTCTATACACCGACTAATGTTGTGTTTTCAAGCAGGAACTTCACACATGCAGATGTGTCAACTAGCAAAAGTACAGCTCTATGGACTTTCTATCCCGTGTCACTTCATTCCAGTGAAATCATGTGAGTCATTCCAGTGTGATCTCATTATTCACCAAACCGAAACAACTCACTTCTCCTCCATTGATGAAATCCAAGACGAAGTACAACTTGTCTGTGGTCTGAAAGGAATAGTGGAGCCCGACCAAGAAGGGGTGTTTCACGTTCTTCAGCAGCACGTTACGCTCCGCCATGATGTGTTTTTGCTAATTGGAGGAATAATTCAGACGATCACACACGTGCAAAAATACTTCAAACCATCAAAACCACATCTCACTGCTCACGTTACCTCTTTTCTGTTGAGAATGACTTTTTTCTGCAAGACCTTGACTGCGTAATACTTTTCGTCATGCTTATGTTTTGCAAGGAAAACCTGTATTGCAGGGAAAACCAGGTTTGTTAAACAATGTGTAAAAGAGGTTAGCTCAATAATTCCTACCCAGGTTCTCACTTCCTACATAGAAAGTAAAGATGTGCAGAACTAAAACTTGTAACTTCCACAAAAGACATTTAAGACAAGTTTCTAAATCTCACATTTAGACAAATTGGGAGACTTATGAGACACACAATGACTACTAAGTTAATTTTTATTGATTTACCACATTTATAAGCTGATTTTTGTTTGTTTTCATTCAGATCATGGGTTACCTACTTTTCCAAAACTCCCTTTTCCTATAACTTTTAAAAAGTCGAAGTCTGTAGGCTTGGCTCTGTAAAAGAAGACGTTTTATTTCACTAATGGGAAAATAAATGTGGATGTGTCATCATTTTTAATGTTTGACAAAGCAGAACAACAGTTTGAACTAAATAAATAATTAAATTACTTACTGAGGATTTCCAGACGGACCCAGGTTTATGTTTCTGGAGGTTGACCCATTCTGGTAAACACCACAAAAATAACATTATCCACATTAGCGAAAGATTGAGTGACATTATTTCCCAAAACTCCATCTTTTTTTTTTTTTGTTTAAAACTGTAAGGAAAAGTGGCAGGCAGGCGATATAAATTCTTAAAGAATGCTAGAGCTTCAATTTAGAGGGTTAGCAGTAAAACAAAACCATAAATAATCTTAAAAAGAACGCATCCAGCAAAAATGTTATAAAATGAGTCACTTACTTTGTCATCTTCATCCTCAGAGGGATCTGAAGTCTTCCTTCTGTCCATCACTAGAAAGATCCTCACATCTGGACTGGAACGTTCAAGAGAAAACCAGAAAATTACAAAACAGTAACAAGAAGTTTCTCACAAAGCAGTGATTAAAAGAGTGGAACAGCAATACATTTGCAGTGTTCTCTAGTAGGAATTAATGCCTTATAAGTCATATAAGTATAATGGGCAGCAGTAGCTCAGGAGGTAGAGCGGGTTGTCCAGTAATCGGAAGGTTGCAGGTTTGATCCCGGCTCTGGCCAGAGAATGCTGCTGTGTGTCCTTGGGCAAGACACTTAACCCGCCTTGCCTGCTGGTGGTGGTTATTGTGAAGGGCATATTTTCTCGCGAGATCACACGCGATATTTCGGCTGTCTCGGACGCGCGCGGGACTGAGGAGCGCATTTGATTGGTGGAAGGAAGCAGGACGCAGCTTCAGCATCTTGCAACAAAAGTTATAACTGAACCCGACCTGGCAGTGACCTACGGGATCTAACCGTGTATGTACGAGCCCTCGCCTCGCCTCGTGCGTAATGGCGCCCTCGTTTGTTGTTGAGTTGGGACAAAGCAAGCTAACAGCCAGGCATTGGCTCTTATGCTGTTGTGAAGATGGAATACACAAACCGATCTGAGTTTTGTTTCCCATAACACGGATTATAACACGAGTTGTCAACGGTAAGACATAATTTATGCGTTTCACGTTATGAAATGAGCTTTGTTGTGCTGGTTTGTTCGCTGCTGGTTCATATTTGTTTATATTCGACCTTTGTGTCGACATATACGGCCAGAGCTCAAGTTCTGGTTTTGGAATGCGCGTGCTCGTGGGGTGCATGTGAGCTGGTTGAAGAAGGCAAGATTAAACAAATGCGTCAATGTTAAATATCGGCTTCTCAGCCAGCGAAAGATCATTAGGAAACCATTATAGACATTTTTTAAGTGGAAAAGTGAAGATTTCAGGTGATGACTCCTTTAAAACAACAGCCTTCCCCTTCGTGAGTCAAGATGGGTGAGTCCATGAATGCTAATTCACAATCTGTGAGGATTTTCAAATCCTAGATTTTCACAGTCTATTTTCTATCAGAAGCTAATGCAGGAGCTAGCTGTACAAGACTATTTTCATGTTCAGCCTGCATGAAAAACTCATAGTGACCAATTATAATTAGAAAAAACATAAAAAAATGTTTTTTTAATCAACCACACCTTTAAATCTAAAGTGAGTCAGATTAAATGTGAAAACATTGTAGCATATTTATGTGTGTGCACTCACTGGTTGTAAAGCTGAGGAGTTGAGACAATCCGTTTAATGAACTCGTGTAAACCAGCTCTTCTTTGCTTCAGGAACTCTGTCGGGAGTAAATAAAACACTAAACAAACACGGATCTATCCTTGTGGTTACGGCATATTGTCTGTTAGCATACAGCGCACAGTCACCTGGGTCAAAATTGTCCCCAAATATTCTCTTGGGAGGAATTTTTAAGTTCATGGATGGAAACTGCTTTCTTAACTGTAATAAACGAAGAAAACAATAACATATAAATGTAAGATGTAGTGTAATTAGTCATTTGTTATGTTCTTTATTTGTTATGAAATCAACTCACTATGTTGTAGAGTTTATCAAACTCTGCATATCTCCTGAAGACGAACCATTCCTGTCGTCCAACAGACACAATCACCTTGTAAACCTGTAATAAAAAAGCAAGAGTTCATAAAACTAAGGCCTAAAGTTCAGTAACTCACTTTAACATCTGTACTTTTAGCTTCACGGCAACGAAAATCTGTATAAAAAACCAGATGTACCGTGAAACGCTTCTTCTTGTCCCTCTGCTCGTCGTGACTGGGTATGCTGACGTTGGGGAGACCTGGTTGCTCTTCCATCTTCAGCTACAACAGCGTTCACAGGTGAAATGTCAAAGTGATGAGTGTCCCAGGATCAAGCTTCAAGTACAGAGCAGGTCAATCCTCATGCTGGGCTGTCACTGCATGAACCAAAAGAATAAAGACAATTCTGTTATTCTGTTCTTCTGATTGATAGACGTTTCAGCCTTTAATGCACTAACTCAATATCAGATATGAATCTGATTTGCACCACTTTCACTGCCTTATACTTGATCAAATTTAGCGTTTCTGGGCTAAGAGATGATTTGGATCACACATAAAGCATTTGGAGGTAAGGGTGATGTGCATTCCTAACAGGAATACTAGACCTTTAACTGACAGAATTAATACTTGGGTATTTAAAACCTGAACTTGGCAGAAGCATATTAACCGTTCACTGCTAAATCTAACAGTCTAAACTATTTTTATTTATTCCTTTGACCATTAGCCCACTAGTATGAGCTCAGTTGTTCATTTTAAAGGTGGTGGTGGCGGTGGGGTTTCTGAAACATTTTTTACCATATTGCTTGACATTCTCTTCACATACTGAGGGCAACCAATAAATTAAATGTTTTGTCAGAAAGATTAATATTTATAATCGACTCTGAAACATACAATCCTGGAGAAACCCCATCCAATCATTGTGAATGTCCCGTTCTTAATGATTAGATCACAGAATAGAAAAGAAAATCCCTTCATTGTTTCTCAGTGCGGAAATGTTTGTGGCATACTATTTCTATTTAGTCTGGTTCTGTTTTAGTAAGGAGAATTTTTAGGTGACGGACCTGTTGTCTGTGAACGCAGCCTGTCCTCTGTCGGCTGGCAAAGGTGTCTGTCAGTTTGTTGCCTTGGCACTACTGCTGCGCTCGATTTACCTCGGAAGTCGGAACTCGGAATAACATCACACCCGAGTTAACAGCGTTCTGGTTACCGTAGTCGCAGAAGTCGGAATTCCAATATGGCGGCTCCCTCGAAAACTGCTGTTTTGGTAGCTCTCAACGAACACAAACAACTAATAAACAACACTTTTAGTTAGTTCAGCTTAGTGATGCAAGCGCTACACGTAACATTGATTTGATGTGTGTCTTGTAAAATAAACACATTTCAACCAAAACCGACTGTTGTTGATACGGAGAGCTGCCATCTTGGATCTCGAGGTTGGAGTTCTGAAAAACTTCTGAGTTTCCGACTGGGAGGTCTGACTTTGCAGGGCCTTGTATTTGATTTTGAGAAGTTAGGATTTCCACGTTTCGAGGACAAATCGAACGCACCGTACACAACCCAGTTGTGGGACCCACATGTTTTACCAATAATAAACCATTTTTAAGCTGTATTAGTCAGGAGTTTTTATAACAGGCAATTTTGAAAAGCAGAAAATGTATTAACGCACAATTATAAACGTTTCAGTGTCCTTCTGGGTTGTTTGAGAGTCCTTTCATATTTTTAAAGATGAAAACCCGTTAGGGAGGCTCACTGGCAGTCGCAAATGGGTCAACAGGCTGCAGGTTGTTCTCTCTCCAAATGGGTAAACATTTAACTCACTCCTTCCTCACTTGTGTGCGTGCCTCGGAGGTAATTTATCCACCTCGTGGAAGAAGTGGGAGAGCTTTTCTGTAAGCCTCCTCCACATGCATTCATGTCACACACTCTAGAACATAAAATAAAGCCCTCACTTAGCCACACACAGGCTGTGTGACATGTTACACTAACTGCGTTCATTGATGAGCACCAAAAAGCTTCTAGTCAATAGTGATCAATGCTTTTATCTTTCAACATGTAGGACTGGTTTTAAATCTGAGGCGTATTGTAAAAGTTTTTTATTGAGTGATCAAACCAAATGCCACACAGAGAATAACATCCTTCACTTGGAGTTATATAACGTCTGTTCCACAACAAAGCTCTTTGTCTACTGCTCTGGCTTGTCCATTGTTTGGTCTCAGTGAGGTCAGCCATGTTTGTTTAGTAGTTTTCTATCTCAGAAAACCTTTGTGTCAACTTTCTCAGTCTCCATATTGATTCTGAATGCATCCTGGAGGTAGATATTAGAGGTGTGTATTAGCAAGAATCTGGCAGTACAGAAGAGATGATACAATATTACGCAATACTAAAAGCATATTTGCACTTTTTAAGACTGAATTTAATTAGAAAACTCAGGAAAGATGCTTCCAACACACATCAAGTGTTATCGTGCGATCTTGTTTCATCGGAATGAACAAATGGTAAATGGCCTGTATTTGTAGTGCCTTCTAGGGTTCTTCAACCCCCCAAGGCGCTTTACAACACAGTCATCCACCCACACACACACATTCACACACTGGTGGTGATGAGCTACAATGTAGCCACAGCTGCCCTGGGGCGCACTGACGGGAGCGAGGTTGCCAAACACTGGCAGTAAAAACTGCTGCCACCTAGCAGTCCGAGATTGAATTGCACCACATAAAAGAAATACACTAAATGTTTGCATCTAAATTCCGAATAAAAAAATTAGATACACTGCTTTTATAAGTCAATTCAGTATCATAACATGAAATATTGCAATATTTCAGTGGATTGATATTTTCTTACACCCCCAGTAGACGTCATTCTGCAACAGTAAAAAAACAAAACACGCAAGTCCCATCAGAATTCCTTCCATAACCATTGTCTCCGTTTTGTTAACCACATTAAACTTTATTTTAGTTTCACTTTAAGTCACATTAAGTGAGACAATTTTATATTATATGGTATAAATAAATCACAGCAAATTTTCTTTCAAACTTTCAACTTGAAGAAGGCAAATCCAATTTTGTGATAAATATTTGTATTTTACGTAAACTGACTTCATAAAACGACCACAAAATGACATTAGAGCTTATGGAACAGACTCGAAATGTTTTCTTTCTTTGACTAGTTGAACAATTTTCCTTTAAAATGCAGAACGATGACACAGCTGTAAGGAACAAGACGTTAGGTTCTTTCGTGTTTTTTAAATCTGACGTTTACGCAGCTGCGGCTGGTACGCTCTAAAAAAGAAAGTCTGGGGTACTTCCCTGGGCCGTCTAACATCTGCTTTTGTTTTCACGGTTACATGGCTCTGAACATGCTCAAGTAGGAGCCGCTTTTTAACATTCCAGGAATACTTCTGTTAAAAGTGGAGATGGCCTACACTCGTCTTTTCTTGTGCAACTTACATTTCAGCTGGACGCTGATACTCCCATATGGGGAATGCTGCTGACCACCACACCCACAATTGTAAAGGTAGATGAAGACATTGATAAAAAAAATACTCTTCATGCAAATTTGACAAAGGAACCAGATTAGATTGAACCACATTCCCACGGCGTAATTTAAACCCAACACACCAGAGCACGAGTTAACATGATCTGACAGGCACAAATGGGCTGAGCTACAACACGGGATAAAAAAATAAGCCGTCTTCCTGCATAGCTCACACACACACACAATATTATGTGTGGATTTTCATTTTTTCCACCCGTTTTGTGGTTTTGTATCACACCAGTCAAACAATTTAAGCACGAAAACAAAGCAGAAGTAACACTAGAATAGGAAACCATACATGCAAGTTGAAAGGGTTGGAAGGGAAAACTACTCATCGACATATTGTGAGCTTACAAAGAGCAGAGAAAAATGCTATTATTGAACATCTTTGTGTATTTTCATGAAACGCTTTAAAAAGAACCTGTTTGGATCATCTTCCTACCTTTAAACCGTCGTGTTTGGGGTCAAACCAAATGACTGCTAATGTTATTCTTATGTCAGCTTCTAATTAAAATGCAACAGAGACAGATCTCTGTTGGAGGAAGTGCAGCTGGAGAAGCTTGACAGGAATTAACTCAGTCAACTCCGATCCATACCACTGACCTGAACCAAATCCACCCAACCTTACAACCCAGACACTTCCTCTAAAGTCATCCTGTTAAAACGAGTCTGAAGAGGTTTGCACAGTGGTGACCAGATCCAGGATACTGCACCAGCTCTGGCTACATTTGTTATGAAAGTGCATGGATACACTATGTCAGAACAACATTAGGCATTTGCAAATACTTTTTATTTAATCTCAACCACACACAATACTGTGTTACAGAATAATTCCCCTTTCCTGGCTATTTTAGACCCCTAGTTGCCTACTAAAGATAATGCTGTAATGGCTAAATTCCAGGGTTTTGTCTAATACTTTGGGGATCACTTAATCCTGACTGAGTTTATTTTTGCAGTTCAACATCACAGTTACAACTTTACCGCCATCTTACAGTTAAATCATCACCTTAATTTCTACAATCAGCACAACGTAGAGCTGGGAAAGAGCATTTAAAAGCACCGAACTCGTTCTGCCTTGCTTTGAAGACCTGCTTGGGAGGCTTACGACGGATTTTCATATCAAACAGGGCGACTAAACACGGGGTATGACTTTTAAATCTAAACACGTATCACGTGTGTTACAGGAAAAGGTTTCTACGGAGTTCTGAGCCAGTAGGGAGGAGCTGACCACACACACACACACACACACACACACCTAGATTAACAGGCTCCGATGTGCAACACAAGCAGTGCATACTCTAAAAGCCATGGTTTAAGTAGCTAACTCAGCGGCTTCTACGTTTAACGTTGGTGGAATGTTTATAATATAACATGGAACTAAGATAAAACGTTACTAAAAGTACCATTCTATTCGTCTGCGCTCTAGAACCTGTTCTGGTGGAATAAGCAGACGTTCTGAAAACCAGAACAAGGTAACCAGCTGAGCGTGAACATCACGTACCTTACAGTGTTTTGATGCTGTGCTCGTGTATCTCCCTACTTCCAGCGGTGGTGTTTCGCTTTAGAACGCTAAAATGTTCAAACGGCTAACATGTTTGTCTTAAACATGAAGCGGAAGGCCAGAAAAAACAGCTGAAAATAAAAAATATATATATTCTCACCGCTGAGAAACGTCAGAGAAATGAGAGAAGCAGGACACATCAGTCTTTCCTGACCGTAGAAAGTTCCAATGAGTTTCGTCACGGGACCGCGCGCGCAGCCACGAGCACTGCTGGCACCACAGCTCACAAACAACCACGCTTCCGGTACTGATTTTCAAAATAAAACCAGGAAACAAGGCACAATGCGCATTCTATTATAATTGTCCATCATATATATATTCAGACATTTACTATTTATGAAGCCATTTTTTCACTGGGTGGAAGCAGAATACAGCTTGTTTGCTTATCAGAGCTGAATTATTCTGGGTAATCTCAAACATCATGACCCTGTTCTTCTTATATCATTAATATTATGTAATATTTTGAAACTCTGATGCTTTGTGTTAATTTTGTTCAGATGTTTTTATACAAAATATTTTATGAGAACCCATGTACCAAAACAGATATATTGACACATGTATTATTTCTTGCAGCTAAAATCCAAGTATTTGTGCAGCATTTTAAGCCACTATTATTATTTCTAACAAGCTCTTTGCACAATTAAAGTAAGCTTTTAAGCCATTATCTTTGTGCTGGTAGTCTAAAATGACTTAAGCAATTGTGAGGCATTAGGCGATTGCTCATTTTGTAATCAGGTCTTGCCAAAAATATGATAATGATGATGATGATGATGATGATGATGATGATGATGATGATGATGATGATGATTATTATTATTATTAACGTGCTTGGAATTAACAGAGGCTTTTATTTTCACCAGAATATAACCACACTACTTCCGCTTTTCCATCTCAGTCAGAGTCAAAAAGGGACACCTACTGTTAGAAAACTGTACAATGTCTCCTAATTTGCATCCAAAATGTTAAAGGCTTACAGGGAAAAATGGAAACTTTATTTATGGCTTATATCTACTGTTACTATAGATAGTTTTTCTGCTAACAACTGTAATTAAATTCAGAGATATTGTTTGACTTTACAACCACATAAATGCTAAGAATGATATGTAATATGTCACAGGGAAAAACCATAGACATAAATACAAAAATTGTGGAACACTGGTGGAAATCGAAATATAAATGTCCACTAGATGGCAGCAAATTCCAGTTCATAATTCCAGTTCAGCTGCCAGAGATGAATCGCTCTCAAACATCATGCCAATATTATTATATCACAATATTACGTAATATTTTGAATATCAGATGATTCATCACACCAATGATGATCAACATAAACATGAATGTTTTGCACAAGAACCCAACATGCTCTGGTTTATAACTGAAGAACTTCACGAGGAGCTATATCTTTAAGATATTCCAAGGGGTTAAAATGAAGGCAACTGGACTTCTTTGGTTTCTTGAAGACGTTTCGCTTCTCATCCGAGGAGCTTTGTCAATTCTGACTGGAATATGGGAGGGTCGATCTTATAAACTGTAGCTGTCTGTTGCTCAACAAGCAGCATCTGCCTGTGAATGCTTATATATGATATCTATGAGGGGTACAGTTGTGAAATTAAACACCCGCCTCCCTTAAATCTCAACCAATGAAGAACACGCTCGTGAACAATTCAACCAATCAGTTACGAACCTTTCCTCCTCAATTGACCTATCAGCTTTGAGTATTCACGTCTTTTTTTTCGCAGCCCAGTTTTGACCAATAGGGGACGAGGCCGCCTGCGCAGAGGGCTGGGCGCGAGAATCGGCGGGATGGACAAAAATCATAACGCCACACAGAGTTGTACACAGAGGGGAAAGCTTACGAGAACCCGTTCTGACGCCGAGTAATGAAAGTAATGTGTTGGCTTCTCTGTCTAAATACCGGCTTTTTATTGTATAACACTACATTTTTAAGAAAGACGTACCAGCAAAGGACTCAAGGACGACTTTCATTTATGCCAAAGCGATTTTAACGGGAGTAAAAATGGCGTTTGCACAGAGAGTAATGTAATGAAGGCAGTTAGCTCGTTAGCTAGCCGCACAGTTGCTGCAAACAACACAGCAATGACTAGCATCAGTTTCTATGGATAAACCTCTGTTAATGCGGGACTTAGGAAAATTACCAAACACAGGTTCGTCTTTGAAAATATTCAATCATCCTACTGGCTATGGACAACGTGAAGTCACGCAGGTAGGTGCTATTCATGATTTTAATAGTCATGGTGATATGTGGTTCACTTGCCGTCTGTTTGTTTGCTCTCATGTGATCTTATCAACATATAAATGTAATATTGGATAATTCAGCAGCCTGAATGGTTTGTAAACAGGGTGGGCGTTAACTTCGCGTACAATTTCATGTGCACCTGCACATCTCAGAAGATCTACTGAAGAATTGTAGAGGAATATTATAAAGAACAGTAATAATAGCTGTATTATATATAATAGCATTGTAATTCAAAGGAACTTTACTTAAAAGTGTAGAATTTGCTATATTACTCTAAATGAACACACTTTTAAAAGCAAGACTCAATCAAACAAAGTGCATATTGCAGTTTACTACTATTTCCCCCTTTTTAGTCATTCCTATTTTCCTACAGGACAAAAAAGACATAAAGAAAGGGACCTATAAGTCTCTAAATCTTCTTTTAATGCACTCTGAGTTGAAAAGTAATTGAAATCAAAAGCAGTGAAGACTTAGATCATGTGATTCCTTGTTAAATGTTGCCATATTATGATGTAAAATGTCACATTGATTGCTGTTAAGTTTATTTATTTGTTGGTTACTTCTGATTATGTATGAAAATCTGTGTTTTTGACAGTTATCCCAGGAAAACATCTATAACTAACTCTAAATTGTAGAAATGACAATGTCAAACTGTATTTTGATATTTTATTTATTTAAATAACCAACTAAACTGTCAAAACCAAAAATCATTGAAATCTTTCTTTTGTTTATCAGGGTCAGTTTCAGTCCTAATTAATTAGGATATATTGATAAATGCTTTTTCCTCGATTCCAGAAGATGATATGTGATTCAAAATTACACTAAGCTAAATGCCAGGACATTATACAAGTGTTTTTATTTTACCTTTTGAACCAGTGGACCGTTAGGGCTTTGCCGTGCCTTTGACCACACCTCCACCTTAGTAACAGAGGCACACTCTCTTGCACCTCTGCTACTGAATGACTGCTGTTGATGTGGGATCACCAGTTTACACCTTACACCTCTCCTTCCTGTTCAGCTTTACGTCCAGACTCAGCCACTTTTCTCCTCAAAGTGAGAATATCTGGCCTCACATAAAAGTTTCTACAGCGAAGAACAACTTTCTCACTCAGATATGAGACCTAAGAGACCTAAACTTGACATTTTTCTTTTGTTGCTGCATTCTTTTTTTAGCACTTTCTAGATATATGTTCTTTGTAGGACTTTTAGATGAAATTGCAAGTAGTTAATGCGTAGTTAAAAGTTTCATGGTAAAACGGTGCTTCTTTAATCAGTGAAATGGGACCTGGTTTAGTTGCTGAGAAGAAAACACGCCTAAGGCACCAATGGTGAACAGAAAACAATTGTGTTTCTACTTCTTTTCTGCTTTTTTGCCTGCATGTTTTAGCACTGATGAGGATGACGAGCTGATCTCCACAGATCCAGAGAGTAAAGAGAAGAACAAGGATAAAAAGACGCTGTGCAAAGTCAAGTGGTCCCGAGATGAAGTGAGTTTTTCAAGTCCAGACTGAGAACTTTAATGTTTGCTGCCCTAATATGTATGACCTCAATCGCACCCACATTTAGTGAGATTTAATTCTCACTGTCTATATTTTCTATTATTCCATGTTTTAAGGATGAAAAACTGAAAAAACTTGTTGAGCAGCACGGAACTGAATCCTGGAAATTAATCGCTAATCTTTTTCCTGTGAGTATTAAACAGAAATCATTTTTCTACACCTCATTATTTAACCTTTTTTATCTGCACCAGCTGCATTTGGATAACTGCAAAGATACAGTTAAACACAGCTGTCAGTGTAGCTGGTGTAGTGATGAGGTGTTACACTGTGTGTCACAGGGGAGGACAGATGGTCAGTGTCAGCACCGCTGGCAGAAGGTGCTCAACCCCGAGCTGGTAAAAGGACCCTGGACAAAAGAGGAGGATCAAAAGGTAAGTGGAGCTGGGAGGTTCTGTTTGGGAGACAGGGATGACTAAAGAGCAAAATGATCGGAGAGAAAGAGTGAAGCTGTAGGGAGTTTGTGAAGAACAGAATATCTTTTACACTCAGAGAAACCGTTGTGTCCTCATGCAGCTGTTTTCCCGCTTAAAGTGGGTTTATTTAGCCACCGCCCACCCCTTTTCCTATTTTTTTTGTGTGTGTAAAAGATCCATTACATCATCGTTTAAGTAGAAAAAAAACACACATGCACACTTTCCAAAGCTAATAGTGTCGAGTCCAGCCCTTTATTAGTCAGAGAGACGTGTTGTTTTAGCTCATAGATGAGAAATGCATTCCTTAAATGGATCACTGCTGCTGATTAATAATAACAGAGAGCCTAATGAGCTTTATTTACGCCTCTTTCTCAGCACTGTTGCTCATTTTGAGCATTTTAATAATCTGTTATATTTGTTCTGTCAATTTGTAAAATAAAAAAAACAAAAAATGAAGTTCGTGCTGTATTTATGAATGCTTGTGGTTTGCTGTTGGTGCAGGTGATCGACTTGGTTCACAAGTATGGCCCCAAGCGCTGGTCTGTGATCGCAAAGCACCTCCAGGGAAGGATTGGGAAGCAGTGCCGGGAGCGGTGGCACAACCACCTGAACCCGGAGGTGAAGAAGTCTTCATGGACTCAGGAGGAGGATCGAATTATCTACGAAGCTCACAAACGGCTCGGCAACCGCTGGGCGGAGATCTCCAAACTCCTTCCTGGACGGTAAAATAACACCATAGGGTTTTTTTTTCTTTCAATCAGTAATGAAATTTAAAAATAGGATCAATCCTCTCCTCAACAGGACAGACAACTCCATCAAGAACCACTGGAATTCCACCATGAGGAGGAAAGTGGAGCACGAGGGTTACCTGCAGGACGGCTGCAAGGCTTTCACCTCCTCCAACGGCATCAAAAGACGTCACAGTAAAGCTCCAACACCAGCTGAATCCCCGCTATGTGACCGCAGTCCTCTGCCTGTGCCTGGACCCAACCAGGTCCCCTTTCAGCACTAAAGGTTCCATTCGCTTCTTTAATTTCTGCTCCTTTTCTGAGTTGCTTCTGTGTTACAGATGGCTGGATTTTCATACGATCCTGCGAGCGGATCCATGATGGACAGCATCACTGACAACCCCAGCTTCATCCTAGTGAGTCTTTCTATTTAAATCTCTTTTCGCGTCCTTTTACTTTCCTGTCTGTACTGTTATTGTGGTGATTGCTAACTCTGGACAAATCAAGCTAATCACAAACTTGACTGTCCTGTTGTTTTCTGCTAACACTGAATAATCAATTTGTGTGTAAATTTGTTTTGTTTTCTCTCCTTTCCTTAAAAAATCTTCTCAATTCTCCCCTTCCTGTTTCCTTTTCCTACCCGGACGTTCGTTCATTCCAGCCGTCCTGCCTGGATGATCCTGACAGAGAGCAAAGAATTAAGGAGCTTGAGCTGCTGCTTATGTCAGCAGAAAGAGAAGTCCAGCGACAAATGCAATGCAGAGGTTCCTGTGTAAGAACACACTCCAAACGTGTGTTAGCAGACCTAGTTAGCATAGCCTGCGTGTGTTTGTAGCTCACTTACACTGTAAAAAGGCTCATTTTATTCAAAAATACATACAATGACTAAGAAATCAATTCAAAATCAACATTTTTGTTTGCTTATGAGCTTTTTTGCAGTGTATACTCGTGAAAACAAGAGTGGTGCACATTTATTTGTGCCTGTAGGCTGTTTTGCTGTAGTGTTGCTATAGTAACTACTTTTCCCATCTCACTGCTACTCATCTTGGCCTGCAGCTGTGCTGTGTTGTCACTCCACCTCCTGCAGAAACCCCTGTAGCCCTGATCACTCCTCATTTTTCCTGTTGTTCTATCAATGCTGAAATGTTTTCCACACATTAATTGCATCCTTAACTTGCTGCTAGTTTCATTTTGGATGAAGAAAATGTCCATCTGCCTCCTCTAACACCAGCGGTTTCTCTGCCGACCCCCTCAGGGTGTGGATCCGTACCCAGCCTGGTCAGACGGCGTGTCTGACGACACCTTCGCCACAAGCAGCAGCAGCCTGGAAGAACCAGTGGAGAAGGGGCCCTGGAGGGGTCCGGAGATCCCACCGGGGCCTCCGACACAGCTTCCTGTCTCCCCCAGCAAGTTCCTGTCTGTAGAGGCCAGCGCTGTGCTCTCCAGCCTGCAGACCATCCCGGAGTTTGCAGAAACCATGGAGCTCATCGATTCAGTGTGTTAAAAAAAACAAACAGGATTTTAAAAGATAATCATTTGTACATTTAAATAAAAACATTGACTGTAGATTTATTTTACTCAGCAGGATCCCGTTACGTGGAACAACGTGACTGGTTTAGACTTGCCGAACACAACGCCACCCTCCAGACAAAACCAAGCGGGCTACACCAATCCCTTACAAGAGAAGGACATTTACAATCTAATAGATTTCACCGCCAACACTCCCAGTGTCATCTCAGGCAGGAACGCTGCTCCTTTTGGTTTGGGAGAAGTCATCAAACCGTCTAAACCCACCCAGGCATCCATCGGGAGGAAAAGGAGGAGAGAGAGAGGGGGACCTCTGTGTGACAGGATGTGTGCATCATTCTTGGAGAATATCTCACCCAAGAAAACTCCAACAAAGTCGCAACAATTCACGCCATCACGAGTAAACGAGCGCCGTTTTATTCTCTTCATACCTCAAACCGGATTATTGCCTCTTCCTACAGCCGTTGTGCAGATGTTTTATCAGTCATGCACCATATTTATCTGTCTTGTCAGCTCTGCAACACATCAGGGATGGAGCACCTGAATCTGGATGATCCCACCCTGACGTCAACCCCCGTGTGTGGTCAGAGGTGCATCCTCAAAGAAACCACGCCTAAGCACCAGAAAGAGAACGATGGGTAAATAAGTGATTATTAAAGCTAGAGCAGGCTTTTAATAGACTTTTACTATAATGACAACACTTGTGTAGTTCCAGGACTCCAAAACTCCGTAAAAATGCTGCCGTTCTAACTCCGAGAACCCCCACTCCCTTTAAAAACGCTCTGGCTGCTCAGGAGAAAATGCACGGCCCGCTGAGGTTGGAGGTAGGATTTGTTTTGTGTGCGATTCATTATATTCCTGATTGTGTTGTAGTTTGTGTTTACATTCATCCTGTTGCAGCCGCAGCCTCTGGCATTCCTCGAAGAGGACATTCGAGAAGTCCTAAAGCAGGAGACGGGAACGGACATCTTCCACAAAGCAGACTTCCAGCCGGACCACAGAGCGTGGAAGCACCATGTGAGTTTTACTCCTCAATTTCTGTAATGTTTAGAGAATAATTGAACTAAACAGGAGTGGTCCCACACTGACGGCGAATCTTCTACATTTAGATGGACGGCCCGGCTAGAAAAGTGCGCAAGTCTCTCGTTTTAGACCCTTGGGAGAAAGACAGTCTCGATGTCCAACTCTTCCAGGAGCAGCTCAACAATGCTCTGGTAAGTCACTTAGAAAATCTGATTTTTGTGTCCAAAATGTAACAAGAACAGTTTTAATAACAGACAATATTCAGTTTGACAAATGTCTAAGTGAAGCCTGATGTCACATTGCAGTTGTCGGAGGAGACTCTGCTGATAAACTCTTCTTCACTGGTCGTCCATGAGCAAGAGGAAGATGGACAGCCTTTGCCTTCAAAGAAAGACGAGCCCTCTTTAGGAATTTGCAGTCACTCTCAGCAGTTCTCCAGCCCTCGTATGAAGAAGGTTTCGTCCTCGATCAAAGCACCAAAACCTGCTCAGTCACAGGTTTGTATGAACAAACCTGCATAAAATATTTTAATGCACTCTTTAGAAGTTTCTGCAGCTTTGTTAAAGTGAGTTTGTAGACCGTTTCCCGAAGAGCCTTAGCTTGGTGAAATAGAGTTTACACCATCCTAGGCTAATGCTAACAGCTAGTTGAGTGTATTGCTGTTGCCTTAAAATGACTCAAAGTTCCAAAATTTCACAGCAGCTCAAACAAAATTGTTTTATAAACATCTCAGTTTTGAGTCGCACAATTTTTGGGGTTCATATTGATCCTGTACGTAATTTCTGGATGCTACGGGAGCGCTACATTTTGTTGCCTACAATAAATAACGTTTACTCTAGTAAACAACCATAATATTCCATGTAAACAAGTAATGAAAAACTGATGACAGTGTGAATGTTTATATAAATAATGTTGCATGAACCACTATTAGCTATTAGCCACTATTAGCTAGCAATAGGTTTTATTCCTGATGCTAGCTCACCAGTCACCACCTAAACGCTCCAAAGAGAGCCTACCTACACTCTAACAAAATAAATGTTGAATTAACTTAACCAAGTTATGTCAACTGGTTCCACTAAACCCAGATGCTTAATTGCAAAAAGAGTAATATGCGTTTACATTTAACCCTAGCTTTCAATTGGATGCGTAAGTGGCGCATAATGTAAAACACGTTTTACCCACAAGCTCCCTTCCCAACAGGAGCGTTTCACACAGCTGGTCCTGCAAGGTCATAAAATTGCAAGATTACGCGTGATTTCGACTATGGACGCATCACAGCTGATGACGTACTTTTTTTTCTACTTGTTAAGCAACTGGAAATCTGCATGTGACTTTTATTTTGAAAGTTTCCAGATGTTTTACACTGCTTTCATGTTTGACTTCCTGTCTGGCTCCATCTGAACTACTGAGCTTGTCATGTTCTGGAAGCGCGAAAAAAACAGACTCAAAGTGTAAGCGAGTGAAAACGCACTCATCCGCTATAACGGCGGCTAATTGCTGTGTGCTACACTTCATGATCGTTATGCTATGCCTACACTTCCTATGAGGCCCAGTAACAATGCACATTACTCTTCACGACTAAGCATCCAAGTTTATTGGAACCAGTTGACATAACTAGGTTAAGTAAATTCAACGTATAATTTTTTAGAGTGAAACAGGTATTTTTTTTAACTTTACTCACAGTAACAAGTTACCACTTCCTCTGCAGGTAAGCGAGTGGGAAGCGGTGGTTTATGGGAAGACCGAGGACCAGCTCATCATGACGGAACAGGCTCGTCAGTACCTGAACCCCTTCCCGTCGTCTGGCTCTACCTCAAGGGCTCTGGTGCTTTAAAGGCCGTCCCCTTCAGCTAGCAGCACTACATCCGACTCAAACGTCCACCAAGTCCCCGTGGGAGACTGGTACTGTTAACACTTAGGTCACGTAGTTCAAACAAATAGTTACTGATCAGTAGCTTCTGACTGTTATATTTTAACATATTGTTTAAAAGCTGACGTAACGCTACTCGTGTGTCTCGCCCCGTCGCTTTTGTGAGATAAACACAACACTGCCGTTTTTAAAATCACACTAAGGGTTTTTTTTATTTCTAAATATAACACCAATCATTGTTTTTCATTAAAAAACAGAAAAGTGGTTTTTGTAACAGTAGGTGGGAATGTTTTCTGTCAGTATTGCACTACTGAGATGATTTTGCTGCTGAGGAAGGAGCGTGATTATTATTATTTTTATTTTTTATGAGCAGACTGGATAGCACTTCTGTTTAACAACACAGCGTTTCCTTTCCAAGGCCATAAAAAATCCAGCTGAATGTATTTCATTGCAATGAAAGAACCTCAAACATGGAAGGGTACTTAAATGTTTATTTCTATTTGTTTTATTTATTTTTCAGTTTTTAAAACTTAGATATTAATATAAATCAGACACCATAAGGTTTAACTTTGCTGACAAAACAGCCTAAAAACTCACACTTGCTCTAAGCATTGCTACAATTTTATTTTTAAAGTTTCCGTCCAGCGACTCGTTCTGACTTCATATCACAAAAATCAAACATTTGGCTGAGAAGGATTGTAGTTTTCATGTGAAGGCTGTAGGTTTTATTTATTTAATGTCTACTAATTTATTTATTTCTTTGAAAAAGAAAACCTTTAAGAAGAATTATTGAAGAATTTTATCAATCTTTTAAATCAGGATTGGGCTACAGTTCAGTTTCATGCACTGCCATTCATTTTAATTTTAACTTCTCTTGATCGGACAAGATGTAGAAAATAATATGTTGTAGATATTTGTGTGATGTTGTAACATAGATGAGGCGTTTTCCTCCCCCTTTAAATCAGATGTCGCTGTTAGGTAGCAGGACACCATCTCCGACCTCTAATCATGGACAAATTGCACTTTTTACTCGTTTGAATTGAAACTTTAATTTCATTTGAAGGATGTAGCTCTTGTTGATGTGTTTTTAGATGTGTTTCTGTTCTGTTCTTAGATGTGTTCGCTGCGTGATTTTCTCCCGTTTGGCTGTGAAAAGGTGTGTTAAAGTTCTCCTTGGCCAGTATCTCACTAGGCTGTTGACGACTAGTCAGCGACGCAAACTTGAAAAAAATTAAACACGTTTTCAACTTGAAACCATTCTAAATTGGTACTTATGACCAACTTATGAGAAGTAAGTTTTATATATGATCAGTTCATGAGGGATGTAAGCTGTAACAAACCGCAATTTAGTCAAGTCAAAGTTTGCACATTTAAAGAATATCCGCTAATTAATAAAACAATTATTATGTCAAAGCAACATAAATAAACTCATGTACAATAAAATACAACAAAAAGCAAAATAAGTGATGATTAAATAAACTTGCTCAATAAAAAGTCCAGATTAAAGCTGTGGTACTTACCGTGATGTCATTGAGGATAGCAGAAGGGTTTGAAATTTGAACGACAGAAATTTTCACCTTTCCAGCACCTGTAATGCAGCTCTAAACCTAATTCCAAAACAGTTTCAGTCTAGGTCACACCCTCCATCTAATCAAAACAACCATTCTAACACCATAGGACCTTACGACGTCAATGACTCCTCGGGGTGTAGGGAGGAGGGATATTCATAGGTAGTTTCAGCTCGATAAGAAACAATAGAAAGCTACAGTTTATAAACTAGACTTTCCCATATTCCAGTCATAATTGACAAAGCTCGGATGAGAAGCAAAACGTCCAGTGACGTCCAAAGAAGTCCAGTTGCTTTTATTTGAACTCTTTGGATTACCGTGACCTGGATGACTGAGAACCTTCACCAGCAGCGGCTATAGCCCCCACCCCCTGCTCCCCCTCCCCTTCTGAAAGGAGCTGAAAGCCACGCCTCAAACCGCGCAGGGAAGGCGGGGCCAGCAGAGAGCGCTAAAACAATAGTTCGATGTAATTAAAGGTTAAATGCTACGCTAATCACTTGGCTCCAATACACAAAAGATAAATTCTTTTTTGCTCCTCTCCCTCCTGTTCCACAGTTAGCTTGAAGTTTACAGACTGACATTAATTGAATGTAGCTCAAGTTAGTATTCAAGCTAGCGCCATATTAGCCCTTGGTAAACACAGCGCACAACAATTATTTGAACTATTATTTTTTTTATTTGAATAAAAACTTGTTTCCAACAAGATCACGAAGCTCCTTCCATCTTATAAAAGTGTTTCCGATGTAAATTCCACTCGACTGTCGTGAACGTCTCACAGAGTTTTCTTTGGGAAGTAGAAGGCAGTCGAGGAATCGGTAACTTCCATACTTCCTTTGGATGCTCCAATGGAAACTTCCGGCGTCACCCTGTAGTGCTTATTGGGGATTGGGTCACATTGTTGATTGACAGCTCCCTGTAGCGGGTATGCAAATCTATTGATCAACGCGCTAGGCTCGTGTAAATGATTTGTTTTGCTGTAAAGGCTAGAGGAGGGACTAACCGGGCCTTTCCACTGGACGCATAAGCGTTGCGTAACATGGGCAAAGCGTAATATGCATTAATTAGCCACCGTTATAGACGTAAGGTGCGTTTCCGCCAGCCATGATGTGTTGCGTTTTGAATGCGTCTATTGCGATGAGTCGGTCTGCTAAATTTTCGCTTCATGTCTATTTTTTTACGCGCTACGCTTCCAAAACATGTCAAGCTTTGCAGTTTTGATCGGGCCAGACAGGAAGTTAACTGTAGCTGAGGTGAACAGAACAGAAAATAAACCACAGACTTTTTTGGATAGGTGTTGCCATCTTTCTCCTTGCTTGATATCGTGTGAGCCACCAAAATTAGACGTGATCTTGGACTTCGTTGTTTTCGTGACCTCGCGGGACCAGCTGCTTGGAACGTATAGAAATGGTGAAATATTACCTACTTTATGTCATAAAACAGAGTCAGATAGTCAAATTTAAGCATTCCTGAAGTTACTTAAAAGTTTTAAATAACGTATCCTAGCTTTAAACAGAACTTTTGATTCGTAGACTAAAAACAAGCAAAGGTTTGAGCATTTCTGACCTCCAAAGGCTACTAAAAAAAGCTCTAAACTAATAGGTTTTCTCTTTGACCGCTATTTTTCTATCCAAAATTTTTGGAATTGTTGAAGACAAAAAATTGCGAGAAATTTTCCAAATTTTTATTTAGAATCGTTGACTTGTTGCTACATTTTTGCAACAAACTTTATAAACAGCTGGGTCAAATTTCGTTCAGTCGCAGCCAAGTGAGATACTCGCTTCAGCAAAAAAAAAAAACTTCCATCCTGATGAAGTTCCCTCAGATCTTTACCTCCTCGCCTATTTTTAAGATTCTACAATGGAACAAAGCATTTTTCGGGAGAAACATAAATCCAAGCAGAAGCAGGTCTGGCTTAAGAGGAAATGTCTTCCACAGTAAAAGCTTGATACTTTTTATAATCTGCACTACAGCTAGAAATGCTCATCAGGATTATCCTGCAGTAAACCTTTGAGTGAGAACAAGAAGGGAATCTTGTCAGAGATCATCTGGAGAGATCAGGAGTGTTTGAGCTCAGACGGTACATATGTCCGTTTTTATAATTTAATCTGGTGGCCGAAATGTGTTTTAATCTGTATATATTTGTGCCATGTGTTCTGTTTTTTCAGTTTGACTGAATTAAAGACAACACGCAGGATAGTGGCAGCTGCCTTTATACTACTGTAGTTATGCATGAGCAACACATAACATTTACAAGGTGAATTGTGCTATTTTATGCAGCATTTTCCATAATAACTGAGGTGATAGGAATCCTGCCAGCTGTTTTTGTAACCCTGTGCTTAATTTGGAAAAATAAATGAATCTATTGCATCACTTCGATGGCATTTTGGGTTTCCTGTTTGCGTCTTTCTTCCTCTGCCAAGTCGCAAATTAGGGCGCGGCGTTTCCGCCGTGATGAAGATTTCTGATGATGCTCTGTGTTTCTGACAGGCTCCCAGCAGGAACAGCAACATTCTGAGTTCTTTTGGCTAAAGCCGACTTCCTGGAAGCAATTTTCTCATATATATATAAAAAATAAATTCTGGGCGGAGCCAATGAGAGCTGGCTATAAAATCTAATGTTTAAGATGTCTCCACTGTCTACGTGGACGTATATGTCCAGCTTAACCTGGCCCAGGGTCCAGGGACACGAGCCTCCCCTCCCACCAGGACAAGAGGCCTCTCCACAGGGTCAGCTGCATGCCCTAAAGGGGCCCACTCACCCATGACTTAATGCCCTGGGGGCCCTTTGTCCTTTGAGCTGTTGGTTTTACAGCCCTGCTCGCTCCATTGCCTCCCCACCCTTCCTGATGGAGAACACGCCAACCTGCCTCATGCTGCTGCTGCAGCAGCACACGTGCATGCAAACAACGTTCATATAAACACGGGCGCCACTTAAGACTGTCTCCTTTTTCCTCTCATAGGTGGACGAGAGGGTCTTTTGTTTTTGGGATGCAAAAATCAAAATAAGTCCAAATCTGAACCCATCATTGTACAACTTTTAGATCCAAATGACGTTTTTATTTATCAGATAGATTAAATATCCACAACTCACAACACTTGCTATCCAGTCATGAATAGACTAAGTAAGTCATGTTTGGGTCTATTTTTTGCACCTTTTACATGAAACAAAGCGTCAGGTGCTCTATAAAAGTCTTCCCTTCCCTCTCCAAGCACACACTTGTAAGCATGTGCGCAAACTCCCAAACACACACTTTTGTCTTTGTGTATGCTAGACAGCAGATGGGAGCCTATTATAGGGCTGACGGCACAGTCATCTGGCAGGCAACCCGTTACCCCCACCTCTCTCCTCCCCCACCCCCCCAACAAGACACCCAACACAACGCAGCAGGGTTCGGAGCTTTAAGGCGGGAGACTACAGCCCAGAGAAGTGTGTGTGTGTGTGTTAAAACTAGGCCCTGGTCTTTTGGCCCACTTATATAGGTCACTGTTTCCGCTGTTGCTCGCGCCAGCCCTCGTCACACTGTCCAGGCTAATATTTTGTCATGTTTTTGCTGTTGTCAACCTTAATAAATTTGAAAAACTCTATATTCTGCCCACATCTGACCTAAAACACTGTAAAAAATGTATTTTATGGCTTTAATCTGGAGAAAATTCACCTTTTCTACATTTAAATAAGAAACATAATGAGTTGGGTCAACATGTTTTGATCAGGGTTGACTCAAAATCTTTTTTATTAGCTGATATCACTGCAGACGTTTTAATTTCCAAGAGTGGAGAAATCACAGGTGTAGGGCTGCATTCTGTTTCTGCAGCTGCACCTGCTAGAGGTTCTCCAAAAAATAGTTCTTCAGAATGGAATGCAGCCCTCATGGATACGCCTCAATGTAGGCCCTTTGGTTTTCAACTCAACTGGGATGGTTGAGCTCACTTTAAATTACTTTTTAAAAGAAAATCTAACTTTATTTGATTAAATTTAAGTATTTTTGCTTCAGATCTCCTTTTGTTTATTCAAGACAAACAAAACAGATTCACAAAAGCATTTTTTAAATTTGAGAATATATCTTTAAACAACTAAAATGACTTAGACTCCTTGCAAAAATAAATATCTAATTATTTATTTCAATTAGATCAAAATAATTTACAATATAATCATCTTTTCATTCAACAAGTTGATTTTTTGAGTGCAATATTCTGCAAATCCCAATGAAAATATTGTTTTTATAGTAAATGCAGCTTTTATTTGCTATTTCAATGCAAACTATTTTCTGCTTGGTGCAGGATAAAAATTAGGTTTAGCTGCGAAGTCAAGAAAAAGCTGGATTAGATTAGCGAGTTTCCCTTTGCACTGCACCTCCCAGACACCAGCTCCAGAGAGACTGGCTCCTCTACAACAAAGGATTAAACTAGAGTGAATATCAACCAGCAGGGGGGAGGATAGTTTTCCTGTAGATGTCAAGGCCAAGGTTAGCTCTGGTAACCTACAACCCGCCCTGCAGAGCCGTGCATGCTCAGAGGCACCACAGAAGAAGACGTGAAACTTCTGAGAGCTGCTTTTGTGTTGCTGGGACAACCGGCACAATCCCAGCTCCTTTTGGCGAGGATTTCAGCGTGCCTCAATCCCACTGGCCTTTGATTTAGAGGGCTTTATTTCCTCTCAGGCGAGGGAGGCTCAGAGTGTTTCACAAATAAATGAACAAGAGCTCATGCTTACAGTAACACGGTGAAGAAATTTCCCACTAAGACAAAATATCGTTAGCCAAGACGAGTTTTATCTTTAACAGTAATGACATCGTCATTTATATCACACAATGAAGAACAAGCAATAATACTATTGACAAGTACATCAGATTAGTACATGAAATTATATTACATCAATACAATGGCGGTTCTAGCAGCAGGGCCACGGGGGCACAGGCCCCTACTGAAGACCAAATGAGCCGCCTGAAATGCCCGTCCTGTCACTCGTCTGTCCTTTACGCGACGTTTAGATTATAGGTGGGTGCAATTCCAAGTGCAAACACTAGTGGCGCTAATGAGCCAAATAGGAATTTTCAGAGTGAAATCTTGTGTAAGGACGTTGGCCCCTCTATTAACATTGTGGCCCCTTGATGGCCCCATCCCCAGAAAAATCCTAGCTCCGTCCCTGCAGCAGTACAGTTAGCTTCTTAATGCTAGGTTGTTACACACATAATTACTATGGTTTGAAGCTTATCAGCGCATGGAAGTGCATCTCTTTAAGTAGTTAATATCCCACCTGCTTTGTAAACAACCTCAGATTGGAGACAGTTTAGTTTGACAGGAAAAAACATTTTGGATTCTTCAAACAGCTCCAATCTCAGTAATTTCATATCAGCTCATGCAAACGTTGCTTTATAAACCTTTACACTGCTTTTAGTTTTCTATTACACATGTATTTACAAGAACTAGCCACTATCTACCCATTCCTGTCAATTAAACTCTTCAAAGATCTACGATAAATAATAGTTGTTCTTGCGTTAATTTAAAATATCTTAACTTTATTCACGTTCTTCTTGTTCCTTTCCTGAAATGTAGCAGAGTGAAGTGGCACATGTGGGTGGTTAAGACATATTTTTACGTTCCCTACTAATAAAACTGCTCATCTATGCAGGAAAGGAGCCGCTCAGTCGCTTTCGAAGGCCCCGTTCGTTGTTCCCCGGCATTCGCTCTTTTTCCGGCACTTGGACAAGATCCTGTGGAGCAAACTCAGAGATCTGTGTATCTGATGGTGGGAGGTCACGGGCTGGGGCAGAGAGTCCTGGGGCCTCTGCAGGAAGGGGCCCTGGCGCTCAGCCTGGCCCGCATCCAGCCCCACTTCTCCTCCTCCTCCTCCTCTTCTGCTCCCCCTCCTGAGGGTCTGCAGAATGTGTCCGCTGGGGGACAAAAAAGGAAACAAACACAAAGAACCTGCTTATTCCTTATGACCTAAATTTCACTGCGAGCAGGCAGAGCTGCTCAGAGGGCTGCTTGTGTGTAAAACCTGTGTACATTTTGTGATTTTCCATATTTGTGCAGAAATGTTGGATATTTGCATTCAGTGGAATTTATTTCCTTCAATGAAACAAGTTTAATGTTTAAAAAAAATCAATTTTACAATAATTTTAGTTTTAAAATGTGTTGGATTTAAATTGAGTGTGTGTAGGGGGAAGGGTTGGGTAATGAGCGTGCTTTGTGTTATCTAATGAGAGACGAGAGGGACCACCTGTTAGGGACTCTGATCAGATCTGGACATGGGGGGTGTGGGGAACAGCTGCTGGATGCTGAGCGCAGGAAGACGCTGTGATTATTGATCGAGTTGCAGTTTACTTTCCATACCTGCTGCGTTCTCCGTCCTTCGCCGTGATCCTCTGAGACAAACTCCTCCGTGGACCTTTAGGAGGCAGATTGGCCTGAGGAAGAACACGTCTTTTAGTTAAAAACGTCCCACTTGTTTGCTAAAATAACCCATCCTGCTTGCTTTTTGCTCTGATGTGTTTCTTTCTGCAGAAATGCCACCAATTTATAGATTCAAGAGCATCGCTGCACTTCAAATTAGTAGTCGGTCATCAAAAATTGCTTAAAGGGCAAAATATCCAACTGTTAGGAAGGCTAATGTATACCAATAGATTTATCAGGGCTGTGGAGGCAAAAAAGAGCTATTAGCTATAGCTTTAACATTGATCTCAGTGATTGTTGAGTTAGAAACTTGACCAGTTTCATATTTGACACCACTCTGCAGCCCTCTGCTGACCTAAAGCTGCACTTAGTTTTATGGAGCGGGTAGGTGTTCTATAGGGGGAGCTCTTAGCCTGCTTTACGGCTGTTAGCTGTAATGCTAGCGGTTAGCATTTTCAGTTTGCCAATAAAAAGCACAAGAAAAGAAAAAGAAGAAGTTTGCTTTTTCTGTTGGCATCATGGTGGAGCCTGAAAGTAAAAGTAAGAGACTAATGTCTTTGGAGGAAAAACAAAGAGCTAAAACCGGCAGAGTGAACATCGGTGCGGCCTACGCTAGTTTGAGGGAGCTAAAGGAGGCTACAAAATCACGGACTGATGATGACCTGGCTTTGTTGCTTTAGGATTTGTAAGTAATAATATTTTTTGTCCGACAGTGTGGATCTTTTTACTTTGTGGTTTATTTTAGTATTAGTTGGCTCATGTTAGTGTTAGCTCGTTGTTAGCGCTAGCTACAGCAGGGTTGTCTACAACGGTTGTAATTCCATTTTCAACCAGTAGGGCGGAGGGGCAGGAAACTGCTTAGTGTTACGTTAAAGGAGCCAATTAGATGATTTTTCAAAATGAGAGATTTTATATAAATATTATCAACTTTTCAAACAAAGTGGTGACACTATCATGGTTTGAGCCTGTTTTGCCAAATATGGACTAAAATAAGTGAGCCATCCAACAAGATGAACCCCAACAACTCCACCAAAGAACAAACAAAACAAAAGTAAAATCTGTGTTTTAAAGGGTGTAAGCCAAAGGTTACGATCTTAATCTGTAAAACTGTTTGAAAGGGGACATATGATTACTTGTTTTCTTAAATTATAATAGTCTCAAGTCTTCATACAAAACGCGTTTTTGAAGTTGTTTGCACTAAATCCCTCTCACATGATGCGATTTCAGCAGTTTTATTTTTGACAGTGCCAGTACCTTCCAGAATGAGTCATTTCAGGGCTCTGTCACTTTAAGATAAACAGGCTGGAGCTGGCCACGCCCACTCATCCCCCACTCAGGCTGCTATAAGCTGAGAAGCTCTGGAAGGGGCATGGAGTGGAGCCACTTCTCCTTTGTGTAGCAGCTCTCTCTTGCACATGAGAGGTGATTCTATTCTCATCCTGCTGTGACATCACAAAAGGGGACTTTTTGAAACGGTTTGCTTTAGTCACATGATTCCTAAAACCAAACACTAACAGAAAATGACTGGACACGTTTTTTTTCACATTTGGAATGTTTATAGAGGCAGTAGAGACCAAAAGGTGAATTTTGCATATTGTTTCCCCTTTAAGGCATCTGAAATGAGAAACTGGTGATCTAAAACCCACCAACATTCCAGATTTTAGGCTGTTCTGTCCTGAAATGGACTTACTGATTATTCAATCCAGATTCTACGTGTGGAGAATCTGTTGTTGCAGCAGCAGCTCGGTCTTCTTCTGCAGCATTACTAAACACATTCAGGCTGCCAACCAACCTGGCTCAGCTCCATCACACAGGAGGAGGGGAAATAGCCCCACTGCCCGTCCTGCAGCCGCCCGAACCACCTCTCCTCCTCGTGTTTGGACAGAACTAGGATGACGTCACCCGGAGACAGGGCCAGCTCATCAGGCCAGTGGGGCCTGTAGCTGTGCACCACCACCATCTAATGGACAACAAGAGAAAACTACAGCCTCTAGGAAAACTTTAATGACCATTATGAGTCAAATCTCACAGATTAACAGCCACTGATCGTCTCCTGAATCTGGTCAGAGCTCCTCAGAACAACCAGATGAGACTTTTACATAACAGTTTATTTATAAGACATTTTGTAAATTAGTCTAAATATAGAAAATTCTGATATTTCTGGATGTTTTTGGGCATCAGGATGAAAAACAAACTTGCCTTTTCAGCTTCAGCTCTGTACCGAAACCTCCCTGTTGACCATGGAGAGGAGGAATGAATCAGCACATATGCTGCTAAGCATGACAGCAGATTTACACCTAAGTCATGTAAATACTGAAGCCACCCGTCGCTGCAGACATGATTCCACTCACCTTGTGGGGCAAGGACAGTGGTGAAGACCTGAAAATGCTCATTGCTGTGCGTGTAGATGCGCTGCATGATGAAGATGTGACTCCTGCGCGCCGCTGTGCTCTCTCCTTTAAATAAATGCGTCTGACTAATCCACTGCAGAGCTGGCTGGAGGAGCTGGACACAAGCAGCAGCACGTACCTCTGCAGAGTCAGACACACTTTTATTTATTTAAAGCTCGTGCACGACGCTTTTGAACATTTTAGCTCAGAAAAAGGGAATAAACTAAGCCCCGTGCATTGTTCTTTGACCACCTGGAGGCCTCTGACATGATGATTCATAATTCCACCTCATCAAAAGGGCTTGATTGATTTAGAGTTATTGACTGTGCCCCACTTTGCAGAGGCAGCGGGGACAAAGATGAATCCGCTTGGGACGAGGAGGTGGTGGAGAGCTCAACAGATGGTGGTTGAACACCCCCCCTCTTCCCCTGCTGTGATGGAGCTCAGCTGTGAGCTTGTGTCAGCAATTAAAAAGCATCCATCAATCATACAGAAGGAGCCGCTCAGCCGGAAAATCAGAGCTGAAGTTTTAGGATTTTCTTTTATAAAAAGCTCCATATTTTCTTTCTTTTTTGTTCCATGTTGATAACCAGTGATGGAAGA
Source organism: Aphyosemion australe (assembly GCA_006937985.1). NCBI lineage: Eukaryota > Metazoa > Chordata > Actinopteri > Cyprinodontiformes > Nothobranchiidae > Aphyosemion > Aphyosemion australe. The sequence continues at coordinate 6,789,607 of SSNS01000002.1, forward strand.
AGTACTTGATGTATTTACCGAAGTAAAAGTACACATGAAGGGGTAAAAAAGGGTTAAGTAAAAGTGGAAGTATCCAAGAAATTTTTGAATTAAGTAAAAGTATTAAAGTATGCATTTTGAAATGTACTTTGAAGTAAAAAAGTAAAAGTACTCAAGTATATTTAAACGTGTAGAAGTGTGCTGTTGGACTGAGGAGAGGGGGCAAAATGCTAATAAAGTACTTTTACTTTGTAACTTTTTAGAAAATGTAGTGGAGTAGAAAGTACAGATTGAACGTGTAATGGAGTAAAAGTAAAAAGTAGGCCTCAAGAAAATGACTTACAGTGAGGAACATAAGTATTTGAACATCGTGCGATTTTGCAAGTTCTCCCACTTCGAAATCACGAAGGGGTCTGAAGATGACTGTCGGTCTCCCTCGGACGGGGGCGGGGCTCCATGCAAGATCTCACCTGGTGGAGTATCACTGATGATGAGAAAGGTGAAGAATCAGCCCAGAACTACATGGGAGGAGCTGGTCAATGACATGAAGAGAGCTGGGACCACAGTTTGAAAGGTCACTGTCGATAGAACACGACGCCGTCATGGTTTAAAATCATGCGTCTCACAGAAGGCTCCCCTGCTCAAGTCATCACAAGCTCATCTGACGTTTGCCAGTGACCATCTGGATGATCTAGAGGAGGAATGGGAGAAGGTCATGTGATCACGAGACCAAAATAGAACTTTTTGGTCTAAACGCCACTCACTTTATTTATTTTTATTTTAATTAACCTTTATTTAACCAGATGAGTCGATTGAGAACTCGTTCTCATTTACGACGACGATCTCACCGTGGAACACCATCCTCACTGTGAAGCATGGAGGTGGAAACATCATGAATGGGGCCATGTATTATGAGATTTTGAGCAACAACCTCCTTCCCCTGATTTTCTCAGGTGTTCAAATACTTTTATGCAGCACTGTTATACAAATAAATGATTTAAAAATCATATATGTGATTTCCTCTCACAGTGGGAATGCACCTACAATGTGGATTTCAGACCCCTCCATGATCTCTGTGAGTAAAGTAGATACAGAAAATTGTACTTAAAAACAGTAAGAAAGTACTTGTAGTTAGTTACCACTGTTGAGTACTTAGGATTAAGGCTCTGGGTAAACTCAATGAGCTGGATCTGAAAAAAGAAACCTTAAACTGGATTAAGACCTCGTTATGCTGACGTTACATCACTCGTTTAAAGCGTCCTTTATCGGTTTACGTTGTCTGCAAACATACTGAAGGTGCAAATCCCAGCTTTGTGAGCTTCCACTTTAACGCAATACCTCCAGTCTGGACACAAATACTCAACGTAACTAAAAATAACCTGACAGCTCCTTAGAAAAGCCTCTGATGCTGTTCTAGGAAAGATCTGATCTAGGACAGGTGAGCATAAAAGCATCATTAAAAATACATCTGAAGGCCTGCTCTGGTTTAAACCTGTGATCAATATTATGTATAAACAATATTGTTACATGATGTTTGGACCAAACTGATCAGGACAATTGATTTGGTTTTGCAAATTTTTGGGAATCATGTCCAATATTTACAGCAATAATCCAACAAAATCCTTTAAATTTATTTAATTCAATTGAAAAGTATTTTTATCTTGAATTTTATTCTATTTTTATCTGTCTTTGCTATTTTATTTGATGTTCTTCATCTCAGATTAACTTTACATTTTATATACCTTGTATGAAGTTTCAGTGCACTTTTCTTTTTAAATAAATATAACATCAGAATCTAAAATGAAACATGCACAAACTAAGTTAAAATCATATTTATTTGTAAGTTTATTTAGCCATTTCTTTAATTATGGGAAAAGGTTGAGACAAAATAAACGAGCAACATGAATAAAATATGAATAATTTCCTGCTAAAGTCAAATTTTTAGAAGGAATTTGACACTTTTTAGATTTATTTGAACTTTAACCTAAAAAGTATAATCATGACAGATTATTTAATCTAACGTTAATTCTCCCAAAGTGCTTTTTTGCTGAACTAATAGTCTGAAATAAGAAACTGTCGATATACAATTTAGAAATCTTTATTTATATATATGTAAAATTAACCATAAACATGGCAGATTTGTAGAAATGTCACCAGATTTCTTATTGAAAATTAAAATACTGATATTTTAAACATGACAAAGAAAAACAAACACCTGATACTTTTTGCTGCAACATGGAAGTGTAGTTTTTATTAAAGTCCTCATTTCTTCCCATGTTTTCCTCTCCTCTTCCCCCCTCCTCCAGCTTTCCCACCCTTCCCTTTTCCCTTCCCAGTCATGTTCCCCTTCCTCCCCCCTTTCCCACCCCCCTTCCTGTGCTTGGCTGCAGCCTCCTCTCTGTCCTCCTCCCTCATCTGCTTATTCACAGCCTTGGTGATGTCCAGTCTGGGCTTTTTGCTGTCCATGGTTTTCAGCAGATCCAGCTGCTTCTGCTTCTCGCTGGACAAGTCACCGATCAGAGGGTCAAACTTCCTCTTCTTGCCTGAGTTCTTGGGAGGTTTCTCTTTGGGCAGGTTGTCCTGGAACCTCCCAGCAGATGCTGTTGATGTTTTGGCCACACTCACCGCTCTGGCCAGCTCGTCTTTGGACTGCTTAGCTTTGGGGACCAGTCCCACGCCGGGGACTTTGACTTTCTGCGCCCTGGCGATGTTTTTCAGCCGGTTGAACTCGTTTTTGGCCACCCGCTCCTTCTTGGCTTTGACGCGTTTAGCGAACTGGTCCTCGTTGGGGTCCGCGGTCCCCGGAACCTCGATCAGCCACTCCTTGGTGTCGTCGTTAGCCCTCTTGTAGCCCCAGCGTCTCCTCCACTCCTTCGCGGTTTCATCCCAAACCAGATTGGTTTTCTTCTTCTTCTGGATGCCTTTCAGCTTGGCGAACTGCTCCCATTTGGTTAGAGGTTTGGGCTTCGGTGGGGGCTTCTCTCTCGGCAGCCGGGTCGTCGATTCCGGTAGCTTAGCTACTATCACCTCATCGACCCTGTCTGTTGGGAGTTTCCACAGCTCATTGATGAGAAGCTGTGTGTTGTCACGAGCTAGCGACCGCAAGAAGTCCTCTTTATTCTGTCCTTTGAAGTCCCGCGTCTCGACGCGGTTTTTGTCACAAGCTAGCAGGTTACCGAGGTCGAAGTCCAGGTCCAGCTCCTTCTGGACGGTGATACTTTTCAGTTTCTCAGCCTCTTCTTGTTCGGCTTTAGCTAACAACTCTTCCACACTGCTCGCAGCCATGTTTCTGAACGCTCAACTCCCCACGTGCGACTCAGGAAAAACATGGCAGTGTACTTCCGGGTCATGGTTAGCAACCGGAAGGTCTAATTCTGGCCACAAGATGGCACTGTGGTCTCTCTTTTTTTTTGTACCCCGAATACACAACAGAACGACATGAAAAGTGACTGAATAAACGCAAACGTGAGCCAAAACAATAACAATAACAAACAACACAAACAAATATACAGATATATGAACATACTCGTCAGCTTTGCTATCTTGTAAGTTTGCACACCGCAGGGCATTAATTAAATAATTAATTATGCATAAGGATACCAAATACACTTAAAAACTTAAATAATATAGATTTTATATGAGATCTTCACATTTCCCCCTTTTCCATTATGCATGCTTTAATTGAAAGCATGCTCCTTCGTTTAAAAGCCAAACAACCCTATTGCATCATTATGTTGTGTAACAAATACACACTCATGTATTAATCATTGCAATTTGTTCACATATATTTTAGGATGGATCTGTTTGAATTAGAGAAGACAAATGCACACGTTCCACTGAGACAGCGTCAAAAAATTATGTTAAATTATTATGTTAGATGGCAAGAATTAGAATTAATGGCTTATGTAAGCTTAAAATCTTTAGAAAAAACCTCAAAATGAGCTTTTTACACATCCCTCTAAGTTTAGGGGTCTCTGCTGTAAATTAAATCATTATGCATGAATAATAAATACAGAAATTTAAACAAATAGATGCAGTTCTTATTGTGATCCAAACCTACTGATTTTGTGACTAAAATTCTCACTTTCATGGTATGTTTTTGCTATTGCGAGTGCTGACCCCCTAAAAAAGTTGTCCACATATTGCAGAATTTGTTATTTCATTGTTTTAAATAAGAAAATAAATAAAAAACAGAAAATTGACCTCAAATTTTTACTTAATGACTGGAATCAACAAAAAAAAATCAACAAAAGTGTGTTAAATAAACCAGAACTGGTTAAAGAAATCTAATAAGATTAGGTGAAATGTTGACAAAGCTTGTAACTGGATAGTTTAGTGTTTAGAAAGTTCCCATTCTCAGACTCCTGTAGTGTCTGCGGATCATCTTAAAGTGATAAACTTCCCAACAGGATGGCTGTACGTGTTTTCATGTGAGATTAAATCCCTTGAATTATTAATATTACACCCCCTCTCATCATTGCACTGTGTACCGTTTCCCCTCAAAGATCTTTAATAGCTCTATTTTTATCCTCATCTCCTCTAATTTGGCTGCAGGAGGTTGGGGGGGGGGGTGTTCCACAACAATCGGTCGCTCAAAGACGACGGTGTTATTATTTTGGGCCTCGGTAATTACATTCATCGCCACACTTGCCATGTGAATGCTAACTCTGTGCCAGGCTCAGAGATAAGGTCACAAGTGATGCTGTGTTTGGAAATGTGAGGAGGAAAAGCGTAATTAGTGGCCCAAAGTCCCGGTTGTGATTAAGTGAGGGCTATAAGGTCCTCGTTGACGTGGACATATATCATCCACCGTCTTTGCTCTCTGGCCTCGTCTGCTGGTCCTGCTGACTTTTGATCCGTGGAGAATTCGGCCAAACAGGATTACTTTTCTACGGTTTTTCTTTTTGTGAAAGGATGCACAGGCTGGATAAAGTTTTCTATGAGCTGCAGCCATGAAGCAAAGACCTTTCAGCGTGTGGATCTCCAGAGCTTTAAAGAGGATAAGACTCGGGAAGAGATCTCTTCACAACATATTTCTGCTTTCAATGGCGTGCAGCTTTGGTTATATATATATTCTTAAATTAGTTTCAGCCTGAAGAGTTCAATGCTGACTCTTCTTCTCCCAGCGTGTCCCAAAAAGGGGACTTTTTAAACTTGCAGCGGGTTTGCTTTTACGTTACCTGGGCTGCGATCAATAAAAATCCAGAATCTTTAGTAAAAACACAAATTCAGGCTTCCATCTGCACCTGGATAAAGAAGCAGAAAGCACTTCTGTTGTTTTTATAAAGTTAAAAGAACATATGAAAAATTGCTAAGTGAAACAGAAATTTATGTTTATTGTTAAACGATATTTTTTAGCTCTGTTGCCCGGCTAGAGGAACTCGCTCACGAACAAGAGGTGTTGCTTCCAGCTAAGAAGGGAGAGGGTCTTAAAGGTGCAATCATTTCTTCGCCTCTAGGTGGTGCCCTCTGACAATAAACTCTAGATTTCTGCTTTAAAGGCACACTTGGTAGTTCTAGCTTGCTTTTAGCACCCCCTGGTGTCCGTTTTCAATTCACTGTCGTAAAACCGAAAGTGAAACTTCTCTCCTTGCTGGGCGTTCGTCTTTTTAACACCTTAATCTAACTGCTGAAATGTCTCCTCGGCCTTCATTAGTGTCTACAGGAGCGGTTCATCACTAAATCAAACAAATCAGCTGTGTTCATGATCTAAAACATGCAGGAAACATGCTGGAAGCAGACTGCAGCACCAGCATGCCAGCTATTGAGATATTGTCATTTTAGCACATACTGGCTCAAGGGAATGATTTAAAAATATGAAAAAGTTGCATAATATGTGTTTAAAGGTAAGGTGAGCTTGGAGGGGAGCTGCTGCTCTTCTGCATCAGAATGAGGCAGCTGAGGTGATTTAGGTACCTGTTTAGAATGCCTCATGGTTGTTTTCCTTTATTTGAATGTTTTCTGGGAACATACCGCTTGGAGATGATCCTTGGGAATATGCAGAACTCGCTAGATGGAATATATATCCTCCCTGGCCTGGGGACACGTCGGGATGCACCAAAATGTGTTTCAGCAGGAAGATATGGGAAATGGGATTCCTTCCTGGAAGACTTCTTCAGAAGGCAGCAGCTGTGGTCAAAATGTCAGCAAGAAAAACGTAAAACAGTCTCTTTTCTGTGTTAAAAAAGAACCAAGTGATACATGTCAGATACAACCTGCTAGCGCTGACGGCTCACCCGCTACCTGTCAATCAAAAGGACATGTTCCTGATCATTCATCATTTCATGCTTTAATTACATCTAAGCTGATGAGTTAGAAAAATGACTGTAAACTAAACCTACTAAACCTAAAATGTTTTGTTGTACCGGGATGTAAACATGTTTATTTCTGCTGTCAAGTTGGCATTTTTAACATGGAAGTCAATGGGAACATGCTCCTTTCTGGTGCCAGCCCCTAGTAGATAAAAGGGGAACTGCAACTTCTGTCACTTCCTGGTTTGCTTCACTTTTGGGAGGCGGAGTTCGCCCCTTGGTTGTGAAAGTCAAAAAAGAGAGAAAACAGCAATCCGCCAGTGGAAGATAAAAGTTTATACAGAAATATAAAAATTTAATTTAGTGCTTCATTTACCCCCCCCCCACTGTCACCGGCGTCAGTGTGTCTTAGTTTGCAGGAGAGATCAGGACAAACACAAAATAATCTGCCATTTCTTTACTGGATTTTTTTTTTCTTACTTGCAACTTTTGCAACGTCCAAAAATATTTTATTTTTTCCACTCTGAGAAAATCATTTTTGATGCAGGGCTGGGCTGTGCACGGTACATGCAACCAGAGACGTTTTCCTCCTAAACACCTACAGCACTTGGCTATTATCACCTGCCTTCATTGTGAAAGACATCCTGCCATGTAACAGAGATATAAATAAAGACTTTAAGCAGCTTTACGCATTCATCATTTTTATGAATGAACACAAGCGCTGAATGGTTCACCAAACAGGGACAAACCCCTAACAGGATCAGCGGTTTGCATTATTCAGAGCGCTGCAGAGCTCCTTCAAACTCATGTCAAAATATTTCATTTATCCACTTTTTTAAGCGTTTCCCACCATTTTTAAAATGATTTACACCAGCACAGACAGTTATAATGCTGTTTATATCCAAATAAAAATGTCATAAAGTGCTGCATTCACTGATAGCTGACACGATTCACCAATTACACAAGAGAGGGAGAGAATAAAAAGACATTCAGCCATGCAAAAACTAGCTGGAGGCTTGAAACTTCCTTCCTCTTCCAAAAGTCGACCTGTTAGCATCAAAGAGGAGACGAGAGCGCTGGAGGCCCACGCACAGGAGAGCAAAATAATCTCATCAGCACCATCCTGGAATAAATCAGACGTGATTAGCTGCTGACAGTTTGCTTGTGTATTTTTAGTCGTAGAGATATTACATAAAATTCTTTGACCTACTTGGCTTGGGGACAGGGAAGGTAATTTTACATGTTGTCTCTCTTTCCGTCATGCTGTCAAAGAGCTTGAGTAGGTTTTCTGCCATATGATGGACATGCTAATGGGAATAAGTGATTTAAATACATTTAAAATGTTATTTTACACAAAATCAGCATCTGAGCTGCTCTTTTCACGCTAATTTGTTCATCCCGAACCACAAAATCCCGCTAACAAGCTCAGGTAAGTACAACCTTCCCTTCCTGATTCCACAGGATCTAAGGTGTCCCCCCCTGTGAAAAGAGTTGAGCTGGCTGACAGCTGAGGTCAGAGCTTTTATTGATTTGTTGTGTTTGGGAGTGAAACGCCATTTGGCAAAGAGCGATGCTTTACGGCTACCTGCTGCTCCCAAACTACCGCCCACTCCGCACAGAGCGTCTCACTCTGAGAGGTTGGAGCAAAATACTTCCAGTGGATGCTTTTTTTCAAATTCGATGCACTTTTAAGTGTGCCTCTTGTTTTGGGAGCCATGACACACATGGGGGGGTGGTGCTCATAGATGAGTAAGAAATGGAGCTGTGGTCTTCTGGAAGTGCAATCCGCCTCCACCCAGTTGACATGAGTGAGAAAGTCCAGCTCCATAAAACCTGGCCGGCTTCCTAGACCCAGCATGACACTGAGAGTCCTTGAGATATCATTCCAACCACATTACGACCGTGTGTGTGTGTGTGTGTGTGTGAACATGGGGGTCTGAGCAGGCAAACAGGAGCATTACGTATGTGTGTACTGGAGTGGCGGAAGCAGAGTTGGGTAGATTGGTAATTTACAGAGGTCATCCCTCGGTTTGGTGTTCAGGAGCTTGGGGGGGGGGGTAACTAATGAACAGTGACATCATTGCATACACCTTGATGTTTTCTTGGGTCTATTACAGCTCGCATACATAGGTGGGCCCCATATGGGATTATGTGGGCAAACCACATAGGTTTTAACGGGCCCTACATGGGTTTTCAGAGGGACCCAGATAAATTAACTCATAGATGGGCCCATTAAAATCTTGGTGGGCAAACCCCTGTGGGGCCACCATGGAAACCACGGACAAAACCTGTTGAGACCCATACAGTTTGTCCATTTATATCCACATGGGGCCTATCTATGTACGCTGGCTATTATTCTTTGAACTATTGGACGAATTTGGGTGCCCCCATGACCTTAGGACCTCTGTGGTCCGAGGCACTTTGCCCCTGCTAGGCTCCATCATCTCTAACTGGTCCTAGGTGAGGGAGCGAAGGAAGTTCAGTAGAGCCGTCATGTCAACAGAGTCCCAGAATACCCATCATGTCATGTTATGCTGCTTTTTAACTTTATTTTATGTTTAATTTAGACAAAGAAATCTTGCTGATGTGTGACCTGAGCATGCTGATTTGAAACAGATGATCTTAAACATAATGTTTACTAGAAAAAGCAATGTTGGCCTCTTTTTTCCCATTAAGTTCATCTTTATTTGCACACGGATAGGAACAGGAGATGATACAGATAGCCTGCTGTGCAGCAAGGTTTTTCCAAAATTAATTGCATTAAAAAACATCACTTTTCTTGATTTTTTAAATTTTACTTTACAAGTTAGTCTTGTCATTTTCATCCAAAATAGACAAACTTTCATTTCAGTTTTATTTTGTTTTCAGGTCCTTGTCTTGATTTACACCCAGTGCGAATTTGCATCAAACCATAATACCGTCCATAATTCTCCACTGTCCAGTGATGCATTCCCAACACATTCCTGTTTTTTTGCCACATTTTTTTTCCTCAACTTAATTTTGCATCTACTTGAAAAACACAAGTGAATTTTCTTTTCCCATATTCGGAAATAAATTCAGGCGTTAAGGGGTTAAGGACAAGTCCAATTACCGTAACGACTCTAAAGATAATCTTATGAGATAATCCTTGTGTGTGTGGTGTGTTACGGGTACTCTGGGACCGCTCCAATCATAAATGGGGGCTTCAAATATCGGATTGTCTTGGTCCGTAGACAAGCAAGCGCTGAGCCTGTTGAATGTGACATGTAGCTAATCAGAAAGCGAGGTGATGGAGTTTATTGGATAAACGGAAGTGACGCCACCAACACCGGCAAACTCTGATGAAGGCTAGCCGAAACATGTCAGCTGCCAGGTAAACAACCATCTTTTTACTCCGCTGTGTTAAAAAAAAGAACAAAGTAATGGATTACGACGTTACACACAGAACAAATGTTCAAAAGAGCAACAAAAAATACCTCTTTGAATTCTGAAAAACATCCCAGATTGGGCTAAACCCAGTCGTTTCACACCTTGTTGGTGCAATGTTAATCTTCAGCCTTGGCACCAGCAGCTTCCCAACATCCAGCCTAGCTAAAACGACTGAATCTCACATGTTCAATAGTGAACCTCCACCCTAGCGTCTTCACAAAGCTGATTGTATTCTAATTTACTCCCAGCTTCCCTCAGGAGCCTCCAAACGAAGCCTTTACACTAATACTGTTAGGGTTAGAAAAAAACAACAGTACAGAAAGAGTCAACACATCAATCCTGAACAATGCCTTCCTTTAATGTTTAGAGCCTTCTATTTTCTACCCCCTTTCAGGCTAACAGCTTTTGGGAGTTGTCATCTCAGATCACGTCTTGAGTGACATCCATTTCCTGGCGTATTGCTGCTCCATATGTTCCCAGAGCATCAAAAACTCGCTCCATCATAGACAAAGCTAAGAGAATAGGACTGAGCGTACACGAGAAAAATTATTTTCCTCTTTTTTATTACTTGATGAGCATTCACAGCTGTTACAGGAGGATCTTTTTTGACGTGAATGTTTATGTTTTTTGCACTGCATCAAGGATGTGGCAAGAAACGGCGTATTTAGCCTATAATTTGATTGTTTTGCACGTTTGGAGGAGGATTTAGCAAAGCAGATGGACGATTCTTGCTGTGTGGTTGATCGGCCCGTGGGAGACTTGATAAAAAGTTTTATTGGAATTTCCTCCACTCTTGAAAGTGTACGTATTGATATCAGGCCATATTGTATGTGTTCTTGCCACGCAGCCACTCGCGAAAAAAGATGTCTACAAAGATCCTCCTATAGTTGCAGCAGATCCATTGGAAGGCATCTGGAATCATTTGGATTTAAATGAAATAAAATTTTAGTTGATGACATCACTTTTAAAGAGAGTTATGGGTTCAAATGCACTGAAAACGCTACACACTCAACACTTTTGGATTAAAAACAACCTTTGTTGGACCAAATTTGGACCAAGCCATTGCTGGTTTGTTGTGGTAGTCCCATCATTAGCTAGTTAAAATGCACTTTTATGCTTTTTCTAATGGTGGAAACAATAAAAGGTTTACACTGCATTAAAATCTCCTCACACTGCCTGTTCCATCAACTTATACAGAAAAAGAAAGAAAAAAGACGAGAAGAAACACAAACTTTTTTTGCCAAACCTGCAGCCTGATGTGTCATCCGGTCCCTCCAGTGGAGCCTGGGAAATCCCTTTTGAAGCCTTGTGCAGCTCTAATAATGAGTGTGGGTAAGCCTGAGCACAGGTCCTTACGTGAGGGGCATCCAAGGCCCTTATTGATCTGCTGCTAATTAGCCCTTATAGCTGCACACTGGTGCATAATTAGATAAACCTGAGCCTGGTGATTGCGGAGGCTCCACTAATCCCACGGGAGAAGTTTTCTATGTGGTTTGGTCAATCAAACATCATGAGCGTGTGAATAAATAAACAAATATCATCATTTGCACAAAGGTTATAATGCTTTCTAATGAAATGTTTCTAATTAGAAGCAGCCCTGGTGGTGCACAGCTCTGAGGGCATCCGTGTTGTAGTGTAAACACAGGTCGCACATGGGCCGTCAGCATTTTTGTCACAGACAGTGACGTTCTGAAACCTAAAACTCTGGTTATTTCTGTCTACACGGAAACGCTGAAAACAGAGAAAACGCAAATCTGCGTTTTCGTGTGGATGACAGGCCGAGTCATGCGTGTAGTGTTTGCCGAGTTGCTGCTCACCACACGCTGTAGGACCAAAACCGGTTCATCCGTGAATTTTTTTCACCACGTAATTTGTCTGTTATGCTTTGAAAATCCTTTCAACGTGGTTTGTGAGTCCACTCAGAATGAAAGTCCGTTTCTTTGAGCTGAAGTCACACAAAGACCTATCTACATCAAGTAGGGGTGGGAATTTAACGCGTTAATTATAATTAATTAGAAAAAAATAACGCGTTAAAAAAATTAACGCATTTAACCCTTTAAGCCCGAGGGTCCCCCAATTGGGGGATGTAGAAGTTTAGTCAATATGGTCAAGCTGCACCTCTAAAGAAAGCTCAGAACCTTGGCTACAAGACCATGTAAACCTTTTTTACGTGCTCCAAACACAACTAATCAAATGAGTGATCACAAATCCCTCTTCATGTGATTTTGACTATTGTTTGATTCTCATTATTTTTAATTTAAAAAATTGCTTTCGGGGCAAATTTTCTTGAACGATTAAAATGCGATTAATCAAGATTAATTCATTACAAAGCCTCTAATTAATTAGATTCATTTTTTTAATCGAGTTCCACCCCTAACATCAAGTAAAATGGTAACTATTCATACGCTTTTCACAAAATCATTTTCTTGATGTTCCGATCTCAGATCACTTTCTTAACAGCTGTGTTTACTACATTATTTCCCCCGTTCTGAGCTAGAATAATAGCTCTCCGCTGGCAGGAAGTATCGCTAGCACTCGTCTGATGACTTTGTTCGATGCACAGCTGAGATCCACAAGAGAGTAGTAACTTTTTTCCTCATGCCATAAAACAGAGCAACTCATAGATCAGTCGGCGTAGCTGAATGAGCCAGACGGGAGCTGCTCATTAGCTAAAGGGCAGAAGTCACCTTGCTCCACTCACCCTCAGGCCCACTGTCACTTATTGTGAGCAGATTGTCACCGGCATGCTAAGCATCCCTGGGTGATCAGATTCAAGTTGGAGCAGCGAGTCGGTGATAAAAAGTCTTCCTCCTGCTCTCGTGTCCCTCAAAGAGACTCTTGTCAGCCTCTTTACATTTGTTCTCCAGAAAAAAGTTCTCTGATCAGTGACTAGATTAAATGTTGGTCACGAAGCGAGTCTAGCAGTCCCTACCTGTCCTCTCTCATAGGCCGAGCATCCCAGGAGAAGCTCCTGAGCTATAAATGAAGCACATTTATCCGTGCTGGGGGCCCTGAAGGTCTCCGTGTGCTGGCTTTGATATGCAGATTTAATCCTGTTATTTTTCCCTAGAGTGCGCTGGAGTTTCACAAAGTGAAACGGTTTAGAAAAAAATTTTTGCAAAGCGTCTTGGTTTCAGATTACACTTGAATTTTCCAGCTGTCACGAAAAACGATCACATCAGCAGCGAACACTTTGAAATAAAACGGCCTTCGATTTCTTTTAAACAGCCAACCTCTGTCGCTTATTCCCATAAGAACGGCAGGTTTCGACCCTCGGCGTTCAAAGCTCAGACGTATAGCAGGAGTGCCTTTTAGGAACCACTTCAGACGCACAAAGAAGAGAAACCTGGCGTAAGAAGCTCAAAATCTGCCCCCTTTAGCAGCCAACGTCAATGAGTTTTGGATCTCAGCGTGCAAAGCAGATTTCCACCTCCTTCATCCTTCAAAGAGGGAATTTCTTCTATTGGATAACACAATTCAGACCAACGCAGCATCTAAAAGCGGCTCCGGTCTGTGTGAAAAGTGCGATGCCGCACCTTCTTCGACGCTCTTCTGTTTATTTTTCCCTCTCTTTGTGTCGTTTTGTCTCCACTTCTTCCTCAGGCTCTCGAGTGGGGGTTTAACAAGTGGCACTCCCGCTGTTCCGTTGCCATTTCGGATTCACCAGGAAGTGGGGAAAGTTGAGCTGAGCTGTGATCAACATGACAGTCAAGTCAGCAGCTCTGAGAAGGTCTTGCTCTTTGTGTTTCTGCACCCTTTCCTCTCTTTTTTTTGTCAATGAAACAAAAAAAGCGCAAAGAGACGGCAAACATCTCAACTACTGCGCTAATTCTCGAGGTTATTTTCAGTTTCTCTCCGTAGGAAGATTTGTGGGTGATTTACACTCGGATTTCCTTCCCTTGCTGCCTGAATAGATAGCATCAGTGGAGAGCAAAGAAAGCAGAGTGACAACTAAAAAGGTATCGACTTCACAAGACCAGATGAGTCAGTGTCTCGTGATTTGAAGCAGATCCTTTTTATGATTCTTTACATTTTGTAGCAGGGAGGGAGTAGGAGTGCAACAAAGCAGCTTGTTGACGCAGTTGTGTGAATCACCTCAGGCTATGTACAGTCTGCTTGTGGTTACCGAGACTCCTTCTGCTCTGTTTAAAAGTCATTGCCTACCCGAGTCAAACCCAACCGCGCCCGCCCCGAGGCTGTTGGTTATACGGCATGACTCGGTCAGGCAGATTGCTCCTCTTACTTAGGATCAGCTATTGCACCCCGCTGCAGGTTTATTGTGACACGCAGGAGCGAGCCTGCATCCAGAAAGGTTAGGGTCTTCTGATTTTTGTAAACAAATTTGTAAAAATTTTTAAACTATGTCGAATTTGGACAAATTAGAGCACTTTATGCACCATTTCTTGCACCAGTTCATGCTTGAGTAATAAGCATTTCAAAAGCAAGTTGCAGAAGTTTTACCTTTCCTTGCTTGATTCAGAATTTGCGCTCAGGGACTCCGTCAGATTTCCTTTGATTATCCACAAAACGCTTTCGCCGCTGGATGCTTTTGCACTGCAGGCAGGACTTTCAAGAGGGATTCTTTTACTACGGCCTCAAGTGGTTTTACATTTCCTCACATGAAAAATTCACTTTTTTTGTCTGTTGCTGCAAAACTGAATGAAATCTTCTGCATCAGTGGTGCATAATTCACAGAAGTTACTGAAGCACCCCCTCATAGCATCACATAGGCTGATGTTTAATGTGCACCCATAACAACATGGATTTGCAGACAAGAGGCAGAATTAATCTTCTGCATAAAGAAGTTTGATTTTGACTTCAATGGTTTTATTTGCATTTTGCTGATTTGTATGGAAGGAACCCACAGACTGTCTAAATTCATTTTATTTTTAATGATACTGTAAAATATTTAGGAAAATTATGAAATTACCCAGATTTTTACATTTTTTCTTCATTTTTTACATCCTAATCCAAGACTGCAGAAGGTTGCAGCTCATAAATCTTTTATTTTTTGCAACCATTCATTTAAAAAATCCTTTCCACAGTGTCCATTTTGCATTATATGATTGTTTTTGCAGCCATACTAAGACATTTCTGCAAGACTTGACCTTTAAATACACCAGAAGAGCCACATTTTTCTGTTGCAGGTGAAATTTACGCTTGTAGAAATAACCGTGTTGCAAAATTGGCAGCATTGTAATGATTGCTAAAATAAAATTTGCACAACCTAGTACGAACTTTAGGAGGATAAAGCTGTTTTAATAGCTTGAACCTGCCTTTAACTCATTAGAAAGCTGCTGAAAATGGGTAAAATGTTAATTATTTATAACTTTTCTGCAAAAATCCACCTAAAAATGAATGAAAATCTATTTAAATAGTTGCAAGATGCCATTTTCCAACGTTTATTGAAACCTGGTTTGAACATCACATCAAAAGGTATAAATAACATAGAGTATTTTGTATTTTTATAACCCGTAATCATCAAGTTAACTTACAAATTGTTGCAGAGTGAAAGACAAGTGTGGTGTCATCCTCCAAATCCCTGATCTAATTAATGTTTACATAACTGCAGGTAATGAAATTCACGCTCTCCGAAGGTGAGCGGGGTCAAGGAGCTCGGGGAAGCCCGTCTGAGTCGACGATCGGCCGTGTGGGGGTGTGCGTGCACGGCCCAGTGAACTGCACACATCAGGAGGGACCGAGTGGAAAGAAGAAGGAAACGATCTAATTACCAAACACTGGTCAGGGAGCAAATCCGTAATCAAATTATAAGTTCTTAGAAGACTTGATTAAAAACTTCTGGCTGTGATCAATCAATATTTCCTGATACGTTTGGTTTAATTTAAGTAGCAATTAAAAATTAACTTCTTGTAATAAGTATGTAAAAATTCTGAAACCTGAAACAAAATAATTAAGCAAGCACTTAGCTAAAACGCAGGTACTCAAATAATGAATTCATTATTTTTTAAAAGAGAAGAGAAATCATGAAGCACTTAGAGAGATTTTTAAGGCGGAGCTGTATTTTAATTGCACAGACTCCTGGTCTCAACAAAGACGACCTTTAACCTAAGTGACATATGTTGTTTTCATTGCTATTATTAAAGGAACTAATAAGGCAAATGTTGTCTCTACCTGCATGATGAAGGTCGTCTCTGTTGATAGGAAGAGAAAACTACTGTTGTAGGTCACCTAAATGCCAGGAAACCTGTGGGCAGCCTGCAGTGAGACGCTAACATGTGTAATGTCATGTTTTATTAACGTCAGCAAGCTGGTAGGATGTCGTTTTCTAAGCGTTTGGTCATAGGAAGACTTCAGTTTTATTATGGAGTATGGAGACCTTTTGTATATGAATGCCTCAGCACAGTGTCTTGGTAAGATTGATGTGGTTTATCATGCCTCGCTGAGGTTTATTACTAACTGTAGACCACTGACCCATCATTGTGAATTGTATTCTCGAGTGGGATGGCCTTCTTTGTCCACCAGGAGGTTGGCACATTGGTACACTTTCATTTACAAGGCCATGCTTGGATTACTACCCAACTACATCTGTAACTTAATCTCACGGAGAAGTGTAACTTCTCACAGTCTGCGTGCAAACGATCAGTTGTTACTCTGTGTTCCGTTTGCTCGCACTGAACTGGGCAAAAGGGCTTTTGTTCACTCTGCTCCTTCTGCATGGAACAGGCTGCAGGAAAACTGGAAACTAACCGAGCTCATCTCCTTGAATACATTTAAAACCAGACTGAGAGCCCTTGAGACAGATTCCCTGTGTTGTAACTGCCTTCTGTAATTTTGTACATAACATGTCTGTGTAACTGAAAAATTCTGTAACCAACTTTTGCTGCCTCTTGGCCAGGACTCCCTTGAAAATGAGGTTTTTAATCTCAATGGGACCTTCCTGGTTAAATAAAGAATAAATAAATAAATTAAGGTCATTAACAATTTATATCTGACTAGCTGCAAAGCTTCCTGATGAGCTAACGGCTAGTCCAGCTAAGACCAGAGTGGAAACCTTTGTAAAAACAAAAACTGTAAAGTGAAATTTTGTTTTGGATTTTGTGCATCTTTAATATTACAAACCCATTACTATTGTACCAGAGGTTTATCTGAGTGCTCCTCTACACCAGATCAGGAAGACTTCTGTAGCCAAAGCTATACAACTTCAACTAAAATGATGCCCGACATCAAAACATTAAAGCTGGGGTCCATAGCATGACATCATCAAAGAGAGGAGGAGGAGATTTGGAAATCTGAATGGCTATCCAAGTTATTCTTATGGCCCGTGATGCTTTGCGCGAAAGATGCTAGCAACTTCTGGTCCGCATTTGTTTACATTGAGACGAAGCGATTCCTTCATGCTAATCCTCTTTTTATGGGCTTTTAGAGACTGAAAACATGCATGAACACCAGCTGTCACAGCTCAAACAGGACACCAATACACTCCGTCTGCCTACTGAAGCAGAGAGGCGGGGGGAATGATCTTAAAGTCAGGCCAAAGCTAACGTACAGTAGCATTTTAGCTTTACGCTTTCTCACTCTGGAGGTGCATGTTCTAAACATCGCTCTTGTAGCTACAAATTTAATTTTCTCTGGTTGTTAGTACAAGCGCTAACAGCGCAACATCTTCCCGAGCCACGTGACTACATTTTTCGGGGGTAAATATTTTTTTAAATCCTCTTCAAATGTTCGAATAAACTGCTACTAGAAACAAAACCTCACAATGCAAACCAATGAGTATGTACTACTTCCGGTATGTCACCGGATGTTGCTTGCATCAGTGTTTCTCCATGAGGCTACTCAAAAATAACGTGGATAGGGCGCCTAATGGCTGGAATATACTTGCTGTTTAACCTCGCGTTGGTGCAGGCAGTAGGCTGCGTCTTTGTTCATATACTTGCTGCTGCACAGCGCTGCACTGCATGTAGTACTGGAGTGTTCCACTAGGGGGCAAACAAGAGTAGCCTACTCAGACCAGACAGAGAGCCGGTACAACCAAAACAAACATGACGTCAATAACCTGGGTAATTTTGAGATGACTGCAGAAAAAGCGACAGCAGCGGTATCGTAGATGGTGTGAAAGACCTCTAAACCAGAAACGGAGTCACCATGGTGACTGTGTCTCGCTCGTTTTGTCAACTCCACCTACTGGTTGCTCATATATTACAGCGTTTGGGCACGCCGCGTTAATTTCAGAGGACAAACGATGCTTCAAATCAACAATTTAAACAGGCGTTCGCATCGTTAAACAGCAAGTATATCACAGCCCTAAGTCATGTCCATCTACTTCTGGAAAAATGAATGGGAGTCTATGGAGGGATAAAAGTTATTTTCTAATCCCGTTTGATACGCGCCATGGATTTCACATATGATGTCCGTGAATTTTAAAAACACATTTTGATGCCAAGAAAGTGCTTATTTTTGAACGGCAGCAAAAGTTATTTTAGGTTTTGTGTGAAAAGACGTAATGGACTACAAATGTTAGTCTCATCAAACTGATGTCATCGAACCAGACACGGAGAAGAGGTGAAGATTAGTTTAGCGAGCTTCAAATCTTTCGTCCAGAACCAAAGAAGGAGCATTAAACGTGTAGAACTACTATAAATCTGACCATCTGGTGAGTAGTAGCTAAGCTGGAGGAGAAGAGATTACGGTGACGTCATACATGCGACATCTGATTTGTAGTCCAAATTTTTACAAGCTAATAAATCTTAAATTACGTGACAGACATAGTCAAAACACACATAATTATTTTTCATTTAAATTGAAGTACAACATATGTACGAGTCAGGCAAAGCGGATTAGAAAATAACTTTTTTAGCCCCGTTCGGTTACATTCATTTTTTCTTTGTTCTGGGGACCCATGAGCCAACCGAGACTAAGGCTAGGTTCACACTGCAGGTCTTGATTAATTATTTTTAACTTTTACACATAAACACACTTCAAAAAAGCCTAACTATCCCTTTAAAGGGAAAGAAAGAACATTATCTTCATGATAAAGATGCAACTTTTCCACTTTCCTTAGCACCAGGGAGTCTTCTTCAACGATTAGGAAGATTGTAGAAAGAAAGAGCAGATTTAGAGGTTGAGGCAGAATGTTGTAAGCAGCTTACACCACAAACACACAGAGGTCAGTGTTGGCAAGCAACTAAAAATGACTAAATCCAGAAATAGAGGTTATTTATCTCCCAGAGAAGATTCAAAAGGATAAAACGTTTAAAAGAAGGATCGTAAATGCAAAAAGACCCTGAAAGAGGCAGAACGTGGACTGAAGAAATCACTACAGAGCTGCAGAGGTCTCGCTGTGCGTCCTGCGTCATCAGCAGGGTTTTATTAGGTCTGCACTGTATGAAGACTAGCCTCTGTTTTATTCTATTATTTGCTCAGAAAGTTATAAAACCTATTTGTTTGTTGTTTCTTTCTCTGGACGACTTCCCTTGGTATGAAAAAGGATGGAAAATAAACATCCAAGGTGTCTTATTCTTGATGTCACAGATATCTAACAACAGAAACAATGAAAAATTGTAAATATTAAAGTTGCAATATGTAAGAATGAAGTAAGAATGACATACTGTGGTCAAATGTGGGTACTGCAGCCCATTTTTCTAAACAAAGTCACTTTCTCACTGCTGTTCCGTGAGTTTCATGGCTGTTGCCAGTTACGGATCAGTGCCAGAAGGTTCTAGATGACAAGGAAAGACGAGTCATACACAGCAAGATGATAAACAGATAAATACATTATCAAATCTGGTGCTTGGGGGTTTTGTGGTGGGGAGCACTTTCTACACTTATTACAGTTATATGTCTACAGGATTAGAGGAAGTGTGGTCTTGTTGTTAGCTTGCTGCTATAGTTATGAACGACTCATTTAAGAAGTAAAACGCCATGATTGACTCATTATTCACTTCACACACACGTTTCACTGTAATATTGACTTGATGTATTTGAAAAAGTAGCTTGAGATATTTTTAGAGTGGACTGTTTGCTTCTAATTCACCATTAGCACTGTTAGCTCAATGTTAGCCTCAAACCTGCTTCACCCGATGTTAGAGCAAAACTAAAAAATGTCTTTGCTTCTTAGGGGAACAAGAAATTACTTCTGGGTCGCTCCTTCAGTAATTTTAACAACCCTGGGGCTTTTTGCCTGCCGGTGTAGAATTACAAATGCCAGCGCTGCAGCGTTAGCTTGGCGCAGACTGCAACCTCACGGGCTCACAGAATGTAAACAATAACTATGTCCCTCTTTTTTTTTTTTTTTTTGAAAGCAGAAAAACTGACAAGCCCCCAGCCAGCTGAGAATGAAATCTGTTTCAATGTAACTTTCCATCCAACATGATTGAGACATTAGACTGTTTTGTGATTATTTTTTATTGTAGAATTCTTACATATTGCTCCTTTAAAGAAAAGGAAAATAATGTTTTATTAAATCTAACATACAACTGTAAGTTTAGGTGTGTCTCACATGAATTAGATTATTTTTAAAACAGAATTTTTCATATAAAGGTTGGATGGTGCCATGCTGGGAAGTGGGAAAAGTCCATCCATCCATCTTTCACCGTTTATCCAAGGTTGGTCATGGGGGTAACGGGTCGGGAGCTTTCTTTTCATCAGTGACTCTCCAGTTCCTCTCAGGGGATCTCAAGGTGGTCCCAGGACACATATAATCCTTCCAGGAAGTTTTAGGAATGCCCTTGGGTCTCCTCCCAGGGGAAATCCTGAAAACCTCAGCTGAACCCTGAAAAATGAGGAAGAGAAGGTACAGAGCTGCTTCTCACTCAACTGTGAGCTGTCCCAGCATGCCGAGAGTCATGGCTGGAGGTCCTGTCCATGAACACCACAAACAGCATTGGGGACAAGGGGCAGCCCTGGTGGAGACCTACCTACATTTGGAATGGGATCTATTGCGGACACAGATTTTGCTTTTTTTTATAAGTGACCCCATGAGCAGCCCCCACAGAATGCCTCGCAGGTCGTAGGTCATAGAACCAGCCTGCTGTGACCCTGTCAGCATGTGATGCACTCAGTTTTGCAATTTCTATCTTCTCAAAATGTCAGTTGCTCAAAAAAATATTAATTTATTCCTTTTCTCTATTGCAGTATTTTTTGTTTCTCTTTTACTTCCTGGAGCTAGATTTTTGTTTAATTTAGAACCAGACGTCATCTTACGCTCTTCCTTCCACCTGCTTGCGCCATCAACGCGTGCTTCCTGCGTCCATCAGCAGCATCACTCCCATCAGATGTGCTGTGTTGCTAAATGCTTGGATGACCTCCCATCACCGGTGGATGAAGGAAGTGGGGGGAACGGTGAAGGACAGAGCAGCTCTTGGCACATCTCCTCTGTTTGACGGTTGCATCTGAAACAATGTCATATTTCAGTCAGCCAGTCAATCACCCTGATGAATTTACAGCACAGCTTTGATACATCACCCGCATCTTCCTCATGCATCTTCTCTATCTTTAGGGACAGGGGTCCACCTTTTCCCCCCTGCAGGGTTAAACCCAGAGCTGAAAGGTTTCTGACATAAACGCGCTCCAGATTAATGCGCATATCTCCGCTGATTGATTCATTACATTAGTTTTATTCAGCCGCTTCAGCAGATTGATGCTGAGCTCTCGAAGCTTTTAAATTACAGCCACTCAGTTGAATTAATCACAAAGAACAAGCTTCACTCTGGGAACGATGTTCTGACACAGTTAATGCTCTCAACATCTCTCTGTTTTTGTTAAAGACGTTTTATTTGTTGCACAGGAACATTCTGAAGGCTGTGAGAGCTAATGGGGTCTGCAGGATCTTAAATATACAAACGCTGGGTTGTGCTTTTTTTAGCTTGTGGGAAAGGAGGATGAGCATCTTCAGAGCGCTGCTTGTCTTGTGTGATTTTCTCATTTTTGGTTTTGGCCTGCTGCCGCCGTGTGATCAGATCCTGTTAGCACCTTATTTAGGATCAGAGAGGGAATACTGCCGCCCACACAAACCATCAGAGAGGAGGAAGACTTCCCGACTCGCTGCAGAAAACTTTCAGCCATCTTCTGAGCTAAGAAAAAAAGATAGCAAAGAGTGAGTCATTTGATTTACTCAAGGGTAAAACACACACAGTTAAGGAGGTTATTTATGGATTTTATTGGACACTTCTTCCAATTATCCTCTAATGTCATGAACACCACACAAAAGGTCTGAGTTGGCTCCTGCATTATTTTATCCTCATTACTTTCCAACTGCATCTCATCCTTCATCAGTCACAGCAGACTTCACTGGCTTGCGTCCTATGTGATGCAGCAGCGGATTAATCTGTGGTTGTTGCGTGAAATGTCCGGAAGGATGACGGGCGAGGATGCAGAGTTGTGTTCACATGACAGGAAGATGACCCAGAAACTTTTGGTCCTGATGAAGCTGCAGATTCTCAGGATGATGATGTTTTAGGTTTTAAAGACAAAAACTCAAATGTCCATTTTGATTAGTGTTGACTGAAGGGATCACCATTATCTTGGTTTTACTCATGTTTAAAGGGGCCCTTCCCTCATATTTACTCTAGAGAAAATAGAGTGCTAAAAATAGACGATGAAACGCTAGGATTTGAAAATCCTGTCTGATCTACGTCACACTGTCACTTAACATTTATGACTCACCCATCTTGACTCACGACGGGGAAGGCTGTTGTTGTTTTAGCGTACAGGAAACAGCAGAGAACGCCTCCGCTAGTAGAAGCTAACCGTTAGCATTAGCAACTCCACCACACGGCAGAACTCCTACAAGCTTGTGTTATTTGTGGAGATAAAACATCAACGTTGCAGAGCAAACAGAGTCAGTGGTAGAGTCTGTCAATAAAAAGTACAAGAAGAACAATTTTGCTTTTGTGTTGCCATCATGGTGGAGCCTGGAAGTAAAAGTAAGAGAGTAAGGTCTTTGGAGGCGAAGCAAAGAGCTGAAACCAGAGTGAACATCGGCCTACGCTCGTTTGAGGGAGCTAAAGGAGGCTATTTTTGTATCAGTTGGCTCGTATTAGCTTTACCTTGTTTTTCAGTGCTAGCGACAGCAGGCTGCGGCAGGGTTGTTTACGGCAGCTGTAATTCCACTTTCAACCAGTAGGAGGGAGAAGTGGGAAACTTACTAATGAACTGCTGTGAAAACCTTTGAAATTAGAATTGTTTTAGGACGTTACCAATCTATTTTGGTTATTGCTCTGCTTGCACTAGCCTTTAGCTTGTCATTCTGGAGCAATTAGAATAATTAGTTATTAAAGGGATATTCCACCCCTAAGTGAAATTTGGTATATTTCCGTATTCCCCACAGTTAGATAAATGAGAAAAAAGCATTTTTTAACCAGTGCAGTGATTCTCCTGATCTGGCAGCAGTCCGTCTGCTTTAGCTTAGCATAAACAATGGAAGTGAATGGCAGGTACTAGCATTTTGTGTGCAAAAGTGATTAAAATGACTCAATAATACCGATTATTCCTGGTGAGCTCAATAATCATGTCGACTGCAAATTAAAAGTAAGAAGAAACACGAAGGATTTGCAGGAGCTGATTTAAACTTGGGACTACATCACGACAAAGCACCGCTGTAACCCGCCGCTGCATGGTGCATGGATATAACACAGCAATCGAAAAAGACTCTGTCTTCCATAAACAAACATCTGTGGGAATAACGTAAAATATCATGCTGCTGTATGTCTTCGGCTTGTTTGCACATCCCTTTGCTACACAAGTAACAGGCATTTTGTTGCATTACGCCTGCACATAAAACTACGGAAAGAAATACTGTGCAAATCGCACGTTATTTTCAAATGCTGTTATATCCATGCACAATGCAGCGGCGGGTTACAGCGGTGCTTTGTCGTAATGTGTTATGCTGCGTTCGATTTACCTTGGAAGTCGGAACTAGGAATGATGTCACACCTGAGTTAACAGCGTTCTGGTTACCGTAGTCGGAGAAGTCGGAATTTCAATATGGCGGCGTCCTCAAAAGCTGCTGTTTTGGTAGCTCTCAACAAACACAGACGACTAATAAACAACACTTTTAGTTTGTTCAGCTTAGAGATGCAAGCGCTACACGTAACATTGATTTAAAACGCACTCTTATATGTGTGTCTTGTAAAATAAACACATTTCAACCAAAACTTACTGTTGTTCATACGGAGAGCTGCCATCTTGGATCTCGAGGTCAGAGTTCTGAAAAACATTCGAGTTTCCGACTGGGAGGTCCGACTTTGCTGGGCGTTTTATTTGATTTTTCCTAATCGGAAGTCGGGATTTCCGAGTTCCAAGGACAAATCGAACGCACCATTACTTCTTACTTTTAATTTGCAGTCGACATGATTATTGAGCTCTCCAGGAATAATTGGTATCAATATTGAGTCATTTTAATCACTTTTGCACACAAAATGCTAACACCTGCCATTCACTTCCATTGTTTATGCTAAGCTAAAGCAGACGGACTGCTGCCAGATCAGGAGAATCACTGCGCTGGTTACGAAATGCTTTTTTCTCACGGAAATACACAAAATTTCACTTAGGGGTGGAAAATCCCTTTACATAAAAACATTTCTAATACAAGTTTATATTTTAGATTACAACATTAACAGCTGAGTGATTTCAGCCTTCGTGCGGGGAACTCTTCTCGGCTGTTAAGCTTGTTTTGTTCTTATATAAAACAGTCGAAGTGGACCTCAGATGGCTGTAGACACACCAATGTGACAAACATTCACAAAGACAGGAGGAAATCAGTCATTACAGCCTCCATGCGTCGGATCCACAGAAGGAGGAAAAGAAATATCTTTAAGGTCACTGAAGCTCAGAGACAAGAAAACTGTTGGAAGCATTCCCTTTCTTCTGTCAGTTTGACCCATGCGGTTGCTGTCGTCGCAAATGAATATGTTTGTCCGTCATTCTGAAAGGAGACTTTTTTTGACTGATCGCGCTCTGGATGAAGATTTGATGTAAATATGTGTAATTATGAAAGATTCAAATGTGGGGACGTGAAAAGGGAGCTTCAGCAAGAGATTAAGGAGCTCCAATCACACAATTACAGGGGGGGGGTGTATTATCAAACAAAAGAAAACTGGGTTACAATCTTGGTACAATGGCTTTGGCCTAGATTTCTCCTGAGACTGCAATTTTTTTGTCTTTTTTTATCACGCTGAACAAGTCTAAAAATCAGATATTTGCTGTCTGACTTGATGCATTTGAGTAAAACATGACCCCTGTAAGTCACGTATCACTCAAGTGGAATTTCTCTTAATCACAACACATCATGCACAGAGGCGGAACATTTAGCTGTCCTTGATGAAAAATATCTGATTTTATCAACATTAAATAGTGAGAAAATGAACTTGATCCCACAGCATGCTAAAAGCTTTCATGCATGTTATTAGTGGACGAATGAGACGAGCAGACTCAACTTGGAGCGTTTATTCTGAGTCGATGCATTAGTGCAGAATAGGATGAGAGGAAATTACTTTTGAAGTTGGAGCAAAGTTAGACTCTGAAAACGTAGTTATCGGACATTGAGCTGGTAAAATGTATCTAATATTTATAATTTCAGGTTTTGTTGGAAAACTAAACTAAAGCATCAAGTCTTGTTATATTTAAAGCGGCTGTCCGGAGTTTTCCCCTTTCAGGAATTCTGTATGATTTTTCAGAAATCCGTAAAAGTGATTGTCTTATCGTGTAGAGTGATATAATGTAAGCGATACGTCTATTTATTTATTTTTTGCTAAGCCCGCCCCCTGCCCCGTAGAGCGCCGGTCAGAACTAACCAAATTTAAGGAAGTACCTCAGCTGATGCAGCGTTGATGAACTTTTACAGACAAGTAAGTCTTTAAAATATAAATATATGAAAACACAACATGACATGAGAATAATCATTGTAAAACAACGTGTTTTAGCTCTGTTTGTCGGCTACAGAAGCACATTCATAAACAAGAAACGTGCGGTCGCCATCTTAAATAACCGAATCAAACGACTCTTGGTGTGATACGCTTGTCAGCCACTAGATGGTGCCATCAGATAAAAGAAATACTCCGAACAGCCACTTTAAATGGTTCCTCTATTCAGAAATAGTTCAGCTGCAGGTTTCTTTTCCAAAAATCTTTGAATAACTTTAGTTAGAGATTAGTTTTGAACATATTTTCAAGCTAACGGCTAGTTTACGTCATTCAGAGAGTTTTGTGGAATTCTGTTGTATTGAAGATGCCATCCGGAGTTTTCCCCCTTTCAGGAATTATGTATGACTTTTTTAGAAATTCGTAAAGTGATAGTTATACCCTGTACTGTGATATAATGTAGGCAATATGTTGGTTTTTTTTTTTTTTTTTTGCTATGCATGCCCCCAGTCCCGTAGAGCCTCGTGCAATTTGAATTGAGCATCGCTCAGCATTAGCCAATAGCGTTAGACATCCGTTTACGTACAGATGTCAATCACAGAGCGTGCACGGGCGTTTGTGTTGCAATTGGCCTCAAGTGTAGTTTTCCACAGCCCTATTGAGTTTGCAATGAAGGCTCTCAGACTCCTGTTGATGTTGTACAGCTCCAAGCATTCAACGATTCATGAGCCGCTATCCAGCAATCTGGTTTGCTCTAAGCCCAACTGCAACTAGCCGTTAGCTCATCAGTCCACTCGGATTTAAAAGTCTATTTCTCCAAACTGGCGCTGTTCAAAGAGCTGCCAATAAACATGCAACATTTACTCCTGTTTCTGTAATCTTTGGTAGAAACTCCAGAGCCCAGCTGTTCCTGAAAATTATTGCAACCTTTACAAAAACAGAACCGCCTTTTTAAAATCTGTTATAAAAGATTTATGTTTTTATAGGAACAAACAGAGACGGCTGTTGTGTTGGTGGGACGTGGAGACGGGCTGGAACACAACAAGGGTGTTTTTGTTTTCGATGGTTTAAAGAGAATATTGGAGCAAGAGTGGATTTACACCTCTCAGGTGTGTGTGTGTGTGTGTGTGTGCTATCCAGTTTGTAAAAGTCAGCATTTTGATTTTAAAAAGATGTTTTTCTGTCTTTGTGGCTATTTTTTAGCTTAGCTTTAATATAAAAAGAAGATATTTAATAATTTACATGTTTTTTATTTTTACTGTGGTTAAATCTGAGTTTGCAATTTCTAAAATTAGACCTCAGTTGTTTTTGTCCACCAGGTGATTTTTATATTAATATTGCATAATTTAAATGTTCAAATCTGACTGCAATTGAAGAAAATTGGATTGTTTTATTTCTCAGGAGGGACTCGTGTGAGTAACATGCATGCAAACTCATTTTCCAACCAAGGAAATTCAAATTTATGACATTTATTCTTTTATATTTTAGAAGATTTAAACACTGCATCATGCAACAGAACAGTTTCCAGCAAAATCCCTTATCATAAATAAACAATCGGGTTAAATGACTTCAAGTTTCTTCTAGAATATTCAATCTTTAATTATCTGTTTCTTTATGACATCTTTGTTGGAGTTTTAATGTCAACTTTTAAATCCAAAATGCCATTTCTCTAAAGTGTTCCACATCCTTTTATTCCTTCTTTTCTTGCCAGACAAAAGGTCAGGGCCTGACTTCTATTAAAGGTGTTTTAATACCTCGTCTATAAACCCAGAGGGACACCTGAGCTGCAGGACAGGAGGTCTTTGAGGTCAAACAACTCACGTCAACAAAAATCACAATTAGCTCAAGTCAAACAGGACATTTGAACATGTTAAGACAATCACAATAATTGAATATTAAATGAATGCAATCATCTGAGAGGCTTCCGTTAATTTAGGGAACGAAAGGGCTAAAAATGTAAGCCCAGTATCCGGCACGGGCGCAGCGATCCATCCGTGAGCAGTGATTTGAAAATGAGGTGATGTGATTTGACCATGAGCAGTCACTCATTCATCTGGGGGTGTTTTATTTGTGTCAGGCAACATGTGCTTCTTATGATGGGACTTGACACCTCCCCCCAGAGCATGAGGAGCATCCAAGTGAAGAGGTCCAGAGGAAAAACAGTTTCACTCAGGCTGCAAATTACCCTCAAATCCACTAAAATGCTCATATATATGTAATATGTGACTTTCTGAAGATAGCTGTTATTCTAGGAACAGAAGTAGCATAAGTATTCTGCACCTACGTTTATAAAAATCAAAGCTTTTCCCCAGCTCCTGCTCAAATTGGTCATCTTCACTTGAGTGCACAGATTCTGGTAAGTCACTTTAACCTTTTCATGTAATTTATGTCTGGAAGTTCTTTATTCTGAGCTGAAAGTCTGAGTAAAATGTAGTTTTCCTTAAATTATTTCAGATGTGTGAGTTTTGATGGTGTTCTTGCCCATAAGTCACCACATTGGACGGTGTGTTATTCAATACAGCGCCACATACTGGCCAGATATAGATCGACAACATTATTCTTACAATCTAAGGTTGGACCAAGTCATTGTTTTGGATTTTTTTCCATTCAGGTCCTGAGTTGACCCAAGTTCCAAGACATGCACACCTCAAATACGTGTCCAAAGATATGCAAGACTTAAGTCAAGTCTAATCCAAAGACATGCAACTTCCTAGTCATGTCAAGTCCCAAGAAAATCAAGTCTGAAGACAAGACCAAAGACATGCAAGTCTTGTGTCAAGTCTAGTCCCACGACATGCAAGTTCCAAGTCATGTCAAGTCCAAAGACATGCAAGTCTTGATTCAAATGTTGTCCCAAGACATAATACAATTTCCAGGTCATGTCAAGTCCCAAGACATGTAAGTATGAAGACAAGACGACATGCAAGTCTTAAAACAAGTCCAATGACATGCAAGTTTTGAGTCAAGTCTAGACACACGACATGCAATTTCCAAGTCATGTCAAGTCCAAAGACATGCAAGTCTTGATTCAAGTATTTTCCCAAGACATACAACTTCCAAGTCATGTCAAGTCCCAAGACAATCAAGTCTGAAGACAAATCCAAAGACATGCAAGTCTTGAGTCAAGTCTAACCCCATGACATGCATGTCTTGAGCCAAATCTAGTCTGAAGACATTCAAGTCCCAGATCAAATTTTTGTCTCCAGAGATGCAGGTCTTGAGTCAGTTTTTGTCCCAAGTCATGCAAGTTCTGCGTCAAATAAAATCCCAAGACATGCATGTATCAAGACAAGTCCAAAGTTGTAGGCTTGAGGCAGTACAAGTCCCAATACATGCGTCCAAGTCATGTCAGGTCCAAAGACATGCAGGTTTCAAGACAAGTCTAAAGACATCAAAGTCTTGAGAAAAATCTAGGTCAAAAACATGCAAGCCTCACATCAAAATTTGTCCCCAGAGATGCAGGTTTTGAGTCAGTTTCCATCCCAAAGAATACAACTTCTAAGTTGATGTGAGTCTCAAGACATGCATGTCTCAAGACAAGTCCAAAGACATGCAGGTCCTGAGACAAACATAGTTCCAAGATGTGCAAGTCTCAGATCCAGGTTTCTGTCCCCAGAGATGCAGGTCGTGAGTAAATGTTAGTCCTAAGATACAATTCTGAGTCAAATCAAGTCCCAAGACATGCAAGTCTTCAAAAATTGGAGTTTTGAGTTCTAAACAAATAGTAAATGTCCTGTATTTGATATAGTGCCTTCTAGAGTCCCAGAACCCCCCAAGACGCTTTACAACACAATCAGTCATCCACTCACACATTCACACCCTGGTGGTGATGAGCTACAATGTAGCCACAGCTGCCCTGGGGTGCACTGACAGAGGCGAGGCTGCAGAACACAGGTGCCACCGGTCCCTCCGACCACTACCAGCAGGCAAGATGGGTGAAGTGTCTTGCCCAAGGACAAAACGGCAGCATTCTCTGTCAGGAACCGGGATCAATCCTACAACCCTCCGATTACAACCCGCTCTGCCTCCTGAGCTGCTGCTGCTGCTTTAGTTTTTGACTAAAGTTGTAATTTATGCAGAAAAAGGAAAGGATTTCCAGAAAATATGACTATAAAACAAGAATCAAGCACAAAACAGACCAGATTGGAAAAAAGATGATTCATTACTCATAAAGGTGCAAAGTTAAAGTTGTGAATTGAATCCACACCTTAGCCTATCATAATTAATATTTTAATAGGTTATATTTGTTCATATCTCAGAGGCAAAAGTCAAAAAAATTAGTAAAATAAAAATCAACATAATTCAGTTACGAAAAGCTTGATGCGTTTTTGAGACGTTGGATTAATAAAAACAAAGCAGCACACAAAAATAGCAGCACACGTCAGCGAGGAATCACTGGAAGCATCACCTCTCCATGAGCCTGAGGTGTATGCATCATCACAGGTCAACAGAATTAGAATCATTATTAATGCACTGTGCAGAAATGCCTTCAGTTATATGGAATGCACCCCCAAATCCTTCCTTAGCATTTCCATGATGCTCATCACAAGTCAAAAATGACACATTAGAACATCTAATTGTTAAAATGAGCAAAACCAGATGAAACAAGCTCAGTTTCCAGCTTGTCCTGACCCTAAGCTTCCCTCAACTTCTGAGTTTCTTGGAATCGAACTCATTCTGGTGAAAATGCCGGCAGGTGTGGCACCCCTCTCCTGAAAGCGCAGGGGTCGACGCTTGTGCACGCGCGCGCACGCTCACATATGACTCATCTCATCTCATCTAAAGCACTTTGTCAGAGGCGTCCATTCACGTTCCACCCAGGCAGGAACGCGCAGACTCAATGTCGGCTGAGAGCGACGCACTTGTAGTGACGGTGGCTATATAAGTGCCATTCAGCACCCCCTCTTTAAGTAACTATATGCTTGTTTCTTCAAAGAAGTGAAGGAGGGCGGCACCTCACCGAATACCTGGCAACCTACACGGCTGTAGGCTACTGGACTACCTGCAGTGAAGGTATGGAAAGATTTCGTGGATTTTTTCTATGTTAACCTCCGTTTTCTGGTACAGTTTAATTCATAATTAATTGTAATTTGATTTGATTACTTGAATTGTTCAGATAAATAAATATGAAAATGGAATTCGATCCTCAGTGAAAGCATGTTCCTCGTGTTTAAGTAATTTCTATCCAAATCTGATTTTACGCGCAGATGGTCCTTATTTTGCGCAAATCTCCCGTCACCCAGTGTCATAAATAATACAAAATAGTCAATGAATCACACAATATTAGTCCAATTTTACCATAAATTGCAAGTTAAAATGAGTTGAACTGTTCCAGTGTCTGCTTTGCGTGCGTAAAAGCATCTTTACGCAGCGCCTTTTGCGCGTATAAACCTCCATTAATCCAAAAATGTTTCCTCTTTGTCTTTTGTTCTCAGATTCCAGCTGATATCCTGACATGAAGCTCAATTTATTTGGTACCACCGTGATTCTGCTTGTTGCCTTCTTACCGCGCCACGAATGTCGGGCTATTGAGAGCCCAGGCGGCACCCTGCGCGTCCCAGCTCCCCAAACCCAGAACTCCCAACAGCAGCCTCAGCACCAGTCTGGCCCCATTCTGGAGCGCCTGGGAGAGGAGTATTTCATCCGACTGGGAAACGGGGACTCTAACTCATTCCCAACAACGTCCTTGTATCCCGGCGGATCATCTTCCATCTTCAACAGAGCGCTGCAGCTCCAGTTGACGCGGCGCCTCTTGCAGGGGAAAGTTGGCAACATCCGGGCGCTGATAAGCGGCTTCGCGGACCCCGGAGACGAGTCGATGGAGAGGGGAAGACGGTCCGAGGACCCGCCGATCTCCCTGGACCTGACCTTCCACCTGCTCCGGGAGATGATGGAGATGTCCCGGGCGGAACAGCTGGCGCAGCAGGCGCAAAACAACAGAAAAATGATGGAGCTGTTTGGGAAATGAAGACCTCCTTCCAGCCCGCCAAAGATCTCAGTTCCCTCAGTTTTTTTTAATTCTGCATTTCTTAGCACAAAAACGCGCCATGTGCAACATAGTGCTGCTTTTCCACTTTATTATTTATAGCTTTAACCTGAAATGATGGAGCATAAACGGACCTGAACGGGTCCGATAGCCATTTTAATGTTGGTGTCAAGTTTCATATCTCAGAACGCATCTTTGTTTATTTCCATCGACAGAAAATGTTTTTTTTTTTGTTTCAGACATGAATCACTGTATTTATGACGTTTATGTTTGTTAATAAACTTATGTGCAAACAGAAATGTTCTGTTGTGCAAACATATATTTTTTAATAAAACAAATAAAAGCAATGCTTACACTTCTCTGTCAATATCCTTACATAGAGAAACGAAGAGAAATAATTACTAATTTAATAATAAAAAAACAATAATTCCTCTTTTTAAATCCGACACATAAAAATAGGTTCATTTAAAAAAAAGCAAAGGTTTGCTGCATTTTGCCAAAACAGACACTGATTGATATATATTTGATGCAAATTGAAAAATAAAAATTTTGCACAGAAAACGTGCAGAATGTGTGCATAAGCATGCTTTAGGGTCTCCTCCTTTCATGTGGGGATCACAATAAGGATGCAGCTCAATCCTCAAGTGGTAATTCTCATTACGCTAGCAAGAGACAGCTCAAAGATGCACCACTCATGGCTAATGAGTGTGGAATATTCTGTGCGTGTTGATCTTTGACCTGCCGAGTCAAGATACTCTACACAGGAGCGGCGTGGAGTGAGTCATCCTCACACGGGAGCTTATCTCTGCATTAGGTCCCATTTGTAAAAGCTCCGGCTCCCTGAGTGACAGTGATTAGATGGGACCTGATGATGGACGTGCAGCAAGGTGAGACCTCAAAGACACACTTTTGGTCTTTATGTTGGAGTAACTTCCATAAAATTTAGTGAACAAGTGACGAAAAATAGAAAAAAGGGGGAAACATTTTTCACACATTTGGAAAAATCCATCTAAATACTTTTAGTGATGCAAAACATAAGGAGCAAAGTGGAAAATAACACCATTCGTAAATGCGGAAATGTCAGCGTGATCTTTTCTCTGCGAGTCGTAAAAAATGTAACGGTCACAAAAAGTCTGACTATCTCCTTTATTCTGTCTGAAGCTGCGAGATGCAAAAGGTCAGCGACATGAAAAATGGATGAGTGAGTTCTGGAAACGGCCAATGGACAATCCGTCTTTAATTCTGCTCAAAATGAAAAGGAGGAGTTAAAAACATACATAATTAATCAGATAAAAGGAAATAAGATCAGTCAGAGTGGACGGATGGGCGCTATGAATATCACTGCCCTCCTTTCTTTAGATCCACCCTCCTCCGCTCAGGCTTTTCTTGCACAATGTATCACAAATGACTTGAAATCAACAACGAGAGAGAGTTCTCCGTCTTTTGATGGAGGTGTTTGTGTGGGAGGGAGGTGACTAGGTCTGCTGAGGGGCAGACGGCTGGGCGGGAGAGGCAGGAGGGGCGGGAACACCTGCAGAAACAGTCTGAGCCTCTTCTTTCTGCTCATCACCTGCATCAGCATCCCCCTCATCGTCGTCGTCATCTGCACAAGAAGTGACGCACATGCAAAAAAGAAAAAGAAAAAGTGAGAGACCAGCAGAAATGGGAGGTAAACTTTATTGAGCGTTCGTCCCTTTACCCCGGACGAAGTCGATGCTCCGCAGGGCCTTGCGCTCCTTCCTGAAATCAACGCCGTAATGATCCATTTTCTCGTATCCTCGCTCAACTTGATCCAAGTGTGACGTGCTGGCTGCGTCTGCAATCCTGAGCGCACGATGATGCAAAACAGACTCACGTATTTGAATTAAACATTTTTTATACAGCTGTGATTTTTAGCACGACTTATTTTGGGATGCAACAGCACAAGGCGGTGATTTACAACATTGCACGGAATTATTTTTCACATCTGCTGCGGGGAAAAAGTGTGACGTTGCTGCTAACGTGTTGTTGGAGCGGAATTGGTGAATCTGTTGGCTCATTCATAAGAATGGCAGAAAAAAAAGTCTTATAAAACAATTAAAGGGCACAAAAACAATAGAGAAATAGATTTTTTTGGTCGTTTTAAGAGAGTTTCTGTGTAAAAGTAATAAAATAATCAATAGTTTACTTACTAGGTATTATATCAAACATGATTGATAAGCTAATGGCTAGTCTGTGTGCAGCCAAGAACAAAGCAGTCCAAAAATCCACTGAAGATTATGAATTTAGACGTTAATTTAAAAATAAATGTTTACTAACAGCATGTACTCACTTTTTAAGGAGAGGTTTTGTGTTCTGAAAGAGACAAGAAACATGCAAATTACTTTATAGTGTCCAAAACACACCCGGATACTTAATTATAATGTAAACTGTGTCAGTCACCTGAAGGAACAAAGCCATTTCTGACTCCTCCATCGTCTGAATCCCCATCTCCACGACCTTACAGCTCTCCTCCAGGTGGTCGCTATATTTCCTCGTCAGGCTCCGGATGTAGACCACCTTCTCTTCCTGTTCAGCCGTCACCTTCTGAGTCATCTCCCTTTTCTTCTGCTCCAGGAGCGAGTACAGCTGGTCGAACTTCTCGCACACCAGCGTTTTCTGCCTCCGACCGTTCTCCTGCAACAGACATGCAGAAAAAAATGTCCACTTTTATAAGAAAATTGTGGAAATTCAGAAAGGCAATCCGATTTTGTGATTTATCACGCGGCAAAAAGAAGAGAAAATAAAGTGTTTTTGTCATTCTGCGTGTCTGGGAGTGACGCCATCGCGGTGGACACATGGGGACCTGGACCCGGTCCATCTTTCTCTGCACCACGTCCAACCGTGACACACAAACCAATGGGAAGCTGCTGCCTCACTTACGCTGCTTGTTTCTTTGTTGGCGCCACAGGGGTGGAGCAAGAATCAGGTATTTAGGGATGAGAGGAAAAAAGACAGCAAGGGAACAGAACACTGTGGAACCAAAACACAAATTTTCCTCCCGTTTCCTTTTGTGTGAAACCCCACGGGCTGACGCTGATAAAGGGAGAGTGGCCGTGCTGCGGGCACATTAGAGCAGCTTGTACTTACAGGTGATTGTGCCCTGCTGTGTGAGTGAGCAGCAGTTGGACACTCACCTCTATGACACGGCCGGCTTCCTCTAGCTGACTCATGATGCCTTGGATCCTGTCGTTGTTGCCAACCATCATGGCGATCCCGTCACTCAGCTCCGTCTAGTAAAGAAACAAGACGTGAGAAGGATTCCTGACTCAAATCAGGGAGAAGTGATGAGGCCTCACCTTCTTAGTCTGGTAGATGCTGCTGATGGGGGCCACCTCGCAGTCTTTGTGGGCTCCAAAAACTTTACACATGGAGCAGGTGGGCACGCCGTGGCTCACGCAGAAAATGTTGATCTTTTCCTCCGCGTGGACGTCACACATGGGCGTTTCGTCCTTCCGCTCCGGCGCCGGCTTGCTGCTGCTGAGGTGTAATGAAAACATCTTGACATCACTTTGATAATGTCACAGTTACACACCTCCGCAGCTTATTGACCATCTATCAGCCTTATTTGCCACACATATGCACCGTCTGAATGGTAATCAATGCACCAGCGTCCCACTGAGTAGCTCACAGCTGTGTATTATTGCTATAGTCTATAATATTACTGTTCCAGCTTGAGTTTATCTGTAAATTAAAGCATTTACTGAATTAATGAATATGATCCATAATGCATATTTTGCAATATTTGTAGAATTTAAAGCTGCAGCCATTTTTTTATTTGCTAATGCTGATCAGCTGTCGTGACCTTGTTGAATTGGGTGGACAGAAGTTAAACAGCTGCAGATCCAGGGGCGTAGCATGCTGGCAGGCAGGGCAGGCAACTGCTTAGGACCTCCAGGCCACAAGGGGGCCCCAGAGGGCAGATAAATTCTAAAATCAGAACCACAACAGCAGTTAGACAGTGAAACACTGTCATTTGGCCATCTGCTTCCTCCTAGACTGTTCTGCTGTACATTTCCCTGTGTATACCCCCCCCCCCGCTCAGAGATTCACTGTCGGAGAATTGATCTGCCTGACATCTTAGATTTGGCCTGGATTATCCTGTGTACACTGTTGCCCATTAATGTCACTGTGACCCCAACTGGCTAAAAAGTCATCCATCCATTTTCCTCCACTTATCCGAAGTCAGGTCGCAGGGGCAGCAGCTTAAGCAGAGAGGCCTAGACTTCCCTCTCCCCAGCCACTTGGGCCAGCTCCTCCGGGGGATCCCATAGCGTTCCCTGACCAGCCGAGAGACATAGTCCCTCCAGCATGTCCTGGGTCTTCCTTTAGGTCTCCTTCTGGTTGGATGTGCCCAGAACACCTCACCAGGGAGGCGTCCAGGAGGCATCCTAACCAGATACCTGAGCCACCTCAACTGGCTCCTCTCAATATGGAGGAGCAGCAGGTCTACTCCGAGCCCCTCCCGGATGACCGAGCTTCTCACACTATCTCTAAGGTAGAACCCAGACACCCTGCAGAGGAAACTTATTTCGACTGCTTGTATCGGTGATCTCATTCTTTCGGACACTACCCAAAGCTCGTGACCATACAGTAGATGAGGGTAGGAACGTAGATCAACTGGTTAATCGAGAGCTGAGCTGAAAGGCAAATCTCTTGGTTTTCCATGACAGACCAGGACGATGTCTGCATCACTGCAGACGCAGCAATAATGCAATCTCATGAGATATTTTGCAAATGAACAAACACACTCAGTTAAAAACATGACCTGCTTTGTTTGCAAAATGATCTATTTGATGTTCTAAATTAAACGAAACACAATGATGACGTAGGAAGTTGGAATGTTGTGGATTTTATGTCAAATAAGCCTTTCGGCTATCCAGTCAGCCACCGGAGAAGTCATCCGTGCACACGACTGCTACTAGAAACAACTCCAGCAAAATGACTCAGAAGTAACTGGTACACCTTCTGCATCACGCTGCTCTCCCCCCTCTCACATTTACTACCCCTGCTTAATCCCCTCAGGGATGGCTTTGACTCAAATACCAAGCCCTCTTGCTGGATATTGGAAGTGTTAGGTGTACTTTACGCCTGATCTGTCTCACCTGCTGGATTCCTGTTTGAACATATCAATGATATTCTCAACCAGCAGGTTCCTCTGCAGGCCGTAGACACCGTGTCGGTCCAGGACCACCTCATGCCTGCAGGATGGGCATCGGAAACGGCCGCCAGACGTCAGCGAGCCACTTCTGGTCGGAAGGTACGGGTTTGAAGCCTGTAAAGCAATAATTCAAACTCTAATTCTGGAGTGTTGATGATGGTCAGACAGATCTCTGTTGCGCAAGTTAATGAAATGGTTTCACTCAGCCGTTATGCAATGTGGATCGTGGAAGTCCAGAGAAAAAAACAAGTTTGCTCACACAGATTCAGAAATGAGTGTGCAAATCAAGTAGCACCTACCAACAGCTAGATTAAAATAATTTATGTCATTTACTTGTGATTTATTACATCAATAATATTCCAACACAGCTTATAAATATTTAGCTTATCATTGGTTGTGACACAAAGTGTTAATTTTCTCACTAAAGCGCTTTCAAATGAGAATACGTGTCATTGAAACAGTGAGTATTGTGGCTGTAAAGATATTAAAATGTGAGACGGCACTTTGTTACGTATAAGATGCTCATAAATGAACATTTTTCCTAAATTCTGTTGTTACAGAAAACACTGAAAGGGATTTATTAGATTATCTTACCTGAAAAATATCATTGGCACATTTCCTACAGAGGTTGTGCTGGCAAGGTAAAATGACAACAGGCTTTGTAAACATTTCCAGACAAATGGGACAAATCAGCTGCTTCTCCAGGTTCTCCATGGTTCCAGCT
Source organism: Aphyosemion australe (assembly GCA_006937985.1). Lineage (NCBI taxonomy): Eukaryota > Metazoa > Chordata > Actinopteri > Cyprinodontiformes > Nothobranchiidae > Aphyosemion > Aphyosemion australe. The sequence goes on from SSNS01000002.1 coordinate 6,826,952, forward strand.
TAGGACAAGCCTCACAAAAACTGAGTCATACAAAACTTAAAGGAGTGAAAGTTTATCAAAAGCTAGTTTCAGCAAGTAATCCACAGCAGATTCAGTCACGAGGGTACTGAATAGGATAAGTGGGAGTACCCAGCTGGTGTCAGTGCTTTATTTTAGCAGCAGCTACTGCTGTCACGTCAAATGTTGCCATTTTTACCCTGCCCATATTTGAAACTGAACAGGGCAGTACAGAACAGCTGCTTATCTGTATGTAAACTACTATCTGTGTCCTACAGGGGGCGACAAAAAGCAGGAAAATTCAGAAAAGTTTCAGTTTGCTTTATTCAGCTTGTAGGATACTAGCATATTAGCTAACTTCCAATTAGCTCAAAATGCTAAATTCATAACATTGGTGGTAAATGTAATATACTTACTTATATACTGTTTAATTTATAATATTTGCTGATAACTTGAAAGTGAAAATGTAAAGGATATTGAACGCCCCCTAATGACATCTTTCTGCAGCCAGGTACTTTTGACTTTTTCACTAATATTTAGCAATGTTAGCAAGAACTTGATTTTAAAATCTGTCTACATTTCAAAGCAACACCAGAGGAAGGAGGACCCCGCCTGCACATAAAAAGGTTTGTTACCACCATCTTATATATACAGTCTTTGGTTACCACAGACAAATATTTTAAGGCAAATATTGTTATTATTAGTGTTAATATTTAGCTCATAGCTACATTAAATATTATTATTATTACAGCAAAGATGTCTCCTCTGAGGGGCATTTACTTATTCTATTTGCCTTGAATAACTTGCAGGATTGAAAAAAGTAAAATGATTAAATGTCAGTGTTTTTAAAATGTATTAATAGATTACAGCTCTATAGCAGTAGTTCATATTAAATAAAATGCATTACAAGTAAGTAAACAATGAAAATAAATTTTAAATGATGCAGGCATCGACCCAGCTATCTTTCGCTTTCAACGCAAACGCTTTATCATGATGTGCTATCACAACTTCCGGTATCCTTTTGAAATAAATAATTTTATACCAATCGCTGCGTTTTGTAATATGACTGTAGAGCCGAATTGTAGTTTGATACTAAACAAACCAGAAAATAATGAAATCATTACATAATTATAGGATAGCATCCATGCCGATTTACTTTAGCTAATGTTACTTAGCTTAGCTGAGAAGCTAGCCTCATTATCAGCACACAAGTCTGTGCATTAAATATTGTAGAAATCCATCATAACTTGCGAAGTATCATATAGGTGTACTCGAAACTGCTACAGAATAACACATTATGGAAGAACAAAGGAAAATCACGTGACCAGTCCGTTAAATACAGTGGATCCGGCCTCACTTTACATCTCCCTTCGATAGCTCAGTTGGTAGAGCGGAGGACTGTAGTGGTTACACACCGAAATCCTTAGGTCGCTGGTTCGAATCCGGCTCGAAGGAGAGGATTACTTTTTTATTTTAGCCACATCAATCCTTAAAGCCAAACCTGAAAATTTGATATAGTAATTTTATGAAACCGGTTAAAAATCATACATTTATATATCTTGTGGCTAAAATGTTGAAAGATATATGCTGAAATGAAAAAATATTAGTGATGCACAATCATTTATCTTTCCAGATTGTCACATTACAGTTAGTTGGGGAGTTTTGATCTTGAAAAATAATCATTTACATGAATAACTTTTCAATTCAAACCCTACATGTTTATATGCTTTGCACATAATTAAAGAATTAATTATCTTATTGCAAGCACTCTGTTAAAAACTGAGTTTCATCTTTGGCAGATTTGTGTCTGATTCGCTCTCTATTTGTGATAAAAAACACAATTTACTCTGAACCTAGAGTGGCTTAGTGCTGCAGCTACATACTGATGGATGAGTCACTGATGATAATTAGCACTTGTGTGATGGACTATGGCAAGCATCACGCATTTATTAAGTGTTATTTTATATAGCCTAACTTTTGTTTTTTGTGTTTTACAATTCATATTTTATATTCTGTGACACTTGTTAAGAAAACATTCCATTGTACCCTTGCATCAGGGGGCTATAGTTCATTCATTTATGCTTTCATTTAATTAGAAGCATGTATGTTTATTTTCCAACATGCATAGATCATTTTTGCCTTACAGAACGGTCAGTGTTTACCACTTTGGTAAAATGTTGTGTAAATACCTTTATAAGTAGTTTGTGACCCATCTGTGCATACCTAATTTGTCGTTTTCCTCTGACTAATACAATATGACATCTGCATCTTGCACCTCTGTTCCTTTTATAGTGAGGCCACATGGAAATGCATGCAGCTCTTTTCACACAGGCACATCAGAGTCAGTGAGTCATGTTTAAACATTTTAGGCAGATGTTGTTTCTGAAAATAATGAACGTCTCTCTCAATCTCTCTAATTTCGTGTGCCTTTGTTTTCATGAATCCGTTGGAGGACACCAGAAAAGCAGGTGTGGAACCACAGCTTCAAGCATAAACTTAATGCCTTTAAGGTGAGAGGAGAATAAAAATCAGCCACTTCTATATCTAGCTTTGCAGCGACTGCCTCATGCGGGAATGTTTAAAAGCATATTAATGTGTGTTATTAATGATAAGCTTGTGTGTTTCACCCAGATCCTCTCTTTTGTTCAAGTGCTTCTTCTATGAATATTTTTTTCCCCTCTGATTTCATTTGGGAACGCCACTTTATTCAGTTTTAACCATTAATCTTTAAAAGGCTAGTGTGATTACACATTCATTAATGAGCGAGGACCGCGCCGATCCCCACCATTTAGCTGACGCCTAAAAGTGAATTCAGATGGGATCAATTAGGGAGATGTTCCGAGTTGTGTTTTTGTCACTAAAGTGAATTCATAATTTTGCAGCCATTAAACGCCTGACTCATAATATTGCAGCGCCTGCTGGCAAAACTCCAACAAAGATCGACAAATTAAGAGCGGTGTGGGAGATTTCTTAAAAGATGAAAGGCCAACGTGAATGCCAGACAGTGCTGCCTTTGAAGCAAAAAAAAGATGTCAGTTTAAAAAGCGCAGTGTGAAACTTCTGGCTCAGCGGTAATTTCAGTACGTATAGTAAAAAGGGTCTGCAGGCACTTCCAAAGATTCACAAGAGGAGATTTACTCACATGTAACACTCAAACAGCTCTACAAGCGCACTAACAACATATACAGGACCAGAAAAGGAAGCAGAGCAAAGGGTGCCATCTGTTCGCTTGTATGAATATTTTAGATGGGGGGGAAGTCAGATGGAAAGCAATCAGTGCCTGTGATTTAAAAAGTCTGCAAGAGAGAGGATCATTCATTCTGTTAGTTTAACTGTAATGAAGTGAACTAGAAATAAATATAAATACGGGAGAAATTGCAGCAGTGTAGGTGAAAGTGCCTCTACAGTGTTACATATAGTAATCACAATGTTTAAGGATGAAAAATAGTTTAAGTTCTCTTTATTTATCATATATAAGTTAAAGTTAAATCATTTTTTAAACTTTAAGCAAGAGCTTTAACATTGATCTCAGTGATTGTTGGGTTAGAAACTTGACCAGTTTCATATTTGACACCACTCTGCTGCCCTCTGCTGGTCATATACTGCACTTAACAGTTTTGTGGAGCGGGTAGGTGTTCTAGGGGGTGCTCTTATACCTGTATTACAGCTGTTAGCTATTTTCTGTGCAGTTAGCTTTTTCAGTTTGCTTATTGTCAAAAGCACAAGAAGAAGAAAAAAAGTAGTTTGCGTTTTCTGTTTGCATCATGGCGGAGCCTGGAAGTAAAAGTAAGAGTCTTTGGAGGTGAAGCAAATAGCTAAAACCAGCGTGAACATTGGTGCGGCCTACACTAGTTTGAAGAAGCTGAAAAATATGAAATCACGGACTGATGGTGACCTGGCTTTGTTGCTACTGGATTTGTAAGTAATAATATTTGTGGATCTTTTTACTTTGTGGTTTATTTTAGTATTAGTTGGCTCATTTTAGTGTTAGCTCGTTGTTAGCACTAGCTACAGCAGGCTGCTGTAAGGTTGTTTACGGTAATTGTAGTTCCACTTTCAACCAGTAGGGCAGAGGAGCAGGAAACTGCTCTGTTACTTTAAAGCAACATTCCGCAACTTTTACACCTTAAAATTATGCTTTTTTGTAAAGTTTTTGCATCATACTATTATCTATTATGTTCATTTTCATACCTGTGATAGTGTTGGGGGGGTCCCACGTCTGTTTACTGCACTATATAGTTTTTGAGCTTTGGGTTGCCGCAGGATGTACTGACTGGGTGTTGTTTTACGGCATTATATGGCAAGCCAAAGGGATAAAAAAGCGCGCGTTCTAAACGCGCGTTATGTCCGCCAAAATGCGCGTCTTGAACACACGTTTTGATGCCAAAGGGGGCAAAAACTCACGTGTTCTAAAACGAGCATTATGTCCGCCAAAACGCACGTCTTGAACAAGCATTTTGGCGGGCATAATGCGAGTTTAGAACGTGCATTTTTTTTATCCCTTTGGCTTGCCATAATTGTATAACGTAGACATGGTCAAGACGATCAAAATGGGGAAGAAAGATGATTTAAGTGACTTTGAACGTGGTATGGTTCTTGGTGCCAGACGGGCTGGTCTGAGTATTTCAGAAACTCCTTTTAAAATAAGTTGTACATATACACCATCGTTGACTTCTGCAGAACCTTTTACTGATAGCTGTGGTTTTATAAAGGTAAAGAGTACGTAGTTTTAGAGATAACTGGTTTGTTTAATAAATAAATGTTATACAAACATGAAAAACTGAACTTTTGCTGGTTTATTATTCACAGATAATGAAAACAGCTGACGTGAAAGTCCAACACTCTTTCTGAGATAACATTTATACCCAAGCAGATTTGTACAATGAATAAAAAATGAGCCTCGACTCTTTATACTTTGACAACTTAAAAAAATCACTTGATTGTAAGAAGCATTTAACTAATACAGTAAGATTTCCACATGGAAGCTTATGTAACATCTTCTTCCGTACAATGACGTAAAAAAGACGTCAGCGTGTTTAAAGCTCCACTGCAACTCGTGGTTCTGGGAAACTGATGCTTCTCTTGGCCCGACGTAAACCTCAGACCCTCTAAACCTCAGAGGGATTTAATGCACACTAGCTGGTTAGTTTAATTAGAAGGAACATAGGTGTGAGGATATCTAGAACATCTGGAATCCTTTGCAGAAATTTCACTGAAATGCATTGTTACCTGTTACATCAATCACATATGGAGAAAGAAAAAAAGACCTATTAAAGACATATTTTTCAAACAGGATACCTGTTACCCATACCTGCACCTCAACCACGTTTTCCGTTATTTCCGTTTGCCCACCTTACCAGCTCCGGTGGCCTAGTGGTATGAGTGTCCGCCCCGGGACTGGGAGATTGGGGTTCGAATCCCGATCGGGTCATACCAAAGACCTTGAAAAAATGGGACCCAATGCCTCCTCGCTTGACACTCAGCACTAAGGGGTTGGATTGGGGGGTTAAACCACCAAATAGTTCCCGAGCGCGGCCACAGCTGCAGCTCACCGCTCCCCACCATGGGGATGGGTCAAATGCGGAGATGTAATTTCACCAGTGTGTGATGAATACTTGGGACTTGAACCTAATATATGAGTGTCAGTGTAGTTCTGCAAAAATGGCAAACCTTATCAATGAATTGTCAGCAGAAAATCCTTCTTTTCTGAATCTTCTACCAGGCTTTGCACTTATGCATCCTTTCTAACACTTTCTTCATGTTCTCCTCCCTCAAATTTCCTTAGTTGAGCTTGTGAAGCTTTGATACCTTTTCAAATACAGAGAAATGCTGCCATCTAGTGGCAGACAGCGGTATTGATGTAACTGTAGCTTTCTCCTCTCACTGTATTATTTCCAGCTGTTGCATTTAAATATTATTTTGTAATAAGATTTTAATTGGCATAGGCAATTTTGGCATAAATAAGAGATGAGACAGAACCAAACACGTTGTAAATACATACCTTTAAATTTCTGCTTAAATTTATTATAAGAAGCTTTGCACGTAAAATCCTACATTTTAATCTAGATCAATAAATGCAATCGTATTATTTTTGATTAATAAAATAATTGTGTTGCAAAGCCTTTTAAAACCATTTCCTTGGAGCAGTTGTAATTACACGTCATGTCCACAAGAGGGCACTACATACATGCAGAAAAATGTTTTTTGTTTTTCATTTTAATGTTAATTCTGCAGCCCAGTGTAACAGAAGTACAAAACATTTGCAGCTAATGGACAAATAAAAAGCATACACACATACGTGTATATTTTTAAAATCTAAATAAAGAACTATATGTGTAAAATACTGCTGCATTGAGTATGAATTAGTTTTAGTGCTAGAACCTGAGCCTTTATTACCACATATACTGCTCATCTTTTCTAGAGCTACTGGAGCATGTGCACACACCTGCTTCACATGCATGCCTTAGTGCACATTGCTGTGTTTGTTTAGGTGTGCAGGGTGACAGAAATTAATTAATGGAAATACTTCCCAAGTCATTTTCCCAAATGAGTACTTAAAGCAGTGGGAGTATAATAAACGCTGCTGTGTGCACACATGGGATGACCCACTGACGCAGCTATATTATAGATCAACAGTCATCAGGAAACAACAGGTTTGTAGACTCAGCATGTAGAAATATGTCTCTGTTGTGTTTGCAGAAGATGCATGGAATATTTAAAATGAAATCAAGATTTTTAAGAAATTGAACCGAAATTTTCTTTTCAACTTCGTGAAAAGCCCAGAAACTTACTTATGTTTTGTTCTGCAAAAGGTCAGATCTATTGGGGATTTAGTTGCCTAATGATCATCATCCTGCATCTCAAAAAGCATTCAAATTGTTCACATTGCTCATAAAAAAGATGTTTGTGCGTTGCCCTAAAAATTTTCAAGGCCTCGTGTTGGGGGGTCGGGGAATGGTGGCAGAGAACCATATCCAGGACCATGGGAAGGGATTATCCTTGCAATGGATGTGGCTCTGGCTGTTGCCATGGTATTGTCCCCCAGCACATGATCATACCATAAAAAAAACCTCCAGTGAAAAATGCCTCATTCTGGATGACAAGTTGGTGAGAATAAGTTATTTTCTCATGTCATCCAAAAATTAAAATATTTATAAAGTCAAAACAAAGCATTCAGAGACAGATGTGACAGTAAAATGTGCATGCATTTTGAATAATATGCGTGCACGTGGAGAATAGTCTCATAGCTCAATAGAAAAATGCAGCATTTTGAAGTGCTTTCTCCCGATGTGTCTCGGCTCCCAAGTAGTATGACTCATGAGAGAAAGGTAATCACAGGCAATGATGTGGACCGCTGCAGGGCAAGCCCCGTTGTGGAGGAATACCCTTGAGAAAGTCCACGCCGTCTGCAAATGACTGCTCATATAGGTCTAGGGATCGCCCTGGCTCCGCGGCCACTCACGCGCTTCGTTTTATACCGGCTCGGGCACGTTGTCCAATCAGCGTTCAGCTTACAATAGCTGCCTCCACGCTATTGGCCAATTTCAGACAAAAGGCGTTCCCTATTTTGTTGCTCGCGCTCCAACAGCACCATCTCTGGCAGGTGGTGCGCGCTTTGAAAACATACAGTAGGCTAATGGTTAGGACGATAGACAGGTAGTTGTAGCGCACTAGACCCACTTTAGGTTGTTAATTTTTCGTTCGTAGGTTAGTATTTTTGTTTTTCGTGCCATTGCGTTTGATTTAAACGCACCGGAGCCGCGGTGAAGGAGACAAACGTCGGGGTTCCCCATCTCCCCCTCTCTCCGTGAGTGAGCCAGTTGGTGTTTCACGACCAGCGGTGCTTCTTCATCATGCAGCTTCAGAAAAAAGACGGAAAAGCCCTACATGTTGATTATATTTCACCACCGGTTGAGTTGTGAATTAGAGAAAAGCCTCCCCGACCACGACCCCACATCCTCCCGGAGCTGCCTCGCTTCACCCGCCGGGATTGTTCCGTTGCAGCACCGAAAGGAGAGGAAAAAATGATATGTTGATGGTATTTTTTGGACGCGGTCGTGCCTTTTGTTTTCGCATCGGGATACGTGATGAATGCGGATTTGTGAACGCCACGGAACCCATGCGAGCGGACGTTTTCTCTCTGCTTTGAAAATGAGGAAGCGATTTCACAGAGACCCAGAAAATGGCAAGAAGAAGGTCTCGTCGTCCGTGGGCCCGGATCTGAGCAAAATGAGAAAGAAAGGGGCAAATGCAACAGCGGCATGAATTGTTTTCTGCAGAATGACACCGAGAGGAGGTAAAACGGTGGAGGCAGATGACACGCAGCATCGATGAAGGCGATCTGGACAAGTTTGAGTCGCTCATAATGAACAGAATCAGATCGTTTTCACCTTATTGAAAGCTATTTTTCGCCTTTTTTCTTTTGAGGAGATTTTTCCTGATTCACCTGTTTTCTCATTGCATACTTTCATCTTTTTTGTGTATATATTTTTGATCCGGATCCAGCCCTGATTATTCAATGGAAGTATGTTATCAGCTGCCGGTTTTGCCTCTAGACAGGCCGGTTCCCAAGCATGTTCTCAGCCGGAGGGGAGCCATTAGTTTCAGCTCCAGCTCATCTCTGTTCGGGGCTCCGGATCCAAGACAGCTGTCACAGGTAAAATAAACAATAAAGCATCTAAATTCATGTCATTATAGTTAGATTTGGTTTGCATTTGGGGGGAGATCCCACTAGTTTATAATCAGCAACTTTCCAATAAATACATGAATAATCCACAGGAATCTTGCAGGTGGTTACACACACACACACACACACACACACACACACACACACACACACACACACACACACACACACACACACACACACACACACACACACACACACACACACACACACACAGCATTCAATTGCCCAGAAGCACTCAACAAATTCTTATCTTTTGGACTTAAAACACACAAGCCGGCTTCCAACTTTGTGTTTGAGTATGTTGACCTCAGATAAAGGCCCTCATAAACCACACCAACACTGATGCTGAAGTACACAAATTTCCTCCAGATGTTTCTGCATGAACACTGATATTTATGTTGTCATCCATTCACACATTAGCAAAAATTATTAAACTATACTTGAACTTCCTCTCTGCCTTCCTGGTAGTGTATTCAAATTACTTCTCTGGAGAACATGCCTCTATTTATTTCACTTGCAGCCTGGTGAGAGGAAAATTTAAAAAGTGGGCAGCAACAACAGTCTTTGGGTTGCATGATCACATTTTAGCTATAGTTTTATGTATGCATTGAGCATTTTTCTTCATTGTGCAAGTGTCAGATATGTGGATTTTGCATTGTTATATATGGCTGGCCAATCTTTTATTGACATTTTTTTACAACTTAGAACAGAAAAAAGGCACTTTTTGACTACAAATGCTTGCTTTAAATCTAAGCTGCTCCTAATTTTATAGATTTTTATCTAAATTAGGTTAACTTAATTACTTTTTATACCCTAGTAAATTAAAGTTCTTTGTATTCTCACAGAATAAAGATATCAAACATAACAAAGTGCACTGTAATATTGAAGTGATTTAGGTAAAATGTAAAGGCAACGAGACAGTTAATATTTGGAATTGCCTAGTGTGAAAAATGCCTATATCTCTGAGCAAAAATGCAAATTAGGACTGAACGATTTTAGAAAAAAATCGAATAGCAATTTAACTGGTGGAAATTGCAATTTCAATTCAGTTCATGATTTTTTTTACTTCAAATCCTTTTCCACTCAGACCGATGACAACAGCCGTAATTAATTTTGTCCACAGTAGCACCACAAAAATATAAAAATAACAAAATGCTAGTGGTCTTTACAAGCTTGTGGCCGATGCTCAAACACCAGGCTACCGCAACCTAGCCCTCACCCTGCTGGCGCTCGCTACGACCACCGTAATGCCCAGAATATACTTGCTGTTTGACGACCCGTACACACGTTTAAAATGGCTGCCACGCATAACTTGCGTTGATTTGAAGCGAAGTTTGTGTGCGTCCCCTGAAATTAACGCAACACGTCCAAATGCTGCAATATACGAGTAACCAGCAGGCGGAGTTGACAAAACAAGCGAGACACACTCCGTCTCTGGTTTAGAGGTCTTTCATACTATCTGTCTTTTTTTCTGCCGTGACCTCAAAATTAACCAGTTAGTGATCTCTTCTAATGACGCCATGTTTGTTTTGGTTGCCCCGGGTCTCTATCCAGTCTGAGTACTCTAGGTTTCCCCCTAGTGGAACACTCCAGTATTACATGCAGTGCAGCGCCGTGTAGCAGCAAGTATGTGAACAAAGACACAGCCCGCTGCCTGCTCCAAGGCGAGGTTAAAAAGCAAGAATATTCTGGCCCCAACACTTGGGGACAAACCAGGACGTGTAAAATAGTTGACACAGTAGATCCTGGGTCAATCAGGAGAGCTGCAAAAGAACTGCAGCTTTTGCGACATGAACATGTCTGAAATCGCAATTTCGATCAGAGAACGGTAGCTTTTTCAGCCCTATTGCATAATTCTCCATTCATCCACTCAGCTTAAGACGTGGCTGTTGTGAGTCTATCTTTCTCATTTTTCTACATTTAGATAATGCCATGGCAATATCCCAAAATACTTTTTCCTCCTGCTTCTTTAATAATGACACCAGTGGAGGATGGTAGGCTCTTGTTCTCTCGAGACTGCACATGAATACCTTTTAGCTCTAAAGTAATTCAATAAATTGAAACATAGTTGATTGAAACCATTAGCCTTGTTTCCACTATAGGAGTTCCTGGAAATTTCTGGGAGGGCGAAAAGTTAATGGGGGATACGATGGCTCAGTCCTTTCAGCCGTTGTGTCTCCATAGAAAATTGGCCCTTTCAAGACTTTGCTAAGACTTCAGCATATCACAGCTCCTTGTTAAGTTCTTCCGGTGTTTTTCTTCTATTTCCATGGTTTTCTGTTCTTCTCTAATACACAGTGTAGCAAAGTTTTTGTTTTCTTTACCTTGTTTTGCTAATGGTTTCGGCGTCACACAGCCGCCATCTTCAGAGCTTCGCCAGGTGTTGGTGGCATCACGAATCATCACAAAAGAACAACAAAAATACAGAAGATGGATAAAAAAACGCGATCGAGATATGGAGACGTGGACCCTGGACCTTGAATAGGGATGACGGCGTTTATACGCTGGATCATTCATGGGACGTGGGCATCAGCAGGGAAGGCGCGGGCAGTAGGGGGCGACATCGTCCCTTACTGCCTGCGGATAAACAGCGTTTAGCAACAACAGACAGCTACATTTTAAGATCGACTATCCCATATTCCAATCAGAATTGACAAAGCTCCTCGAATGAGAAGCAAAATGTCTTCAAGAAACCAAAGAAGTCCAGTTTCCTTCATTCGAACCCAATTTGGATTTGGTCTAGACTTTCTCTTCTGGTTGAGCACCTGGTGTCGAGAAAAATAAATGAATTGAGCATGTGGGAAGCTGCTGCTGGCTGATTCTATGGGTCTGACATAACTTCAGCCGGCCAATCAGTCCATAGGTGGGTGTGTCTGGTCGGCTCAGCACGAGACGGACCGCAGGGCCGAAAAAAACAGCCGGCTCCGCACGGACAATGCCAATGTAAATGCATTTACCCTACCAGGGCCAGACCGAGCTGACCCAAGGATAAATGACGTGTTTTTTGGCCCGACTCGGGACGCTTAGAACTACAACAAAACAGGTACTGAGAAAAGACCCGTGACTAATGGGAAATGCTTGAAATCACACCAAGTCGAAAGTGTAGAAAATATATATAATATCAGTTATTATCAGCTATAACAGCGATATTAAAATTGTATATCGATATCAACCCAACCTTTCATATCAGTGCGTCCCTATTTCCTAATACGATGAGTGTGCTGGATCTGGATTGACTTGCCGATCAAGGTTGGAGCCCCAACTTTAAAAAATAGTTACACTACACTTTTGAACATAGTTGAGATGATTAAAGATGGCCTTTTGTCACAAGAGCTTTAAGGTCTCTTGTTGACTGATCTCATGAAGTGTTGGGTATGTTGGCTTTACTTCTCTGTTCTGACTGTCCAACCAATATATTTCACCTCAGTCCTGACAGTAATTCTCCAGCTGCTCCTCCGCCTGGGTCAGAGAGACTTAAAGGTCTTGAACTGTTCTTTTGACACGGTGATTCTTGGAATTTGCCGTTCAGATTGAAGCCAAAGGAAAGTTCCCTGAAATGGTCCCAGTCTCTCAGAAGAGAATCCATCCCAGCACGATGCTGCTCTGCACATCTGACGCATATCAATACAAATCTGTTGTTTTTCCTCGTTGTTGATTTCTCACGTGGGCCTTTTTTTCCCCAATTTTGGCGAATCTTTTTGTCATATAAATGATTTTGTCTATTCTGTTGTACACATACCGTCACATAGTAAATAGCTGCTGGAGCGAGTTTGCAGAAGAATTACAAGTTTGCAAACAACTTTTTTGTAACGCATTAAATGGAATGCAGAGACATACTAGGAGAGTAAGTTGTTTCTTTTAATCATTGGCAAAGTTGGATAAAGATGCACGCATTCATCATCGTAACTCAGCCTTTGTTGCTGAGCAATTACGCCTCTACAAATATTGTGCTTCAGGCCTTATTTATGACCATAAGGTTGCATTTGTCCTTGGTGGCTGCTGTGTTTTTGTGTGCGGTTCCACAGGCCTGTTGTTTGTGGAAGCAGCGCCGGACTAGCGTTGCAGAAAGAGGCAGTTAGGCATGTGCCGGGGCTCTGTGGGCAGTGGTTTGGCTCCAGTCCAGATTCACAGATGGCCGGAGTCTCAGTCTTTTTTCTTTCTCTGGCTATCTTGTTCCGCTCACTCACAAGCTCCCTCTTTTTCGTTCTTATCCTCCCCTCCCTTCCCCTCGCAGATGAAGACATTTCCTCTTGTAAACAGAGGACGAAAGACACAACTGAGTCTCAGAAGAGTATCTGAAGCTGCGGTGGTGGAATGCATACGATTAGGTCAAAAATGCTGCTGAGGAGGTGTTGGATTTGCTTATCTGTTACGATTCTTTTGATGTTTTTTGTACGAATTAAAAAGACCTGGACAAAGAGAAAGAAGCTGAAAGGAGTCGTGTGGCTTTGCATCTAAAAGATGAGATACAGATACGTTTTGCATGGCTCTGCTTGTTTCTTACATGTTCTACAGATGATGCACAAGGCTGCAGCGAGAGTTCCAGCGCCATGTGGTTTTCAGGCAGCATTTGGAAGCAGCACCCCAATGTCACGTGGTGGAGATGCGGCTTGTTATTTTACAACTTTTAAACAAAAAAAAGCATCGGCGATACCAGAGCGAGTAAACAATGGCACAATATTGATGAGGCCTGAGCTGTCACAATACTTTTGATGATAGATGCAGCTCAGAACTGATAACGCCGATCTGTCGTCATTTCAGCCTAAGACGTGATCAAGATTATTCAGGGTTATTCTAGATCTGCTCCTTTTAAACCAGAGGTGTTTCGTCGGGGTAGATGATGACGATACGGCTGTGCATAAGGGTTAGAGATGTTCCAGCCATGCTATGGATGCTGCTTTGCACAGATTGATAAGAGAATACAAGGCAGTGCTTCTGCCTGTGGGAGGTGCTTTGTTGTTCTAAACTGCCATCAGATTGACGTCGTTTCAGGATGTGGTAAGAATGCTAAAAGAGCACAGACTGAGCCCAGTGTTGCACAACCTGTCACAAAAACATTAACCTTTGTGCTACTAAATAAGTCTTCAGCTCTTTTTTTTCTGCACGAACACGTTTGAAACGCACGGATGTTTTTAGTTATGGCAATAGAACCGCTTCATATTTGGTAAATAGACTTTCCCTGCCTCTTTGTTTTAGGGGCCCCTCTTATCGCATGAATGCAATGTTTTTGTGCTGCACCGTCGAGTGCAATCGGCCGTAAGAATGTGGCTCCACACATCGACACACTTTCAGATGCAACTGAAGCCCTGTAGAGGTACGAGCCTCGACAGAAATGGAGATTGCATCGAGTTAGTATCGGACTTCAGAGAGCTCACACCGGTCGGTGGCTGGGGTTTTGTTTGCCGACCTTAAAAGACTGAGCTGTGGGGGCATTACGCTGACCCCATGAAGCAATTAGAGCCTGGGGTTGATGTTTAAATGAATGGAATTCCTGTACAAAGTAGATGGCCTGTGACGATGTGGAGCACCCCCTCTTTACCACCAGCTCAACCTGTTTCGTAGAGCCCCGCCAAAATACACGATCCTCGTTTAAAGCACTCTGTGTAAATAAAAATAAAGGGCCTAAATTATTTTATGACACTTTCCCTGCCAGTAAAAAGAACCCACAAGCTGGAGATAAATTTCTGCTCGACAGGCGCGCTGCTTTGTTCAGCGACGACTCTCGCTGTTCGCTCGCCATGGCGTCGAGCCAAGTCAACCCCCCTCCCCATCAATCCAGCTGCCCCCTCTCAAAATCCACTGCAGCTGAAGTGTGTCGCAGTGAACAGTGTGCTCGTAAAACACTCCTCCAACGGGTAGTTTCTGGCTGTTGAGGAGTTTTTGTGCATGGAGCGGCCCGGTGCATGGACACACACACACACACAGGCACTCAGCCTCTCCAAACCAGCCTGTGTTTATGACCTAGCACTCACTTACTGGAATGTGGCGTTCTGCACAGCAGAGAGCTGCAAGAGGTTGTAACTCAGAAGGAAGCATTCAGTTTATGAAACGGCACTGAGTCCAGATGATTTTATCTGGGGGATTTACATGTATTTGTGTGCTTGACTTACTTGTGATATGTTGGTTTATGACGATAACGAATTTGTTTGGCCTCGGCTGATATGCTGCCTGCAGTTGGTCTGTCCTCAAATAAACCTCTTCTTCAAAGTCTGATAGCCTAATAAAGTCTAGTTTTACACCTGCTGCTGAAACAAGGAAGTTGGACAAAGCCTCATTGTGTGTTGAATAACGCACAAAGGGCATTAGACTAAAGCATCAGCTCAGCCACAAAGCTGTGATGACTAGAGTGTGTTCATTTACGAAAACTGTTTTCAATTTAGTTTGTGCAACACCGCCAGTAAACACCGTCACATTGGTCTGTTTTTTAACAAATGGCACCAAGTTTGTTATGTAGTGTGTTTCTGACAGTGGGGCTGCAACTCCATCATTTTGATACTCGAATAATAGGTAATTTATTTTTTTGGTTAGTCAATAAATCAACAATTATGTCGATCGTTGCAGCTTCCTGTGGGTCCACCTCCTGTTCTGGGCTCCAGTGCATGTCGTACACCTTTGAGTCTTTACAAAAATAAATTTCCTCTGCAAATTAAATTAATAACAAATGAAATTAATTAATTTGCAACTAACTAAAAGTTAGAGGTTTCCTATAAATTTGCTGTATTTTTATCCCCGACTTACCGGGTGCTGCTGTGGCGCGTTATGGTAGTGGCGTGGATCTAGTTGTGGCGCATTAATCCACACCGGGAGCCTGTCAGGCCGGATGTGCGAGATTACAAAATTACAGGAGAATGACATCGTAACCATTAAAATAACTATTTTAAACTCACCATTTTTGTTAGTATTTGAATCCATGCCTTCTCGTTTTTGGTGTTGCCTTTGTAAAAAGGAAGTGTGATGTCATTGTTATTGTCCACTGCCAGGATAAAAGCCTCCTAGTCCAGGCTGAAAAACATATCATTGCTCACTTCAAAAGATCCAGGGAGCAAATGAGTTGTTCGGTCTCCGGTAAGATGTAATACTTACATTGTTCGCAAATCTGCAGTTGTCTTTTATTTTGAAATTTACCAGATTCTTTACACTGATACCATGTGTGATTTTCCTTCTAGCCTTATGTTAATTGCAGAGCTTGACGCATCCTGGAAGCGTGTCGCATCAAAAATAGAGCCCAATCCCGTCTTTAGCAGCGCTTCTAGGACACGCCTGAAGCGTTCCGCGGCAAATCAAACCATAGACATTAATGGCATCTAGAGATGCTCTGTCACATCTCCAGGGTGATGGTGTTCCAGATGTTCACGCGTTACATTGGTGCTAGTGATGTGACGTTTCCAAACGAATCAAATCTTTTGAATGGCTCTTCAAAGTGATCGACAAGAGCCGAGTCCTTCTTTGTGACCATAGCTGTCTAATAAAAGCTCTTTTATGTGTCAAAAATAAAAATCTGAATTGCTTAATCGTTTTTTAAACAGTCGACGTCATTGATTACGTCTGTTGAGGCCTTAGTCATATTATTATCATGTTGCCTGTTGTGAAATAGCTTCCTGAATGGCTTTTTTTGGGGAAATAAACTGTTTTATTTCCTTCAGGACGGAAGAGCTTCCAAGACCAAAGTTCTAATCTGATAAATCTCACATTTGTTTACGCAAACCACACTTTTGAAACCTCTACACTGCTGTCAGTTTTGTACCACATGGTTATTTTCAAGAGTATTTAAATCCTGGTGATATTTACACTTGCTAACAACCAAAGTATTCAATGTGAATGAGTATTTAATTCAAAATTGACAAAAGAATAAAGATTTTTCTTTTTGATTCATGGAGACTGTCTTAAACTAGCTGTTAGCTCATTAGTCACATATAAAGTGAGTGTTTTAAAAACAGACCATTCGGTGAGTAATTGTTACTAACTTTTACACAGAAACACAAAAATCATTAGGCACGCCAGAGCCACTAAGAGGGAAAAATGAACCAAATCCTCCAAAAGCAGTAATTGTTGGAATTTTACCAGACATCAATAAGGTCAGTTGAGTTCATTTATTTGGACCCTTTGTTACGCTGGTCCTATCTGTTGAGCTTAAAGGAGCCAGAAGATGACAAACAGTGAAGCCTCGGGGGGATGCTCACTCTGTCAGGGATTTTGACATCAGGTCGCGACCTCAGAAACCTGAGTGTGGCGACCTCGGGCAGCGAGACTAAGCCGAGATAGGGAACAGAGCCATATGTAAACGAGCTTGCATGGAACTGAAGGGAGCACAATGAGCAGACTGTTAGGCTCCCAAAGTCCAAACAAAACAGCATTTAGCTTGAATCCAAACTGCTGCGAGCGAACAACGGCAAAGCACAGCTCCAGGTGCCAGATGCATCAAACAGGGTGTAGATTTTGGTCTGAGATGGTTGCTGGGGTCAAAAACAGACAAAACGTGCAGGAGCATCCTGCCGAGTTGATGCAGACAGATGTAAAACAAAGTGTAAACACTTATTAAAATGGAACAACTGTTAAAGGACTTGAATGGGCTTATAGAAAAGAAACGGGTGTGAGTAACAAGTTGTTTAAATTTTTCATCAGCAACAAACTACCCGTGTTTTTGCAAATAGGGGAGGAATAAAGGTACAGATTCATGAGTAGTACAGCTTCAAGCTACAATAGACAGTCATTAAAACTCTTCTGCAGAAGCCTAATAGTAAATGGTGAATGATGGTATTGGTGAAGAGCAGGGAGAAGTTTTCATTTTAAATAAATGTTCTTAATTTCAAACGAGCGCCTTGTTTTTTTGTTAAAGTATACAACTAAAGCTGTTATCTGTAAATTAAAATCATGTTTTTATTAAAGGGACTTTATGGACTTTGAAATTTTCATGCTCGCTATCGCCCCCTCAGGCCAAACGTGTAACTGCAACTTCAATAGTAAGCTCGTGCACGAGGCATGCATGCTGTACTCCTGAATGAAAACAACAGCTGAGTCAGTCCTGCTGCTGATGGCTCTTCTAAATTCTTTCAAATCTGCCTCCACACAATTAGCAATGTCCAATACAGAATAGAATAGAATAGCCTTTATTGATTTTGTACAGGGTACAGTGACATTGGAGTGCCACTCCCTTTGGTGCAAAATGTAAAAGAATACAAAAAATAATGCATATAATTGTTAGCCTATATAATAATTATAATTGTTATATAATAATTATAATTGTTATAATTGTCAGCTTCATCCAGGCCAATGCAAGGAAGTTGGTCAACCTTCTCCTGTGATGCACACCTATTGCACAAGACAAATAAATTTTATATAATCAGTGAATAGAAAGTGAGAGTGGGATGTTACTACGGTATTAAAAAAACAATAATAAAACATACCTTATTGATATTGGAGATACATCATTTGAATCATACGGGTCTAAAGCTCCTTCCTTCTCTTTCCAGCTCTAATCTGGAAGTAAAAACAGCAGCAGAACATGATTATATATCCTGACATATAGCCATTGCATTTCTATGAGAATAATTTGTTATCAGCTCCATCGAAAACATCAATTACAAAAACATAGGTTATGAATCAAATGTGCTGTATCATTTATTCTCCACATCCAGACACAATTATCCTATCTTCTGTCTCATGAACAGAAGCTGGGATGTTTTTGCCCACAAAGTTTTTCTTTTTTGCTCCAACAACACACTCCTCTGGTTATGACTTTTTCTTTCTTGTGCTCCTGATCTATAT
This sequence comes from Aphyosemion australe, assembly GCA_006937985.1. Lineage (NCBI taxonomy): Eukaryota > Metazoa > Chordata > Actinopteri > Cyprinodontiformes > Nothobranchiidae > Aphyosemion > Aphyosemion australe. Next base: position 6,845,403 of record SSNS01000002.1, read on the forward strand.
TTCCTCTCCACCTGCATGGATCCACCTGTCTGTCGGCACATCTGACGCTGGTCAGATGCTGCGTGTTGTCAGTCATTGAGGGAACGTGCACGGTGTCGGATAACTCGTCTTTTTTCTCTCTCTCCTCTTGCCTGGGCTGACGGGAGCTGACGGAGCTGTATGCGCGGCGCACATCGTCTCCAAATGCGCATGTGCGCCGCGCGTACAGCTCCGTCAGGCGCATTTGGAGATGATTTGGAGAGGATGCATCCTAATGCGCAAATTGTGTCCCCTCTTGTAGCGTGTGTTCTGCCTATCGGGAGGTTCGGGTAAGCGGCGCTGGGGGAATGTGTTTACTTGGAGACGGACATATTTTGCAGAAATCTCGGAGATTTCCACTAATAAATGAGCGGTTATAGTACCGGTACTCATCCTACCCTGGAAAAAAGTCCCAGTGCGCTGAGAAGTAAAAATAAGAATCAGACTAATATTAATATCCTGACCAGCACTGACTCTGATGGAGACAAGCAGCCTAAAATGTTCCTACTATGACATACGTAAGCCCCCGGTTTGCTTTGAAAGCACCCACAACCCTTACCCCACACGTATTTAGTAATAATTTCTTACCTGTCCAGCAACAATGATGCCAACTGCGGGTCTTTTGTCTCAGCATTTTCCACTTCTCAAATGCCGGCTGGACCGATGTTTATCCTCGTTCTTTGCCTTCGGCGACCAGACTCGAGTTTTGCCCTTTTTGTCGCGCTGGAATAAACTCTTGGGTTCTTTGTCTTGTTTGGGGTCTGGGCTGGAGTTTCGCTGGTGCTTGAAGCTCTCTTCTTGTTCTTGGCTGAATCAGCTACCAAAACCACCTCTCGCTCTACTGCTAAGCTACAGCTAGCAAACAAACGCTGCGGGCGCGTGAGCGCGCATGACGTCATCGCGCATTACGCTGCCTCTGGAGGACACCGGGGAAGCCCTCTTGCTCGACCCGAGCACAATCTTTTCTGTGAGTTTACAGGCCTACAGAGGCAATCACATTAAAAATGCCAGGGCTCATTCTACAGGACCAGGGCATTGCAGGAGAATGTATGAGGAATAAATTTAAAATTTCTATACTTGTATTAGCTGTTAAACTTCCATAATGTCCCTTTAAGTACTCAGTATCGGTATCGGTGAGTACTGAAATGCAAGTACTCGTACTCGTTTTCCAAAAAAGTGGTATCGGTGCATCCCTAATCTGATCACAAGGTGTCAGCTCTGAATACAAGAATTCACACCTGGGTTGAAAATCTGTCTCGAGAGTTCTTATCTCAGTTTCCTATGCATAAATAAACACACCTCAGCCTTCTCCTGCATGCACTGGTAGCATGTAACGTATGTGAAGCTACTAGCTGCCGCTATAGTGAATGGGTGTGTTTTCACTTTGGTCTATTTTATTTACAAATTGGTGAAAACTCGTCTATGACATAACATCCCATCTACGTTACATGTCATTTACGTCACGCGCCACATCACAGTCCACTGATGTTTCTGTAAAACTCATTAATCACATGAACTGAGTAATTTATCAGTCATGAACTCATTTCAGAGTCTTATTTCCTGGTATTCGGACATCTCGCCTCTGATTGGCTAACAGCAATGCGACTCTACCACTAACTCAATTCGCTCTAAAAACGTAGATGTTTTATCTCCACAAATGACACAAACCTGAAGGAGTTCTGCCATGTTGTGGGGTTGCTAATGCTAACGTTTAGCTTCTACTAGCCGATGTGTTCTGCTCTCTCCTGGACTCACCACAGCCTTCCTCGTCAACAAGATGGATGAGTCCATGAATGCTAACTTGACATTTTGACATGCAAGTGTGGCTTTTCTAATCCGAGCGTTTCCCCATCTATTTTCTATTGGCGGCTGATGCAGGAAACAGGGTAGATGACCATTTTCCCATTTAGCCTCCATGTTAAACTCATAGTGACGATCATACGTATTTCAAAAAGAAGTAAAAATGGATTCTCAGTGAACTTGGCCTTTAAAAAAATCAAGCGAACAAAAAACAAGCATAAAATATTTTTTGACTTTATAAAATTTAGTGTTGGCTAACATCTGCTGTATGTATGTGGGGTCACATCAGGCCGTTGGGATCTGAATGTGTCCTTAATCCATCCTGAGAGCATTTAATGCTGTGATCAGATCCATGCGCATTAGTGCCAGGTCTGATTGGAGCCAAACATCTGCCGATTGTGTGGGTTTATGTAGCAACTACTTATCCACGGTTTGGTTCTGGGGGTATTGGGCCCAGGTGGGAAACCTTGACATTTCTCTCCCCAATGACACGCCATCTCCTCCTGGAGAAAGTGTTCCCAGGTCAGAGATGATCTACAAAAGAAAGTTCTGGGTCTTCTCCAGGTTCTCCTTCCAGTGACATGTACCCAGAAAATTCCCAGAAGGAAGTGATGAGGTGGAATCCTTGTCAGATACCTGAATCACCTAACTAACTGAGCCCAACCACCCTATAGACCAGGGGTAGGCCATCCTGGTCCTCAAGTGCCACCATCCAGCATGTTTTCATTGCAACACTCCTGATTCAGTGGTTGAATCACCTGTTCAGCAGGTCATCAGGCTCTGCAGAAGCCTGTTAATCACCTGCCGATAAAAATCAGGTGTGTTGGAACTGGAAAACAGCTAAAACATGCAGGATAGTGGCACTCGAGGACCAGGATTGCCTACTTCTGCAGATGAAGCTCAATTCAGCTTTAAGCTGTAATCTAAATCTCATGACCAGGAGAGGATTAAAACATAGATGGACCAGTATCATTACTGCACACATAGCCCTGATCTGTTGGTCTTTTTCTTGCTCCATCCTTCTGTCACGTGTGAAGAAGACACCAAAATGCTTACACTTTTCTACCAGTACAGTTGAATCTGGTGTCGTAAATGCAAATGCGATTGCGTATTTATGTGTCTCCACCAAATTTTAGTCAACGGTTTCATTCAGGCAATAGCTTATAGGCCCGGTCGCTCTTCATTCACAACTCTTGAGGGAACGCTAGTGCAGTTTCCACACATTACAGTTGATGCCTCCCTTTTACACACACGAAGACACTTGCAGCTCATGTATACATAGAATTTATGACGCTAAAACTAAACACCAGTGCCATGAGTAAACACAGAGTCTTGTTGACACTAAAATACAGCTTTGCTCGCTCTGAGTCAAGCTGTTTGCCGCCTGGTAAAATATTAGCTTTGGATCGGCAGCTGTCATCACCTCAGAGGACGGACACAGTCGGGTGTGCGTGCATGTGTGAATTAGATTCATAATAATCCTAAGCACATGAAGTAATGGGTGCACAAGCAAGTGCTCTTGTGTTTGCATGTGCCCGTGTTTGTTTTTGTGGTTAAACCAGACGTTTGTCATGAAATGATCCCAGAGTACAGACTGATTCGTCAAGACAGCACCGATACAGTCGTTGATGTTCTGTCAGTCAAGTCTTTATGCTTGACCACCACTTAGGATAACAAAAACTTACCATCCATGAGGGAGGCCCCAAAAGGAGAGTGGAGCGTTTGGCCTGGAGGGGGGCCAGCGTATGTAGAGTGCGAAGTGAGGTGAGCCAACACCTCAGTGTAGCCCTGAGCAGCTGGCTGTCGACAGAGCAAATATGCCATTACCGCAGTCAATGCCGCTACAGATACCACCGCGTGAGTGACAGCTGTTCAGGACTTGCTTCAGACGAGCCTGATTCGACCTCTTGTGACAACATGTCCTGCTGTCAGAAGTTCCTCATAGAGTCAGATAAAATAACAAGTGATTAAAAGTGCAATATAAAATATTGTGTTTTCTCATCCTGAGGTTATTGTCCTGTAGAAAAGTGCAGACAGAGTTCAGGGAGATGGGCCCATTCGAGGGTCAGTGAGAGTTGAGTGAATCACAGATTTTTTAGACACCAACAAGCTTTAGTGGGTTGAGTTGAAGTAGTGTCTGACTCTGTTGGAAGAATTTCTATGTAAAAATTCCATCATACATTCCTTCTGTGATACTTTTTCCAATCAGGCTGGATCATTTCCTAGAATTTCTCTATTTTTTAGCATCTCCATAACTGTTGTCTACGTTAAATGTAGACTGGTTTTTGTAAGATTCATGGCTCCTCTCAATTTGCAGTGGATCTACTCTGGGCCCCTCTCAGATGGCTAAGCTTTTCACCCTATCTCTATGGGAAAGCCCAGACACCTTGTGGAGAAAACTAGTTTCGGATGCTTGTATCCACAATCTTGTTTTTTCAATCACAATCACCAGTAAATCGAGTGCTTTGCCTTCTGGCTCAGCTCTCTCTACGCCCACATCACTGCAGATGCAGCACCAATCCACCCATCGATCTCCCGCTCCATCTTTCCCTCACTCATGAACAAGACCCCCAGATACTTGAACTCCTCCACTTGGGGCAGAACCTCGTCCCTGACCTGGAGAAGGCTTTCTACCCTATTTTGATTCAAGACCATGTTCTCAGATTTTGAGGACCTGATTCTCATCCCAGCTGCTTCACACTCGGCTGCGAACTGCAAAAGCGACAGTGGGAGATCACGTTCTGATGAAGCCAACAGGACCACATCTTCTGCCAAAAGCAGAGACCTGATCCTCAGACCACCAAAACGGGTCCCCTCAACACCTTAGCTGCTCCTAGAAATCCTGTCCCTAAAAGTTATGAACGTTTAAATAATCAATCATTAAAAAATCAGCACAAAATTGCAAATAGTTGAGGTCTAGAGTGAGTAATACTAGAAAAATAGTGTGTTAAGGTCAGGAAACCAAGGCATGTTTTTCTTGGAAGCTTGTCTAATTTCACAAATCTGTACCCTATAAAAACTGCTCGAGACCTTTTAGCTGTGCAAATTGTGGTTTCAACAAGAAACACAAACTCGTCTTGCTAAACCACAGTAGTTACTGTTGCAATGCAGAAGATGGAAAAGGTCCGTTGGTGCAACTCGGTGATGAACTCTCCTGACCTCTTCATATTTTGGTGTTTTTTTAAAATTCTTAATCAAATGTCCAAATCTAGATTGAATCAAATTCTATCGAGTTAGGAACTGACCTCTAAACTTTGCAGCATCTGCTCTCTTTAACGTCCGTATCTAGAAAATAGCTCAATCTTTTGTCGGTTTCTTTAAAATCACTTTAAATACCAGTTGAAATGCGTTCAGATCACATTTACGCCTGAATAAGTATGCCATTTATTTGTTTGAATTTCCACTTTTAAGTCATTCTGCGTTTCCAACTGCTGCTTTTTTGGCAGTGCGCTACGGGGAAGTAAACATGACGCAGGAAACTTCCTGGGTGAGGTCAGATTGGCATCAGCGACTATAATTTATGTAAAAATACGTGTGTGTGTGTGTGAGTTTCCTCATAGCACGTGTGTCTCACATGACTGATAGCAGAGTCATATCAGGTCGATGAAATGAAGCAGGAACATGTTTTATCAGCGTAACAGCGATGTACGCACATGCAGATTAGAACCAACAGTAGCAGTATTGCGCCATCCCATACAAGTACTGGTTGTACATGAAAAAGACAAATAATTCCTGGTTTAGCATCTGTTCTCTGAAGGACTGACTCCACCACACACACGCACACGTAATTGTTGATTTGTGCACACTAATCAGGTCTGTTTTGTTTCAGAGACGAGGAGCGATCTCCTATGACAGCTCCGACCAAACCGCGCTGTACATTCGTATGCTAGGTAAGTGTTTCCCTGTTCTCACTGCAACACTTCACACACAAACACACACTTATCAGACATCGGCACGTTCATCCCACCCGTGATCATGTCCTTTTTTTTTTTAATCACATAATGTCTTCAAAAGCAGTGAGATGATTAGATTAAGAGGTTGTAGAACAAGAGGAAAATGAGTTTTATTTGTCTTTTCTGAATCAGTTTGTGTTTATCTAAGTTTTTATCTCAGTCCTGAACAGTGAAGGCTGGTGTGTGCACGTGTCTTTGTGTACATCCTGCATGTGTGTGTGTGTGTGCCCTCAGTGACTCCAAACAGAGTAAGCAGTTCAGATAATGGATGAAAGGATGGAGGAGTTGTCTCTCTGCCAGTCAGATGGAGTCAAATGCATCTGGGAAGAGGCCAATGGCTTCTTGATCAATAAGGTTATAGAGGATAGATGCAATTAGAGCCTGGTTATACCCCTGAGGTCTGTCTACCTAAATCCCGGTTCACACTGTGAGTTTTTCGGACGTCGTAGAAAAATCTTCCGTCGTGAATAAACTGCGACCAAAAGCATGAGTTGCAGGCCTCTGGCCGTCCGGTGTGACCGGCCCACTGACAGCTTAGTGAGCACTCTCACAACCAAATCCAGCCTCCGACAGTCTACTAGCAGTGTCAGAAAATCTACGATCTCGGTCTGCAATTGACCAGTGAAAATGCATTCAAGGAGACTAGTGATGAGAGTGCTATATATATATAGTTTTTTCAAGCACCAAGGCCATGTGCAAGAACATGTGGATAATAAATAAATAAATAATAAAAAGTGTTAAAGTGACGTGTGTATTTTTCCTGGCGATAGGGGGCAGTATATAACTAAATCATTGCAAGCAAGCGGTCTTTTTGTGTTCGAGTAAGACCTTACGTACGGATGGCCATTAGGGTCAAAAATCCCTGGGAGCGCAATTTTAGAACGAGTACTTCGTCAGATCGTTCAACCTCCATCAAAATGACAAGCACATCAGACTCCCTTTCATCACTGGCAACGAGTGAAGAGGTAAATGTTTAAAAAAACGTTTATGAATCTCAAAAGTTTTGTAACCGCTTGTTACAAATTTGTAAATGCATTTTGTCCTCACAGGCTCCTGTAGAAGGAAACACGGCATCTAATATGCCGTCGCCCAGAGACTTAGACCCACGCCGATGTATTTTAGACATGATTTTTATGGTTGTATTTTACGAAGCCGCCGATATTTTTTAACAACTGGGCATCATTTAATTCATTTTCAACATTTTGATGGATATTTCCAGAGATTAATGGTAAAAATTACTCAAAAACTACACATTGTCACTTTAACGCTAGTGCTTTTTTCTCTTTTATCATTGGGTATCTGTCATTAGCCGCGTAGTGTAGAACCCAGCCCTTTTGCAACGGCCAAAAAAAAAAAAGCACAATGTGAACCAGGCTTAATATGGATGTGTGAGTCTGCATTCAGCTTTTGTCACTTTATGTAATAATTGCTTTTGAAGGGTTGTTTATAGAGTTTGTTTTAGGTCATTTTTGTTTATTTAGAGTAAGATTCACGCCACTGCTTGGTCGCAACTTGACCGCTCGCTAGCAAAACAGCTTTTTGTTGAGTAGACTGAAGGACCTTTAGCTTTTTAATCCTTTTTCTTGGCTAAATATGATGGCCAGCTCACGCATCATCGTCCTAAAGCATCTGTGTGTGTGTGTGTGTTGGTGGAGATTTTTAGATTAAATTGAGTGAGAGGAGAGGCGCGCTAATGCAGACTGGTGTTTGCTTGCGCTGGGCTTTAGTCTGCCAACTTAATGCTGATGTGCTTTCAAATATCAGCACTCAGAGCTTTCGCCACATCAGTTATAATGACATGACCTACATCCACCCCAGAGAAGCAGCACTAATGCACCATGGGGGAAACATGCACCCCGTGACACTCACAAACACACACACACACACACGTGCTGAGCCCTTGCACATGCATCTACAGATGTGTTTACATGCGGGCGTGCTCACACTCACTGCCCAGGAATGCATGCACCGGTATGTTTTATTCTGCCCGGTTTCACTCCTCACGTCAAGCGTCACAAACATTCCAGTCAACAAAATGTTCAGCATGGTTTCTGACATGAATTGTAATTCTTAGTTTCTGGTATTTTGATAGGAGCTTGTGTAGTATTCAAACAGCTGTTTGCACGTAAGTAACACGCTGGGCGTGGGAACACGCGTGACTTTGCTCTTTAATCTTGATGCCTACACGAGACGATCTGAAGTCAGTGCAATGCTGGAGACATAACATTTCACTCTGATGGGGGTTTTATTCATGTATCCAGTCTTGCCTGGATCTATACTTTTAGCATTTTGCTGCATCAGTGTCACAGCGCCATCCTGTCACTTCACTGTACTCTGTCTACAAGCGCAGCTGCCCGCCCGCCGTCTGTGGGGTCCGGAGCCCGTTCCTCTGCCTGACTACTAAAAACCAGTCAGACTGACTCTAGCCTGCTCTCAGGGCTTCTGAGTACTAATAGTAGAGCAGACTGTCCTGACATGGCATTGCATGCTCAGCTGTCCACTTCTCTGTCCGTTTCCTCTTCTGGGACATGGGGAGTGTGTGTTTGTGTGTGTGTGTGTGTGTGACTGTTGCAGCACATGAATAGCACACACACACCAGGCCTGGATCCAATCGGACCTCTTTTTGTTGAAATCACGGCTTTGCTTGTCGTAGTTTGCTGAAAGTACCAAAGTGATGGGTTTTACCGCGTTTAGAGTTTATTCTCATTGGGAATTAAGAAAAACAAGACATGTGACAGGTTTTCTTGTCCAAAGTACAGTTAATACTAGGGATGCAGCGATCCGATCTTAATATTGGTATCAGTACAGATATAGAAGTACATTCTAGATCAGGTATCGGAGACTACAGGCCCGATCCATAAGAACTGATCTATTCAGTATATTTCTATGTGCTGTGAGTGACGATGTCATGCGTTTAGGGTTGGGCATCGTTTGAATTTGAACGGTTCCGATTCCAATTCCTCGTTCGATTCCGGTTCCTATCGATTCTCGATTCTGATTCTTTCAAGAGGCAGGGTCCAAAAACTTTACATGTTTTAAATGAGCCAGCTGACCACAGGTCTTACTTGATGAAATAATCTGAAATTCAACATGAATTTTAATTTTATGAACAGTAACATCGGAGGGGAGACGCGATGCTGCGCTCAGGGCTCTCTCTGCGGCTGTAGTAGGAGCGACAGGTCAGCTGATCAGCAGGTATAGTCGGCTCTGAAAGGCGTCCATTAGAATTTGCACCACGTTTTTTTTTGGGTTAAAGTCACACTTTAGAACGCCTCCGCAGCTGCATACTGTTCATGATTTCGCGGTAACGCAAACACTTCCAGCGGATTCTACTTCCGGTCGGCGGACTGGGAGTCGAAACTAGGAAAAGTAAAATATTTGAACGATTCCGGGAAAAACTGACTGTTAGTCCCGGTTCCAATCGATGCTCGATTCTCGATGCCCAACCCTGCATGCGCTACAGTCCCACGCTGTGCAGAAGCTCACGATGATTTCAGAATGGAGCGAGCAAAAGGATCGGCAATTTGGAAGTTTTGGGCCCCTGTACAAAAGTATGATCCCAGTCTTTTTCATATAGTAACAAATAGTTCATTATGTAATACAGTTTAATACTGTTTTTCTATATCGGATCGATATCGACAGATACTAAACTTCTGATATTGGTATTGAATATGAAAAAAGTGGATCGGTGCATCCCTAGTTAATACAGGAAACGCAGGTGCAGAACGCTAACATGCACTGTTTATATTTCATTAGATTAGAAAGTTAAGTCTAGACGAAAGAAAAACAGGTTTTTCTTTCCCGCATTATGAAATATTACCGGTTGTTCCATCCAAACGTGATCATAAAACAGTTTGTGACACAGTGCAGGAAGACCGGTTAGCAGTAGTGACGTCAAACCAACGCTAATCTGCTATCTTGCATTCCACCGTTTTTGACAAGTCAGTCATACGATAGGATGTGCAGGTGTGGATCTTAAAGAGCAAGAAACTAAAACAGAGCACATTTTTACAGTACGTGTGTGTTTTTGACAAAAATCAGTTCCATAAAACCAAATCAAATCCTCAAAAGAAGTCTTGTCTTGTCTTTGGATCTTTGTTGGAAAACCTGATTCCGTCTGAGCTGCTGACCAAAGGGAAGCTCTTCCAAACCGGTTTACGGCTGGTTGGATTCATTTAAATCTGATTTGTTTTTGTCCTGCTTTGCTCTTTGTCGAGTGGTAAAGCCCATCCTTCTGGCACCTTAAGCAAAATAAAAAGGGGAAAGAAAATCAGCATAACCTAAATTATTAAAAAAAAATCTAATTAAGTAGAGCTCGCTTGAGAAAATTGCCACACATTTCTTTTTGTGTCGTGTGAATCTTGAGGAAATAAGTGTGAATTTCTTCCAGGAGATGTGAGAGTAAGAAGTCAGGTTGGATTTGAACCGGAACGAAGGAGCTCCCACCCCTACTTCTGCATCGACTTCCGAACTCTTCACGGTGGGTGTTGATCGAACCGTTTTCTAGCAGCAACAGAATAGAAACGGGAGTCACAGAATGTGATTTAAAAGCTATAAAATATAATAAATGTGGTTTTATTGTTGACATTTTGACCCTAAAGCGATCAGGATGTAATTTCAGAGTTTAGCTACAGTTTACACACACAGTGGCTGTTTAAACGTGTGTGTGTGAGAGAGAGACCACTGACGAAGCATGTCTGCTGTGTGATCCCAGACATGAGGCTTATGAGTAGGCGGCTGTGTCAGCAGCGACTGTTTGGATATCGCTGTGATGGTGTCAGATCCCCACCGAGCTCGTCCGGCCCAAACGATTCTCCAAACCTAATGAGCTTCTGTTTAAAAACAAACAAACATGTCCCTGATTCTCATGTTGGGAAACGTGTGTGTGTGTGTGTGTGTGTGCAGCTCGACTGGGCTGTGGCTCCTCGTCGGCCAGTCCCGGTACTGAACGGAGGGTCCACAGGCTGCTCAGCTTCCAGAGATACCTGCACTCCTCCCGCCTGCTGCGGGGAATCACCCAGCAGATCCCCCTCCCCATCCTCGACGAAGACTACAGCGGACAGGCTAGAGTACGACCCCCCCAGCTTCACGTATAAAACAATCAGAAGTTTGTGTTTATAAAGCTTTATCTCTTTCTCACTCTCCTCTAGTGTATGCTGGAGAAAGTTGGCAGCTGGAATTTTGATATTTTCCTCTTTGATAGGCTGACGAATGGTGAGTAAAATAAAAGTTATGCAGCATCACCTCCAAAGTGTTAGCACTGGCGCCATCTATTGGACAGCCCAGTGGGGTGAAGTTTTCATCCAGCATCTCTGGGTTTTTCCATCATGGAGATTCCAGTTCTACATCAGGGCTGGTTATTTACAGCTTCATTAAAAAGAACTGGTTTGGTGTCCCGTAAAAAGACGGTTAACTCAGACTCGCGTCATCAAGTCGATTTTAATCATCTTTTCCAGTAAACGTTTGATCTTTCCGATTCTGTGTTTGTGAGTTTCTGACGAGGATCGCGGTGCAGGGAGACAGTTTACCTGTCTTTCTACAGACATTGGTCTTAATATCATCAGTGTTTATAAACACTGTTATATGTCTTTACTGATTTCAAGTCAGTGTTTATTGGAGCTGCTGTGAATGGAGGTTACAACATTTTGAGCAGGTTCTATAAACGCCGGCTGGTGATGATTAACTCATTAACTGCCAGCCGTTTTCTGATCAGAAAGCCCCTGACTGCCAGCGTTTTTGAGCGTTTTTACTGTTTTTTGAAGAGTCACAGAACATTGTGCTCTATGATCATGTAAACGCCAAAACTACCAAAATAAAGAGTAGACTCACTTCTTACATCAGGAAGAATCGCCGTATTTCTCGCGTTATCAGTTCGTTCACAATCTGGTGCCCAAGCGCTGCTGCAGAAGCATTTCCGGTTCGGCGCATCGTTTTTTTCACAGCAGCGTTCCAAAACAAACTCGTAATCCATTGATTTTCTGCTTCCTGATTACGTGATGTGTGACATACACGGATGAAGATCCGCTTTAGACACGTGATGTTTGTTCTCACGGTGCGGGGGCTCGCTCCGACGCCTGCCCCGTAAAAATTTGGAAATGACGACTAAAGTTGTCAATGGCAGTGAATGAGTTAAGAGCTGACTGCATAGAAGCTGAGTTACAAACATGCGATGGCAGCTCTATGCAGTGTTCTAACTAAGGTTGGGTGATTTTATAAAAAATTTCTATTTTTTTTCAGTCCTAAAAATGACGATGGGCGTTTAGTCAAACGTTTTGTGGGCCTGACGCGAACCGCACGCAGCGATCCACCTACCAGTGTCGCCATTTTCCAAATTTCATTGGATATTTGATGCGTCAATCAACAATATACCGCACCGCAATGTGTTCGAGCTACACAGACTTTATCGACCAATAGTCATGCATCAGCAGAAGGGGGGGGTGACTCTTCAGCTTTTGGATCAGATGTCGATTCAAAGTTTGAAGCTAATATAAAGATGCTAACAGAGTTTATGATGAGAAAGAGACGCATCTGAAGGGAATTTTGATTGTTTTCAGCGGTCTATAATGTTGGCCTGTGGACATAAGACTTGTTATGGACCAACGATTTTATTGGAGGACAATAATTGGACCCTTGTGGATGTAAAAACAAAGTTTTTTGTTTGAAATGGCTCTGTGCTCTTAGGTCGATATGAGGGTGACATTATTTTGAATTTCCGAGTTTGACAAAAGCGTTTTCTGTGTCTACAGTTGTGGTTGTATCCTTGATTAGCATGTATTATAAGAATCTCAAGAATTCTAGCTTTCTAATGATGATGATGATAAGATTGTTGCAAAAAACTGCGCTGATTTGACGTGGAAGTTTGTAAAATCCCGAGACTAATTCCTAGGCATAAAAAACGATTGTCAGAGGGCTCGGACTATCAAAAAGTTTGCCCAACCTTTGTTCTGACCCACTTTAATTGTGTAAATAGTGTCTAAAAGACACGCAAGCTTCAAGAAGACCAAATAATAAGCTCCGGTTGTCCCACAGAAGGACATAGAACCAGCTGAGATTAACCTAATGACCAGATCAGTGACTCTGGTTTAGGATCTGTTTTAGCTTCTCCATGTTCTGTTACTGGGCTTGACTTGATTACTGTTCTCCAGAAAGAAAAACACGGCGCCATCCTCGGTAATAATGAAACCCTGGGGTGGACCTGGAGGCCGTCACTAACTGATGATGTTCTCGTTCAGGGAACAGCTTGATCACCCTGACCTTCCACCTGCTGAACCAGTACGGCCTGGTGGAGCTCTTCCAGTTGGACATGGTCAAACTCTGGAGGTTTTTGGTCTTGGTCCAGGAGGACTACCACAACGACAACCCATATCACAACTCTGTTCATGCTGCAGACGTCACACAAGCCATGTTCTGCTTCCTGCAGGAGCCCATGGTGAGGCGTCGGCATGCTTCTGGGTGATTTTGTCCTAAAGTAACAAACATTCCCTCTTTGGGAAATATTAGTGATGAATTCTTAATCTCTGTGTCGTTTTCTTTTTCTCGTGAATGCAGCTTGCAAATTCTCTAACCTCCTACGACATCCTACTGGGACTCCTAGCAGCAGCCACTCATGACCTGGACCATCCTGGGGTCAACCAGCTTTTTCTCATTAAGACTGACCACTATCTAGCCACGCTCTATAGAGTAAGACCATTAATATCCACAATGCAACCTGCCTAACTCACCTATGGTGTATTAAATTTTGCGTTTGAACAAACAGAATACCTCAGTTCTGGAAAACCACCACTGGAAGTCAGCAGTGGGTCTTCTCCGAGAGACCGGGCTTTTCTCTCATTTACCTGCTGACGACAGGTGAGTGGATCCTAACAGATGCCTGCTTGGAAATCAACTTTTTAGTTAAATAAATGTTCTTTTTTTTAAAATTCCCCGACGATTCAGTCTGAACATGGAGAGGGATTTGGGCTCCTTAATCCTGGCCACGGACATCAGCAGACAGAACGACTACCTGTCCAGGTTTCGCATGCACCTGGACCAGGGCAACCTGTGCTTGAGCAGCGCCAGTCACCGTCACTTCGTCCTGCAGGTCCATCAGCACTCATGTTAAAACGACCTGGCTATAACGCAGCAGGTTCTTATTGTGTCTCTGCTCTTTGCAGATGGCTCTGAAGTGTGCAGACATCTGTAACCCCTGCAGACCCTGGGAGCTGAGCAAACAGTGGAGCGAGAAAGTGACCGAGGAGTTCTTCCAGCAGGGTATCCGTCCTTTTTCTGTCGTCCTGTCACACTTTTATGGTTTGGAAAGAAATTACACCGCTTTCATTTGCTTATTTCATGCAGGAGACATCGAGAAGAAGCACAAACTTGAAGTCAGCCCGCTTTGTGACAGAGAGACGAACACCGTTGGCAAGATCCAAATAGGTGCGTATGGAAGCTTTGATTGATTTTTGCTGTTTGTAGCTGATGTTAAAACCAGATCTGCACCTGCAGGCTTCATGACGTACGTGGCAGAGCCGCTGTTTGCAGAGTGGGCCCGGTTCTCCGACACACGTCTGTCCCAGACCATGCTGGGCCACATGGGGCTGAACAAAGCCAGCTGGGGTGGGCTGCAGCAGGAACAAACCCCCGCCTCCGAGGAGGCGGAGCCCAGCGCCGCAGGAGGAAGCAGCTCCAAAGAAATACCTCAGGGAAGCAGAGGATCCTGACACTCGTCGTTCGCCCTCCTGAGCCCTGACCCTGCCCCTCTCCACTGGCCTCGGAGCCTCACTGACGGTCCCGCCCGGTCCCCGTTTCTGTTCTGTTGCTTTGGCCTCCCATCAAAACCACTGATTTAATTTAATTTATTTAAGTTGAAAACTTCCTCTTTTTTCAGCATAGAGCAATACATAGATACCTCATTTGGCTACTGCTGTATTTTCTTTTATTTGCTGTATTTATTTGTTGACTGTGTTCTAGGCATGACCGACCGAACATGCCACTCTTTTTTTTTTTGGGGGTGGATTGTAAGAGGAAAGCAGTATAGACTGAAAAAGACATTTTTTGGTATTTTGAAGTGCCATTTGATAAAAAAAGAATCCAAGAATGAATTGAACTGAGACAACTGGAGTATTTGGATACGGGACCCTCCTGAGACGTTTGAGTGAGTATGACGTGTTGGATTTGTATTGAAAAATTCTTCCTTATATATAAAAAAACGAAGAAAAAAATGTGACAAGCCCAGTCCTTCTGCTGCCTCTACGAAGACTGTTTACGCATCACCTCTTTCCCCTCGAACTGAAGCGAATCACGTCGGCTCCACGGTTTGCCTTCGACGCGCAGATGTGAATAAAAAAAGAGAAAATCCCGATCCCACCTGTCATCCCACTGTTGAAGCCATGAGCAGACCCTTATTCACACAACCCAGACGCCATAAACGACTCCACCTGCGCTACCACGTGTTCCGATGATGATGACGATGCAGCTTCATCTCTCTTCTGTACATCCTGTAGGAGGTATTATGATACAAATCTGTTTTTCTTTTCTTTGCATCTTCCAGTCCTGATTGAACTCGGGGAGCTTCCCTGCCGGACTGGAGCGTCACTCCATGCAAACTTGACTCGCTCAGGGTTTTTGCCAGTCTGTTTTTTTTTATTTTGTTATTATTTTAGAGGGAGAGGAGGTGGCTGCAGACGGTGTGAGGTTGCTTGAGTAGATTGAAGGAGACTCCCTCTAAGCAGAATGTCTCTCACAGCCACATGAAACCTATCGGACTGCTCGACGGATGCCTTACAACTATGCACAAACTACTACGCTAAGTGACCAAACCGACTCCTGTTCCCATCAAGTGCATGGTGTGCTCATCTCTGAATGCACTGTCCAATCCCTTTGCCTTTATTTAAGTTTGTTTTTGTGAGGAACAACTCCAGCTGTCTTTTCTTTTGTTTGTTTTTCTAACGGAAACAAACCAGTCGAGTGAATTTGAACATTCCATTTCTTTGTGTTTGGGTTTGTCTGTTTTTGACTCTGTACAGTGGCACAGTTCGTGTTTGTGTTGAAACCTTTCTGAACGATAACAGGTGCTTTTCTTACGTTAGCTGATTTGTATTTTTGCTGTAAAGTGCTGTAAGACTGTTGACGAAACTGTTTACAATTTGTTGCGACAGCCATTTTTTGGGGAAGACTTCGGTGTCGAGCCAGATTTTGTAAAGGCTTTGCTGTATTGACCTTTTTGATACATGCCTGTTGCAGTCACCATTTGAATAATAAAACCTGTTGTTGAATTTCACGAGTTTGCAGTCGAATGCTTGAGTCAGAAACTGTAATTTAATTTAGTTTTAATTGATAATTTTCATGTTTGTTCTTTTAGCCAGGTAGCTCATGAATCTCAGAAGGCATTTCATTCTTTCAGAAATGATAAATGACCTGAACTTGTTTAGCACCTTTCTGTGACTCCAAAGTGCTTTACACTAGAGTCAGTCATTCATCCATTCACACACTGCTGGTGATGAGCTACATTGTAGCCACAGCTGCCCTGGGGTGCACTGACAGAGGCCATGTTGTACACAGGTGCCACCGGTCCCTCCAAACACCAGCAGGTATGGTGGGTGAAGTGTCTTGCTCAAAAACTTCAAGACTGACACAAATGGAGTGTAGAGTGGAACCAGCAACCAACCAGTTACAAGGTGAACTCTTAACCCCTGAGCCTCCATGCAAAACTACAGACGAACATTTAGAGAAAATCCAAGCGCTCGCACAGCTAACTGAACTCAGCAAATATAAACGTGGATATTAGTTCAAATCTCTGGCGTGAGATATGAGGCTTTAATAGTAAAGATTCAATATGTAACATGCAAAACAATTTCTATTTTAAAGGTGCATGAAGTCAGAATGACATCTTGTGGTCAAGTTTGGGTACTGCAGTCCATGTATTATTCTAGATGAGCGAAGACGAGTCATAGTATGTTGATGAGTAGATGAATACATTTCAAGTTGTTGGTCATTTAAAGGAGTGGAACACTTGTTTAATCAATACATTTGCAGTGGTCTCTAATAGAAATGAATGCCTTGTAAGTCATTCTGTCGGATTTGGAGTCTTATTTCCTGATATTTGGACATCTCACGCCAGATTGGATAACGGCAATGCAAATCTACCACTGACTTGCAACGTAAATGTTTTTCTTTAAACATCTTTTGTACGTTCATTCTGTGTATCTCTTCTACTTGCATTGCTTGGTTCTTTTAATTCTACACAGAAAAGAGTTGTTTCGACCGTCACTGCAGTCTTCCTCAGAGCTTAGCCGCGGTTGGCGGCGTCACTTCCTTTTCCGTTTATCCGCGGGCAGCAGAGGACGGTGTCGCCCTCTGCTGCCTGTGCTCTCCTCGCCAATGACACATTCCCATGCGTTATCCAATGTGTAGACCCCATCGTCTCTGTTCATAATGGAGTCCACGTCTCCTTATTTCTATCGCTTCCTTGATCCATCTTTTGTATTTATGTTGTTCAGTGTTTATGATCCTTGTTCTGTCCCAGTCCATCATGATTATCCCTTGTGCAGTGGTCTGTTACGGCAGATTTTTTTTAATTGCACTTTCTGCTTCTTGTTTTGCTGCTCTTGTGTGTCTTCGCCTCGTTTCTTTCTCACTCTTTCCTATGTTCTATTGTTCGTGTGTTGGGTTGGCGTCCGGCTTCTCCTATATGTTTAATTGACCTTTCGCCGAGCCCCACCCCCTTAGTTACTGTTGCCAAGTCCGACAATAAGTGGATCAAAACTGTTTGGAGTTGTCGGATAGTAACGGTTGTTATGATGTGTGATTGGACAATAGCCGTTCTGGGGGCGGGGCCGGCGAAAGGCTAATTGCATAGTTTGCATGGGATTTCATATGAAATCACATGCACGTTATTTCACGGTAAAATTCTCACTTATTGCACCTTTAAGTTCTAAAAAAAACAGCTGAAATACCATTTTGTGAATAAATTTCAAGTTAGAGACAATTATCCAAGTTTACACCGCTTCAAATCTAAACAAAAACCATTAAGAGACAAAAAAAGAGGGTTTAACTTTTATTAAAAGCTTTAATAATTTAACTGTTGGACAATTCTTCAACAAAATCTTGAACTGTAAATTAAAATCACTTCCAACTGACACATTCAGTCCACCTTCCCTTATAACAAACAGTATTAGTGTTACACAAGTCTCAATGAAACATTTTACACGTGAGATGACCTCAAACTATGAAAATATAAAGACTGTTTAAAGAAAGCATAATTAGGGCCACTGATGTCAGAACAGAGGACAAAAGACAACTTGTTTACAGAGGTAGGTACTGATAGAATATTCTTCTTTAGCGTTATTTCCTGAAAACTATAAACCTTCCAGCACTTTCCCCAGTACTTAAGAAAGCAGGACGTCCCTGTGAAAATGAAACATGATGGTCTAAAGCATCCTGCAGGCATCAAGTGGAATGTTTTTGGCTCTTAGACGGCAATTAAAAGAATAACTAACTAAAACATAAAACAATTACCCAACACCTGCCTCACTGGCAACCGTAACAACTCTCAAGTATTTTCAGATGTTGCTCAATTTGACCGAGAACCTTTCAATTAGTCTCTGACCGCTCTGCAACATATTCCACCGTTTAAAAACAGAACTAAAGCTTCATAAATAATAACTCCCAGTGATAAATTAGGCTAGGATTCGTACGCGTGTTTCAACACTGACGTTTACGTCACAAAGTGCTCCGCCAGCTTCAACGCCCTTAAAAACAGGGATCAAAACTGATGACATGTGCAATCAGTTCATCAAATATCTGATTGAAAATGAATCATCTCATATCAAGTAATGTTTAGAAAACGGAAAGCTGATATAAGTTATAAAAGTGCAAAAATAAACACCGTAGGACGATCTGTGGGGACTAAATCGGGAATGTTGACGGGAGGCACTTTAATGTGTCCATGGAATGTTTGGATCAAAGGGTTAGGGTGACATTCCCCCGATCAGACCATCTTTCTCTTCCCGGTCGGTTTCAACATGTGCTGCCCAAACTGTGACAAAACAGCAAAAAAAGACAATAAAAAAGAGCCATGATGTGGGACATTATATAATAATAAAGAGATTTCTCACCAGGAGGGTTTCTGATGGAGGTTTCACCTCTGGAACAGGAAGCTTAAAGTCGTCCCTGTCCTCCTGGTCGCTGCCGTGTCGGTAACGATGAGCGAACTTGCGTTTGAGGGCTTCAGCGATGAGCGCCGCGGCGTCTGCCGGCTCCTGGGACTTGGCTCTGGTATCGTCTTCTAATGAGCGACTGAAAACAGAAACAGATTTTCTCACGTATCAAACAGACGAC
Organism: Aphyosemion australe; assembly: GCA_006937985.1. Classification (NCBI taxonomy): domain Eukaryota; kingdom Metazoa; phylum Chordata; class Actinopteri; order Cyprinodontiformes; family Nothobranchiidae; genus Aphyosemion; species Aphyosemion australe. The sequence goes on from SSNS01000002.1 coordinate 6,864,491, forward strand.
GTAGATCTGACGGTAACTGACTGATCCCTGAAGTCGAGACGGACCTTTTCACGGACCGCAGCTTCACTTTGTTGATGTCCTTTAAGATCTCGAGCATGTTTGGGATTTCTGCTTGTTTTGAATCCAGACTCGTCTGACTGTTTGTCTTCTTCCCTCTGCGTTCTTTTATCACCTCGATGGCTGAAAATGTTCGTTTAAGTCCTGGTGGAGGTAGAGGTGGAGGAGGTGGTGGGGGAGGAGGAAGGGCACCAGAAGGTGGAGGGGGAGGTACCCCTGTAGCAGCAGCTGAGGTGAAACAAAGGAAACAAAAGATCAGAAGCTTTGTAGCGTGTAAGGTTCTGCTGCCATCTAGTGGCGGGTTTATAGCGCTACATGGGTAAAACTCCTAAACTCTTGATACCTGACTGAGCAGTCTTTTCCTGAGCCAGGACAATCTGAGCTATCTGCGCTCTGAGTTTGGCGAGTTCAGTCTCCAGCACACTGATCTTCTGGATCGCCTCATCGTTTGCAACTAGTGCCCCCTGTGGGTCTGGAGCTCCCTGGTGCAGGCTGGGCAGAGACCTCTGACGGGTGAGGGGGTTCCTCTGAGGCTGAGGCCTCTGGATTCTAAACATGAGCCCCGCTGGGATCCCCGACCTGCTTCAGAGAGGTGATATTAGCTAGTAAACATTTTAAAAGAAGAAACTGTTAAGACCGTTAAGCTGCTCTCACCTGGGATCTCCAACACGGTCTTCATCATCGTCATCATCATCCCCATCAATCCAGGCGATATCAGCGAGTGAGGCCACAAAGCTGTTCTGCTTCCTGGCGCCGATGAGAACTCCAGTCCCCTCCGAATACGGGAAAAGCTGCCAGGGATGAAGGGAAAAAAACGTTAATAAAAGAACATGAACTTTAAATAATACAAGCTTGGTTTAAAAAAAAAAAGGATTTGAGCTTGAAATTACACACTGAATGTTAATAAGAAATCCATGGGTAATTAGGCAGTGAACTAAAAATAATCACCCCAGGACAGAAAATGTTTCTGCTTTTCGTCACTTTAAATGTTTCGGACTAGCTAACCAAACGACTATAATCCGACAAAATCAACCAGAGTAAAAACAAAATGTAGATTTGAAAAGAAGATTGGAGTTATTAAGTGAAAAGAAGCCCCTGACTGATGGGAAGAAGGCTAAACGATCTCAAAAATCAGCTCAATCCCTGCTCAGGATCTGAAGACTTGCTGTAACTGATGGAGCATTTTTCGGTGTTGGAAGTTTAGAAACGGCGATTTTAAAGCATCACTGACGCGGCTGATTTTCTTTTCCTTCTATTCTGCTTCACCTGCAGTACTTCCAGCTTTATAAATGGCGGTGGTTTGGCGTCATCTGCGATGTCACTTTCTACTGAGTTACAACCAATCAGCATGAGTTAACCACAAGCCCCACCCAGCGACTCTACCGGGTTTTTTCCGAGTACGTACCCCAGTTCAAGTACTCGGGTGATCCCTGAAACGACCCGGTGAAATGGAAACGTGGTAAAATTACTCAGAAGTTCCAATAGTGAAAACGGGTCATGGTGACGAATTTTAAACAAATCTGCACATAAGAGTGTTACAGAATTCCTCTAAGTCACAAAAGCGTGACTACAACTATTTATTAAGTTTGAGGGGGATTACATTTTCACAGCAGGCCAGGTAGGTTTGGATAGCTTCTTTCCCTTAAATTATCATTCGAAAACCGCATTTTGTATTAATTCAGGTTATTTTTATCAGATGCAGAAGTTTGTTTGCTGATCAGAAACATTAAATAGTTCCAAGGAGACAAATCCTTCATCGAACAGCACTGAATGTTTACTTGTAACATGACAGTGAAGTCAAAGGACGACCAAACTACCATGTGGAACATCTGACGGAGATGTAATTAAAATAACACGCAGCTTTGTCAGTAACATAAAATCAGCAGAAATAAAAGCTCCTCAGTTTGTTTCTGCATCTTCAAAAAAAAGTTACAAACCAAACAGGAACAAATTTGGCTTTCAAATCTACATTTGATCCACTCCAACCTGGAATCTTACAAGGTGATGCAAAAGAGCAAACACAATGCTAGCATTCATTCTTTCAAACGCATTTCAGTTTGAACATGCAACAGGTTCTCTTTTTCTCATTTTTTAATCAATATGGGGTTTAAATAGCTTGGAAATGTGAGGAGCAGTCATTATTTTAGCATAAATATGAAAAAGAAAGCACAAAGAGAAGCTATAGATTTTTAATGAAAGGTTCAGGTAGCTCAGTGGGTTGTTCAAGGTCGCTGAGCAAACTGACCTAAAGAAGAAAAACAGCATTCCTCAGAGCGAGGGAGGGTAGCTGGAGACAAAGAGGGGAGAAGACAAGAAAAGAGCAGCGTTGAAGACAGAACTTAGTGAAATCTTTCAAAGGTTGAGATTAGAATTGTTTAAATAAACAGCAAGTATCCTGCTCATGAGATCATAACTGCTGGTGTATCATAACTCTCTCTGTTTATGGTCGACAAATGAAAACAGACAAGCAGAGATCAACAAATACTGGAGCTGGCGTGTGCCTTGTTTTGACACTGTTTAGTAGAAATAGAAAGGAAAATAGCTGAGGAAAAGATCAGAAACTTCCAAGAACTTTAAACCACAACAGGAACATCATCTTAAAATGTGAATATCCACTTAAATTAGACGATGTTGCCCTTCCTGTACCTGAAAGTGAACCCTGGGACAAGGTTTAATGGGAAGACTTGTAGCGATCCTTCTTACGATACTTCTTGAGGACCCGTAGGGCTTTGTGGAACCCAAAGCCTGCAAACAGACACAATATTTTCATTTTTAGATCCAAAGGTTGGACTTTGAGCAGCATCACTGGAGACGGTAACACACACCAGGTCCATCTCAATCCTGGCATGCTCTTCACTCATTCCTGCTGATTTGTTTCACATGAACGGATAAAATCAACCCAGTTCAACATGATCAGCAAACGGAACCTGGAATAAAAGACAAAAAAATAAACACTGGATCAATACAGAACAATTAACCTGGGGGAGATTTGCATTGATAAAAGTAACATTTAATATTATGGTAAATATTTGATCGAGCAAAACAAACAAAAAAGGATACAATTATGGCAAGATGATGTTAATGATACACGAAAAAATAACTTTTTAGCCATTTTGTGGCTTTGCTGCAACAAATTTGAGACATCAGCTGAAACTCCATGATTTCCTCTGAAAGGTCATCAGATTAACATAAACAAGCGTTCAAATGATTAAATGCTGGACATTTAACAATACGCAGTCATTTTTAAGGCTTTTCCCTGGTACTACATTTTAATCCAGTTAGTTTGTTCGTATAATTTAAGCTGAACTCGACTTTCATGACTTCAGAAGTCAGCGGGCAACGCGGCTAGGCTAGCTAATGCTAACAGATAGCGGCTTCACTCACTCCAACGTTCCCTTCCACTGACTTGGTGTTTACCGGATATCTCTACCGGCGTCGGTTCAGTTAAAGTCAAATAACGGCTGTAGTTCGAGGCTGAAACTTACAGAGCAAACGTTACTTTGACAACTTTCTAGAGTTTAGCCTCCTTCCCAAGCCGACAACATAAAATACAGGAGAGTAGCGTGGGATGAGCTTTGCAATATTCCCGAGCCAATTGGATTATGGGAATTACTGGGAACACACTACCACTACTGAACGATCCCATTGGCCAACCTTTTTGATTGACATTAAAACTCACCAATCACCGTCGACTTTTCCAACCAAACTCTTTGCTTATTTGTTACTATAATAGTCAATCAAATTACAACGTCCAATCAGATTGTAAAGAAAAATGGTTGCTCGTTTTATATTCCCGCGTGTCCCGGCTGAGAATTGTCGCGTTAAATTACTGATATCCTGACCGACCAAAGGAATGTCCTTGACGACAAAACAGCTGCACCCAATGGTATGTCACAAAACCCAAACAGTATTGTGCACACACACACACACACACATACACAGTTGCTAGCTAAAGCAGCGCAGGGAATAATAGAGACGGGCCTAGTGTTTGGGAAAAGTGTTTAATTATAAACGTTAAAGGTGGTGTCTGAACATAACAGTTGGTTCCTTCGTCATTTTTTAGCCCACGTCACTGAAGTGATCTGGATTTGTTTCGGGATTTTCATAAAATCTGACTAAAAAGGTATGCTTGAAGTAGCGCTAGTTGTTAGCCTAGCTGCTGAATCGGCTTTGTAGTTCAGGGCGTGATTTGAACTGAGGTCGTAGGAAGACTTTGACATAAATGAGCAATTTTACTTGAATAAATCATTAAAAACACGTTGACGTAAACGGTGTTAGTTTACAATATAGTTGCCATAATGTCAAATATTATAGTCGTGTCATTTGAGTGAGTGTCAATAAAATCAATCACACAGATGATGCACAACGTGCCAGTGAGTGGTGATGACATAAATCTTAGAAGTGGACAGAGATCAATTAAACTGATCAAACATGCATTAATCTGTAATAACCTCATTCATTCATCTGCAAGCCTCCTGCTGTACAGACTTCTAAACAACTGCAATAAAAAGACTAATTAAACAAAAACTAAATCATCTGTCAAATAATATTTAAATGTTCTTCTGATCTTTACTTCAGCTTGGATTTCTATTCAAAGATCCCAGTTAATTAAAAACAAACTAATAGTTGTCATTTCATATCTCTAAGTTTACCCCAACGTTGTTTTTCCTGCAGGCAGAAGAAGTTGGTTTGATGCTGGTGTCGTTAAGGTTGGAGGCACCATGAGTGCAGAGGTGGATGCGCTGACCGTGGTGAACCAGCTCAGAGATCTCGCTGCAGACCCCCTGAACCGGAGAGCTATAGTCGAGGACCAGGGCTGTCTGCCAGGTCTCATTCTTTTCTTCGACCATCCTAACCCACAGGTCGTCTACTCTGCTCTATTGGTGAGTTTTGCAACATTAAACTCAGACATCTGCTGTTTTTATTTTAGTTTTTACAGAATCATGTTAGATTAAACTCTTTTCAGCAGGATTTTGCTGTTTTCTGCTCACATATCCCCCCCCTCCCCCTTTTCTATTGTTCAGGAGCACTGGAGCAGACTTTAGTTGCAGCTCTTAGTTTATTTCTGGCACAAAAACAGCCACATACTTCTACTCTGTAGACATTCAGTTTGTCGTGATGCAAAGTATCACAAACAGGGCTTTGATATTTCCTAGACGACCTGTTACAGCGAGTGCACACCTAAGTGGCTTTATATAAGAAGCACAAAGTCGGTGCATGTGTGTTTCATAGCGCTTATGTAATCGACTTGCTGCCTGCATGAATATTTACAAATCTTTTGTGAGCTTTTGACACGAGACGGATCACTATTGCCCTGTTCCTCGCAGGCCGTGCGCTACCTGGCAGAATGTCGAGCCAACAGGGAGAAGCTAAAGGGCGAGCTGGGCATGATGCTGAGTTTGCAGAATGTCATGCAGAAGTAAGTCTGTGCAGAAACATGTGCTTAGAATGCACTTTGTTTTCATAAAACCTCAACGTAGGAGAGTTATTTTGTCTTTTTGTTTTGCATGCTGCATGCTAGTCTGCAGCATTTTGTGACAGGATGATGTCATGCCTGTATTTGTCAGTTTGAGCTGGATTAAAGCTGAAAGAGTGGCAGTAACTTGAATCGCTGCTGGTGCATTAAAGGGTTTCTTTGTTTTTCAGTGATGTTTGCATCAATTTAGCAGGAATTTAATTAATTTCAGTTGCATCGAATTAAGCTCTGGAGACGTCATATTTTTATCTTATTTCTGCAACATCCTCCATCGTGCAAAGAGGTCTGCAGAAGGGCAGCAACAGATAGATGAATTACCTGAAAAAAAGACAAAAAAAGACCGTTTCTGAGCTTAAAAATAAAGAAGCATCACTAATTTTATCCTTTTCAGAGTCAGGTTATTAGTATTTTTTTTAAATTTTCCATTTATGTTCCTCGTTTATAGATTTTATTTTGCACCCGGAGAACCAAAATAGAATATTTTCATGTCTTTGGTTTAATCTGTCATTCCCTCTCTCCCTGAAGGAGTACATCACCGGGGGAGACCAAACTGCTGGCGTCGGAGATCTATGAGATCTTGCAGTCGGCCGGTAAAGAGGAAGCCGAACAGGCCAAGGCGGGCGCCGCCTCCTGCCGGCGTAAAGCACACTTCTTCCTGGGCTCCAACAACAAGAGAGCCAAAACCGTCGTGCTACACATCGACGGACTGGACGACTCAGTGAGTGCCTTCATCGTGCCCAAACACACAGAAACATCCAGTTGTTGGCTGCTGTTATCGTCACGGTGCTGCCGGCGCATCTCAGCGGCGTCCTCCTGGCAGATGAGCGGGAGGAGGAGGTTTTAAATGTCAGCCATTGAGCAGGATGTGGCGATGGAACCTGAGCGTTGCTCTGCAGGAATCCTGCACCTAGCCAGATTATATTGCAGCAGACAGACAGCGTCCATCGTGCTGCAGAAGCGTTTTTGTGAATTTTGCGTGTAGCTTTTATATCGTTTATAACTGCAGGCTGTAACGTCTGCCTTCCTTTTCTTTTGCCAGACTCGGAGGAGCCTGTGTGAGGAGGCCTTGCTAAAGATTCGAGGAGTCATCAGCTTCACGTTTCAGATGGCCGTGAAGCGGTGCGTCGTCAGGATCCGCTCCGACCTTAAAGCCGAGGTATCCGCTTCCGTCCGGCTTTATGAAAAAAGCTTTTTTTTATATTATGTGTTTGGATTTGTTCTTTAACTCCTAACAAATCTGGTCTCACAGGCGCTGGGAACAGCGATTAACTCCACTAAAGTCATGATGGCGCAGCAGGTGTTGAAGACGGAGGACGGAGGAGAGGTGAGGTTTTTTTTGTTGGTGTCTTTCAAATGAATTAATATTTAATGAATAAATTAAATAAATCATTCAATTTTATTTAAATTAGAAGTTTCAAAAGGAATTTGAACATTTTTACCTGAATAATTGAGACTAAAGCGACTCTAGTTGCAATAAACGAAGCGACCAGCAGGGGTCAGGCCATACTCAGTCATGTAATTAAACCAGTTGATAATATTTTTAAAAACTGAGCTTTAATTTAAATAATAAACACTTATTTATTTAATTCTTATCCTCCTGTTTCATCCAGCTGATGGTACCATTCCAGGAGGACTCGGCGGTCCTCGTCGAGGAGAACACGGACATCCCAGACTACCTGCCCGAGGACGAGAGTCCGTCTCATGAGGAGGACAAGGCCGTCACGCGTGTAGGGTCCATCACAGATGGCATGGGCTGGCTCAGCACGGCCGCCAACTTCCTGTCGCGCTCTTTCTACTGGTGACAGCTTCCTGTTTCTGCCTCTCTGACCCCTCCAGCGCATTTTCCATCCAGCTGCAGCCTTACAGTAGTCCAGGACGAAGCCGAGCATCAGTAGGTTAGACTCCCCCCCGTCGACGGCCACGTGTGCAACAAGTGCAGGACTGCCAAGTGAAACATGCAATAACATAAACACGTATATAGTGGCTGCATGTGCACACTATAACAGCATAAACACATAGCCAAAGGACCGTTTATCACACAACAAATAGCTTTTCTGGAAACGACTGGAACAAAAGTTAACAGGTGTGTTTTGATGTCCGGAGGCGGATTTTACACACGCTGAAAAATTGGGAGTTTCTTTTTCTTGTTTTTGTTTTTCATCCTTTAATTTTCTAACTTTTTCGATCCTTTAATTTGAGCTTCTTCTGAATTTTGTTTGCCTGATGCCTACACCCGTGATTATTTCATGTGCCTTTTTTGTTCTTTTTGATTTAATTGTGATTATTTATTTACCGTTCATTCGTACGTTTTGAAGTCTTGTTGGATCTTTGTGAAGGAGGTCGGTGCGGTAGAAATAACAACGAGAACCACGAGCTCTGAGTTTGTGTTTAGTGGATTTTGTCCCCAAAAAACAACAAAAAAAGCGTTTGTGGTTTTAATCTTAATGAATTAGATTTTTTTATGTTTGGGCTACCTCTGCATTCAGCCTCTAATACAAAACCAGACCCGTCAGCTGCCTGCTTGTCGGATATTTTCCTGAAATTCCTCTAATTTTTTTGCAGTATTGTTCATTTTCCGTCTCCGTTTAGCCAGCAGTGTCCTTAAAGCGGTGGTGCGCGCTCGCACGAGCACTCAGAGGACTCACAAAAGGGACGGCGATGTAAATTTTGTAAATGGTGCCTCAGATCCTGAAACCTCAGACCTAATATGAAGGAATTCTGTTTTAGTTGTAATGTTCTTCAGATCTTTCAGATCTGGCGATTTTTCTCCTAATTTAATGATCTCAGCTTGTTCCAGTCTGAACTGAAGGAGGTTTTCCTATAAAAGCAATAATAATAATTATTTTTTTGCATTTGATGCATCCTTCATAGGTCAGCGACACCATAACAGACAAAAGGGTCATCAGTATTACTACACCCTGTTATTTTTGCAGCGATAGTCTCTGTTGCATGTCTTCTTTTCTTTGAGTAGTTGGCTCACGTTGTAAAAAAACAAAAAAAACCTTGAAAATTGTTAATTATAGAAGTGTAATTTTGTGTTGATGGTCATTTATCACAGCTGTCCTCACAAATGTAACTCCTGGTGTACAGACGTAGCGTGTGCAGATCTTAAAACTGTAGATTTCACTACACTGTTGATGCTAATAATTCATAAAGAAGAAATCAATGCATATTGTCTCTTTAATTTCTAGTAATGTGAAGTTTCTGAGCTTTGATCTGGGGGGGTGGAATCAGGAGTGCTGATGGAGGCGAAGATGGTGCAGAGAGGCAGAAATGTTCCGTTTTCTTCAGCGTTGCAGAAGTGAGACGCCTCAGGGCGATCCTGCACCGCCACCACCCCCAGCCGAGGTGCTGGTAGGCAGGCCGAGGTGGCAGCCGACCCCAGCTGGAAGCCCTGGAGCCACTGATGCTGCTGATGCTGCTCGTTGAACTTCCAGTGAAACCGAAGAAGGCCTTCACTTATCTTTTGCATCAATTGTGACTAGAAATAGGTTTCATTTTAGCTCTCACACACACTCCTCCATCTCTGGGGTATACTGTAAAATAAAAGAAGTTGAGGTCCATTCTGGTGAGTTTTTGCTAAAACTACTTCCTCACCACTAGAGAGAGCCAAATGCAGGACGAGAAAATGCTCGTCAACATAATCTCACTTGTTTGTAATTAAATGAGTCTGAACTTGGGGGAAAGTTATGATAAAAATCACCAGGCTGCGGTTATTAGCACGCTTAATCCCCCCACTCAGACCTAACGGGACTAATGCAGCCATAAGGTTGTTTTTACTGCTTAATGCTCGACAATTTTCACTTTCAAATGATCTCCTTCAAGGGTTCACGTGCTGCTTTATGACATTACTCTCCTCCCCTCCGAGAGGCTTTTGCTCCCACCCTCCAGAGACCACAAGCACCACTCGCCTCTCGTTTTCAAATAAAAGCTCGATGTAATTTCTCTCTCCTTCGCTTCTTTGATAAGCAATGATGCAATCCCCCCTTTTCACTCCCCTCTCATCTGATAAAACTCAATCAGGCGTAGTTTTCCTCCCCCGTATCCGCTCCATAACACACACTACATGTGCACGAGAGTGTGTTTGGCGTCGCCCTCCCACCTGTGTGTATTTGCATGTTTAATCTGGGTTCAGAGAACAGGGCCTGATGGAGAGTAGATAGGTGAGCCTCGCGAAGCCCCCCTGGAGGGGAAGGGGGGGGACTCTTGAGGAATTTTATTGGAGGTTCAGCTCCCAGTCAATGGGATCAGCCGTAAATCCCGCTCAGAGCGTGGCAGGAAATGATGTGACTCCTGCAATTTATGTCAAATAACTTTTGAGGATGTGTGAGTGTAGCGATCAGCGCTGCCGGGGCGATAACTCTTGGACGGGTGAGGACGAGGGGGGTGCGCGGTGAAGATTTAATTGAGACATTTTTCTTTATCTGCGGCGAAGCGCCGGAGCCGTGTTGTTGTGTAACGAGATGTAATGTCTCTCTTTATACGGGGGTCAACATCCAGGATGAGGGAAGGTCACGGACTGACTGTTTGAGCATCCAATTTGCTCACATAATACCCGCTCTACAGGGAGCTGGGGAAGCAGTATTAAGTTACACCGAGCGAATACAGACCTGCAGGCTCAGTGCAAATCGTAATGTGTCTCTGCGGGTCCACAGGAAGCCTGCGTGAGACTGAGACAACAAGGATTTAGCAAATTTGGCAGCTGGAACTTAAAAGCACGGCACATATTTACAATAAAACACCTTTACTCATGTTGTAGGCTCAAATTATGCCTGTAAATTAAAAAAATATTATTCTGCTTTAGGACCTTTATTAGAACATGTTGAAAAGAAAGAAAATTCTGACTTTTCGAGCCAAGATCCTGTGGGACTTTCAGATCCAGACCAACAAAATGGTGATGGCGAACCAACCGGACGTTGTGGTGGTGGACAAACAACAGAGGACAGTCGTGGTTGACGTGGCAACACCAAGTGATGCAAGATCAGGAAAAAGGAACACGAGAAACTAGAGAAGTACCAGGGCCTCAAAGAAGAACTTGAGAAAGCCTGGAGAGTGAAGACATCGGTGGTGCCCGTGGTCATCGGGGCAGTGACCCAAGCTTGGAATGATGAGACCACCCACGGAGGGTGAAATATTAATATATATATATATATAAACACACACACTTTAAAGAACTGCCACTGGTCAAGTAGCACTCTTATTATGGGATGTTTTAGTTATTTAAGATCTTCTGTCTTATGCACAAACAGCTTTAAACCTCCAGCTGCTTTGCAAATTAATATAAAACAGTAGTGGATTATTGTTTTTTTTATGCAGATCCACATCAGACAAATTATTTTGGCTCATTCCAGTCGTTGGAAGCAGCAAACTGAAATGAGGAGCAGCCAAAGGAGGTGCGAGTTTTAAGAATATCTATAGAAATTAAGTTACTGGAACGTAAATTGCGCTGGTTGTTGGAAGTGATGAGTAATGAGCGAAGATATGACGGTGTTCTACCGATGATTGTTTTGTATATAAATTGATACCAATGTAACAACCTGCGGGAATGGAGTGATGGCCAGTTAACGAGTGAGTACGGATCACAATGATGAGTAGTGAAAGGGGCACCAGTGACAAAACGGATTGCTGAGTGATAAATGACATCGAGTTTATGAAGAAGTCTTTTGGAAGCAGTTTTATAAATGATGTAATCTAAAATGGGAAAGATTGTCAATTTGACCAAGGTTTGAGTAAAGGATGACCTGTTGCGGTACAGGAACCCAATTCTTGACTTGACTTTAGAAAGTAATGAATTAATGTGAATGTCAAATGAAAGTGTGCTGTCAAGCCAGATACCCAAATACTTATAGTATGTGGTTCTGTACCATTCAGGGAAAAATGCTAGGGTGGCAAGTGGATTGAGGTAAGTTACGGTTGAAGATAATGAATTTTGTTTTACTTGTGTTTAAATGAAGGTGAAGGTTGAATAGAATTAAAATTGTGCTGCAAAGAGGACAAAGCTGCATTCAAAGAAGAACTGCATGAATATAAAATGGTGTCATCTGCATATAAAAGTATAAGAGAACTGTCAACAGCATGAATAATATTATTAATATAGATTTTGAATAAGGTTGGGCCCAGTATCAACCCTTGAGGAACGCCCATAGATAGAGGCAGAGGAGCAGATTGGTAACCCTCCGTTCTCTGCATACGGCCTAAGATATAACTTCTATGTTATATAAATGTTATGTATTTTAGAAGTTGTGCAATCATCTTTTTGATTGTCTTAAAAAGTGACAAAAATGCATATAGCCACTACAGATATGGTTCTTTATTAGAAAACCCTCTACTGTGTTGAAAATCATGATAATTGACTTTAGTGCATGGGACTGAGTGTTTTATAATATTTTTTTGTGTGTTTTTGCTCCTACCCCATTGATTTTACGTTGGCTTGGAAAATGCTGTCTGTTGTCTTGGTATTTTATTTTCACTGAAACTTTCAATGGAGGACCCACTTGGAAACGAGATGGTTCATCTCAAGCGGCGGATCCACCAAAAAGATAAGTAAATAAATAAATAAATAATCCAGTTTATAGAAAAAATTATAATTTAATGATTTTGTTTTTATTTAAAAATTGGGATGATTTATTATTTCAGTAAAAAACAGAACTAGCAGCAACAATAAATCCAGTTTTTTAGTATTTGATATAAAAACAGTAGCTCCTGAGTGTTCTGGCACCTAAATCTAATCTGTAATCTCCTTTAGTTCCCTTATTGAACAGATTATTATCTCATGTCACGTCTTCATAAGCTGAATCTGGTGTGTATTTCCTACATTGTGTCCCTCCTGCGGTAGCTTGCACGAGGCTCTGATGAGATGCAAACAGGCGGTTCATAATTGTGGCCATAGCTCATTATAGTCCCCCAGATGATTTGGATCCTCCAGTGGGGGTGTGTGTGTAGGGGAGTGGGGGGCAGTGACACCACTGCGTCCGCCCGGCTACAACCACTCCATGCACTGATTGGTGGGATGAAATATTGCCAGTGAAAATTAAAAGGTCCCAGTGTCAAAATAATTCATGATATGCATATCTTCCTGGCTTGATGAAAGAGCTGATATCTGGATTAGACAGATAATAAAAAGCTTTCAGGCTACAGAGAAACAGTTTGAGCTGAAGAGGGGGAAAAGTCGCTTTTTTTTGCGTTTGTCAAGAGAGGTAGAATTCAGGGTCAAGATACAACAAGTGCGAGCGTGCGCGTTGCTGCCCGCACACTGTCATCAGGTTGTGCACGCGCTCAGGACCTGTGATTTGAATATCCACTGTAATTGTCCCAAAACGGCTCATCAGTGGATCTGCCTGCTGCCATTAGGGCCCAACAAAATGGTGTGACATTCAAATTCCCCTCAATGACAGGTTATTAGAGGCCCCAAGCAGCCGGCACATAATTAAGCACCGCAACGTTGACCTGTAATATGAAGTGATGGCTCAGTCGTAGAACAGCCCAGAATGAGATAGGTGCTTTGTGAAAATACAGGAGATCTGCTTGATTTTCTGTCAAGAGGAGAAAAGTAGACTTAAAAAAAGACATCTGTCAAATGTTGACCAAAAAAAAAACACACATTGCCTTTGTTTTGTAGGCAAGTTCACGAAACCGTATTTTACTTGTTTTTGAAATACAATCAGTGAGTTTAACATGCAGGCTGAATGTTAATCTTCTACTCCTACTTCCTGCTTTAGCCGCAGACAGAAAACAGATGTGGAATTGCTCGGGTCAGACAAATCCACACAGATCTACGTCACACTGATGGACTCACCCATCTTGGCTCGTGACGGGAAAGGCTGTTGTTGTTTTAGCGTCCACAAGAAAGCAGAGCGTGTGTTCGCTATTAGAAGCTAACTGTTAGCATTAGCAACACAACAACATGGCAGAACTTCTTAAGGCTTGTGTTATTTGTGGAGATAAAACATCAACGTTGCAGAGCAAACGGAAGCAGTGGAAGAGTTGCGTTGCTGTTAGCCAATCAGAGGAGAGATGTTCGCATATCATGAATATTAATGAGTGAGACTCTAAATAGGGAAACTAATTTATGCCCATCTACTTCCGGTCCAAGAGCATATGAATGATTCTGCTGTGATGTCATATATGCGACTTCTGATTTTAAGTATTTTTAATTACGAATTTTTAAAAGCAAATGAAACTCAAATTTCGCAAAGCTCAGGGGACCCAAAAGGGGAGGAGACTTAGGCTCCCCATCCTACTGTTTTCCGCCCCCTAATTTCTCCTTCCTGAAGCAGGAGCTTTTTCCCCCCAACAGAAAATGACTCAAAAGGCATTCATTTAGAGACCACATCAGATTCATTGAGTGAATGAGAGCTAATGATAGATATTTTTTTAAACTTTAAGCTAGCGCTTTAACATTGATTTCAGTGATTGTTCAGTTAGAAACTTAACCAGTTTCATATTTGACACCAGTCTGCAGCCCTCTTTTGACTAAAACCTGCACTAGATAGTTTTGTGGAGTGGGTAGGTGTTCTAGGGGGTCCTCTTATACCTGCTTTATAGCTGTTAGCTGTAATGCTAGCGGTTAGCATTTCAGCTTGCCGATCGTCAATAAAAAGAACAAGAAGAAGAAAGAAATTTGCTTTTTCTGCTGTCATCATTGCGGAGCCTGGAAGTAAAAGTAAGAGAGTAATGTCTTTGGAGGTGAATCAAAGAGCTAAAATTAGAGTAAACATCAGCGCGGCCTACGCTATTGAGGGAGCAAAAGGAGGCTACAAAATCACAGACTGATGGTGACCTGGCTTTGATGCTACTGGACTTGTAAGTAATAATATTTTTTGTCCAACAGTGTAGGTCTTTTTACTTCGTGGCTTATTTTATTATTAGTTGGCTCATGTCATGTTAGTGTTAGCTCGTTGTTAGCGCTAGCTACAGCAGGCTGCAGCAGGGTTGTTTACGACTGTTGTAATTTCAACCAGTAGGGCGGAGGAGCAGGAAACTGTTCTGTGTTACTGTAACAGTTTAAATTTTCACATTTCTTTTGTGATTTATGTTGTTTTCTTGTTGGATTTGTTCATTTTTTTCTCCCTCAACCTTCCTTCATTCATCACTCACACCTGTGCTACATCTGCCAGCTGTTTCTCATCCACCAATCACCCTCCCTGTATAAATACTCCTCAGTTTCTACAGCTTATTGGCAGATCCTAAAGACCTTCTTCACTCAGTTTTTGCTGAAAACTGATGGTTGACGGCTAAAAAGAGGATGTTCCTATTTTTTAAAGGTTTTCTCCAAAGGAAAAATAAGAGCAAGTAAACTCACCCACAGGTAAGATTATACTGTAGGTATGTGAAATCGATATAACAATCATGAATATTTAAAAATAAAAGAAACCAGTAAAGTTTTATTCTTTCCTATCAGCTCCTTGGTCACATTTTGTTCTTGAACCACCACCATATTATAAGTTTTTGCAACTTTAGTCACACATCACAGAGTGAGGCGTCGGGCAGCGATTCTTTGCAAGAAAAAAATGCTAAATCTTATGTTTTCAATATATTTTTTGGCATAAACACGCAACAAACCATGTCAGCTTATGTTATAACATTTACTTAAATTCCATTTTTACTGGAAACACGTTTAGAAATGAGTCTCTTGGTCCAAAAAAATAAACAAACCTGAGAGAAAAAGGGAAAAAAAAGCAAATGTGTGACTTTTATTTGACACTAAAAGCCTATTACACAACTTAAGACATGCTGTCTAAAGCCCCCGCTTTCCCCTTTAGAACAAGTGGACATTGTGATGAGCAACGGACCCATCTGCTCTGGCCTCTCCTCCAACTGGTGTGTGAACATGATTTCGTCTGTAGGTGCTACTTCCACGGAGGATTACGACCTGAAAGATGCAACAAAAAGAGGTAAGTTCTGCTTCCATGGTGCCTGAGTGTGAGCACTTCCTGTGCAGAAGCTTATGCTTTCAAGTGCATGCAAATGGAGGAGTTTATGAGCTGGTCCTTTCTTTATTGGGTGCAAAAACTCACCTTCACGTTGAGGAATAAAGAACGTTTCCATGAGGATCTAAAAGCCAGAGGCCTGTGTAATGGTGGGTCTGTGGCAAGGCTCCCGAACAGAAGGTCTGCACTCCCCTCCCTCCTTTCTCTCTCTCTTTCTCTCTCTCTCTCTGCAAGCATCCCCCCGTTTCCTCTTCCCCTCAACCCCCTTCATAACGGTGGCAGATGGCTGCAGATGAATCCCTCATAATCATGTCAGGACGGCTCCTCCGATCCCAATTCATCTCTTTAAACACATTTCATCAGACGGAGAATTACACAAAGATAAAGGCGGCCGGCAGACAACAAAAGCACACAACGATTGTCCTTGCAAACAAGTGTTCACGGTCCCTAACGCCACTTAATCATCCAGGCTCCTGTTATTGCTCTTCACCCCCCGCGTGACATCAACTCTACCCTGTTTTCCACTCTTTCTTTATACATTTTCTCGATTCTTTCGCTCGTCTCTATACTCGCCGCCCTTGTTGAGCGTAAATCTCCACACTTCCAGGTGTGTAAAATCACCCTCCCCTCCTCACCGACCCCCTCTTTCCAATGGCTGCCTCTTTCAAATGGGTGATAATTTCCACAAACTGAATTGTGCTTTTTCTTCCCCGCCTCCCCCCCTTTTCCGCGACTCTGTGTCACCCATCCGGATGATGCCATTAATTGTGGATCAGGTGAAGTTTGTCTCACCTCATTTCAGGGCCATGCTCCGCTAGGGCCATTCTCCCCACTCAAAGGCCACATCATTTCACAGCCTCCTTACTTCTCATTAATCCCTCCTGAGTGGCTGCTCTCAGAGTTCCAGATCACAGATTTGTTTTGCTCTTGTTTTCTGACTCGCTGCCCTTCCTCCTCCCCCCGCCCCCTTCATATTAACCCCTTTTAGGAGAAAACTCCCCTCCTCCCTTCTGTTGAGCCTCGTCGCTCGCTCTTTTTCCTCAAAAATCCTGGCGTTTTGTAAACATTTGACAGCCGTTACCAGCATTTTATTCATTTATGCACTGTAAGAAATAAAATGTTGAATTTACTTAAGTTATGTCAACTGGTTCCACTAAACTTATAAAAGGCTCAGTCCCATGCACTAAAGTCAATTATGATTTTCAACACTGTAGAGTGTCTGTTTTCTAATAAAAAAAACATATCTGTAGTGACTATATGCATTTTTCACTTTTTAAGACAACCAAAAAGACGATTGCACAATTTCTAAAATACATAACATTTATTTAAAAAATACATGTAAATTGATGCATACTTGGCATAGAAGTTATATCTCAGGCAGAAAATTAAAACGGAGGGTTACCAATCTGTTCCTCTACTTCTATCTATGGGCGTTCCTCAAGGGTCGATACTGGGCTCAACCTTATTCAAAATCTATATTATTGACATCATTCATGCCGTTGACAGTTCTCAACTTGGTTGTTTGAATTTTGTGTTGTAACATTTACTGTTATGTTAAAGGGATATTCCAGCCCTAAGTGAAATTAGGTCTATTTCTGTATTCCCCACAGCAATTCTCCTGATCTGGCAGCAGTCCGTCTGCTTTAGCTTAGCATAAACAATGGAAGTGAATGGCAAGTGTTAGCATTTTGTGTGCAAAAGTCATTAAAATGACTCAATAATGATACCAATTATTCCTGGTGAGCTCAATAATCATGTCAACTGCAAATAAAAAGTAAGAAGTGTGTTATATCCATGCGCCTTGCAGCGGCGGGTTACAGCGGTGCTTTGTCGTAATGTAGTCCCAAGTCTAAATCGGCTCCTGCAAATCCTTCGTGTTACTTCTTACTTTTTATTTGCAGTCGACATGATTATTGAGCTCACCAGGAATAATTGGTATCAATATTGAGTCATTTTGCACACAAAATGCTAGTACCTGCCATTCACTTTCATTGTTTATGCTAAGCTAAAGCAGATGGACTGCTGCCAGATCAGGAGAATTACTGCGCTGGTTACTAAATGCTTTTGTCTCACTTATCTAACTGTGGGGAGGGGACTACAGAAATAGACCAAATTTCACTTTAAAGTAAATGTATATTACTCTTTACATTGAAGCAACTAGGTTTAGTTGAACCAACTTGTTTAAGTAAATTCAACATGTTATTTTTTAGAGTGACTCTTTTGGATACTTTTTGAACAAAACTACCATGAACAGGCGTTTGCGCATGATGCCAGTATCACCTCTTCTTCCAAAACAACTCAGAGCCGGCTGCACATAAAAACTCTGCCATCTCCAACCTAATAAGTATCAAACTCAACTAAAATAATAAGAAGTGAAACAAAGCGCCGTATTCCAGCGCACGTGCCTGATCAACTTCCAAATTCCTTCCCTCGCTTGAAACTTTTCAGCTCTTTTATAAATTATTCATGAGGAAAAAAGCTGAAGAGCTCTCATTAACATGAAATAACAATTTGGTAAATCACGGAAAATACTAATTACTTGCCTTATTTGCCGTGACCACATTAAATATTCATAAACGTGTGATTATTTCTTTGATTTGACTGTCGTTCAGTTTAATCTGGTACTTTCCTACAAAATATGTGTGAGCCAGCTTGTTTATCTGTGCAAAAATCCAGGAGAGAACAAAGAATAACACTGTGCTTTCATAGATGGACCCTTTAATCTCAGTTCACATCGTGCTAATTATTTATATTTTATTCATCAATGGATCAATTAATGTTTCACGTAAAATATTTACAAATCTTTCACAGTGATAAAGAGCTTTTTGTTAAGTTTTAAGTACCATAAAATGTTAAAAAAAAACGCTAAAACAAACTGTTCATGCTTGTAAATGACTGCAACAAAATTCACCCGTTCATTTGGCCTCCATACAGAACTAATCATTTCAATTCTCAGCCTGGAAGGTGCTTTTTTTCCTGGGCTTGAGTAAATTTACTCTGGAAAAAGAAAAGCAAAGAGTCTGGTCTGGAAATATCTGCCTCTCGCGTCGTAGCAGACAGTTGTCAAAGCGAGTCTCGGCCAAGTTCTTGGGAGAAAGCGGACTCTCGGATCCCATCTGGGATCCCTAGATGAGGTCTCTTGCTGTCTTCGCGTCTGTTGTCAAGGCTGCGTTTAACCTCAAATTTATGGCTTTGTTATATCAGAGTTAATTACAGACTTTTCCCCCCAAAGTGAATGACGTTGACGAAAACGCTAAGCGCAGGCAATTTAGCTCTATTTGCAGATTAATTTGAGCCCACCTGTGATGCTTGGTGTGCTAAGTAGGTACATCAGTTTTAATTACAGACCTCACAGAGTGGGTTTAGTGAAATTACAGTATTAATTATCACATTTACCAAATATCACTGTGAGCGACGCTCCCAGAGAGTTGCTCCTCTCAAACCTGCTACTTCTGCAGACAATCGCTTCACTTCTGTCCTTCAAGCAACCTTCAGACAGGTGGGAGATTTAAAGTGTCTGAAGACACGTGTTTATCTAATTTCAGCTCATTTAATCAGTCACAAAAGAGGCATGCCCCAATGCAAAAGCTTTTGCAAATAAACCCTGAACGTTTGTTTTAATACAAAGGAAATGAGAATATATATAGTGATGGTTTAGATGTAATCTTCTATTGGCTTTGCCATTAAAGGCTTGCTATTGGGTATAATTACATGGCTTTAATTCTGAGAATTATACCCAAGGGCGAAAAATGTTGGACATTCCAGGATGTATTGGGAATATTCACACTATGAAAGAATTCCAGATAGATCCACAGTTTGCATTCCGGTCCGACAAAGTACAGCTGCACACTTCCTCGTCCACGCTGGGCCACATTTTTCCAAAATGCATTAATGCCCAAATTGTTGGAGTTAGTCTGAAAATGTGAAGACACTATCTATCTGAAATTTGCATCTTGCAAACTGAGCTATAACAACAAAATGTAACAGGAAAAGGAAAATTTGAACATGCAGCCACAAATAAGAACTACGTGAATTAATTAAAGTCTACACCTGGTTCAGGTTTTATTTTATATTTATTCAAGAAAATGTTCCTATATTGAGGGGGTGGACTTTAAATGTACTCTGCAGACAGCCATAGCATGTGCTTGTTTTTGTTCTTCAACCTCTGCATTATTTCTACTCTAGTTTTCTTTTATTACAATCCCTGCTGAAAAAACCAGCATTGATCAGCTGGTTACCAGTATATGTTGTGTTTTGGTGCTGAGATGATGGTCCAGCATGCAATGCTGGTGATTGGATGCTGGACCAGCATCTCATCATGGCCCAGCATACTGGACCAGCATACTGGACCAGCTCCTTGTCAATGAAGTTTAAAAATGTGGCTTAAAAACGGATGAATTGGAAATTTAAATTCTCCTATAGGTCATATAGTAGCATCTCATTGGCTGATATATCCTTTCACTTTCCTGTTGTTTAGAAACACATCCTAAAAAAGATGTTTGCAAAGTTTTCATAGCACTGCCACTTTTTTCTTTTAAGGAGCACCGACACGAAGTAAAGTGCATGATGTTCGGTACCGAGGTCCAGGACAGAGCTGAAACGAGTCCAACAGAGGAACTGGGGAGCTCAGGTCCTCATTTAGCTGCTGGCTGATGCTCTCCCCCACCAAAGTACCATATTAATCATAATCACACAACACCATTAGACTTTGTCATTCTATTAAAGAAATCACATTATCATACATTTCATTAATTAAACTCAAACCCGTTGACAGACAGGGAAGTGGGAGGGGATGTGGGAGGAGGTCAAAGGGCAGGACACTTCACCGTCTTTCCAAAGTGAAATTAAAGGGGATGGATTTGCATGTTAGAGGCTCCTGGTTTAGACAATAGCAGCTGATGATGGAGGTGGAGTGGTGAGACTGAGGAGCAGCAAAATCCTTCTGACGAGTGTTTGCAGCAAGAGATGGAGAGGAGGAACTCCATCCTGAAATGCTAATCAGTGTCTGGGTCACGGGGTGATCCTGGATGGTTTGATGATGGGAACATTTTCACACTCTAACCCGCGTTAGTGAAACAAAAGGAGTCTGCGCCGTTGTTTGTTTTCTTCAGTAACTCTGTTGTTTATTTCTAACAGAGGAAGGATTACAGTTTTCCTGTTTGTCCAGATGATTTCTGTTCTGTGGCATTTTATCTTTAACTCGGTTTAATTCCTCTTTCTGCTCCAGTCTTCCTCCCGTCTCCATCTGCCGTCTCTCCGTCTCTCTGGGTCTGATTAGCATGTGTAGTGTATGTCCCGTCACGCTGTAGTGTTGACCTGTGCTGTCATCTCCCTGATTACCTCCCTGATTCACTTTCCTTGTTTAGTAATGTGCAATCAATCATAATCAATTAGGCAAAATGTTGAATCATTAAAACCATTATCATTAATTAAAATAATTATCACTTTCTGCCAATGCTTCATTACCAGTGTTGTCTAACGTGTCTGCCACACACCAGACTTTTCTCCTGCTACTCTTTTCTTCCACGAGTCAGACTTAGAAAGTTCTCTGTGCAAAGCGCGGGTGAACCATAATTACTTTAGTTGATAATAATCAAATTTCACGGGTAAAAAACACACAAGAAAAAAACCTGCACACTGTAAAACTCAACATGTTGGGTCAACTTAAATTTTTTTTTGTTTATTCTAAAATTGCTTCATGATTAAAATGACATATTGGTTAATTTGAATTAAAATAGTGATTGAATGTTTTAAACTGCAGATTCATTTAAAATGTAATTTTAATGGAGAAAATAATAACTAGAACTAAAGCAATGCTATTTGGACTTAAATGTCCATTTTTACATAACTGACGTGGTACAATTATCAAAATTACTACTTGGGTTGTTCATGGAAATCCTAAACTTAAACTTAAATGTGTGGAACACTGAAAAAACATTTTTTAATGATTATTTCTGATTATAAATGGTCACTGTGAGTTTTTCATGCAGGCTAAACATGAAAATAGTCTCCTACACCTATCTCCTGCATTAGCTTCTGATAGAAAATAGACGGTGAAACTCTAGGATTAGAAAATCCTGACAGATCTACGTCACACTGTCACTTAACGTTCATGGACTCGCCCATCTTGACTCACGACGGGGAAGGCTGTTGTTGTTTTAACATTTAGGAAACAACAGAGAACGTCCCGACTAGTATAAGCTAACATTAGCATTAGCAACTCCACCACACAGAAAAACTCCTCCAGGCTTGTGTTATTTGTGGAGATAAAACATCAACGTTGCAAGTCAGTGGTAGAGTCTCGTTGTTGTTATCCAATCAGAGGCGAGATGTCCAGATATCAGGAAATAAGACCCCAACACCTGCCGTGTTCTGCCACTCTCTGCAGCAGAAGACTTGTCGGTGCTGATCCAATCATTTCTGGGCTTTTTTGCCCCGAGAACAGCTTGCAAGGCATTCAGACCACTGCAAATGTATTGATTAAATGAGTTAACCACACCTTTAAAAATGTTTGAACCTCAGAGAAAATGGAGTGGAAAGTCATAGAATTGGAAAATGGCACCAGAGCTGGAAATCACACCCGTTATTTCAACCCCCTAGAAGCTGGGGATGCACCGATACCATTTTGGTTTTCAAGCAGTGTACGAGTACTTGAGTGCTCTTTGAAACAGGGACTAATAAATGTCATTACACTTGTTTAAATGTACTTATAAATTGTTTATTTTCATTTTGCACTTTAAACATAACTTTGGTGTACTTTCCTATAATATAACTACCTTTTATTGTATTTTACTGACATAGAAACACTCCTATTGTACCAAAATGTTCCTGGAATTGCACTTCAATAGCACTTAGAATATGCTATATTGGAATATTTTTATGTTTTGACTGCAGGTAGAAAACAAATCATGAACAATCCTGGAGGGAATTTGCAGTTTCCATTGATTTGTTTTGTTTACATTGATAAAACTAGACTGGAAAAAAGATAAAACTAGACTGAATTGACTGTTTTAATGGAGGGGGAAAAAAATCTGATATAGAACTGAATTATGAACTTAGTTAAACTGAGCTGCACAAAACTCATTTAAATATCTGCTTGTTTGTGGTTAAAATATGTTTTTTTTTTCACTTATGTCAGACTAAAAATGTCCTGGTTCTAAAATAAATTGCTACAGTGCGAGAAATTCAGTTAACTTGACTTATATTAATTCAGTTTAAACATTTTAATTAATTCATTCATCACCAAATTAAACAAGCTGAAATAACAAACAGTGGAAATCTTTTTTACAGTGTAAAAAAAGTCAAAAACTACTTTAAAAAGCTTGCTTGTAAGTTAAAACGTCTAGTTTTTAGCATCCTTAATTATCGACACCAGCAGATCTTCCTGGCATTAAAGTGCTTTCTCACTGCTGGTTCTGCTGAATCCTCTTCATCTCACGCTTCACCGGAAGCTGTCTTTTCCCTCCACCTCGACTTTATTGCAGCTCAGCTCTTCAAAGGACAGAGCGGAGATGAGACAGGAGGGAAAAAACTCTAATGATGTGTAAACATCCAGGGTTGAGGCAGGCCGCTCAGCTAAAAATCCCTGCAGGGGAAACAACAGACATGCAGCTCAGTTAGTCCGCTGCTCTGGCTCAATTGTCAGCCCGCCTCTACTCCTTGGGCCTGTTTGAAACCTGGAATAGACCTGTCACTTCCTAACGCTCAATAATTGCTTGTGTCAAAAATTTCCTTGAAAGTGGGTTGGAGACCCCGAGGCTGTGAAGGGTACGAGTGAAAGTGTGTGAGAGATGTGCAGAGCCTGTGTGGGCGTCTGTTTCTTCAGCCCAACCCACCGGGCAGACAGGGGTCTCCTCGCTCCTCTGCTCCTGCACTTGTTAAAGAGCATCGTTCAATGCCACCTGGGGAAAGCAGGCGTCTCATTGGGGTCACACCACCCCCAGTGGAGTGTGAGTCAAAGGGAAATGGGCCTGAACATTGCACAGTCTCCCCAGTCTGAGCTCCATTAAACCTGGGATGCTCGCTCTGGGATGGATGTCCATTATTACTGAAGCACCATCCACCGAGCGTACAGTCGCACCACCTCATGTAGCAACGCAGGAGCATGAGGGTGCATTGGGATTTTTCAATGATTAAACAACAAAGGAAACTTTAATCTGAGCTGCTGATGCTACTTTGAAAGAAAACCTCCAAAAATAGGCTGGAAGACCAGTGGTGCCCCCAGAAAACTTTCACAAGGGGGCCCAGTGAAAAACTTTGGGTGGCACCAAATTTAAGTATTTAGCCTGTAGCTGTGCATTTCATTGCTTCTAGATTATTTTTCATTAAAAAACAAAAGGCCTATGCATCCAACACGTTTACCTCATATATGAGAAATGCAAACCTTTCAGAAAAAGACAAAAGTTCTAGCCTAGTGAACTAGACCAATTCTTGCTTTGCAGAGTTTGGTCTAGGCACGCTTCATTGGAACCCTCGCAGCCCAAACCACTGCTGTGTCTATCCAATCACAACTCGCTATAGTTTTGGTTGGGCCAATCATAGCGCTCTATATCATGGGCCAATCACAGAGCGGGAGTAGCCGATGACGTCAGCGCTGCGGCCGCGAACCCAAGCAACATGGCGGCAACTCGGAAAACACGTTCGTTTGAAACGGCTTTGTCATCAACATTGGATTATTTAGACTCCAACGTGCGTAAGTCTGTCTGATATACTTAGCGACTTCTTATTTTTATCAAACAAAGTAGTGCAATGTCCCAGTGCACCTGATATTCGCGTGTTTTTCATACAAAAACGACAGAAATCATTGATGTTAGACACCATTAAAGCCTCCCGCTTTTCCGTCGCCGTGATTACGTCATGTTGTTCGTCACTCTGATTGGTCCTAGCGCTATCCAATTGCGTGCTGACATTTTGAAAGACAACCGTAGATCCCGCCTCACGACTGAGAGCCGTCAATGGTTCGTGGCCAGACTATATATTCACATATATAGGATGGCTTGCCAGGCTACAAAAGTTCAGCTATTTTTTCAAAATTTATTGTTGTAGAATAACAAAAGAATTTGAGTTTAATTTGTTGTTATTGTTGTTATTATTATCATTAAGAGGGTGGTCTTCCCTGGGGGGCCAGTGGGGTGGCCAACAATTTTGCAGGGGTGGCCATGGCCCCCCCAGGCCACCCCTTGGGGGCGCCACTGTAGAAGACAAGAGGGGTCTCAGAACATGTGGCATCCCTCTTTTCCTCCTCCAAGCGGCCCTCTTACCCTTCAGCTGAGCCCACCATGCCTGCACCTGACTGCATTATTCACAAATGGCCTCCAGGAACGAACCTAACTGTGTCTCATTAGGACTTTTGAAGTGAGACAAGAAAAGACGGAAATGTGTAATCCAACATAGACGGAGGAAAAAAAGCAGCACGTGTGAATCCTGCAGAAAAATAAAGAGAATTTTTGTAATTTTTCTTCATCCTACTCAGACCCGGCCGCCTCCATCTTCGCCTGTTTATGACAAACGGCTCATCTTGGTGCGAGAGCGAAGGAGACGGGCTGGACTGGCTGTCATGTCATAAAAGATGCAGCCGAAGAGAACAGACACGATTTCATGGCTAATGACTCCTGCACTAATATCAGTGTGGGCTGTAGAGGGGATAACCAAGTTGAGCTGTCTTAGCTCAAATGATTCAATTAGGCCAGCTGTCCCTATTTGTCATGGCTCAACTGGCTTCTAGATTACCTTTCCAGAGCGCATACGTGCCTCTGCACTGAACTTACCAGCTCAACAGTTTCAGAAAAAAAAATAGAGGAAGGGATGAGTGGTGGAGGGGAAGAAATGAAAGAAAGAATGCAGTAAAGACTACATTACGCTGAGATAAATGTGAGCTTTTGTTTTGAGGATTTTCTTGTGAAATCACGCTTTAGAGAACGCTAGAGGGACTTGAGAGATGCTATTTGATAAAAATCACACGGGGCAACAATAGAAGTCAAAATATATACACTGTAAAAATGAGGTGTTGCGTTTACTTAACCAAGTTATAATAATAATATATATTTACTTTGAACTTAATGTATATTTCTAGGTTTAGTGGAATTAAGTAAATTCAACATTTTATTTTTTACAGTGTAAAGATGATCAGATAAAGAGAATCTACTTCTTTTCAGTTTTTTTTAAATATGCACGTTCTGAATCCATCTCCTATCATGCAGGAGTTTAAATTAATGTCTGCTTTTGTTTAGAAATGATGGAAATATAGCTGAAATGCAACATCTCATAAGATCTAGCTCCATAAGAGCAAAGAATTGCAAATTAAACTCTTATTGGATTCAAAATGTTTACATTTTTACATCATTAGTCGGACCAGAGCCATGCACAGAGGTTCAGGGAAGGGAAAAAATGGATTTTGTGTTTGTTTTTTCCAAATATAACACAAAAATCCATCTAATTGGAAATAACTTAGAGTAATTTCAGCTCAAAATCTGCAAATATATCAATTCCTAAATCAATAGCATCCACCGTCTGCTTTTCATTAATAGGTGATTATTAGAAAAGTTAAATACTGGTAAAAATTAGCAGCAGACGTGGTGTCTGTGCAACACTTTCCCATCCTTCTCTGTCTGAATTTTCAGAGCTGAGCCTCAATTAGGTGTGTGATGAGTATTAAATTTAAAGAAGCATTAAATTCATTAGTGCTGATGGAGCTGATGACTCAGAGGGCGACGTCTTCTTCCCTTTTCACTGTAATATAGTTAAATTTGTGTCAACTAACCTCATCAGGCCTAATTAACACAATTGTCAGTTTTGGGTCAGGAATACGAAGGCTGTGATCAGCACAGTAACATGCTAAACTATCTCATTTATTAAAGGTAATTAGTTAGGTTAGCACTATTAATGCTGTCACTTCAGCCTTAATGTGACACCTACTGTACAAAAGTGAAAAGTGACGGCGTGCGTGCAGTTAAACGCACGGCAGAACTCTATTAGACGTGCCTCTCAAATATATTTATATAAAAAACACAACATCCCATTAAAAGCAGGGACATGACACGCTTAGTGGGTGCTGCTCAATGCCTACGTGACCATGAAGGCACAAACGATGTTTCATTCTTCACTTCTCCATGACTAAACAGCATGGCTTTGTTGTTCTGCACAGAATCAACATGAAGAAATAAAGAGTTTAAAGACTTCCCAGCAGCCTAATGGGACGACGTTCCTTAAGGCTGAGCCGCTCGCTCCCACTGCAAAGTCTGGGAATAATAAGAGAAATAATGGGATAAAAAGGCATTACTGCAGCTCTCTGCACTCAGACAAAACACTTATTAGCAACTCTTGGCTATTTTCAAACAACACTGCAAAAACTAAAAAAAAGAATGGGCAAGTTTAATTTATTTTTTAGTACGACTTCCAAAACGTAAGTGATTGTTAAACGTTTAATACATGCTTTCATTTAACTAAAATCTAAATAGTTTATATATATTCTCCTGATTCATATCAAGATGTGAGGAGTTTCAGTTTGGTGAAAGAACAGCTGTAAGCTAAATGAATGGTTCTTTGTCCCTCAGGTAGAGGTTACACTAACAAAAATTAAAGTTTTTTTTCAATAAAATCTAATTCTATTGACATTTTTACATTTAAAAATAATTATCAAGGATATCATCTATAGTTCAAACATGTATTTTATCTTATGTTTTTTTCATTAAGTAAACTATTCCACTTTTTAAATAACATAAAAAAACAGTTCATGTGTCTAAAATGAATTTTGTGACATCACAAATGGGGAAATTAGAATAGAACCACCTCTCACGTATGAGAGAGAGCTGCTGCTGTATGAGCAGTGGCTCTACTCCAAGCTCCTCCCACATATCTGAGCTTCTGGGGATTGGTGGGCGTGGCCAGCTCCAGCTTGTTTTCTTAAAGACACAGAGCCCCGAAATGGCTCATTCTGGAAGGTACTGAAAATGTGAAGAATAAAACAGCTGAGATCGTTTTATGTGAGAGGAATTTTGTGCAACATGTTTTCAAAGATACTCTTTAGATATGGATTTCTGGATTTTTGCGTTAGAATCTTACACTAAATCTGAATAATTTAAGTTAAATCCCAAAAGCTCTAGTCGCAAACAAAACAGAAAATGTTCTGCTGTCAAAATAAAATGCACACAGCTCATTCTGTTTTAGGGAAAATAAATAAGACCCAAACTCTAACCCTTCTGTTGAGTTTACAGCTCATTTTGAGGTTAATTAGCCTTTTGGTTTTAATTGAAGCAGCTGACCAATCAAATTAGGCAGAATATTTTTGGAGTTAGAGACAGAAGCTGAAATGTGATGACTTAAATGGACTAAACATCACAAGACATGACAGAAATGACAAAATAATAGGAACAAATATCTCTTGGATTCTCCTTATTTCATCTTTGCACCAATAACTGAATAACAAAGCAAAACATGATCTCCAAACCCGTCATTTTAAACAATCTAATCTTTACTTTTCACTTTATGTAAAAAAAAAAAAAAAAAAGAAGTCTCAAAGCTGATCGCTTTTTGATTAATTTACCATATGTTGTCGGCCTGCTAATTTGCCGTTGAGATCTTTTACCGCTTGGGCCAAATAATGACAAACACACGGCGAGCCTGGGAATACAGAACGTCATAGCTGCCTTATCTTTAGAGACGGAGCGAGGTGTCGATGACACTTCTGCTGCTTGCAGGCTGCAGCTGAGCTGTGAGATGTCCTGGCACACAGCTCAGCCTTTCTAGCCAGAGCCTTAGCTTCACAACTGAAATCTTTACCTCTTTAATTGCAGCATTGTTGCAGCTTCTCGTGGCTTATGGGCAAAATTTGTACAACACTGATGTACTTTTAAATATTTGACTTAGTATTTAATGAAAATGTCAGAAAAAATATTTTAAGACCAACTTTGCAGGGAAGAAATAACCAAACTACTGTTATTATTCAATTTCTGTGAGTTTTCATTCATATCCTACCCGTTGTGGATAGCTAGACGAATGAGGTTTTATGCAACGTTATTTTTTATAAACCTCTAAATCACCATCAGTTTTCCATTACATGGAATTCTTTGGTTATTTGCAATTATAAAAATCACCAGCAGCATCAAAATGTGACTTTTCCTGTGCAACATCATTGAAAGTTTACATTTTGGTTTTGGCTGCAGCCGTTAGAATATCAATCGTCTTATATACCTGTCAGAAATATGCATTCAGAAGGCTACCTGCAACAGGTCAGGTGTTAATCATTTAGCATTTTACACACTTCTAAATGGCCTCATTATCCCTTTAAGTAAAAAAAATAATTTATCAGTGTCTGAAGTGTCTAAAAATAGAACTCCCTGCAAACATTGCATGGACACGCACCCACGCAGATCATGTCTATATTTAGTCTGTCGGTCTAGACCATGTAGGTCTTTGCACAGTGGGACACCTCAGATATTGTTGCATGTAGATCTTACCATGCTGCTGCTGCACATTTAAATGTTGATTTTTCTAAGCTGTTTAGTTGTAATTAGCTATTTAAATGGATATTATGCAGTTTAGGCTTGCTTTTAGCACCCCCTAGTGTCCTTAATGAAACCAAAAGTGAAACTTCTCTCCTCGCTGTGCGTTTGTCATTTTAACACCTTAATCTAACTGCTGAAACATCTCCTCAGCCTTCATTAGTGTTTACAGGAGCGGTTCATCACTAAATCAAACAAATCAGCTGTGTTCATGATCTAAAACATGCAGGAAATGTGCTGGAAGCTGGAAGTCCAACAGGGACCAGACCGCCACTCTGAAGTTGCAAGTGCGGTATTCTAGACACAGAAGGCGGTGGGGGTCTGAGTGACATTTCACTAACCCTGTAAGGGGTCATTTTAGCACATACTGGCTCAAGAAAATGATTTAAAAATATGAAAAAGTTGCGTAGTATGCTTTTAATGACTACAACCATCAAGATTATGTGCAGGTGAGAAGGTGTGACTTTCAGCTCCACATCAGCAGACTCAGTTTACCCAACGGATGCGGTCAAAGACATACCTGAACCTCACCAAACCCTAAGCTAAATTATGTCGGTGACACATATGATAAAAAACTCGGATTATATGACAGGATGTTATTGAATTCAATTTCGTTTGAAACTTTTCTAAAAGATTGTTAGCTTAGCAACATGTTTTACCAATTATATGATTCAGTCAAGAAATAAAAAAGCTGCAAAATGCTAAAAGGTCAAAAAAGGTCTCAAAAGTCCTCCTCACCTGCTCCCTCTCTCTCTACCTACCTGCGATACCGCGCTGCACTGCGTCACGGGTGCAGCTGAGGCCATGCCAAAACCCAATTTGGACCGGGTCCAGCACTTCATTGGAAAGTAATGGTTTTCACTGAACTGAGTTATGACCAGCTGTTTGCAGACAGTCTGTGACATACTGATGGAGCAGAACGCCGTATGTTGCTTTCCAAATCAAATGATACAAGGAGTGTGACAGTGTGGAGAAACATCTGTCATTAGCAATTTTCAGCACGCTCCACTAATTCTGGACAAAATACAGCTAATGAAGTTACTGCAGGAAACTTCAAATATTGTCAGCAGAACAAGGCCATAAGAAGCCGGAGCTCAGCAAGGCTTGTAATCCGATTCATTTGCTGTGAGGAGGAATACAGAAGGAGGAGGGTAATTGTTTTTGATCATCGTGTTTCAAAATGCAAATGCTCTTCTTTAATCCCGAAACAAGGAAATCAAGGACGAGAGGGTGTCTGCCTCCTTCGTATTGATGTCCTTTCCCTTGTAGCGGTGCTTTATAGATGGAGTTTCCATATGGGGGAACACTTTGAAGGGTCTGGTTATCAAGTTCAGTCACCAAAAATACATGAAAATGATGCCGACTTCTAAAATAAACAAGCCTCTGTTCATGTTTTTGGTTAGCCCTCAAAATCTAGACAAACCGTAGCAGGAGAAGAAGGTTTTGCTCTGCAGGTTGGTCTAGCCATGCTCCACTGTAGCCTCAGCAGGTCTACCATTGGCTTGGCCAAGTTTTGGACCAGCCAATCACAGCGCTCTATGCATGTAGAGAGACGTTGGGCGGGCTTAGCAACGTCCTGAGCAAGATGGTTCAGGAACTGTGCTCATTTGAAATGGCGCCACTTTGCCGCAAAGCGAAGGCGGCATCAAGAAGCCTCTGGTCATTCATAAATGGTCAGCCTGTGGCAGCAATGTGGTGTGATCATGTGTTTTTCACAAAACATAATAGCGGTATAAAGGAGATGTGGGGGTGGTGTTCGCGCTGTCTAGGACATCCTTGGATGCAAGGCAAGGCAGCTTTATTTCTATAGCACATTTCATACACAGGGGCAATTCAATGTGCTTTCCAATTAGCAACAATAGCATGAATATTAAAATCGACGTGACAGCACAATTAAAATACACACAAATTCAATTTAGATTTAAAAATGAAAAAGAAAAAGACAAAGTTAAAGGGTGAGCAGTTACAGTGCAGAAGGTGCAGCTTAAGAAGCAGTCATTCAAAGGCTGATGAATACATGAAGGTTTTCAATTTTGATTTAAAAGTTACTAGATTAACTCCTTTATTCCTGCCGATTGAAGCTCCGCCCCTTAAGATTGTTTTACGAGCTGCTCTAAAAAGCGGCTGTCCTTTAAAGTCCCCGTGAGCTGTCTTGTGATCTGTTCTTCAGCTCTAAAGGCCAGAAGCCCTCAGATCTCCACATCGCTCCAGTTTGCATCTCAGCTGATACTGTTTAGAAAAGCTTGGCGGCACAAATGGTGCAATGGTCATGCAGACACGGTGCATTAAAAAACACGCCATGGCGGCAGTATCACCCTGAAATGCCGCTACGGTGTATCTTTTGAAACCGGCTTTTTAGACATGAGCAGATAGAGGTACTTCTTCTTCTACGATTTATGGCGGACTGCCCTGTTGACTGATTGCCGTAGCGATGAATACGTCACGTTGTTCATTGGTCTGATTGGTCCTAGCAGAGACGGTTTGAAAGGCAATCATAGATTCCACCCCTATGACTGAGCTCTGTCTATGGGTCGTGGCTAGTGCTGGGTATTGCGGCAAATTTCTTAAATCGATTCGATTTCGATTCATAAGTCTCTGAATCGATTAATCATGATCCGATTAAATTCAATTTGATTTAATTCAGCCTGGTCTTAAATATTAATAATTTTTGGATAGGATCATATAGCATTGTTGCTACTGCGTGTTTCTCTTTTACGTTCTTTTCATTTAGCGGCTTATTGTCGGAACTGGGTGTTGCTGAGGTAGAAAACGATGTTTCTATCGTTTAGACGAGCTTCTTCCCGTTAAGTAGATGTGCAGTTTGTATATATTGGTGCACATTAAGCATGTTTTTGGAACAAATTTGTACCTCAAGTGCCTGCAGATCAGGTCCCAAAGCTGTCTGGTTCAAGGGGAAAAAATCGATCTTAGGCCTAATGAATCGATTTTGCAAAATTTATATGAAATCGATCCAAAATCGATTAAATCGATTTTTTTTTACCCAGCCCTAGTCGTAGCCATATTTATTTATATAGGATGGCTTTCTAGGCTACAATTTAGCTTCTTTCAGAGGTATTCACCTGATCTCCAAATAGACAGTATGTATACGTTCGTCTATCATAGGATAATGTTGTACGGTAACAAAAACGGTTATAAACTCACAGAAATGCTCGCCGATAAAAGCAGGTGGTCAAAACCACTAACAATATTCATTTGGCTCCTAATTTACCATTTTCCAAGAGCTCTTTTTTTTTTAATTTATGCAGACTTTGCAGTGAGGATGAGAGGGCTTGTGACAGGCAGCTCTGCTGAAAGTGGTCCTCTTCTCCAGAACAGTTGTTGTGGTGAGAAGTGTTAGAGACGGGTGGGCGTCTGGACCCGAGTACGCTGCTCAAACACGAGGCCTGTGTCTATCTGGCAGCCGTCTCGTGGCGGCAGAAGGGCCGTAAACCCGCCTGTGTTAATTCTGCCGTAATTATCACGGGCGCCACATGTTGTGCAGGATGTCCTACCACTGCAGAGCCTCTCCAAAAGTTTGCGGTGAAATCCTTCCACGCTGCTGCTCAAAGCTGACGCGCGGGGTGACATTTGGCGGCCGTGATTAGAAAAAGGGGGCCGTGCCTGGAGCCCTGCCCCACATCCTCATTTCCTGTCGCGGCCCCTTTATAATGATATGTTTTATGTTGGTGAAAAACTGTCTCGCGCTGAGATGATAATAATTACATTTAATGCTCCGGGGAGGGGGCGGCCTCTCTCAGGGACAACATTGATCATAAATATGCAAATCGGCTGCTGTCCTTTACTGTTTGCTCCCTCACAAAAACACCTTCCCTCCTTCAGGCGTCCCCTTTTTTGTGAAATATTTACCCAACAGCCCTTCCTTTGTTGAGTTCTGATACTACTGCTCCTTCGGATCGAGTCTGCTCTCCCTACAAGCAGCCCTTCTCAGCTTGCCGGCGTCGTGCTTTGGCAGAGCGACGCGGTTTAGCACCCTGAGAAATCACACACTCTCTGTCCGTCAGCGTGGAGAAGCTTTATGTGTCTCCCGTCTTGACCTTCTCCCACTCCTGCGGTCCTGTCATCCATCTGTCAGGGAAGGCTTTCTTCCTGTGGTCCTGTGATTCTGACAAGATCACCCACATGCTCCCATCTTGTTATCTCCTCACAGGGACGGCCATTGTTCCCCGCTGATTCCCGTGGTCGTCCTTTCGGTTCCGACCCGCTTCCAGTTAAAACACGGCGGTGACATCTCCACTCATCTGTCAGGTGAAGGGTCGTCTCCCTGCCTACATCTGCCGACGTCGATTTGCGAGCATAATGCCTGATTATAGGATGGTTGACAGACAAATTTTATCAAAATTAAGGCACAATTAAACATTTCATCTCCGCTAATTACTGGCTGCAGCTTTGGCGAGATGACCGCGTGCTGTAGGAAATCAGCAACCATAACACATTTTAATGGGGCACAGCTGTCTTACAGCTTGGTAATATTTGCACAGTGCACCAGAACTGTAATTTATGAGACATAAAGAGGGAGTAAATGTGCATTTGATTTAGTGCCAGATTAGATTTTGGATTCATAATCTTTAATGAGGATTGCATTTGTTGTTCTGCATCAAAGTTAAACGCGAGCGCTCGAATGTGTGAAGCGAAGGTTGCTGCTCGTCTTTTTTTTTCTACACATGAAATTGAGATTTCTTTAAGGAGCTCAAGGTAGCTGTTATTTATTTATTTCTATATTTGAGCATGCAGACTGGGCAGACTTGATGGGTTCACGCTAAAGTAATCAGCCCCAGTATTCATGTCTGCCAAGGAATAAGCCTGGGAAATTCACCAAAATGTGGGAACAGCTTGGGAACAGATTGATGCAGAAGGGTGAAAAAGGCTGAGAGTGACGCGCGCGCGAGTGTGTGTGTGTGTGTGTGTGTGTGCGCGCGCGTGCATGCACTCTGAGCTAATTCCAACTCAAACAAGAGGAAGCTTTCTCTAAGCAACTCGGCTCTGGTGTTCTCCGATGGTATGTCTCCACTGGGGTCTAGCATTGCATCTGCAATTACACAGAAGTTTGGCCACCAAATCTCTCATAAAACACACGGATGTACTTGAATAATAAATATTTTCATGTCATTTTTCAGTCTGGATTCCTTTCAGTTGTAAATTGACTGCTTCAAGTAAATTTTCTACTAATTTTAAAATAATGTCAGTTAAATGTATTTATCTAAAATATTTATTTGTGTTTTTATGACTACTGGAGTAGTAGACATTTTGTTATAGACAGTATAGACTATATCGTATATAGTTGATTAGCCATGTCCTTAAAATTTCTGCTGCTATTCATAGAAAGCATTTTTATTTTGTAAGTAAAATTTATGGTATAATTTTTTTACAGACCAGTAAAATAATGATCTAAAATGATTTTTAAAATTATTATTATTATTATTATTATTACTGGATTTATAAAAACTATGTTTTTTAATGTATTGCAATTTATTGCATAATAATGCAGTATAATTCAATAATAAAAAATTGAATGCTTTCCACCTGTAGGACTTTGATTCTCCACTAGAGGGTGGAAGACATAAAACCAGTGAATGCAGCAGGTTTTTACGGAATGTACTAAAGTAGGGCTCTTTCAAATAGATGCGTCAACTATGCTAAGTTTGGCTTTATAATATATAAATGACCCATGAGATCAAGAAATCACAGAATTGCAAGATCACGCAAAGTTTTGCCAGTTAACACGATAGCAAGCAAGGAGAAAGATGGCAGCACGTACCCAAAAGGGTCTGTAGGTAATGTTTTTTTTTACTAATTAAGCAACAAGAGGGGCGAGAGGAGTTAAGTGGACGCCCCGCAATCGGAAGGTCGCAGGTTCGCGTCCCGCTCAGTCTGTCGCTGTGTCCTTGGGCAATACACTTAACCCGACTTGCCTGTGTTGGTGGTGGTCAGAGGGGCCGATGGCGCAGAATGGCAGCCTTGCTTCTGTCAGACCGCCCCAGGGCGGCTGTGGCTACATAGTAGCTTACCATCATCAGCATTGTGTGAGTGTGAGCGTGAATGAATAATGGAAAGCGCTTTGAGTGCCTTGAAAAGCGCTTTATAAATCCAATCCATTATTATTATTATTATTATTATTAAGAAATCTGCATGTCTTTTATTTTGAAAGCCTAAAGCCATCCCCAGCTCAGGCTGCTTATTATCATCTATTACATGAGTGGGTGTGGCCAGGAACAGCTTGTTTTCTTACAGTGACAGAGCCCTGAAACGGCTCATTCTGGAAGGTCCTGAAAATGTAAAGAACAAAACTGCGAAACCACCTCATGTGAGAGGGATTTAGTGGAAAAAACTTCATAAACATGTTTTGTTCCAACCATAGACCTGTTTTAACTTGAGAAAGAAAGTAATGACATGTCTTCTTTAATAATTTAGCACTTTCCTCGACTGAATGGAGTGAGCCAGTGGGCGGCATTTGGCCCTTAGACCACCAGTTGATAATCAGCATGCTTGCTTTTAAAACAATAGCATTAATGCAGTAGAAAAGCCCTTTTAACATCTGACCAACCAAAATTTCCACGCTTTAACATGATCCTTGCATCGCTGCCTTTAATGATGCACCAGTAGCTGAAATGGGCACGGCTGTGGCCTAAGCTGGCATGCTTGAGGCCATGTTTACTTGGACCCACAGAGGTTAATTTAACTGCTGTTTCTTGGTGACACCTTCAGCTGGTGAGGGTCAGACGCTCGTGGCTCTACCCCACTGATCTACCTGCAGTTGGGTTGTGTCCAGGTGCAGCCCAACCCCTGAAGGCCCTGTTGACCTTCTTTCATGAGCTATTACGTTAAGCGTGGTGATCATTTAGATGCATTAGGTAAAATCGCTCATTAGATCAAGAAGCGTTGCTGCATAAAATCGATCATTTAGAGGATTTAAGTCATTTTAAGGTCTCCTTTTATCTCGGTTTGACCAAAGTGATGATGCAGTCTGCAGCTTTAAGAAGAAACACAACCACAGGCTGTCGTACAGCGTGTCACATTGTGCACCGTGCAGGAGAATGACGAGGGGCTCACCCTCACAGATAGCCGGCTGTTGTCCTAAAAGTGCAACACATTGCCGTTTTTGCTTCGGGACAAAAAATCAGGGACAGCAAAGGACACCAGAGTGCAGATTAATTTACTACAGTCATCTCTTTTGACAAACTTGATGGGATTAATGCAGGATTTTAAAGGCTTTTTTCCAGTTTGAGACATTATTTACTGACTTTTTATCCCCAAGTCGTTAACGTTTTCACTTGAATGGTGCGTCTTTGCTCAGGCATTTCAAACATTAGATGAGATGTAATTGAGAGAAATGAATCCGTGCTTTGAGCAGTTAAAGCGCACACTGAAACGCTCTCCGTTAATCTGTGATCAAGTGGGATATTACCTCTCGCGAAGAGCCCGCTAAAGCTCGTTAAAGCATTACACAGTAAATGCCCCGATAATTGTGAAATCCATTTTGCTTAATCTGCACAAATCAGCCAACGTCGTTTAAGCGAGCGAACTTTGTTTTGGGCTTTTAAAGGGAGCGTGATAAATGAGTGTTGACGTCACACATGTCAGATTTGAATCCCGAACATACTCTTTACCCTCCTGGTCATGCGGTGCATATGTCAGGGAGAGGAACAACAGCCTCCCTGCCAGCGTCTCATACCGGGGCTGGATCTGCTTGCATCAGACTCGCACATGAGCGGACATTTGTGCACGTTCACTCAGCTGCACATCGCTGATTATTTTTACGACGACGCTCTCGTCTCGGTCCCTCGTGGCCACGTGGCTTCCGTCCTGCAGGACGCTGCAATCTGCAAAGGTGCGACATTCGCAGCATATGTCAGCGGATGTCACACATCAAATAACAACAATCGTGGGATGAAAGCGCGTTACCATGACGACAAATCCCACCTATCTTGTTACCTGATGCTGTTAAAAACAGGTGTTTTTGTGTTTCGGTGCAGAAATCTGACGTTCTCAGAGTAGATTTGTGTATTTTTTTTTCTTGACAAGCGTGCTGCGTGTTTGCCCGAGTGTGCGCGTATTGTCTTAGGCCAGTGACAGCTGAAGAAGAGGACTGTATTTGTGGAAGAACAGCACGGCAGCAGAGAGGAGTGAAGATCCTGAGGGAGGCCTAATGGTTCCACTCCTTCCTGCACAGAGATAAAGACTCATAATAAGCGTGTATGCTCACCATCTGGCCCTGTGCATGTGGCCCTTATGGAGGCGAAAGCAGCACAATCTGTAAACGATCAGGAGCCATGGCGCTCCCCCCAGAGAGGCCGCCATGCAATCAAGGTGACAGATGGCAGCACCACTGCTGCGGCCTCATGGAGGAGATCAAAATCACCTTCAATAAACTCTGACTGGAATGGGCACAGGACCCTCAAAAAGTCAGTTTGTCAGTCAAACTGTGGCAGCTTGCTGAAACAGGGGGAACACACAGCGGTCCGTCCGTCCACCGCCTGATTTCCATATTTTCCATCTGACTGAGCCTGAACTGTGATCTTTCTCCAGTTGTCCTCTCGACTCGTGCCTGCGTGGGCAAGCTGGCTGCCAGGATGGCCAGAGCTGCTGGGGGAAAATTGAGAACATGATGCCGCTAATGTGGGGCAATATCAGCGGATGGTGGACGAATATCATTAAATAAATGGCTGGTTCCCTCTTTTTCTACATTTTGACGTGACGGGACCTCCACGGTTTGCCTCTTCGGTTTAATTTCAACACACATGCAACAGCAAATAACTCGTAATAATAATAATAACTTACAACGTTTAAACGGTGGAATATTAAGCGAAGAGATGATTTCCTCTGCCTTTGATATATTTTTTAACATCTGATGGAGCAGCATGGTCCAGCCTCCGCACCGTGTCTCTGTCTGAGCGTTTGTGTCCTGAGCGTGGAGACAGAAATGCTTGGGAATGCTATTTCACACATCCCCTTCATCTGATGCGCAGCTTCTGTCAGCGATGTGAGAAAAACAGCCTGACTCTCCAAGCTTTTTTTGCACCAGTGCAAAAGTTCAAAATTGAAATGCCATCTGTTCAATAAAACTAATCTAGGCAGGGAGAGCTGCGTCGAAAGCTGTCCTTATTGGACGAGCCTCTTGTCTTTTGCTTCCTGCCACCAGGTTTAGAGTCAGTGCCGTTTATTGTTGTTTGCAGAAAACGGTAGATATAATCTTTGATTGTCTTGAGTTGCTCTAAAAATCTTCAGTTTCTAGATGAAATAAAACAAAACGCCACATGAACTTGCTTTAATCGCTGCGGTGCCAACGCGCTCACTTAGGTAATTGCTTCTCTTATTTGATTAATTGGACAAATTTCATTGTAGTCTCTTGTTTTATAGAGAGCTTTTAATCATCCGCTTCCAAACACTTTTACAAATGTTAAATATGTGCTCTTAATCTCCTAATTTGATCAATTACACTAATTAGGTGAGAAAAAACCTAAGTGGCTTTTATCTGCGGAGTCCAGAGGGTTCAGTCTGTGACCGGTGCAGCTCTGGATTTTGACTTCAGGGCTCTGGCGGTTAACGCTAAGGTTAAAATCATAATGCTCAATTTTCTCCCAAATTGAATTGGTTTAATTTGGCCTCATGAGTCATCAGACCAGGGCCACCACAGCAGTAAAACTGAATCATGAGAACTTTTAAAGGAGACTTACTAAGGTTTTTTATTTCAATTTCCTGAAATATTTAGAAAATAGTTGACTTTCCAATTGGTTCAAATAAAACTTGATTGCAGAACCAGTTGTGTTTGTTTGCTAATCATTACTAAATAGCTCAAATACAGTGTTTAAAGGGTAGGTCACACTATGGGTGGAGAGTAACTTTACCCACACTTCCTGTTAGAAAGATGCTTCTAAAGGAGGCGTTTCCTGGCGGACCGAGAGAGCGATTGACACCCCCCGCATGCCGTCGGAGATTATCAGTCGGAAAAACGAGTCGTTAACAAGTGCACACACACTCGTGCATGCACACGAGCACACAAACGTAGCAGACTCACCGCTCAGGAGAACTAGCAAACACGGAATCTGCAGCAGGCTGAAGGATTTCCTGTCCACCACGATCACTAGAAGAAAGGGAGGAGGAAGACATTTTTAGGGAGGTGAGCGTCTCTGAGCCGTAACGTTTCTTATCAGCAGGTTAGTGGCTGAGTCAGCTGGAAGTGCGGCCAAGATTCAACTAGAGTCCGGTGCAGTGCAGCCACGACTTAGCCATCAGCTGTGTCTGATTCTAAATCAGTGTGGAGCAGAGTTTTAACCTGAAGATGGAGATATAATTACGGTTTTGGGCTGAAATTTTACATTTTAAGTAAGATGCACTAAACTGCCAAAAATAATGGCTAAAAATTTATCAGCAAAAAAAAAAAGTCTATTTAGGTGTTACTTGCTCTTTAAATGTCCCTATAAATGGATAACTGGCTCAGGTTGTTAAAAATTATTCTTAGAAAACAAACTTCAAGCTGGAAACGGGTCAAACTCTAAGGCTGGGAATATACTTGCTTTATAAACTTGCGTTGACACAGGCAGCAAGCTGCGTCTTGCTCACTGCCCGTAGTGCTGGAGGATTCCCCTAGGGGGCACAGTAGAGAACTCAGACCGGATAGAGTGCTGAATTTGCAGGGTACAAACAAAACAAACATGGCAACAAAAAATGATCAGCATTTTGATATCGCGACAGAAAAAAAGTCAGCAGCGACATCGTAGATAGTATTTAAGACCTCTAAACCAGACACGCCGTGACAGTGGTGTGTAAATCTTGCTCATTTTGTTAACTCCCCCTACTGGTTACCCACATATTGCAGCTTGATAACGTGTTGCGTCAATTTCAGATGACACGCTTAAACAACGCTTCAAACAAACGCAACTTACATGAGGCAGCCATGATGAGTTTATTCCAGGCCTAAGGGTCCTTTAAGGCTTGTTATTATGTGAAGCTATCATTAAAAACTGTTGCTCATTTGGGCAGACTATAAGGCGACATATTATTCTAAACTCATCTTTTGCATCTTTTTGTGCTGCCATGTGGGTCTCTACTGCCTCTATAAAAACTCCAAATGTGGAAAAACCTATCTATCCACTTTCTGTTAATGTTTGTTTTGATGAAATATGAGCCTAAAACAAG
Source organism: Aphyosemion australe (assembly GCA_006937985.1). Lineage (NCBI taxonomy): Eukaryota > Metazoa > Chordata > Actinopteri > Cyprinodontiformes > Nothobranchiidae > Aphyosemion > Aphyosemion australe. The sequence goes on from SSNS01000002.1 coordinate 6,904,606, forward strand.
CCGTTTCAAAAAGTTCCCGTTTGTGATGTCACAAACTGGGGAATCATCATAGAACCACCTCTCACGTGCAAGAAGCAGGGCTACTTCAAACCCCTCCCGGATATTAGAGCTTCTCAGCCTATAGCAGCCTGAGTGTAGGGTGGGTGGGCGTGGCCAGCTCCAGCTTCTTTTCTTAAAGTGACAGAGGCTCATTCTGGTAGGTAGGTAGGTACTGAAAGTGTCAAGAATAAAACTGATGAAATCGCTTCATGTGAGAGAGATTTTGTTCATAAACATGTTTTGTATCAACCTTGAAATTATTATAACTTAAGATAAAAGTCACAACATGTCCCCGTTAAGCAAAAGCTTGTCTATATGTTCATTTCCACTATTAGATGGTTCTGTGGGAAATTCAGTGGACTTCCTATTCAGCAACTGGGGAAGAATTTCAAATAATATCAAGTCCTATTAATGTGTTGGAAAGAGCCAATTTTATTCATTTTGTTATATTGTTATATAATTACACAACAGATCATTGTAAAATTGTTAAAGTTCAGTTTAAAAAATTTGATTTTTAAAAATTGTCTTTGATCTTTATTTTCTTTTTTTGCAGAAATTTTGCAGAGATATGATGGTAGAAGTTTTGTCTTTGAGAATCATATTAAAATCAGAGATTCATGACCACATATTTCTCTGCTTCATCAAACGAGGATTTTAATTTGAGCCTCACCTGATGGATGCTGGTAATTTATGCTGATTAGAAATAAGGCATCATACTGTATTTTCCCCTTTATCTCCCCTCACTCATCTGAACAGAAGCAGGGTATATAGGGAGAGCGTCTGATTAGTTGTAATGTGACCGCTGTAGCCCACAGGCTGAAATTTATGTCCTCCATTTGAACTGTGGCTGCCTTTGCTGTATACATCAGGTTTGTTAATGAAATTTGTCGCCAGGAGGGAGTCGGCGACTGCAGTCCTTCAGAGCTTTGACACATAATTGTGGAAAATCTAACCTTTGGAAGTTCAAGTCAGCACAACTTTAATTGTGGTGGAAACATCATCCATGTCAAAATACTCAACTTTTTGTGATTTCTGTAACTTTCAGACAGGTGCGTGTTTTAAAAGCGGCCTGAACCTGAATGGAAACCGGTGAGGTGTACTCAGCAGCATAACTTCCTGCTGTTTGTTCTTGTTGGACGGCTGCTGTCCTCTCCAACCCGTCACTGATTGACAGATGTCATACTTGTCACAGCTTTGCAGGCTGCTGCGTGTGACGGTGGATGTTCGGGGACAGCTAGAGACGAGCGCAGAGGATTCAGAGGGATGGCGAGAGAGTCTGTCATTTCATTCAGGCTTTTCTCTTGGTGACACGAGGCTGCACCCCCGTATTGTCCATCAGTATCAGCAGATGACTGACAAAGGAACTGCTCAGCCTCAGACAGATAACTCATCAGTAGTTTGTGTCATACTTTGTGAGATCAGCAAATCCTCACAGTGAGGCTCAGATCTTGCAGCGTTAGCGCGCGGCACCAAATGACCCCGCCCGCCGCCCCTCTCCCCTTTTACACTCTCTCAGTGACTCCGCTTGGACCATCAGAATGCTGTTTGCTTTCCAAAAACTTGATTTCACAAATGGAAAAACAGCATCTGCTTTCCTACAGCCTCACATATGGCAGTCGTAGTTGCTCATATGAGCTGAAGCAGGTAAAAAGGGTAGGGGGCGTTGGCCCAAAGGGACCTTAAACAGAGGGCCCGACCCTGGGGACCACAGGGCCGCTGCTGCCCTGAGCCAGATGAATCTGCATATGAAATGAGGCCACGCAGAGCCGGGGACCATGAGCATGGAGCTAAACACTGAAGACCCTGCATCTGTTGTGTGACTGTAGCACAAAAACAAATATGGAAGTGATTATCAGACTGATTTTAATCAACTGTTTACAGCACTCAATAATAAGAATTTGAAGTTTTTTTTATTTCTTTATAAAAGTTATAAATATTTTATATAGATCTTTTTGAGCAATCTCAGTTTGAAGAAAGAGTTTTCTTCCGTATTGAGCTAACAGCTAGACCAAAGTGTTTTGCTGTGGTCATAAAACTGCTGCAAGCAATCTCCAAAAAAATAAAAAAGTTAATGCAATATTAGTTTAAAAACCTTAAAGACCAAGTTCACTAGTTTTTTCCAACACATCTACAGTGGTCTCTAGTATAAATGAATGCATTGAGGGGAAAAAGCTCTGGTACCCCTGTTTCAGGAACTAGAAGTTAGCCACAGCTGAGTTGAGCTGAAGATATTCGGACATCTCGCCTCTGATTGGCTAACAGCAACACGACTCTACCACTGACTCTGTTTGCTCTGCAACGTTGATGTTTTATCTCCACAAATATCACAAGTCTGGAGGAGTTCTGCTGTGTGGTGGAGTTGCTAATGCTAACAGCTAGCTTCTACTAGCCGAGCCATGCTCTGCTCTCTCCTGGATGCTAAACCGACAACAGCCTTCCTCGTCATGAGTCAAAATGGGTGAGCTAATTTTTCAACATGACGTAAAATTGGCTAGCTTTTCTTATTAGAGCGTTTCCCGTCTATTACCTGTCGGTGGCTAATGCATGTGAAAGAGTGACCGATCATATTTAAGAAATAACAAGAAAAACATGGTTTCTCAGTGAACATGCTCTTGTATTTAATCTGTATTTGATCTTTTTAATGCCAGACTTGAACTCTGGGAGCATTATGAAGATGCTGCTTTTTATATAGGTAAATAATAAAAAAAGGTATAATATTTCCAGACGGACCTGAATATTCTGATACTTAGTTTTCTGAAGTCACCCTTTATTAACGCGTTAACTTTTTTTTTTGGCAAAATACTTTCAAAGAAGCTTAAAAAAATCATCCTTTTCTGCGCCAACATCCTGGCTTCTAGTTGTCAGAGACCAAGTGTTGATTTCTCCTTCTTCTAGTCGTATTGCTCACATCCATTTAGCTCTTGGTTTGGTGTCTGTCAGAAATGTGCTGGTGTTTTTGTATGTTTGATCGTTTATTTCTCATTGTGCTATTTCAGCAGCTCAAACTTTAGTCAGTTACAGATTTTTATATAGAAATGTTTTGTTTTCTGCTCCCCCATCCCCCCTCCACCCTGGTCCCAATTTCTAGTCGTCTCTTCTGATTTCCAAGAACAAGTCAGGGCATTGATTTTTGTAGTCCACCTATCAAATGCTGCGTGGATTCTCTCTTTTTTCACTTTTTCCCACCACTGTTGTAGTTTTCAACTAGTCTGGTGATCAGACCCAATCAGGACCTGCACATTTATTTACACTAAACATAAAAAATTAGGTTAAAATAATCAGCATTGGGAAAAGAAATGAGTCCCCAAGGAATACATTTTTTCGTGTATCTTGCATTTGTGTTAATTTTCACAAGTGTACGCATACAGATGCATGAATTGGACATTAAACACGTTGGTAAATCATCATCATTATCTGCCTGTAGGCAGCCCAGTGTGTAAATTTGTAATGATTGCTAATTGCCTTGTTAGTATGAAAACAAAGCGGTTTTTCTTGTTTTTTTTTCCTGGTGCTGAAGGGCTAAATTACCAGGAAACAAACAAGTGGAGGGGAACATGTGAATAAGGATGTTTTTACATGAGCATCTGTGGATACAGCTGCTGCGTGCTCTGACCAGCCTGCCTTCCACTCTCCATTTCTCTCAGGCTCAAACAAACAAAGGCAAACATAACAGCATCCCAGTGTGCCTGCGTTGGGTTAGTGATGCAATCCACAGGAAGAGTCGTCACGTCTTTGCTGAGCAGCAAAAAAAGACACTTTTATCCACTTTTCCTATTTTATTTTGATGGTTTAGAGGAAAAAGCAGCGTAGTTAAATACCAGCAGCATCCTCTGGTATTCATGGTGGTTTTTGCTCTTTCTAAACACTAATTTCCTGCCTTTGTCCCCTGAGGAGTGTGTTTACCTCAGCAGTCACCTGCCACAGAGGGAGCCAGAATGAGATTCAGGGCCCTTTTGTCCCAATCAGCTTTTCCTATCAGGCTAAATGCTCTCTGGAGACGGGGCTTATTACCTGACACAGTTCTCAAAGCAGATAAATGGCCACCCGTGTCACGAGCTTCACTCTGTTTGTGGGAAATGGAGGGTGTGTGTGTGTGTGTGTGTGTGTAGGGGTGAGGAGACAGACAGTTTAGGGCCCAAGAGATGAAAGGAGCCCCCAGCCTTATTGACATTTTAATCAAAAACAGTTAGCTTTGAATCAGTCTGTTTGCAGGAGGCAATACGGAGAGGCCTTTTCATCTGCGCGGATTTAAAATATGCAACGATTGAAATACAGACCTCGCTGACATACAATTTACCTGCTGTCAGTCCGAATGGTCCCGTTTTATCGTAGGTGCTTGTTATAATGTCCCCCTACTCCAACTCGGCCCACTCAGAGGTACTCATTCACCCTCCTCCTTTTCTGACACCTGTTTGAGCCTCAGTGATGGGATGAGATGTAGACCGATTAATACTAGATAGTCTAAAGTCATGCTGCATGTTCTTGAGCTGTTATCTGGGAAGATGAAAATTCTCTTTAACCCTTATTGCCTGCATTAACTACTAAAACTAAATAAAAGGGAAAACGCTCAGGTCAGAAAAAGCCGTTCTCTTCTACGTCACAGGGAAAATTGGTATTATAGCCCCGCCCACTTTGTTGTATGACTGCAGAAAGCTGTGTTGATTTAGCTGCCAGGAAAGAGTATGGCGGAACAAGTTCAGGCTTGTGTTATTTATGGAGATAAATGATCAATGTTTCATTTTTGTTTTACCCAGGAAAGAAGAGCGAAAGAAGGCAGCAGAAGAGTTGAGTTGCTGTTAGCAAATCAGAGGTGATGCATCCAATCCAATCCAATTATTTCTAAAGTTAAAGTTAAAATCCCAAGTATTCATCACACATTGGTGAAATTACATCTCTGCATTTGACCAATCCCCATGGAGTGGTGAGCTGCAGCTGTGGCTGCGCTTGGGAACTATTTGGTGGTTTAACCCCCCAATCCAACTCCTTAGTGCTGAGTGTCAAGCGAGGAGGCATTGGGTCCCATTTTTCCAAGGTCTTTGGTATGACCCGATCGAGAATCGAACCCTGATCTCCCAGTCTCGGGGCGGAGACTTATACCACTAGGTCACCAGAGCTAGAGCACACTTATACACAGCCGAGGCCGACCAAAGTGCTGTACAGTAAAAATAACAAGCATACACAGTAAAACCAAACATACAACACAGGAAATGATAAGAGTAGTCAGATGACCACTACCAAATCCACAATAAAAATAAAAACATAATAAAAGGTAAACTAGGCAGAATTAAAAGCCAGCGAATAGAAATAAGCCTTCAAGCGTGACTTAAAATCAGGGAGAGAGGGGGCCATTCTCACTGCCAAAGGGAGTTGGTTCCAGAGACGAGGCGCACAGATTGAGAACGCACGTGCTCCTCGAGTCCTCACCCGAACACTTGGGACCTGTATCAGGCGGTGGTCTGCTGACCGAAGGGTTCGACCAGGTATGTAGGGCTGAACTAGCTGAGTCAAGTACAATGGCGCATAAAGATAAAGTGATTTAAAAACAAGAAGTAAAATTTTGAACTGGATGCGGTAGCGCACCGGGAGCCAGTGCAACTGGGCCAGAACAGGAGTAATGTGCTCCCTCCTTCTGGTGTCCGTCAAAAGGCGGGCCGCCGCATTCTGCACCAGCTGTAGGCGCGCAACCGAGGAAGATGTGGATCCATAAAAAAGGGAATTCGCATAATCCAAGCGCGAAATTACCAATGCATGGATCAATGTGTGCAAGTTGCATCTAGTCAAGATGGACTTCATCTTAGATATCCGGCAAAGCTGAAAAAAACATGATCTAACCACCTGACTAATGTGAGAGTCCATCCGCAGCTCTGGGTCCAACACTACTCCCTGGTTAGTGATGGTTGGCTTCACTAAACTGGAGAAACAGGGTGGCAGGACCGGGCTAACTGCAGTGGGAGAGGGAGGAACAAATAAAAGAGCCTCCAACTTAGACTCTTTCAAGTGTAAAAAGTTGTTACAAAACCAGCCCTTCACTTCGTTCATTTGCATATCATGAATATTAAAGAGTAAGACTTCAAATCTAGTCAGGTGACGTCACATTTTCGGCACAGCTTTGTATGCTTGGAACTAGGGGTAGACCAAAATATATCAGTCGGCCAAAATATCGGGACGATATTTACCGTTTTTATTTATACATCGGCCGATATTTGTTCTTAGCAAAGCTGATTATGAAGTCAGGCACATCCTCAGGCAGCCCGGTGCAGTTGGAAAATGTAATTTAAATGTATTTTTCTATTCACTAATAACATCTGCATAACAAATACTCAAAATTAACTTTATTTAGGTGTCTGACTTTAACACTGAGAAGTGCACAAAGTTCAGATTTAACAATTAGTTAAATTCAGAGTTCAAAAACTGATTCAGCTTCAGAAGTTTTGTGCATCAACTGATGTTATTAGTGACATTTTAGCATGAAAATAAGGTGGAAAACGTGTAGATATCAGCCATGAAAATCGGCAGTACATATCGGCCATCGGCTGACCATGTCTCCAACATATCAGCAGCGGTATTGGCAATAGAAAAAACAATATCGGTCGACTTCTACTTGGAACCAAGCTGAAAATTTAGGGGAAAACACCAACAAAACACATTCGAGTCACACAGAGAGTGCTGGAAAAGGGGCGTAGAATTTCATGGGGCTCTATGGGACAGGGGGTGGGCCTAGCACAAAACAAATTTGACATATTGCCTACATTATATTACGGATTACTGAAAGAAATCATACATAATTCCTGAAAAGGGGAAATCCCTGGATTGCTGATTAAAAAAGAGGACCTAGAATGTAAACCAACATTTTCCTTGTTGTTGAATAAAGACAGCTTGGGTGGTCAACAGTAGCATGCCAGAAAGTCAAAGCTGTGTGTGACCTACTTTTTATGTAAATTAAAATGTCAAAAAAGGCGAGAGAAAAACTTCTGATCTGAGAAAGCCTTCCTTAACACGTCATAAGCGGGAGCCACGCCTCCTCAAACCTGCATGTCTCCAGTGTCTGAGGCCTTCTGGGGAAACCAACCAATCAGCAAGCAGCTCATTATCATATTCATGTCCTGGCCGAGTGGGAGGAGCTAACAGCTCTTTTCACAGCAAGGCTGGTTTAGGGGGTTTAGAATGGCCTGTATCAGGGCTCCTGGGACAGATGAAAGCCAAGAGAACATCTCTTATGCTTTTTAGAGGCTCAAAGCAGTTTTAGATGGTTGATTAACTGCATTCTAGGTCCACTTTAAGGAAACCGCTGTTCAGTAGTTATTGGGTAGAAAAGGCTTCCGTTTGCTAGGAAGCATAAAGATCGGAATCTCTGGAAGCAGGGTGAGCACCAAAATGCATGGAGTGATGCATCCAGCCTTTGAGCTCAGATGAAAGGAACTAACCAAGGTGGTTTGGACATCTGCAAAAATGTCCTCCAGGGGAGATGTCCCACTATGATGGAGCATCAGGGCTGACCATGGTCTAACCCTGTAAGAGGGCTCTAGACATTTCTGCTCCGATTGTTGACTCTTCAGCCCTGCATACGAGAATAGATGACGTTATTTATGCAACAAGTCCTAACGTGCAGCAAAAGAGAGTTTAGAAGGTGAAAACACGTTTAAATGGATGTTTCTGTAAAAGTATTTGCTTTTTGTGCTCAGTCTTCCACGATCAAATCCTCGAAGCTAATTGTTAAATCACACTCCATTGACTTTTAAATGTGTTGTCACAGAGTTTTCACTAAACATTAACATTGCTAACAAAGATTTTATGGAGTTCACTCATAAAGTCTCTCTTTTATTGGAGCAATCGGGGCAAAAAGGCTTAAAACTAGTCATAAATTACTAAATAATTACGAGGAAAGGCGAGGAGGGAAGTGTCTGCTCCCCAACTGGTCATAAGTTGATCATCCACGGCTTTAAGCTGCAGGTAGGCAGTGACAGCTGCTTAATTTGATTTTGTCACTGGGGTGACTTAATCCTGTAACGTGTGCCGGTGACGACAGTCTCACAGACGGTTGAGGCACAACGGCACTCTGGGTGCCCATTTACAGATGCAGCAATAGAAACCAAGGTCACTTTAATTAACTGCCGAATTACGATTTAAACGATAATACTAATCACTCACTTTTGTGTTAGCAAGAAGCCGCTGTTGTCTTGATTTAGAGCTGCAGGTGGAAACGTCCTACAGGAGGCCCGAGTCCTTGCTGGTCTAGTTTTATTTGCTACAGCTCTAGATCCAGATCTTCCCTCTGTGCTAAAATCACAATCACTGTCTGCACAAGTTAGCTTCTGTTTGTTTTCTGTGTTCTTTCACTTTCTCAGAGAGATCTGTGAGATACCTTTGATGGCCTTCGTTGGACCGTAAGACATACGATTTATTTTGACAACACATCCGAGAGGTAAAATTTAGTTTACATGCTAAAATCCATAGACATCTATTGGTTTTAGCTTAAAGTGGAAGTTTGCTGAGAAACGTGTAATACAATTCTTAACTAGTGCCACTAGATGTCAGCATTCTGCACAGTTTGCTGACTGAAAAACCATTTTTAAAAATGTTTTTTCTGATTATAATCAGTCACTCTGAGTTTTTCACGCAGGCTGAACATGAAAATAGTCTCCTACACCTATTTCCTGTATTAGCCTCTGACAGAAAATAGACGGTGAAACTCTAGGATTTGAAAAGCCTGACAGATCTACGTCACACCGTCACTTAACATTCATGGACTCACCCATCTTGACTCACGACGGGGAAGGCTGTTGTTGGTTTAGCGTCCAGGAAACAGCAGAGAGCGTCTCAGCTAGTAGAAGCTAACCGTTAGCATTAGCAACTCCACCACACAGCAGAACTCCTCCAGGTTTGTGTTATTTGTGGAGATAAAACATCAACATTGCAGCGCAAACAGAGTCAGTGGTAGAGTTGCATTAGCCAATCTGAGGCAGGATGTCCAAATATTAGGAAATAAGACTCCAAATCCTGTCTTCCTCTGGCTGAATTCTCCTTCCTGAAACAGGCGCACCAGAGCTTTTTCCCCCAATTCCCCACTGCAAATGTATTAAAAATAAGAGTGAAGGACCTCTTTAAACAGTGAATTAAACCCATAAATATGGAGTACATCCTCTGGGGTTGGCAGTGAGTCTTTGCCCCCATTACTTGGTGACTGGGTGACAACGCTCTCTATTTACTGGTTCATCTACATTCTAGCTCCCACCCTACTCATCATGAGATTTGGATCCTGACCAAAAGGAAAAAATCCTTTTTAAACAAACTGGCTTACTCTGCCAAAGGAGGTGAGGCTCAGCCTTAGAGATGAGGTGGGGAGCTCCATCATCCAGGGGGAGTTTGGAGTAGAGCCACTACTCCTCCTCTTCAAAAGAAGTCATTTGAGATGGTTCCGATATCTGACTAAGGATCCCTCCTGGTCACCTTCCTCTGAAGGCATGTCCTATAGGAGGAGACCCCGGGGCAGTATCATATATCCACTCTGGCTTGAATGCCTTGGGATCACCAGGAAGAACTGGAGATTGTTGCTGGGGAGAGGGATCTCCCTCCTGGATGTAGATCATCACTTTGTCTATTATTTTCCAAAGGTTATGTTGTATGAAACCATGCACTTTAAATCACGTTGACACCCAAATTTGAACAAAAGCTGGTTCAGATTGCTAATTTTAAAACTGTTGACTGTATTTGATCAGGAGGGAAGTGTTTCAGCGATGCATTTTTGTCATAAACAATCCAAAAAGAAATTTTCAACATCAGTAAAAAACTCATCAATTTCACTCTTTATTCAATAAAATTTGTATTTTACGGAACGTTGCTGGAAACTGAGTGGACCCTGAAAAAGCTAAACAATGGGATGTTTATTGAAGTCACCCTTCACCCCATTATCATTACTGCCCATCTGCTGCTGATGCCTCTCAGAGCCCTACCAAAGGTTACTCATACACATGGGGAGGACAGCCGTCCGCTAATAAGACCGTTTCTATCAGCTGATGCTTTGATATGAATCCTGTGTAAAGTTCCAGCAGCAGGTTGGAATTCTTTCAGCTTGTCTTGCTGTCCGGGAATGGAAAAACGTCTAACTGGAGACAATCGAATGGGGAGGAAATCCTAAAATTTTAGATAAATCATTACAGGGAGGCTGAGACTGATTTATTATTGTGCTCGTTAGCCATATGGCACCAAACTCCCCCCTGCAACAGTCAAAAATCTGATTACAAGAATAGGTCGCGTTAACCTTTTCCATCACAAAAATTAATTTTCAAACACAAAAGAAACTACAATAAAGAATTTAAACTAAATACAATTTTAAATATTATTATATTAAATTATTCAACTATCTGATTTTCCAGAGAATAAAATATACAAAAACACAAAGAGTCCTATTAATGTCCCAGATAGAGCATATAATGAATTAGATAATTGACTGCCTTCATGCACCCTGTAAAGAAAATAGATTAAACTAGTGGAAAATAATTTTTTACAGTATTTTTCACCTGCAGAATTCATGCCCTTTATTAATATTATCATTTTGAAACAGAGAAAATTGAGTATTTGTACAGAAATTAGCTGCAAAGTAAAATCTTAGGTACAAATTAAACACTGACACTAAAATGGACCGTAACGTTTTTACACAACCATAATGTGGAAGGTTAGGAGAATTCAGTTGGTTGAAATTCTTAACTCGTGCCACTAGATGTCAGCATTCTGCATGTTGAATTGATAAAAAAACGTACTTCATTTGGAATAAAAATGTTCAAAATTCCTGCTTAAAATAAAACTCAGAAATAAAAAAAATTTCAAAAAATTATTCGTATTTATATTTCTTACAAATTAGGTTATGGTCAATGTTTCTTTTTATACTTTTTATTTATTTTAATATTTCTTTGCATTTTTTTCCCAGTTGCACAAGTTATTAAAAAAACAGCTTATAGGAGGAAAATGTCCCATTTGAATTTTGTTGTGCACGACCTGGAGACATTTACATGATCATCTCTGTCTCATAATAATTGCCTGGTCCTCCCAGTTGCTCGGGGCGATGTTGTATTAGATTGTAATCTCCAACACTGTTTCCTGACACAAACTTGATGTGTCACCGTGATTGGCGTGGGGGAGATGACACGACAGAGCTGGTTTTGGGGGACTGACGGAAAGCTGGCAGGTTAAGGCTCCCCAGTTGGGCGCCGCGCTGCCTCAGGACAGTCACCTGTCAGCTCAGGTGAAGGCTCGTCATAGCTGATGACTGGGAGCAGCAGAGTGGATATAATGGGATGAGCAGACTGACAGAGACGTAGCGCAGGACTCCCTTTGTCTGTTAGCGAAAGGAGGAGAGCTTGCTTCAGTCAAATGTGCCGCCATGCTGAATAAAGAGTTTTACACTGTGAGTGATTGGATGGCAGTTATGATCCGAGTAATCAGAAGTTAATTTTATATTTGTCCAGCATCTATTTTTAGTTAATTTTAACTTAAAATGCAAAGCAAAATATAAAGATGTTGCATTTTCTCCTTAATTTTACCATCAACTAAAATGAAAGTGCATTTAAAGAGTGCAGCTCACATCTTCCCAGAGTTTATATTATTATGTTAGAGCAAATTAATATAGAGTTTGGTCTTGGCATGTTGGTGTGTGTCAACCCATATACCGCTGTTGCCGTTTTTGTTGAGTTTTCTGAAAAAGACCGTCCTGCCAGGCGCAGGGGGAGCATGTGTCCATCAAAGTCAGGCTGATCCGAGGCGCGAGGGCTGAGTCCTGCTCGGGAGATGGAAGGGTGGGACTGACTCATGCACAAGCTCAGGAATCAGACTGCCACTCTCAGAGCAGCTCACTGCCACCATGCATCAGCCATCAGTGACTACGGAGAAACTTCTGGACCCCATTCAGAGATAGTATGCAGCTTAATCAGGTGGTGAGCATGAAATGCACAAATATGCAGGATGGTGTTTTCTCCTGCAGCTTTGTGTGATTGTGACACAAGGAAGAAAAATTATTTGACACCCAATGATTTTATATTTGTGTAAAAAAAAATCTACATAATTTTAATTAAAGACCAGCTAATTTACGCCACATCAAAATGGGTTTATATGCTTTAATTTCTCAAAATGTTTAGGATTTCATTTATTTGTAAAAAATAAAGAAATGAAAGAAAATGTTTGGAACCACTCATGTGAAAACAAAATTTTTCACAAAGTGCATAAAAAACAAGAGATTTCTAACAAACACATAAAGATGCATTTCAAAAATCAGAGCAAAAAAAAAAAACATTGACAATATGAAATATGAAAGATAAAATTTGTAAAAATCTTTAGAAAACAATTTAATTTTTTTTGTTCCAACTTTTTTATTTTTAGACCAAGCCCATGTTTCTTTTTATTATATGATTATTAAAACCATAAAAGTGTATCATGCCAGAGATTTGAACCCTTAATGAAAAGTTCTCCACAAATCTATTGTAAAAATTAATATTTTATATTTGTGAGCAACTTTTATTTATTAATTTATTAGAATAATAAATAGATGTACGTCCCTCTCACTGGCTGGTGCTCCACCTGCCTGCCCACCATCCATCCTGGATCTTTCTGTCAAATCATCCGCTCAGTCCCAGAGGGCCAGAGCGTCCGTCACTGGCCTGTCAGTTATGAGCTCCAATCTGTATTCATACCTTCTGTCAAAGCAGCACCATTCAGTCTGTCACTATAACCTGCGTGTATACATGTGGATGGCTCATGAACTAAACCTTGTAGCGGATAAAAACGTCTTATGAGGTCATATTTTGTAGAAAAGATATAAACAAAAGTATTTCTATTTGTAACAAATATTAGGTCCGTTCCCACTATCGGAGTGTAATCTTACCTGACATTTGTGGCATGCGTGTCTCCATTTCACCAAATGTGTTGTGTAATTGAAGCAGGCAGCCTCTTAAGTTGTTCGTTTGTGTTTCTGTTTACATCAGAATAAACAGGGAATCTGTTCATCTCCAAAGATGAACTGTGTCACGGCGATCCTTTTACATTAACTCGCACAAAGCAGAAGAGATCCGGTTACACCTTTGTTGCTTCAGCTGTGTGAAGTCCAGGCAGCCAGGTTCTGAGGACTGTCATCCTCCACAGCTTGTTAGCATTTAAAGCGGATCCTGAAGCTTTGCGCTTTCTTTTTTCCGTCATCTGAACAAAGATGTGTTAGTTGATCTAAAGTTTAAGTCCCTAGGTTTTATTTTGTTAGCTTAAGTCGTGGAGATACATCTCTGGATAACAGCTGGAGACGGGGTTTTTGCCCTCCAGCGTTGTGTGGATGTGTGCAGTTACCCGGATGTAAACAATAACATTGAAGGGGTCTATAGGTAAGACAATAAATGTTACTTTTACTTGACGTGCAGAATCTTTGTTGATTGTTGATAGTCGTTAGCAAACGTCAAGATTGTTAAGGAATAAATAAATGATTCAACGATGAATTCAAGACCCTGATTGCAGATTTTTTCAGATATTTCTGTTCTAGAAGCTCAATAAATCCAACTATAATTAAACCAAAGTCACAGGATACAGTTATTACCAAAGATAACCTGTGGGGTGTCTATGTAATTTAAATTGACGCTGATATTGTCTTTAATTAATTCTTGAAAAACCAAAATTGTTGCTCATTATTTTGCAATATTTAGCCCGATCAGTGTGTGGTCGATAAATCTCATCACTGTTAATAAAAGTCTTATAGAATCTCAAGTCTTTAAAGGGATATTCCACCTTTAAGTGAAATTTGGTCTATTTTTATATTCCCCAGAGTGAGATAAGTGAGAAAAAAGCATTTTGTAACCAGCACAGGAATTCTCTGGGTCTGGCAGGAGTCTGTTTGCTTTAGCTTAGCATAAACAATGGAAGTAAAGTACTAGCATTTTGGGTGCAAAAATAGACCAAATTTCACTTAAAGGTGGAATATCCCTTTAAAGGAGATGGAGCTTCAGCTGAGTGGTTGTTTTGTTTTAAACGTTTGGGTGTTTTGTGCTGTTCAGCAGGTCAACGGGGCACGTCTTAATTCTCTAAATGACTTTTTAAGTAGTGGCACTGCTCTACATGACCCTGCTGAGTGACAGGCCACTCTAATCCCAAACCATGAGGGGAAACCGCCTCTGGTCAGCTGCTTTTGCCTCTGCACACAACATATGGCGTTTAACACTCTCGTTATTAAGAAGCTGTGGCCAAATGTGAGGCTGTAGGCGGGTGTTAAGTGACAAGAGCAAGTCAACATCTTTTTTTAATGAACAAATGTTATTAATTTCAGTGGTTGCAGGGAGAGAATTTGTTAGCGGGTCGTTTTTATTCAAACATTAAAATTAATTCATAATGAGCACTTACACACAAAGTTACACGCATTGTTTGGGATTCTTGACAGATCCTCGGCTTGCTGTTTATCCTAGTGTTTCCCAGCCAACTGGGTGAAGGATACTCTGCCTGATTCCCCACCCAAACTCTAGGTCCCATCTGCTCACAATCGGGGACAACATTTGTCAAAGTAGACTGGATAATGGCTTTGGCATCCTTGTTATAATCTCAGCATAATCTTCATTTGTCCACTTTTGGCAGCGGGACACTTCTGGGTTTAGGAAATCGGTCAGGACTCTCAAGTGTCCTCGGCGCGTTTTCATCGGCTCAGATCGAGGCGTGAGGCTCATTTAATTTAAATTTAAAACATGATGGGTCTTTGTTTTTCAGATGGAGCGGAGGTTGTTTGTCCGTCCTGTCATTGTTAACCTAAATAAAAATCCCTAAATTAAACCTGTCATTTAGATAAAGCCTCACCAAGCTGTAAACCTAATCAGGCTTCTATTCTAACACCTTATGGGTATTCATTGTAGCATCGTGGACCAGAGATTACATTCAAATTTAAATTTCAACCATTTTCATTAGTCTGTAAGCCGTTTGAGTACACTGACAGTAAAAAAAAAACAGAAATCGTGCTCATGGAACAATAGAAACTTCCTTTTCCGTTTTTCCCGTCTCTATCAGGATTGTGGCTCTCCGATGACTACTGCTCCCCCTGTATGTGGGTCACACACATCGTTCCCAGCTGTGTGGCCCAGTCAGCTGTGCCTTTCGCCGTGCCCGCCAACATCTGCTCCACAAAAACAATATCCAGCTTTTAGCACTCAAATGGAGGTTACACCATATGCCAGCCAGCCACTTAGTTTCTGCCAGGGGAGCTGGGGCCGGGGCCGCTCGTCCAGGTGACGATGGAAGGAGACTGGGACGCGATAGTGGAAATTGGCTTTTTTTGTTCTCTTTACCTCAGATCCTTTTATTTTCTTTTAATTTTATCTCCCGTTTGTGTTTTTGTTTGTAACAGCCACCCTCCCTGTGTTTCTGCAGCCTCTCATTCAGCCAATCAGTGTGTGCCAGTCTGCATCTGCTCAAGGTGCTTTGGCAGCATCACCTTTTGAATTTTAATTTACCGCCTAAATAACAGTTTGCCTGCAAGGTCTGCCACAAGGTCTGTCATAAATGTAGCACTGATTACTCTTCAAGCGTTGCAGATAATGGGATCTTTTTTTTTTTTACAAGAGTCCAAACTTCTTAGACACTTTCTTGCTTCTTGATAAAAAAAAACATGGAAGAAAGATTATATGAAAAGGCTATTTAGCCATTTAAGACTAATTAGGAATCCAGATCATAATAGTGACTGCTCATAATGCTGAGAGGTGATAATGGATTTTTAATTAAATGTGGGAACCAAGGGGTCCCAAAATGGAGCTTACAGCTAACCAAGCAGTAGCCATTTGGTGACTGTACAGACGAGGTCCATTATTGTCTCTTTGGCCTTGAGTGTCCTCGTCTTCTGTGGTCCAACTTCTGTCCAATCCTTCATTCAAAAACCCGTTAAAGTGGAGTGGAAGTGAGCAGTTAATGTCTTGTCTGCTTTTCTGTGACCTCCACTTGGTTGGGATGACAGGCTAACGGCTAGTCTGAGGGGTCGAGATAAAAATGGGGTCTTATAACAACTCATCTTAAACATTTTGCAGTGATTGATGTGAATGCAACATCCTAAACCTTTATGCTGATGTCAGTTTCACAAAAGTTATTTTAAGTGAACATTTTTGAATATTCCTGCTGGAAATTCCCCATGCTTCCCAGGAATTGTTTGGGATAGCTATAACTTTATATAAATAAGAATGAAAAAATGTTTGTATATTTGTGTTCACATTATTCATTGTGAAGTTTGTGAAAGTGGAGTTGTTTTAGGATAGGAGTAATACACTTTGATGTTTGTCTTACACTAATTAGCTGATAGCTCTCTAACTAGATCAGAATGGAACTCTTTCTCTAAACTGAGGCTTTTCAAAGAGCTATCTACATCAATAGGATATTTGTTGATAGCCATTGCTGTAATGGGGGGCGGACAACTAGGATAAAACAGTGGTGGCCACATATGGGGCCCATGGCCCTGTTTCTAAAGATGTGGGTTTCTACCACCTCTATAAACAGGCTGTTTCAAAAGGTCCCAATTTGTGACATCACAAACAGGGAAATTAGCATAGAAACACCTCTCACGCACAAGAAAGAGTTGCTGCTGGAGGAACAGCTCCTCTACTAGTGATGTGCGAGTCATGAACGAATCGTTCAATACTCGAGAATCACTTTACTGACTCACGAATCACGAGTCACAATCCCAACTGACTCATTTACTGACTCGTCCCTGTTACTGTTAGCAAACTATTTTTATAGTAGAAAATATATCTAGCTTATCATTAAAATTGTGGAAAAAAATAACAGCCAGTTTCTTAATAAAAGCATTTTCTTACCTGCTCTGGCCTGGAAGCTCATTAGTTCCCAGTAGCATCGCTCTGCTAACAGCACGTTCGAATCACTCACCCCCTCCCTTCCTGAAAGCTAGCTTAAAATGTCCGGTGCTAAATCGTAGCATGAACGAATCATTCAGTTCCTCCGTAGCGGCTCACTCAGAGTCACTCACCCCCTCCCTCGCGGGTTTCAGCTCAAACGAGTCACTCATTGGAGTGGAGGCTCGCAGTACCGCTAACCTGGCTCAGCTCATGAGTCATGACTCACGCTGCCCAACCGGGTTTCAGCTCATAGGAAGCTCGTGTAATTACATACGAATCACTAACCCCTATCCTTGCTCAGCTCATGAGTCATGACTCACGTAGCTCGCGGTAGGGTCACTCACAACTACTCCCAACCGAGTTTCAGCTCGTATGAGTCCCCCAGTGGAAGCTTGTGTAATTACATACGAATCACTAACCCCTAACCCAGCTCAGCTCGTGAGTCATGACTCACGCTGCTCGCGGTATGGATCACTCACTACTCCCACCCGGGTTTCAGCTCATAGGAGTCCCCCAGTGGAAGCTCGCGGTACTACAAGCTCACTCACCTCTCCCTCCTGGCTGTCAGCTGCAGAAATTCAGGCTGTTACAGGGGAAGAGTCGCTCCTTCACCTGAGCTGAACTTTGATAGTGTGACTGACGCCATATTCAGTCTACACCTTTTTCATTTTGCAAATATAATAAGCAGAAAAAATATAATATTTCAGTTCCACCACTATTTTAAAAAGTGAATTTCAGTGTATAAAATGGATAGTTTTTTTCATTCACTCATCTTAGCAGTAGGATTTACATAGAAAGAGGAGCAAATTAAGTTTGAGTGAAAATGTAGATTTTATTTTTGCACTCTGGGCAACTGACTCAGTGACTCAAATGACTCGAAAACCCGATTCATTTTGGTGAGTGACTCATTCAAACTCGATTCAGTAAAAAGAATCGAGTTTACCATCACTATCCTCTACTCTGAGCCCCTCCTAAATGTAGGAGCTTCTCTTCATAAAACAGCTTGAGTGGGGGATGGGTGGGCGTGGCCAGCTCCAGCTTGTCTTCTTAAAGTGACAGAGACCTGAAACGGCTCATTCTGGAAGGTACTGAAACTGTCAAGAATAAAACTGCTGAAACTGCTTGATGTGAGAGGGATTTATAGCAAAGAACTTCATGAACGTAATTCGTTTAGACCACAGACCCTTAATAACTTAAGAAAAAAGTCATAATATACCCCCTTAAAATTTGACAGTCTTGGAAGCTCCAGTGAGTGGCAATACCTATTTGTGCAATTGTGTAAAAAACGTCTGTACAATAAGAAACCAAAGCAGGTCTAAATTGTATCCGTCAACTATAAAACAGGAGTCTGCTTTCCTCAATCTTATTCTTCTCATGAAGCTCTTGTCCTTGCTCGGGCCTCAGAGGGGAGGACAGGTAGATCCGCGAGCTCGAGGGAGGGGTGTATCTCTCCAGAGGTTCTGGGACGGCAGGTCGGGGCTGCCGTCTGCAGGTCACGATTTTACTTGTGGGTATTAATCTGAAAGCACACAACAGCTGTGCGTGCACGTGCACGTGCGTCTAGATCTGTGTGAGTGGGACGGGCGAGCGGTTAGAAATCACCTTGATGGGGGTTTGTACTGTATATCAGAGCTGATGGCTTTCACGAATGCAGATTAGAGTCCTCGGGGGGTTTAATTATGTTCTGCTTAAATGCTGAAAAGCAGTTTGTGTTGTGGATTTTTTTTATTTAAAAAAAGCATCTTTTTTTGGCGTGAAAACAACTTTAACTCAGCAGATGGTTGAGCTTAAAAATACAACAACTCAAATAAAAACCTGACCAAAAAATCTAAGCCGCTGATATAAATCTTTATTGTCGAACCATAGTTTTCTTTGTAGCGTAGCAACATCCTCTGACATATTTTCCAGTTCCTTCTGGTTTATTTTTGATCCAGTTGCTATTTCTTGTCCAAATTCACACTTCTGTCACGTCTCTGATGGAACCACATCCATCTGAAAGTCGCTGCTCGTGTCATTGTAACACCACTGCTTATTTGGCATCAGCCAGCGTCTATCTTTGAACACCTCCCACATCTTTTTCTGGGGAAGTGAGTCCTGTGTGGTGCCAAAGAGGTGCAGCACAACAAATGGCACCGAGCAGGGGCTGAAATAGGGTAAAAGGGTGCCCTTATCCATCTAATAAACTCACTTTAGAAGCAATAAAATGATCTAGGAGGAGTTTTATTTGAAGAATGTGAGGATTCGATCAGAGTGTGTGCACTACCTTGGGTAGTCAGAGGAGGGCACTGCTTAGGTGGAAACAAAACAAGTTATGAGCTTTGTGTGTGAAGTTGTGTGTGTTGCACAGGCCTTGTTTATATTCAGCAAACCGTGTGGGTCCCACTCAGGTCAGCGTGAGTGTGTGTTTTGCTATTATCTGCAGCGTGTAACATGCTGTTGGGTGTCTCTGTCGTGCTATACGTTACAGTAAGTAACACGGACAAACCAGCACAGAAATTATGCTAATCGTGGCAATAATTATGTTAATTTGACTCGAGCAGTCCAGTGCAATGACGCTGAGCTTCTATGATTATTAATAGGATCACAACACGTTAGATCACAGAGAGATGAAAATGTGCTCCAGCTTCTCTTTTGATCTCAATTAAAATGTTTTTTTCTTTCACTTTCACTTTAATTTGTCAGATTCTTTTGCAACGTCTCTTAAATATGTTGAAAAGTTGGAGGCGTTTTTGTGAAATTTTCAAAGTGAAACCTGGAGAAATTTGTTCCAACTTCATCTGGGTGTGATGGTCATAAAAAAACAACCTAAAAAACTGTGATTCTGATCAGTGTGAGAAGTGTAGACATGGATGTAATATTGAACGTCCAGATGGTTTCCAGGCGGAGACAGATGTGCGGTGGCTTGGCATTATCTTTAATTCATATCTGCTCATTCGTCCCCCCCCTCCCCCCTCGTGCCGTTAGGCCCTGCCTGTAACTAATTTAATACAGAGGAACAAACAAACTAAGTTTAGTCAGTGTCACTTTGGTTGGCACTTTAGCTAATTTGTGCAAATAGTGTTGCTTATGATACAGTGCAACATGCTGAATGCCTTCTCCTAGGATTGGATTTGACTTTTTGGGGATGTGTTGCCAGCAGCTTGATGATGATGATGCTCCGAAGCCCAGTATGGTTCACGCCTCGCTGCTTCAGAGCTTGAGCTCTTTTTAATGACGTGACACACAGCATTACTGTGGTTGACTTACCTGTTTATGTCTTGTTGAATGGCTTCTTTTAGATTTATTCACCGAGACAAAGAACACCAACACATTAGATATTGTTGCTAATTTGATTCATCTTGAAACCGAGTCTTGAGGGCCTGAAATGCAAATAAACTGTAGTTTAAAGTGCTTAAGACAAGATTTTATAGAAGGGTTAGAAACAAAGCTTTACATAGGCCTGTTTCCACTATTGGAACTTTACCAGACCTTCACGGCACACGCGTGTTTCCCTTTCACCGGGACGGCCTGACACTTCCGCTTTCCAGGCCATTTCAGGGACCACCCGAGTACCTGAGGTATGTACATGAAATAGCTAACTTGTGGTTAGCTCATGCTGATTGGTTGTAACTCAGTGAGAGATGATATAGGCAGACGTCGCCAAATAACCAGCATTTGTAAAATTGGAAAAGTTCCTGCTGAAGCAGAATGGAAGGATAAGAAATTTATGTAGCATAGACGCTGCTAAAGAATAGCCATTTCTACACTCCCAAAGCCAAAAAAATGCGACAGGAATCCCTCCACAACACCGTAATTTATGACGCTTTGTGGTCTCCAACAGAGCTAACCCAGATATTTTGTTGGTATCCAGCTCCTCCTGGGAATACCAAGGTGTTCCCAGGTCAAAATGGATGATGTGATCCATACAGGGAGTTCTCTGTCTGCCCTGGAGTCTCCTTCTAGTGGGATGTACCTGGAAAACCTTCAGAAGAAGGTGGACATTCCCGTCAGATGCCAGAACCATGTAAGCAGACTCCTTTAGATACAAAGGAGAGGTGGCTCTACTCCAAGCTCCTCCTGGATGAAGGAACGCCAGAGTCCCTCACCTTCTCTCTAGGACAGAGTCTGACCATCCAGCCAAGACGATGACCTCCGATTTGAAGGAGCCAACTCTGATTCTGGCCACTTCACACTCTGCTGCAAACCTGTACACTTAGAACAAATTAATGCAGAAATTATTTTGTAAAATTTTTAATTGTTCAAACTCACACACAGAAAAAAAAAATCTTGCGAGGTGAAACATGATTTTAGAGTAAACAAACATGGCAGCAGGGCTGTGTGCTTGAGTCACCTCACTTTCTGATTGGCTACACGTCACATACAACAGCCACCACGCTGCTTTGTCTTTGAATGGACCATAAAACTCAACTTTGAAAGTCTGGATTTATGATCAGAGCTGTCCCGATGTCCATCCGAGTGATCCAGAGTGCTCGTAACACACCACACATGGTAGGATTATCTGATAAGATTATCTTAAGAGCCGGTAATCATCTGCAACATTAAGATGGTTGAAAAGGGGAGGAGCAGGTCAAAAATTGGCATCATTACCCTGCCGTGTGAACCACACCTTAGCAAACCCCTTAAAGGGATAATTTTGTATGGCTGCAAGGACCGATCCAGTGAATTTTTTCCCTGTCACCTTCCCCCCTCTCAGAAATTAACAGTTGGAAGCAAACCAATCTGTCCGTTCTCTCAGGAACCACCTTGTGGATTTTAATGGAATTCTCAAATTCTTCATTCGATGGTCATCTATGACTGATTAACTTTGGAGCTCAACCTGAATCAAGATGGCAGCCACAGATACCGTAGTTGACGTTGTCACGGTTGCTAGGTAACAGGACATTTGCCAAAGTAGGAGCAGGAACAACGCAACTCTACCACTGACTTTTTTTGATTTGCAACGTTGATGTTTTATCTCCACAAATAACACAAGCCTGGAGGAGTTCTGCTGTCTGGTGGAGTTGCTAATGCTAACGGTTAGCTTCTACTTGCCGAGATGTTCTCTGCTGTTTCCTGGACGCTAAACCAACAACGGCCTTCCCCGTCGTGACTCAAGATGGGTGAGTCCATGAATGTTAAGTGACAGTGTGACGTAGAGCTTTCAGGCTTTTTTAATCGTAGAGTTTCACCATCTATTTTCTATCAGAAGCTAATGCAAAACTCAGAGTGACCGATTATAATCAGAAATATAATAAAAAAGTTTTTTTTCAGTGAACCACACCTTTAAAGGGGATCCAAAATTCACCTTTTGTATCCTTTTGTACAGTTGCGGGTTTCTACTGCCTCTATAAACAAGCTGTTTAAAAAAGTCCCCATTTGTGACATCACAAACAGGGAAATTAGCATAGAAACACCTCTCATGCACAAGAAACTCCTACTGGAGGATAAATAAATAAATAAATTTGAAGGCTAGACTGTCCAAATTCACAGCTGTTGGCTTCCGGTCTATCTGTTCGCCAAAAGGATCCGTCCTGCGTCAACTGGGTAGACCGTGTCCTTGAAGGTTGCAGTTGCTGAATTTAGACACGCTCATTGGCAAACACAAACATGGTGACAGCTCCATCAGTTTTACAGACATTGAGTAAAACTTTAGTGTGGCTGTAGCTGAGAGTCCTTTACGAGTCATACAAATTGTGCAAAATCTTGCAATTTGGCGCAAAATTGCACAAAATGTTGTTTTCAGTGTTTGATCAAAATGCCTACCTAGGACTCCACCGTGGTAGAAGAGCCAGGTGTTTTGTTACAGATGCAAATGCATTGTTTCTGAAGATGTGATTAGTTTGGAACATCTGAAACCATACAGGCGGCTGAGATGATGAACTTCTAAATTCTGTGCGTCTGCCTTTCAGAAGCAACTGACAAACGTATGTTAATGTGCTGGCAGGATTCAAAAAGTGAAATGAGGCAGCCCATCTTTTCAGATCAGTCATGTGTCACAAAGCCAGACTCTTTTCCTCTTCCCTCCACGGGGCCGCGATGACCTCAATAATTAAAGGACAATTTTAAAATGCATTTCTAATTTTCTACCAGACTGAAGAGCTTTATCATGGAATAGCTGACACAAAAAGAAGAAGAAGAAGAAGAGAAAAAACCCTCCCCTTGAATAGGAGTGACTCCTGGGCTTCCACTAAACTGGTCATGAATGCACAAACCATCTGTTTTTCTGGCCGTTTGTCAGTGTGAGCGTGGCGGAGGCAGCTGTCGGAGTGGCCCCGGTTTGAATGATGGAGCACACAACCTTTGTTTCCCCCGGCAGAGGCTTTGTGGGCTCTGGCTTGGTCCCGCTCACGCAGGCCTGCAACAAAACAAGGCAAGGAGACGGTTTCTGTTGTGGCTCCACCACGACAAGTTGCCAGGAAGACACAATCAGAGCAGAGCGAGATGGACTTGGATAGAGCTAGAAGGAATGAACAAAAATGAGCAGGAGAGAAAAGAGTGGACATAGGTGAGAGTAAAGTAGACGAGGAGGTGTATGGCCAGGGAGTGCATTGTGTTGGTGAATGAGGATCTGGGGCATTGTGTGGCGGCCAATCTGTAGCTCAGTGGGTGAGGTTGTCAGGAAGAAGAGCCAAGGATGAGAGCCAAAGGGCCACGAGAGAGAGGTGAGAGCAACCAGCAGGGCTGAGGATGCTGCAGTGGAAGAGTGACGCCAGCAGACACGAGGAATTAAGATTTCAATACACCGGAGTAAAATGTTGCCATTTAGGCTTAAATAAACCAACAGTAGACATAATCTCTAGTATTCAGACAGAAAAGGTCAAGTTTTGCACTCACTTCATTAAAAAGCTGCATTTATGCCACAATGTGATGTTTTTATTGCGTAATTCAAACCAAAATTTGATGGAGCCCAACGTAAAAATGCACTGGAAAAACACTGAAAGCTAATTAGATTAAAAAAAATTAATCTAATTAATTAGAGGCTTTGTAAAGAATTAATCTTGATTAATCGCATTTTAATCGTTCAAGAAAATTTGCAGAGAGCAATTTTTTAAATTAAAAATAATGAGACAGAGAATCAAACGATAGACATGGACATTATTATTGTAAACTCAAGCTCTTTTAATTTAAAAAAAAATAATGCTTTTAAATTGTATTTCAATTCAGGCTTAAAGAGTTAAATGCATTTTTTTCTAATTAATTAATTAATTAATCATAATTAACGCATTAAATTCCCATCCCTACTAAAAACACATTTATTTGCGTCTTTCTAATACTTTTGTTTCGTCACCCCAGACAAATTAGCCTTCCCTACTGATGGGATTTAACTTTTGGTTGAAAATTGACAGTGACTGTTATTTCCTGGTGTGGCCAGCGTGACCTAATTGCATATATCGGCCAGGCTGATGCACTTGACCGGAAACGAGAGGCTGTGATTGTAAGAAGGCAGGGTCAGTCGGTCTGTGTGGGGTCGGGTGGGTGTGTGTGTGTGTGTGTGTGTGTGTGTGTGTGTGTGTGTGTGTGTGTGTGTGTGTGTGTGTGTGTTTGTCTTATGTAACCTGACAATAGACCCACATGCAGAAAAGGGCTGATGAATTAATAAAAGGACTTCAGGGAAAACTGGATATTTGGATTTTGACGTATAAAAATGGGTTTTTGTTCAATGATTCAGTTTGAGTTGATTCAAATAAAAAAAAAATGTGTGTGTGTGTGTGTAGTGTTTTATCAGAAATATGTCAAATCAGGCCTCCTGTCACCTCAGAGTCTCATTGAAATAAAAGAAAATGAGCTCGGAGTGGCCTCCCGGATTGGTGCTCCTTTGTAACGGCTCAGTGATGGACGGGCTGAGGGGCGGGTGGAGCTTATGGTGGTAAAGCAGAGTTTAGCAGGAAGCAGTTGTGTTCTCTCACACAGCAGTCTGAGCACGGCGTTTTTCTGTAGCCCCGGGGCAGGCGAGCACCCGGCTGCAGCGCTGCCCGGCCCACCCTCCCCATCTGTGTGTCATGAGTCAGCTCTCATTAGGCATGACGGCTCTCTGATGTGGACAAATTGTCACTAAGGGGGGGACCTGGAGAAGGAAGGACTCGGCTTTGGGCAGTAATGGAGAAAAGGTATAAGGAAATGCATGTTTTAGAGTTGGCCTCTTGATGTTTCTGGGCTTTCGTCAAGATTTTTCATGAGCTCATGTGTATTAAAGTCTCCACCATAGCTGATGGGTAAAATGTAGCCAAAATAGTTGGACAATAAAAAGCAAATGAATCAGTTATTGTCTAATAGCTTTTTTTGTAAATGGATGCTTTCTGGGGCTGCAAAATATATCAACAAATGCATTGTTGCAATATAAATGTTGCACACCAACAGGTCCATTTCCTGCACCTTTATGATGTTTAATCATAATAAACCAATTGCACGCCTCTCCAATATCTTGCAGCCCTGATTCTTTTTAGTTGTGTGTAAACCTGTGATAGACTGCCAGCCAGTCGTTCATGATCTCACACTTTTGTTGGGTCGACAATAGGCAGCGTGGTGACAGAACGGGCCCTCCTTTAATGCTCAGTGGGCCAAGAGAGGCCGAGCATCAACACCAGCCTTTGAGAGGAGGCCGGGGAAGCATATGGAGCTCTACATAAAATTCAGATCAAGCACAATAATTGCCGAGGTCTGCTTTGTGCTCAGACAGGCTGGTGAAAAGGGGGCGGAGCGAAAAGTTAGAGCCTCATAATGAGATCGCCGAGCATGAGCAAATGAATGCATGGCTCGGTAATACGGCGTGATTTTTCAGTCTGGAGGGTTCTGCTTCTAATCGATGTCTCTGACGGCTGAAATCATGAGGAAAGGATGTTCTAATCTGATAATAAACCCTTTAAAGCTAGCATGTGGATGTCTCTCTGAGACCAACGGGTGTGAGGAGCTTTTTCTCTCGTCTGTTTCCCCCTCCTTCTTTTTTCACACTTGCAGAATCTGCGGCCTTTGAAGGACTTGTGAAGCCGAAGGCGTCCCGTTGCTCAATCAAACAGATTAAGTCAGTCAGACAAGCAGCGATCTGTCCCATTCAATAAAGTTACTTTTGTCATGCCGGCTCTCACAGGGCGTCATAGATGCATGACACCGGGCTCTGACATCGCTCTGTTTCACCAAACCATGAGCCACTTTGGGCTGGGTTATCTTCAGTTTTGGTTTGATTTTTTGCCACTTTTATGTCATTATCTTTTAAAAAATCACATTTAATCACCGGATTTTCTATTTTCACACAATTCACTTTGAGCTAAACTGAGACAAAGTCAACAGAAATCCAACCGATTGACCGTCTAATCGATATAAAGTTCAGCATGTTTCGTTTCTTAGGCGGGGCTGTAATGAGGACATCTGTTTTCATATGGTCCTTGACACGTAGCACCAGAAATTTGATGTCGTCCTGTCTAAACTGGTACAAGGCTGGCAGACAGCATGGCATCCTTTGATTGGTTCTGACAAGCCAGTGACAGCTTTGGAGGTGAGGATGCATGACAAAGGGCAAGCAGAGTATGAGGGTAGACGACGTCAGTCAGGCTATAGGTCTTCCTGCATGGAGGCTCGTTTTTGTCCTGCCTCTTTAATCTGCATAACCTCCATCAGAACCACTTCTGGATGCAGTTTCTTGCAATTTATCCTGATTTTATTCACAATTCTGTCACGCTTAGATGATCAGATTCTTGTTTTTGTCTCCAATCAGCTTAGTTTCAATCGACACCACCGTCTGAAAAAGTTGTCTCAGTTTTTGCGCTTTCTGACTCACGGAACCTAAACTTAGTGAACGAATCGAATCTTCTGAATGACTCAAAGTGAGCAATGAGCTGAGTCCTTGTAGAGAACAGTTAATTTTGTCTTCAGTAGCCGTGAATGACGTCGTTTTGGGGGTATATCCGCTGCATTTTTCAGTGTTGCGAGTTTAGTAATGGCAATTTTAAAGCAGCACCAACGCTGCCTATTTTATTTTTCTACAACTCCACTAGCAACTCGTGAAATTTTACTAACGTCAGTTGTTTTGGCGATGTCTGTTGATGTAATTTCCTACTGAGTTACAACCAATCACCATGAGTTAACCACAAGTTCCGCTCAGCGACTACTTGGCCTTGTCGAGTACCTACCCTTGTTCAGGTACTCTGTTGGTTCCTGAAATCGTCCTGAAAAATGCTCCTTTTGGCCAGCCCACTGAATTGGAGACACGTGCATGCCACGACGTTCTGGTAAAATCTCCGATAGTGGAAACACGCCTCATATGACTCATGAGAGGAATTTCAGAACCAGTGAAAATGTTTTGGAGACTTTTTGGAGACTTCCTTGCAAATTCCCAACAGTTTTGGCCCAGCGAGCTACTTGTGGTGCGTTCTTCAAGTGACAAAACTGCTCAAATATCTGCAGTTCTGTGACGCCGATCCACATGAAGCTGAGATGGACAATAAGAGTAAATGTTTCTAGATTTTTTGCACAGGCAGCGGAAATACTAGAGGGGCCGGCTAGGGCTAGCTACTCTGTTAGAGAGGCACGTTTGTAAGAAAACACTACAAACATGTTTGCATTAGTAGTATTTCAAATGTTAGTGTCTAATTACAATGCTGTAATAGAAATGTGTTTAATTGTTTTAGAAAAAATGTTTTTTCAATAAGTTTCAAAATCTAACTCTTGTGCAGAAACATCTTATTTATCTCAGCGACAGCATGAAAGCATTTACCTCCTTTTCAACTTCAGATAAATGCACTCAAATGCTTTGATCCCACTTCTTGCATTAGGCTACATTATGCCCAAAAAATAAATTCCAAACTTTTCAATGCTCAGGATCAGAGGGGGGCACAGAGGTGCCCATGCTTGTCAGGGTGGCACAGCCCACCCTGGACCTGCCATAGAACCGCCCCTGTGCAGAAGAGAGATTTATTTTATTTTAATTTATTTTAAGAGTTGAAATCAATATGAACTATTCTACAAATACATTTAAAAATGACTAATAACTGAAAAGAAACAAGAACATTTGACAATTTTACAAACAACAACACGATAACAAGAAATGTTCGGCAGCTGCTTGTTTGTAAAAGAAACGGCTGAACTTTAGATTCTTTGTTTTATTTTATTAAATGCTTAAAATGTGAGAAAACACCCTGAATGTCACCCAGAAATTCTACTTTTCAGGCAAGAATGTTTCTGAAGAAATAAAATCTAGCAGCGCAAGGTTAAAGCAAGGGAAAAAATCAAACTGAAGTGACAATAGAGACGACGCTTCTCCTCTCTGGGTTTTTGCTTTAAATCTTTTTTCTGTTCTATTTAAGTGTGCTTTTCTGGTTCTGTGCTAGGATTTCATAAAGTTCCAGTTTTATTTCACAGCTTATTTGGCTTCATGTTTTGCATTCCTCTATTTCCTTCATTTCTCTCCAGTTTATTGTAAAATGTGCATACATTTTGCAGAAATTCTGCACAAAATGCACATTTTCTTCCCCAAATTTTACCATTAGAAGCAAAAATCACTACTTTTGGCTCTTTATACGATCCAAGCACTTTTATCCCCCAATAAATCAAAACTGAAGAAGAATAAGAAGGATAAAACAACATGCAACCAAATCAGAAGAAGTGTATCTCTGTGAAAACACTTGCAGACCTGACTGTGTAACTGTGGTTTAGAGCTGGTATTATATGCAGATCTCTGATTTAAATATGGCCACCTGTCATCATGAAAATCAAAGGCTGCCATGCTTTTTGCACACAGCTGAGCCCTGTGGGAGCCAACAAAGCCTCCTTGACACTGAGTGCGCAACAGATTTTTGGCAATGATATCCGCTTATCATTTTCTCCTCTCCCACACATGAAGGGAATCCTCTGTTCAGCACAAGAGCTGTCTATTAGAGCTGCTAATGGGGAGAAAAAGGAGTCCTGTTAAACACACTGACATTTCATCATAGGGCATGATGACTACATTAGGAGTTTGTGTCTGCTGGGTTCACGAGGCAAATTGGGTGGCTGTTTTCTCCTCATGTGGCCAGTCTCCAGTGTGACCTTGCATTAGTGCATATGCTCACAGCAGGGTCACTGGTCGAGGGCATGATCTGTCAGCCTTTGTTTATGAAACACAGACTGCACAAGCCTGTAAGATAACATATTTCATGCAATTAGTGCTCTGTTGTATTTCACTTCTGCACACAGCAACACAGCTAACAGATTATATTTAAAGGGTCACTTCAAATGTGTGTTTTTATGTAAGAATAATCGGTTTTAATGCATCAAATCTTTTTTTTTTTTACCTGATTTTAAAGATTTGACGATTCACTCATTTTATTCTAAGTAGAAAAGGTTTTTGTGATGTGGACATTAAAGGGCTAATGCTCTCAATAATAATAATAATATGTTAGAATTAAATATGAATAGGGAATATACATTTTTAACATGGAAAAACGTGACACATAGTAGAATTTTTGCTCTAAACAACTTTCATGTGTTTAATTTATTTATTCCTGATTTTAATTTAAATCAACAATTACATTTTTTAAAAACTGAAATGGTCTTAATTTCAAAAGACTGGTCCTTCCAGTGGGACCATTAGCATTGTTGCAGCATTACAGAACAAAAGCAAAAACAAATAAACTTAACCAAAAAGGGGGGGGGGGAAAGCACCTTTTTAACTAAAAAGTTGAATTATGAACATGGGCCAAAAAAAATAGAATACAAGCTGAGTTATTTAACCTCTTGGTTGTGCATGTCTGTGATACAGACCGCTCAGATCTCCTCAGACATGATTGAGATGGTTTCGGTATGATAGAGGTAGTTTGACAGAGTGTGTCAGCGCCGAGTCGGCAGCAGCTATGACAACAGGCGCCCTCTGACAGTCGCACTATGAGGCTTGGTAACCAGCCTTTTTCCTGGGAGGTGTTCACTGTCACTGTGCATTGTGGGCGCCTGGCAGCACTTATTTCTCCAGGCCGTCAATCTCCACAGACACTAACCTGCCACGTTAGATTTGACCTCCGTAGGAGAGATTACCATTTCCAAGCTTCTGAGGCATCTTTCTTTCTTATTTCTTTTTTTATTTCCAACTCTGCACAGTAAGGAAAGAGTGAGACGAAAACCCCTCAAATCTATCAACTGGATAAAAACCTCCTCAGATAGAATACAGACAATTTTCTCATAATATGCAGTGGTATGTGAATGTTGTGTTGCATAGTAGTAGCACTGCATATTCTTGTGTTTTTTTATTTCTTTTAGAGAGAGGAGACAAGTTTTTGGACAAGGACACTGGCTGTGACTTTGATGCAATATGTGTGTGGGAGGCTTTAGAGATGCCTGTTAATTAATGGCATTACACGATAACTCTCAGCACAACTCGTACAGGGACAAGACTAAATAAGTCGTTACTACATGTATTTATGGAACTGCTTTTTAGTGTATTTATCCATTTAGGTCATGAGAATTTAGAGACGTTTCTGGCAACAGCGTCTTTTATATTTAAAAATAAAAACGGCTTTTGTCTTGTGGAAAATAAATCCAAAAATGTGTGGTTTAAATGTTTGGTAACACTTTACAATAAGGGTCTCTTTATTAACGTTACTTAGTGCGTTATTAAGCATTAATAAACAAAGGATCCCTTTATTAACGTTACTTACTGCATTATTAAGCATTAATAAACAAAGGATCCCTTTATTAACGTTACTTACTGCATTATTAAGCATTAATAAACAAAGGATCCCTTTATTAACGTTACTTACTGCATTATTAAGCATTAATAAACAAAGGATCCCTTTATTAACGTTACTTAGTGCGTTATTAAGCATTAATAAACATAGGATCCCTTTATTAATGTTACTTACTGCATTATTAAGCATTAATAAACAAAGGATCCCTTTATTAACGTTACTTAGTGCGTTATTAAGCATTAACAAACAGAGGGTCCCTTTATTAACATTACTTGGTGCCTTTTAAAGTTACGTCAAAGACAAAAAACACGTAACAAATTTAAATGTTACACTTTTAATTGATTATTTCATGTTTGTAAACTAAGATTTGTTTTATAAAAATCTCCTTCACATTTAATACTTTTCTAACTATTTTCTGTATGTTAACATTTTTTTGCACGTCAAGTTAAAAAATGCTTTGGAAGCCGATCTGGAAAGTCACAGTTGAGCAAAACCACTGAACCAGTTTTGTTGAAGTCCTGAAGAATCCGTCCACTCAGGGGATTAATAACATTTTACTCTGAGAAAAACCCTATTATCCTTTTCTAATTTTAGTCAAATAAAGACATTTCCTGCTGTCTTACTGATGCTTTTAAAGAACAAAAACCTTTTTATTCACCAACTTTGATTGTTAAAAGCACATCAATGAAGCTGCAAATCCTTCAGTTGAAGGCCTGCTTCTTCTTTTGACTTTGATTAAAAAAAAAAAAAAAAAACCTTGAAATTCTGGACAATTGTCTTGAAATGAAACAACGAAGAAACTAGAATCACAAAATAAACCCAGTTTAGGAGTTATTTGCAAAAAAAATAGCTTTGCCCATGTGTTTATCATAATTTGTTAAATAAAATTTAAAATTCATTTATGCCTTTTGAAAATTGTTACTCCAGACCTAAAAGGTAAAAACACATATGGTTTTATATTGGGTCATGATAAAAGTCTGGAAGATGAATTGTTTTTATTTTACTCAATTTTCCTTTTTGCAAACCTTGTCGGAATCCAACCGTTAAGGGTTTGAGTTCTCGTTCATTAACCATCAAAACAATTTCTGGAACACTGAAAAAACATTTTTTAAATGTTATTTCCGATTATAATCGAGTTTTTCATGCAGGCTGAGCATTAAAATAGTCTCCTACACCAATACCTGCATTAGCTTCTGATAGAAAATAGACGGTGAAACTCTGGGATTTGAAAATCCTGACAGATCTACGTCACACTGTCACTTAACATTCATGGACTCACCCATCTTGACTTGTTTTGGTTTAGCGTCCAGGAAACAGCAGAGAACGTCTCGACTAGTAGAAGCTAACCATTAGCATTAGCAACTCCACTACCAGGCTTGTGTTATTAGTTGAGATTAAACATCAACGTTGCAAAGCAGAGTCAGTAGTAGAGTTGCGTTGCTGTTAGCCAATCAGAGGCAAGATGTCCAAATATCAGGAA
This sequence comes from Aphyosemion australe, assembly GCA_006937985.1. Classification (NCBI taxonomy): domain Eukaryota; kingdom Metazoa; phylum Chordata; class Actinopteri; order Cyprinodontiformes; family Nothobranchiidae; genus Aphyosemion; species Aphyosemion australe. Next base: position 6,936,597 of record SSNS01000002.1, read on the forward strand.
GTAAGACACCAAATCCTGCCACCTGAAGCTCAGCTCTGATGTGGCTCAATTCTAGTTCCTGAAAATGGTGCACCAGCATTTTTTTCCCCCAGAGTACGACTTACAAGGCATTAATTCCTACTAGAACCCACTGCAGATGTATTGATTAAACAAGTGTTCCACACCTTTAAAGATCATCGAATGTTGAGAAAATTTGGAGTTGTATATGGTTTTGGTCCAATGGAGACAGGCGCATACCGTGAAGCTCCGGTAAAATTACGCGGAAGTTCCGACAGTGGAAACAAATCTACTTTGAATAATCTGTTATTAGCAGCCTGTTGTTTTTCACAAGTCCAATTTCACATTATTAATTAATAATGTGTTTTCATGTTTGGAAAATTAAAATCTCAGCCATCCTATTTAAATCATCCCAGGCTAGTTGGGAGCATAATGATGTTGTTTGAGACGAGGGAGATGGGCCATCACACGTGAATTTACAGCTTTCTCCCTTCTTATCGTAAATTGCCTGCATGTGAACGGGCTGTTATACCGTCACATAAAACCTCCGGTTACGGCCCGTGTTCTGTTTAGCTCCTGATGGAAATGTGCCATTCCTTCCTGGTGTATTTTCTGACCATGAAAATTATAATATGGAACAAAGATTAAAATGAAATTATAGTGGCCGGAAGGCATTTACCCTCCATGTTGAGGCGCGCAGGTTTAGGGGAGAAGAGGAAATCCTGGTCTCCTAGAATAATGATAATGCATTAGGCTGTGAGTGTGCCGGTATTATTGCTGTACATTATGTATGTTCCATTTATACTACCTCACACGGTCCAACCGCTGCTGACAGATAGGTCATTACTCCCTGCATCGCTGAACACTTATCAGGCCCCGCTGCTGTTTATGGCCAGAATGAAGAGCACTTGTCAGTCAAGGTCACTGCTTTGTGTGTCCTCTTTAATAGTTCCTTCTTCACAGTTGTTGAACTTTGCACGCCGGCATGGGTCTCTCTGTTTAAGTGGCAAAGGAAAGGGGACAGTATATTTATTTATTTTATGGCACGTACGTAGAGAAATGTCCATAGCATGAAATGCATGGGCTCCTGCAGCGAGAGAGCAGCGTTTCGGAGCTTCCTTGTGCAGCTAGCCATGTGTGTATTAGTGTGAGAGTGCATGGTAAGTTTGGGTGACAGGATCCTAAGAGCCTGCTCTAACTGGAGGGCCAATGCTAATGCATGGCTGGTTGCGTTACACCAGCCAGCGTGGAAATCAGAAGTGGCCCACAGTGCTGTGCAGGGTTTGGCTGCAGGGATAAAACAAGCATGATTTTTTTTTTTTGCCTTGGTTTTCCTTTAGCCCTAAGAGTCTAATATTTGTCATCTGTGCACTAGCTGTATTCCTGTAGGTTGTTGCACTGTAGGCTCATAGGAGCAAATACACTCACTTGTTATTCAGCCTGCTTAGGTAAAAAGGCTTGCCCCATGGTAACTGTCAATGTTGTTTTATGTTGAGCTCTGATCCTCGTTTCGCTGCTGCACTTGTTTTCTTCACTAAGATGGCCACTATCGGATATTTCAAGACAAATATTTAGATTGGACCCAATTTTTCCTGATGCAAACATTTAAATCTACTTTTACGACGAAGCGCTAACGAATCACGAGTGTTGCCACGGTGTTGCGTCCTGCAGGCGTCGCCTTTTGACACGGTGAAACTTTATATCCCCAAAGTTTGGGTCAAACTTCACTCTTTGCTGTAAATCTGAAGTGCTGATGGCTGACAAGGTGCTTTTCATTGTCATCATTTCTCCTGTAATTCACCGCAGCACAATTTACGATTTCCACCCCTCCTCCCTCCACAGTCCCGCTCTCAGCTGTAAAAATGAACAGTTCCTGATTCTCTGCTTTGATGCAACGCTGACAGGAGTCACTTTGATATACTCGGGCGTATGAAATTTAGATCTGTCCTGTTTTCTTTTTTTTCTTTCCTCCTCCTGAGGCTTTATCTTTGCAAACATTGGGAGCTGTCATTTCGCAACAATCTGTGATGTGGGTGACACTCAGCTGTTATGACAAGTGCTGGAGAGCAGACACACTTCTTACTGAGCGGGCAACATTTCTTCAGGTAAAATGATGAAATGTGAGAATGAATGATCAATAATCGAACCGCAACGAAAGATTTTTATAAACTGATAAAAAAGTCTTTAAGAAAATGCATAAAATAGATCACCGAAGGCTATTTATGCTGCAAATCATAAAAAGGTTCATATAGTGGAAACAGTGTTTTCTGAGGAAAAGACGGCTCTCACACCCCTAAAATTACCATTTTTAAAAGAATATTTAGTGTCAGATTCATGCCTTAAAAACACAGAATCAAGATATTCCTTTCAACGTTTTTCTGTAAAAGTTACTGATTTGGTGACTAAAGATGTGGTCAAGCTTGCATCCTGAGACGGAGGCTTGTTGCATGTTGGGTTCTGGGCTGTCTGATGCACTGTGGGAGCCCAAAGGGTGTGTGTTCTCAGTGTTTCCTGGATTAGACACCTTTGTATGGCCTGTGGAGAGATGTTCATAGTCTGCTGTTCACACAATCTGTCTGCTACAGCTGAGCTGCCCTTTGCCAACAGGCCTGAAGACAGGACGGTTAGATTTAGATCCACATGTCGCAGTTCCCCTTTGGTCATCATTATTTTTAGTTCATGTGGTTATAGGTGAGGGTAACGCTTTTTGTGACAAATAAGGATACAATAATATTTGTTAATATTGTGACTGAAAACAGAAATGCTTGTTTATTAGTCTGTTGGACAAGAGGACATTTGAGGCACTGAAGCAAGAAAAATCTGTAGAAATAGTCATGTTTTCAGCTAGAAATTTAGTTCAGATCTTTGAACGTGAACTGATGTGAAAAGTGTATGAAGAATTAATTTATAGATAGCTCTTTATGTGACTAAATTGACTAAATTGTTAATGCTAATCTGAGCTAGGCTAGTCTGAGAAAGGCTAGTCTGAGAAAGGCTAGGCTAGTCTGAGCTAGGCTAGTCTGAGAAAGGCTAGGCTAGTCTGAGCTAGGCTAGTCTGAGAAAGGCTAGGCTAGTCTGAGCTAGGCTAGTCTGAGAAAGGCTAGGCTAGTCTGAGCTAGGCTAGTCTGAGAAAGGCTAGTCTGAGAAAGGCTAGGCTAGTCTGAGCTAGGCTAGTCTGAGAAAGGCTAGGCTAGTCTGAGCTAGGCTAGTCTGAGCTAGGCTAGTCTGAGAAAGGCTAGTCAGCAGCTGTGTTCGATTAACCTCGGAAGTCAGATCTCGGAACTAGAAATGATGTCACACCCGAGTTAACAGCGTTCTCGTTACCGTAGTCGGAGAAGTCGGAATTTCAATATGGCGGCGTCCTCAAAAGCTGCTGTTTTGGTAGCTCTCAACGAACACAGACGACTAATAAACAACACTTTTAGTTTGTTCAGCTTAGAGTTGCAAGCGCTACATGTATCATTGATTTTAAATGCACTCTTATATGTGTGTCTTGTAAAATAAACACATTTCAACCACAACTTACTGTTTGTTGATACGGAGAGCTGCCATCTTGGATCTAGAGGTCGGAGCCCTGAAAAACATCCGAGTTTCCGACTGGGAGGTCCGACTTTGCGGGGCATTTTATTTGATTTTTCCTACTCGGAAGTCGGGATTTCCGAGTTCCGAGGACAAAATGAACGCACCATGAGCTAGGCTAGGCAAGTCTGAGCTAGGCTAGTCTGAGAAAACTAGTCTGAGAAAGGCTAGGCTAGTCTGAGCTAGACAAAAACCAAAGTGTATCTTCAAACTTCACATCATTTCACATGAAGACCATTTCAACATCTTTCCACTGCCACTGGTTTTGCATTAAATTAGTTGCATATAATGTTGTGGGTATTTATACTATTAGCAGCAGCTAGCTAGCTACTAAATCTGATACAGTCTGTACTTCAAGCAGGAATGTTACATTTTGGATGGAAAAACTCTCTGATGTGAAACTAATTAAGTAAATGGTAATAAATTTTATATTTGCATCAAGGCTTCTGAAAATTTCAAGCAGTTTTACTAAACACTTCATCTTCTCTCAGTGGTTTGTTTTGTTTGTCGCCATGAAATGAAACTAGTTGCAAAGCAAGCATACATAGTGCACACTGCTCGCACATCCGTTTCATAGGACTTGGTTCTCATCGTTCACCGTGAAGGGCCGTTCAAAAGATTTGATTCGTTCGTGAGCGTCGGTAAGCAGCGGGTGCTACGGTGAGCCATTCCCATCCCAAGGCAATCACAGGCAGCCCAGTCCTTACGCAGCAATCCCAGAGCAGGAGATGTTAACCCCTTCAGCATCCAGACTGCAGTTGAATCGTGCATGCATGAAGCTTCATACTAAACTAAACTAAAACACACAAAATGTACACCAGAGAGTCTCTTTCAGGTCACAAACCTGGATAAAGGAAGAAGGTTGAGAATCTGACATTACAAACTGACCTAGGACAGCTTGATGTACTTCTAAACATAGTTAGGGTGTTTTTACTCACTTTTTATGTCTCCCACAATGTTATTCTTCTTTCCTACAGCGTCCATTGTAAATACATAAACACAGTAATAATCCTCACTGGTGAGAGCCTCTCTCAGACCAACAGTTAAGTCATCAGTTTGATCAGAGAAACTCTCTACAACGGTTTGCTTTAATTATTTCCAACACAGGCAAACATTTACAATATTAGATTGGTTTCCTGATGGATTAGTTACTCAGTGACCAGGCGTTTTGGTCCCTGATGGCATGGTTCACAGTTTACCAGGCCTATTGTTTCAACACACACACACACACACACACACACACACACACACACACACACACACACACACACACACACACACACAAACATGTTGACATGCTCATCTGTCACTAGGAAAGGCGCCACAGGCTGTGGCCTTGGCACAAAGACATTCTCTGAGCTGAGTGAAGATGCTTGGAGCCAACATGCACCCAGTCAAAATGTTAAGAATTTCACATGCCAGAATCGACAGGCGCAAGCGTTGATTTGAGAAGAAACGATGTTGAAGCAGCTCCAACACTGTGGACACATGTTACTAAGATGGTTTACGTGTTTGTGACAACTGTGTAAGTCGCTAGTTGGTTCAGTTACTGCTCCATAGCCACAAAATAATGACGATTTAAAAACAGCTGGGTGATTATCTGACTGCACCGTCAGAACAGGATAACTCTTTGTTTTCTGCTCGTGAAAATCCACGCTAAAAAAAAATGCACCTTCTAGAATGAAATCTATCAAAATAGCTACAGCTAATGAGCTAATGAGACACCATGTGGGCAGGGTGTGGTCAAGAAGGATTGTTTACGTCTACGCAGGAGCTGTAAGTAGGCATTATTATCATTATTTTGCATCTGCATTCGTTCAAGAAACAGCTGTTGAGTTTTGAAAGAGATATAAAGTGGCAGGGCCTGGAGTTGTTCTTGTTCATTCGGCTAACTTAGCTGTGACATGATGGCTTCTGGCAGAGTTTTGTGCTGAACTCAACATCTGTGACAACCCTCTGCACCACTGACCAGTCCTCCCTCTGTCTCTTTCTCTCTTTTGTGTTTACATCTTTCTCCTTCTCCATCCACCACGTTTCCCTGCCTTCCAGGATTGCCCAGCTTGAAGAGGAGGGGGGTAAAGACCAACACTGAAAAAGTGGGAAAAAGGGGAACCTTTGATGCCACTAGATCAGTTTTCTCTGCCAGAACTCATCTCCATCACTGGAAACATCAGCTGGTACCAAGGTTGTGAGGTCATCCAAACATCTGGCCCCTCCGCCATCTTTCTAAGGTCAGTGGGTAGCATCTGTTACAGACGCCACCACCCTCAGTGAGTATGACAATGAAGACCACACTAAGAATTAACCAAACAAAATACTCTCATCGGTCTTGTTGACATGAAAGATCCAATAAAAGTGAATCTGTCAGTTTTTTCTGTATGTCATTAAAAACAGTTTGAATATAAACCATCGTACGTATAGGTTTACATTAATGTTACTCTCAATCTCTGATTTTATTCAAACTTCGATGTTGGGTTGAAGTCAACCCAAACCATGTTAATTGGCATTAACATACAAAAAAATGGTTTAAACTCCGTCAGTAGCTGCGTTTACATGGACACAGGCAATCGGAATAAAAGCCTGATCGGAATAAAAATGCGTCATGTAAACAAGCCATTCGGAATACTCTGACCTGATTAAACTCAATCGGATCAACCTTTCGTTCCGATTGAGACGGCTAGGTTATGCCGATTGTTAATCCGATCATGGTGCATGTAAACACTTATTCCGATTGTGGGTCATTACTGCGCATGTCAGTAACGTCATACGTATACGTACATTACGTTGCCGTCTACGTAAGTTGGTGAAAGCATCGCGGGCGTGAAACAGAACTGGTCTGTTTCGGACGCAGATGCGTTGCTAGATGTGCTTAAAGAACTAAAAATAAAACCACGCTCTGAAGAAATTCGCACTGCTCCATTTTGACATGCACGCAGCCATGTTTGTTTACAGCGGAAGTCCACTACTTCTTCTTCTATGGCCTTTTTCGGTGTATTGGATCGTTCTGCACATGCTAGAAATGCTAGAATTTCTAATAAAATTCATTAAAATTTAAATGTAGTTTATTTAAGTTGTGATTTTAACATGAAATAGTTAATTTACCAAACCAAGGTTGGATGGTTGTTGCTTTTTTTGGTTTGAAATCTGAAAGCAGCTATGTTCCTCTTCTTGACCCGCATCAGCACGTTGGTAAGGGTAAAGAGAGGAAGTGTGTGCTTACTTCTCTAACGCAGCAAAGTCACCGGTCCAGCAGGTGAATCCGGCTTATACGGAGGGTTTTTGGTGGTATGTGGGCACCTGTCCCATTGTGTCTGGTTCCAGTGAAGTTTGAGCAGCAGCTGGTGCTGAGATGTCAGGGGCTCTCAGGGGTCAGGACAGGAATTATTGAACAGAGGGCACCTGACAGAGGGAGCTGGCACTGGGACCAAACAGATGTTGCAATCATAAAGAAATACACAACCTCTGAATTAAATATGAAGAGTACGGACAGCGAGAACAGAGGATGATCTGAACTTTGACTCCGCTTCGAGAAGTTAGGTTGAATTTAGTGATCGCTCAGGTCAAGAAGAAGGTGAAAGACTTCAATTATGCCGGTGTTTGACAGGAAGTCTTAACAGAAAGAACTGAAGGAGCTTTTTGCACAAAGACAGCTGTTTGGGACATATTGCAGATTCATTATTCAGAAGCGACGGGGGCCTCTGGACGCGGCATGCTTATGTCAAAGTGTTTTAAAGCATTTACGCCACAACAGCTCAGTGATGAAATCTGTAAAAAAGAGAGGAATCTGACAGAATGTCCTCTGAACATTGTTTTACCAGGAGTGTTTTGTTTTGCAGTCATTTTTACAGGCCGTCTCACTCAAAAGGAATCTGTCTGAATATCTGATGTGGAGGAAAGCTTCCACTAAGACAGGGGTAGAGATATCTATCCAGCATGTTTTAGAGGTTTCCCTGCTTCAACACACCTGATTTTAATCAGCAGGTGATAAACAAGCTTCTGAAAAGCTGCTTGAGCTGCTGAACAGCTGAATCAGCTGTGTTGAAGCAGGAAAACAACTAAAGCATGCTGGATAGCGGTTCTAGGGTTCCCTACCCCTGCACTAAGAGGATGAGCCCTGATTCAGTTCCATCAGTTAAATGAAGAAACTGAGATGTTCAGTTCATTCAGCCCTCCCATTGAAGTAACAGTGAGCAGTCCGCCCTACTGGTTGAAAGTGGAATTACAACTGTCGTAAACAACCCTGCTGCAGCCTGCTGTAGCTAGCGCTAACAATGAGCTAATGCTAACATGAGCCAACTAATACTCAAATAAGCCACGAAATAAAAAAATCCACACTGTTGGACAAAAAATATTATTACTTACAAGTCCAGTAGCAACAAAGCCAGGCCACCATCAGTCCGTGCAAAACTATCTGTTGTTACTTTAAACATCAACAACGTTCTGTAATTTAATTATTTTCAAGACGGGACGAGTTTACTCAACCAATAGGGTTAAATATCCTGTCAAAATCTGGAGGAATTAACTGTATTTTTAAATTTTAAATGAAAATCTGAATTTAGATAAACTGGTCAGGAAATAATCTGTTTTCTGTGATCATGTTTCTCACAGTATGAGCCAAAAAATCTGTCAAATGGGACGTCTATGTAGCCTGAAACAGGAACTTGTGTAATTTAAAAGAAGTATGAAAAGTTTCCGCTGGAATAGATGTGCATTTTTTAAAATATTGAATATTTATGAATAAAATACCTACTTGTAAGATATATTTGTCATTTCTGTTCAATAAAAATGAAACCAAACCATCCTATAACTATCAATCCTGCAACAAAAACACAAAAAGTCCACTAGTGCTATATTTTTTGTGTGGTTAACTCTTTGAAATCCTTGAAATAATTTTGTTGCTAGTAGATGGAGAGAAGCTCAGCAGTTGGGAGATGATTGTGAATTCTTGGCAGAGGGACTCAGGGTGCCATTAAAAAGGCAAATGTGATTAATTTTTAGTGAGAAAGCTCTTGTGTTGGCAATTGTCAGTGAGGTCGGGCTAAAGGGATGTGACACAGAAATTACTCTGCCTCCCAGATTCAAATGTGACTTGTCACTCTGAGGAAATATCTGGGAGACGGGGGAGACTGACAAAAACACTCTCATCTAATAGACTATTTGTCCAGAGCTCATGTGGCGAGATTCTGGCTCAGCGGTGCCGAGCGATCTATTACACGAACACCTCGGATCACTTTTAATTCAACACGAGGGTTTTTTACATCTCAATAGACGAGGCAGAGATTCAAGAGAATCTAATCTTCCTGCTCTGAATATTTTAACCTATTAATAAAAAATAACAACCTAAACTGTCTGCAGATTTTCTGCACGTCAGAGTTGTCAGTGTTTTTCTTTAAAACCGGTCAAACGGAGTTTCGTGCCCCCTGTGGAGTGACATTTTCCAGGCGACACAATGACACAAACCATGAACTCGGCAGGGCTGCAGCACTTCCACCGCTGTCTTTGTCTCTCTCTGCAGAAGTGTTAACAGCAAAGGACAGCACCCAGGTCACGCTAAAGGTTACGTCTTCATCCATTTCACACAGTTTTAAGCTAACGTTTGGTTTTTTTATCGTTAATTTCAGCTGATATTAGAGATTTTTTACATCAGCCAGAATCTTACTTGTATTAAAAGAAACTTGAATAGATTTTTTAAAAGAGCACGTTCACTAATAGACCAGAAAATAGTCTTCTACCCCTATTTCCTGCATTAGCCGCCGATAGAAAATAGACGAGGAAACGCTTGGGTCAGAATAAACCACACAGATCTATGTCACACTGTAAATTTTCATTCATGGACTCATCCATCTTGGATCATGACCTGAGGAGAAGGCTGTTGTTGGTTTAGCATCCAGGAGATGGCAGATGACGTCTCTGCTAGTAGAAGCTAACGTTAGCATTAGCAACTCCACCACACAGCAGAACTCCTTCAGGTTTGTGTTATTTGTGGTGATAAAACATCAACGTTGCAGAGCAGAGTCAGTGATAGAGCCATGTTGCTTTTAGCCAATCAGAGGAGAGATGTCCAAATACCAGGAAATAATGATTAAGACCAAGTCTTGCTGTTTTGTTTTTTTTTGCTGTCTAACTTCTACTTTCTGAAACAGGAGTGCAAGAGCTTTTTTCCCCACAGAGATTGACTCCCAAGACAATAATTTATACTAGAGACCACTGCAAATGTGTTAAAAAAAACGAGTGAACTTGGTCTTTAAAGAAATGCAACGAATTTGAAGTCCGATTGCTGCTGATACCAGGTTGACCAATTTCCTTTTACGTCAAATAATTTTTTCATTGGTTTCAAATGTATTAGTCATAAGTAAAAATGTTGACAAGTCAAATCTTTTATTGTGACCATGATTTAGCGCTTGGCAGTGGTGCATTCACAGAAAAGGAAAATATTGGATTTTTCACTGCTGCTTGGCAATGAGCCCTTCATGGACAGAAGGCCAAATACAGAGAATATTGGTCAAATCAAGCAACTTTTCATAACTTCATACAACCAATCAGCATGATTTAACCACAAGTCCCACCCAGCAACTCTACCGGGCCACCCAATGATGGTGCTTGGTTTTCCCCTGAAAGGCCAGCCTAGTGAAATGGAGAAACGCTCCGTGAAAGTCCGGTAAAATTATCCGGAAATTTTGATAGTGGGACGGGCCTTTTGGAATTTTTTATAATATATTTGACCCTGTTTTACAAACTTTTTCTCTCCATGTGTCAGGAATAAATTGATCTTTTACTAAAGCTGGACTTGATTCTCAGTTTTGTTTTTCTTGTGTTTATTTGAGCAAAAATAAGCACCTCTACACTTTTCACCTTTGTCTTAAATTCCCCAGCCTCCCTCACTGTAAGCCAATAATCATCTGAATATCAAATCGATTATGGAGTTCATAAACCATCATAAGTGTGTGATCTATCTTTACTTGTGATCTTGGACTAATGCTCGGCTCATCCTGAAGAAATAACGGCCCCCGAGCCACAGGCTGCTGTGACAGTTTGCTGCACATGAAGCTGTAGTTTACTTAGTGGGAAAACCGCTCACGCTCCTGTATCCCATTACCATGGCCACCTTGAGATAAATGGCTCTTTCTCTCCTCTGCCATAAGGTTTTATATCAGACGACATGTGTTGAGTATCTGACTGCAGGTCATTTCGTTGCTGCAGAAATAAAACAATCACTTTAGGAGCTGTTGCAGAGCGCCATGCCGGCGGTGTGTAAACTGCTGGCCGACCCTTGTACACAGTGTTTATAGATGTAAGGAAAGGACAGTGGCAGGTGACAGGTTAACTCTGCTGTGTAAATTCCTGGGCCGTGTATGATGTAGCCTCCTGATCCTGCGGTCCTTGATTAGATCTGAGCTAGTAAATATCCTGTGATTAATCAAAAGGGCTTGTTCTGCGTGTAGCGTCCCGGTGTCACCTTCACAGCTGGGGAGCAGGGCCGCCTTGTTTACCGAGCTCCATCTCGTCAGGCCAAAGCCCTTTTTCATCTCAGCTCACAGACGGACAATTTGAGGGATGCTGCAGAAACAAATCCATGGAAACGGTGACATCCCAATATAAAAGTTATTATGTGACTGATTATTGATATATAAGAAAACCACCATAACTGTTTATTTACACACGTCACCCTTCTTGCCTGCTGGTGGTGGTCGGAAGGACTGGTGGCTACAATGAAGCTCATCACCACCAGCGTGTGAAGGGGTGATTGACTGTGTTGTAAAGCGCTTTGAGGGGTTGTGTTGTAGAACTCTACAAAGTGTTTAATCAAATACATTTACCATTTTAAAGTGTGCTGATGTGGTGTGAAAATGTGTTTACCCCTTGTAAGATGACTTTTGTCACACTTACGTGTTTCAGATCAGAAAAAAGAAAGACAACCTGAATGTCAAAGGTCAGATTTTCTCCTCCAGGACTTTCTGGTGGAGAGCAGAAGTCATGGTCCCATCAGTTACAACAGGTTGTCCAGGTCCTGAAGCGGCAAAGCAGCCCCAGACCAGCTCTACTTTTATCGGGGAGGCTAAGCACCAGAGCCACAATGGAGGAAAAAAAAGCGTTGACTTAGGAACAGTGCTTGTTTTAAACAGCTTTGGCATCAACTTTGGACTATTTAAACTTGGGCTCTTCTTTGAGACATAAGCAAATAGAAGTACTTAAGTCATTTATTTTGAAAAAGGCAGGTTTGGAATTACAGGGGAGCTAGGGGGAGCCTGGCTCCCCTGAAAGGGTGACAGGCTCCCCGGAAGCCCTCTTTTGAAATGATCCAGTTTAACAGCTGTCACGGAGCTTTGACAGAGGTAGACGGACGACCCATCCCCCCGCTGTCACAGAAATGATCGGACCCCCCCCCCCCACTCTTAGGGCATTTTCACGGGGCTCCCCTGGAAGCCTGTGTGTAATTTTAGCCCTGGAAAAAGGTGTATTTGTTCTTCTGCAACGGTGTATGGCGGACTGCCACGTTGACTGACTGCCATAGCGATGAAAAAGTCACATTGATCATTGCTCTGATTGGTGCTAGCGCTAGGGCAAGACACTTAACCCGACTTGCCTGTGTTGGTGGTGGTCAGAGGGGCAGAATGGCAGCCTCGCCTCCGTCAGACCGCCCCAGGGCAGCTGTGGCCACATAGTAGCTTACCATCATCAGCAGTGTGTGAATGTGAGAGTGAATGAATAATGGAAAGCACTTTGAGTGCCTTGAAAAGCGCTATATAAATCCAATCCATTATTATTATTATTATATATTTACATATATAGGATGGCTTATTAGGCTACTTCTTTTTCTGAAACGCAGTGGTTTTTTTTCTCTCAAGTATCATCAAGATGTGTTTTAGTAGATGTGAGACAGGCCTTTTATTTCTGTTTTTCGTCAACTGAGGTTTTAACCTTGGAACTCTCCTATGAAGCATAGACTCTGACTCTGATCTTAACCAAAGGATGCCTATAGTACAGCTAGCTGATGCAGCTATTTTCCACCACTAACATCTAAATAACTGTTTTATGTGGAAATAACAGAAGTGTCATTAGAAATATTATAAAAACCCAACAGAAAACCACTTTTACAGATCTATAAATAGGCTTTGATAAAATAAAAAATATATGAAAAGCAAAGAAAGGTGTTTTCTGTCATTTGTTGACACAACATTTATCCATTAATTGAGTCATAATTGTCTCTCAGACTGATAATGTTCCCTGGAAACGGTGTCACTCCAGACGTGTTACATGTATGAAACATGTTGAAACGATGGCCAACAGGATAATGGGTGATTATAGTAATTAATAGACTGAACTAATTACTTTAGCCAGTTGACGTTCATTTAATACTGAAGAGTAAGTGGCGTCTGTCTGAGTCGAGCTTGTCCAACTAAAACCGAATCATCTGTAATTAACTATTATGTCCCGTTTCCTGCAGCAGGTATTATTTTAGTTATTCCCTACATGTCAGGGGGGAAAAATGCTCTTTTCTCCAAAACAATTCACTTGGAAAATCATCTCTGATGTTCTGACTTGTTCCAAAAAACACAATTGCATCAATTTCTCGCCTTTTTCAGCGATGACCCTTTTAACTGTCATCTGAAGACAGTCTAAGGGACGTGCTTGTCATGTTAATAAAAAGCTCTAAAACGTGTGCATCCCTCCACCACAGAGCAAAAGTCCAGACCTGTCCGGGATTACAGATATAATAGCTTTTGTGAGGGAGAGCTGTGCTTTCCCACGTGTCAGATCTGCAGAGTCCCAAAGCACATCACTGTCAATGAAGTTGAGAAATCTCCCTAACAAGCTTGAGATTACATAAATCCTGAACAACTTTCAAGGAGACTTCATGTTTGATGCTCTGGGACTGATTAGATTCTGTAAAAAAAAAACAGAACAGGAACCCAGTATATTAGGAATGTGTCCAAACAGTCTACGTTTGCTAATTTTGCCGTAGTCAATTTTATAGCCGGACCACAGGAATGGAAGGCGAAGGAATGAAGTTTCTGAGCGCTTCGCAGAGGGGTGTGAGTGGATTTGACAGGCCCGGTGAAATATGCCGCACTCTGCCTTTTTTTCATTACCGGAGCAGAAACCAAAAATGCAAATCCGAGGTCCTTTCTCGAGAGGTCATTAGAGAAGCGACGCCTCAAACAACCGGCTTCGAGTGGCAGACGAAATCCTTCATCCATGAGGTCGTGTTTTAATTTTGAACAATAACACGAGCCTTTCTGCACCGTTTATATTTTCCTCTGGCTGAAGTCGTTGTTTATATGGCCGCACATCCGCCATCATCAGAGCAGGAACCACGTCCTGAAGATGGAAAGCGATAGACTGGATCAGTCTCATGGCCTTCTCTTAAGAGGTGATGAATTGGTTTAATGGTGGGTGGACCACACAGAGGGAGGAGTATTAAATGACATGGTTTTATAGCTTCTCAGCATTGTCATACTGCTGCTGTAATTTTTTTTCTGCACCATAAGGCCAGCTGGATATTAGGCCTCAAGCTTGGTTAAACACATCCGTACCTCGTGTTTCCATCACCGCTGAGGGAAGCTTGAATACTTCATAAGTATGTTTACATATGCTTGAAGGAGACGCATATTGTCCCTTTTTTCTAAGTTAACTACATTGTTTTAGAGGTCTTAATGAATCGTGACAGACTTTGGTCAAAGTAAAATGGATTTACAGTAGCAGTCTTGCCTTTGCAGCGCTTTTCACAGCCAGCCTGTTTAAGGGAGCGACTTAAACCCAATCCGTTCTCCTCACCTTGGAGCTCAGACCTGGAATTTATGACCAATGATGACCCTTACATAACGATAAAACAAGGTTATGGTTGTTTGTTCTGAGAAAAATCAAGATGGAGATCTTATTTCCAAATTTGACTTAACGTGGTTGTGTAGAAGACCCAAGTTCCAGCTCTCCATTGGCTTAAAGCAGCATTCCGGAGTTTTCCCCCTTTCAGGAATTATGTATGATTTTTCAGAAATCCATAAAAGTGATTGTCTTATCATGTAGTGTGATATAATGTAAGCGATACATTTTGTTTTTTTGCTAAGCCCGCCCCCTGCCCCATGAAATCCGTGCAATAGGAAACTGAGCGGCGACCAGAACTAACCAATAGCGTTAGACTACCGCTTACCTGCTTCAAATTTAAGGAAGTACCTCGGCTGATGCAGCGTTGATGAACTTTTCACGGACAAGTAAGTCTTTAAAATATAAATATATGAAAACACAACATGACATGAGAATAATACTTGTAAAACAACGTGTTTTAGCTCTGTTTGTCTGCTACAGAAGCACATTCATAAACAAGAAACATGCAGTCGCCATCTTAAATTACCGAGTCGACCCGACTATTGGTGTGATACGCTTGTCAGCCACTAGATGGTGCCATCGGATAAAACAAATACTCCGGAGAACTACTTTAATGCAAAACTCATTTTGACGCCTAACTGGATTCAGGCGTTTGGAAGTTTTTTCCATTTTTTTGGGAAACTGTACTGACAACGCAGCTCTACCACTGACTTGCAACTGTTTTTGTGCTCCTTCAGTCACAGCTGTATTAATGTAATCTCATCAGACCTTTTCCGTGAGACGTTTTTTATATTAATCCGTGTCTGCCGATCTTCAGCTCTCATTGTATTTTTTTGACGCGGTGGCGGTGCTATAGACAAAGTTAAAGGAAGTGGCATCCTGACCAATCACATGCTTGCGGTCGTCGTCGCCTTGGACGAATAGTTAGAAAATCGGCCTCTACTTCGTCCGACCTTACAAGCCTGTCGCATAACCCGTGTGATGTTGGATAATGGCGTTGCGTGTCTCCGCACCTCTGCAGATGGAGAAATATAAACAACACTTCAGTGGTAGAGTCATGTTGCTGTTAGCCAATCAGACGCAAGTTGTCCAAATATCAGGAAATAAGACTCAAAATCCTACCTTCTTCTGATCACCTCTCCTCCGACTCACTTCTAGTTCCTAAAACAAGAACGCAGAGCTGTTTTTTCCACAGATCGACTCACAAGGCATTAATTTATAATACAGACCACTGCAAATATGAACTAGTGAACTTGGTCTTTAAAGGTTTACAAGCTGTTGAGGACTTTTTGGCTACATTTTATTGATGTTTATGAAATTTTGTATCTTGTTTTCTTCTTTTTTTTTACTGTAAATGCCATCAGCAATGAGTCAGATTCCTTTATTGGGATATACATAAAACGCGTGGAAACAGTCGTTGCTTTGCTCTCTAAAGTTAAATAACTGATAAGAATGAGTCAGTAATGGAACAAACTGGGCTAAACCTAAAAGCACGTTGGCTTTCCTTTGAAGCGCAGCAATGTAACATCATTTAAAATTGAAATTGGGTTTAAATTATGAGGCTGTGAATTTGGCCTGCAGCTTTTATTGTGACTCACTCTTGTTTTGGCATCTTTAGTAGAATTTGAGAAACGGTTGTCTCCTCTTTCACTTTTTTATTTCGTACGACGTTCCACCAATTGTCTCGGGATGCAGAGGTGTTACAAGCACCTTCAGATGGATTTAAACAAAAATTTGTTGTTTATCATGGAATCTAGAGGATGAACTCTTATTTTACATTTGCATATATTTACATATTTGGTATTTATGGTGCGGTGTCCAAAAACGTCATCTTCAAATTCTGCTTCTCTGTTGTGAATTTATTTTCTAGTAACAGTCTGA
This sequence comes from Aphyosemion australe, assembly GCA_006937985.1. Taxonomy (NCBI): domain Eukaryota; kingdom Metazoa; phylum Chordata; class Actinopteri; order Cyprinodontiformes; family Nothobranchiidae; genus Aphyosemion; species Aphyosemion australe. The sequence continues at coordinate 6,952,878 of SSNS01000002.1, forward strand.
AGGGAAGTTTTAGGCACAATCTGCTACCTTTGAGCTAGTTTTCAACACATTTATGTTTATTAATTAAATATATTACCATGTAGCTGAAAATCATGTCTCAGATCAGCTAATTTTTTATGATTTACCAACCAAAAAGGGATGAGATGTTGCGAATATTCATGTGAAGAAATAAACAATGAAGTCAGGATTATTTGAATTCCCAGAAGCCGTGAGCGGTGTGACAGGTGAGAGCCATTAGACTGGTTCTTCTCCTTGAGTATTCACCAGCCTGTTTTCAACGCGCTCTCATTATTTCTGATAAATTAGCGGGCTGATTATGGTAATATGTTGTCATTTGTAAATGAGTGTGGTGCACCTGTCGGTAAGACTCATTTACTAATAACGACCAGCCGCTGAATAAGTAACATCCTCTTTAATTTCAGTCGGCTCTTTAACCGTCTGCTTTGTATTACTCTGCCATTTTCTTTAGCTGCACAATATTTCCTCTTTTTGTGTTCAGAGTTGTATATTTAGGTCATTCTTTAACAGTGAATTATTTTTTTTTTACATTTTGTGATTAAAATAACTTTTTTTCAAGAAAATGCCAACATTGTTCTTTTTTATGTAGCTTTAAATTAAACAACGTGGTGCTTTCGTAGGAATATGATGTAAAACCCTTTCGTTCTCTAAACCAAATTTGTTTTTCTACCATTTAAAGACCAAGTTCACTTTTTTCTTTCCAACACATTTGCAGTGGTCTCTAGTATAAAAAATGCCTTGTGAGTCTATCTCTGTTGGGAAAAAAGTTCTGGCGCTCCTGTTTCAGGAAGTAGAAATGAGCCAGAGCATATGAGAGCAGAAGATGGCGGGATTTGGAGTCTTACTTCCTGATATCTGGACATCTCTCCTCTGATTGGCTAACAGCAACGCGACTCTGCCACTGACTCTGTTTGCTCTGCAACGTTGATATTTTACCTCCACAAATAACACAAGTCTGAAGGAGTTCTGCCACGTTGTGGAGCAGCTAATGCTAACGATTTGCTTCTGCTCTCTCCTGGATGCTAAATGAACAACAGCCTTCCTCATCGCGAGCCAAGATGAATGAGTCCATGAATATTCATTTTCAATGTGACGTTGAACTGACTGACTTTTCAGATCTAAGTGTTTCCTCGTCTATTTTCTATTGGCGGCTAATGCAGGAAACGGGTAGAAGGCCTTTTTAGCCTGCATGTGAAACTCACCGATTGTAAAAAAAAAAAAGTAAAAAATGGTTTCTCAGTGAACTTGCTCTTTAAGAAAATAAATTAGTATATTGTCAGTTTGGTGCATAAAATGTAGCTCTGTCAAATCAACTGTGACTGTGTTGATCAGCAGTGGCGGCCATATTCAATCAGGTTTACTCCATACATTTATCTGTATGCATTAAATCCCTCCTGTTACGTGTGCTGAGCCTGAGTTCCTCCTCTTTTACTGCTGTCATCACGGGAACCTATGAGAGGATTGTACTGGTCCTCTGAGCCTTTTGGATGTTTGACTGCCAATTTCATCCTGTTTGGTGAGTAGGACATAGTTTTAGTTACCTCCATGTAAATGCTGTTATTTTGGTCTTGTCTCTGTGAAGTTTAAATGTTTACAAGAATCTGGTAATACGATATATATCACAACACAGGGAAACGATACGATATATTGCGAAATATTGCGATATTTCGGTGTATCGATATTTTTGTACATCCCTATCAAATACCAACCTGCCCCTTTTTTAATGCGTCTAGATTTTTATTGGTTACTTTTGTCTCCTAGACCAACCAGAGGGACGTAAAAAGATGGGGGCTCGTCCGGGATTTTAGAATTTGTACTCCACTTGGTAGCCATCTTAAATTGGGCTAGCTTTAAATATTAATCCATTGTTGAACATCTAATGATTCATGAGAGCCATAAGATTATTTTTCTGACAAAACCACTCAGATGCCAGCAAAAATAAAAGAAAACAGTCTTTTTTCTGCAGCAGGTGATAAAAAAACTAAACTAAGTATGTGACTCCAAATATTTAATTAAGTTTAAAATTAAATGTTTTTCTTGTAGAAATTGCTGTTCATGTGTAAATAAAGTCGTCTTCTTCTTTTTGCTTGACTGTAAACCCTCGCTGTAAAAGATCAGTTACCCAGGATGGCTTCAACATTCCATCTCGTTATAAACCCACCTACCCGCTCGTCTCCCTGCAAACTCAACATTTAAACCACTTTCATTACAGCGCAGATTACAGCAGCCTATTGGTCCTCATTAGTGCCCACTGATCCTTGGCTGGGCCCATGTCTTAACATCTTTTAATTATCATTCTGGAAATCTAATCAATGTAATAACTCAGATTAATCTTCCCTTTTGCACTTATTTCCTTCCCGTTTTATTTCAGGATGTTCTTGGCTCCGAGGCTCAAAGGCTGTTAGAGCGTCGGCTGTTGTCCTAATTTCATGACAAGAGGGGTGAGAAGACCTTGAGGTGCTCGTATCAAAAGGGCAAACTGGATAACGGGGCGGGTTTATCTGCACTTAGTGAATTTAAAGAAACAAAAATGCTAATTTAATGTAATAACAGGTGTATTTATGTGTTGAATTAAGGTGAAAGCGGTGCAAATGTCACCCGAAGGCCGGGTTATTTCTTTCCCTATAAATGCCACATAAAGCTTTCCGTCTCCAGCCAGGCTCTGTGGTGTGATGCGAAGTGAAAGCCAAGGCATGGTTTGGCACTGGACGGCCATTTTGTGTCTGGTCTGATGCACGGTTTTCGCCGGGTGTCACTTTGGCTACACGTCACCGTCAGCGGTGGAGGCGCGAGCAAAGCTGCAGGTCTCATTAGAGCAAGTTTACAGCTCAAGTCGCGGAGAAAACAGGGCTGTGTGTGAATTTAAACACGTGTTTATCAAGGTTATCGGAATAAATCAAAGTGCTCTGAGGGGAAGTACCTGGAGAATAGGATCTGGTGCTGCCTCCGTGCCACGTAGCCACGACAGACATGTTGGCGCCGCTTTGGTCAATCAGATCTGCCACACACACTTGCAGAAAAGCACCAGAAACCTTCCTGGTCGAGCGTACACATGAAGACACAGAGATCGTGTGTGGAGCTGCAGTATTCTGAGCCAGGTGCAGGAGGAAGGGGGAATAAGGTTGTGTTTATTAGCGGCTCCCTTGGTGTTCTCTAAATTGCCTTGTTTGCTCGGCACAAGCACACAAACAGATGCTGTCCTCTCTGCTCTGGGTAATTCTCGGGGTCTCTGGGTATTTACTGAAAGGCCTACCCTGTACCAAACACACACTACATTGTTTGTGCCAGAGCGTGCAAAAACACACACCAAGCAGAGGAAAAAAAGGAAAAAAGGCACATTTGTGTGCTAATTTTGTGCTGACACTCAGAAGTACAGTCTGATTTGTGCGAAGAAGACTCCGTCACTCCAGATAAGTAATTGGAGTTACCCCCATGTAGCAAAGCTCACAACCATCTCAGCAACACAATTTCACTCTTATTAAGAAAATCTGCATTTAGGAGGGACCAATGCTATCCGTCGAAATTAATCTGCTTTGACTGATCCCTAATGTGACCACAGTCATCGAGTAATTATGGTCTGGATGGCTGTGCACCAGCCTCATAACCACCATCTCCTGCCCCCTCCCTCCACAAAGGAGCCCGCCCTGGTGTGTGGGTCCCTCTGCAGCAGGCTGGTTACAGTGGCAGGCGTGTCATTAAGCACTGGATCAGTGAGTCATGATTGGCCTGCCCTGTATTATTGTGATTAACGTCCACCCGGCGGACGACTGTCCCGTTGTCACCAGCGATACCGTCTGAGACTCCGAGCCAGTGGAAGAACCCGAACCCCCTCACTCCAACATTTCCTCTCGCTAAATCTGGTGCATGCAAACAGCTCCTTCTCTGTTTTTGTCTGCGTGTCTGCTCCGATTAGCTAACCCGACACCTCTTCTGCAGCCTGCATCAGGCCGCGTGCCTTTTGTCTCTGCGTTCAAGACAGAACCCAGAAATCCCCCTCCTATTGTCTCATGTGTGGCTTTTTCACTCCACACCAACAAAATTAGATTTGTGTGATTATTTTAACAAAAGGTGATATAGTGTACACATTCTCATCGTACGTCACATTAGATCACGATAAGGAGGAGGGGTGGCCTTGCACTGACCCCCGTCTCTTCCACTCAGACAAAAGACCAAATGAGAGATTTTTATACACCGACCGGGATGAACCTGAGTCTGAAGTCCAGCCTCTCGGCCCATTTCTGCTCTTAAAATTAGAATTTTCTGCTCTTAAAATTTTGTTATTTTTTTCAGGATTTTTTTGTAAACTACTGATAACAATTACTGAAGATGTTAAACATTTTTTGCGTGTGTCAAAATACCAAACTGTCCAGAAGTCTTTATCTGCATTTCCACTTTAGGAGTTCCTGGAAATTTCTGGGAGAGAGGAAAGTGGACAGGGAAAATAAGACGGCTCGGTCCTCTCACCCGTACAAAAGTTGCCCTTTCAGGAGTTTGCTAAGACGTCAGCACATCAGCGCAAAAGGCGTCCATGGACATTAATAGCTGACCACAAGGTGGTGTAAATTACAGAGTTGTGTGGAGATTTCTGCCTCATTTTTCAGTGTTTGGAGTTTAGAAACAGCGATTTTTAAAGCAGCGTCAGTGTTGCTTTTTTCCATCCATTCCACCTAACTTCCAGTTTTACAAATGCCAGTAAGTTGGTGATGTCTGCAGATGTCATTTCCCACCGAGTTACAACCAATCAGCATGAGTTAACCACAAGTCCCGCCCAACAACTCTACTGGGCCATTTTTGAGTTCATACACCCAGGCAGGTACTCTGTTGGTCCATGAAATGGCCTTGGAAGTGGTTCCACCTGCTGAAATGGAGACACGCGCTTGTTGTGAAGGTCCGGTAGTGGAACGGGGCTAGTTGTGTTATTGAAGCAGAGTTCTCCTTTCTTTGTAGTTTTTTTTTTGTGAATCAAAATTTATCAATGGAACACAAAAAATTGTACGAAATTTAAAGTAAAATTGCAAGTGTGAATATTTCTTATATAAAACAAACAGAATCCCATGAACCAGACAGCCTGTCTATGCCCATGACTTGTGAAAATCATCAGTAGTAATCTGTATCAACATTTTTGGTTTGTTGCTAACAAAAAATGGAGTAAAATAAACACAAGTGCTGCCTGTGACAGGATGTCTCCACTAGGTGAGCATATTCTTGTTCCAGGTCTGATTTCCTTGTCCTCGTGTGTCCCGCCAATCTCTGAACATGCGTAAATACTAGGGCTGGACGATATTAAAAAAAAAAGCTTATTAATAAAAAATAATCATATTGATCAATATCAATAATTATTGAAAACTGTATAAAAATGTAGAAAATATATTAAAGTGCAGCCCTGGCCATTTTATGTCCATATGATAGAACAAGTTGGTTGTGTTACCAGACTTGGTTTTTATCAATTCTCTTCAAATTTTGCAAACCACCGTTGTTGTTTTTTTTTTTTATCAGACTTGACAAAATCTAAATATCGCCACCCTGGTGAACTACTGTAACCTTTTTAGGGACAGTTTCCTCCACCTCTCCTTGCTGCAACGTCTTGTTTAAGTCACATTTTGCTCTGTTTCGGTTTGAGAGGCTTAGTGCCGGACGTGCCTGGGTCTGTGGTTTTGATTGATGGAAGTAAATAATGACTCTATCTGATGGGTGATGATGGAAAAAGAAAGGAAACTTTTTATTGAAGTTTTATTGATCCATTTATTTTCTATTTCACCAGACGTCTATCGATCGATATATATTGTTATTGAATTATTGTCCAGCCTAAAATGACGTATTCTGCTGCTGTAATGTAAAATGGTTAAAGGCTTGTATTTGATATAGTGCCTTCTAGGGTTCTACAACCCCCCAAGGCGCTTTACACCCACACACACACATTCACACGCTAATGGTGATGAGCTACATTGTAGCCACAGCTGCCCTGGGGCCCTCCGACCACCACCAGCAGGCAAGGTGGGTGAAGTGTCTTGCCCAGGGACACAACAACTGCAACAGACAGGACTTGAACCTGCAACCCTCTGGTTACGAACGGGTGCCTAACGTCTCAGTTTCATGTCTGATGTCCCGTGTGACACATTTCTCTAATACATGTTATAAAAACACAAAGGGAGGCTCTTCCTGTCCACAGATGGTGGCAGCAGTGGGATGCAGCCCCACATGATCAGAATGACTAGTGCAAGGCACAGTTCTGTCATATTTTCTCGTCTTCTAACCCTTTTCACCAACAAACCCTCAAATAGAAATGTTACATAGCACGTTAACGATCAATTTTTCTGATTTTAGCGCACAAATGAGTTATATGGAGTGGCCCAGGTGGCGAAAAAGAACAGGTTTGTGGACCAAACTGTTGGTTAATGTCTCAAAAAGTAAAATAAAGTTTAAAATGACTAAAAGGGAGTCAGTTTAAGATGAAATTGTTTATTTTTATTGTTTTTTATCTGCTTTTCGATTAAATCAAAGCAGAAAAGGCAAAGGTGGGTCTTTCATTCTGCTGCAGGTTGAAAACGGTCAGTTTTGATTACAAAGTAAATGTTGGAGCATCAGACAGGGGTGAGTGGTGGTGTGTGTGTGTGTGTGTGTGTGTGTGTGTGGGGGGGGTGTTAACATGCTGATATGCATTCTATCAGGATGATTTATGCAAATTATGCACATTATTCCCGCAGGAATCTCTCTTCTGAAAGTGCCAGGATAAATTGCCGGAAATTAGCCATAAAATTCACTGTGCAGGGAGTGTGAGGTGAAGGCCGCCGAGGAGCCAAGGACATCGGGCCGCCGTGGTTACGCTTGGCCTGGCCTGCCTGCCTCCCTGCCTCCCACCCCTCACCCTCCACCCATTGCTTGGCATTCATGGCTGTTAAAGACCTCTGCTCAGACAGATACACCGAAGCCTCGAGAAGCACTCAGCACATCAGGAAGATCAGCCAAGCAAGTGTTACACTTACGGAGGGCTTTCATGCTCCAGTAACGTGACAGACTTTCAACACAGGGAGGCGGATTGTCTTTTCATCTTCTTCTGTTAGAGACTTAAATCCATCTTATAGATTCTTATTAGATTCCTAGAAAATACAGTTGAACCTAAATCCACTGAGTCTGCTTTTATGTCTGTTTGTTGGTCTTAATCTCCAGAAACCAGTCCAACAAAGATTTTCACGTCATTATTGTGGCGTAAAAGCAAACATCCAGATGAAATTCAGTTGCTCTGGACTTTGATGGACCCGTAGATGGTCGGAGTCTGCATTTTGATCAGGAAAAGTGATTTTAAACTTTATTAGATCAACCAGGTTCCTTCCTAGCTGCTTGATGAATTTTCTCTTCGGCTGGAGCGTTTGCTTCCATGGCACCTGTTTCTGTTTGTTCAAATTAATGCTGAATTGGTTTTCCGCGGCGTAAACAACCTGTGAAGCAGCTTTTTGATCCAACGGGAATAAAAAGAACATCAGATTACAGCCCCCAAAACAGAGCCGTCGGTAAACAGGGATTAGGAGATTGGGCCCTTAATCTGATTAATATGGAAGCAGCTGGAATATTAGATGAGATTTCGTCACTTATTGTTTAAAATTTAGATGTTTTAGGAGCTTTCATGAGCAGAAGCAAAGCAGGAATTGTTTATTATATAAAATTTGGTGCAAAAATGTTGTGTTCTGCAACATTTTCAGGATTTAAAATAAAAAAATTTGAATTTACAGGATTATTTCTGTTAGATTCTGAGCTGAAAAAGCAGAAATGCTTTCATTTCTACAATTTATTGCAAAAGTTCAGAACTATATCAGATAAATTAGAATGTTTCCATCCCAATAAAAGCTCTCAGGTGGTGTTTCAAAGGTTGTCAACACATATTTGGCTCCATTAAAGCATTTATTCCAGTCTGAATCCACATTTAATGAGGGAGTGAGCAAGTGGGACAGTTTACCATAATCACACTGGAAGATATTTTGACTGAAGCTGACGGATCTGCTGAAAACAAAGTGTCTGATAACTGGGATAAATGAATCTCTGAGCGTAAATCTTCATTTTTTAAAGTTTTTCTTTGCATTTCACCTTCTTTTGTGCAGCTAATCATGAAGTTGCAGCAGCAGAAAGCAGGAGTTGTTGCAGCTGAGCCCCTGGGTTGAGGTTTTATTTGCGTGCACAACAAGAAGACAACATTATGCATTTGCTATCAGCAGCCTGACAAAAAGTGAGTTACCACCCAGAGGTTGATTTGGTGCCTCGGCCTGCACAAACCATAAATCCCAGAGTGACACAGCTCGAGTGAATCCATCGCCGGAGTTCGTCTCGTTACTGATACGAGGAGGACGCTCCAGTTCAGCGTGTTTATGTATATTCTGACTTTAATGTTCCTCCTCTTTAGCATACATCACCTCCCTGTTGGAGAAGATGCCCTGCTGGACCCTGATAGGGTGAATCTTTACGATTCATTTCTACAATCCCAAAAACCGTTATTAGACTCCAGAATATACATATTTTAATTTTTTGTAGATGTCAGAGACTGTTGTGTGAGCATGACACGGACCCCTAATGGCTGAATTACTGTTAAATCGCCCCCACATGAAGTGGAACACGTTTTTATTTGAGGTGTGATGTCTCATGTGACGTTTCCTCCTGTGCTCCTGTTTTCCTTCCGATGCTGTGTTTTGTTTTCCACATATGGCTCACTCTCACCCCTGGGGAATTTCCTCTTCTGGGCTAATGTGAATATTAGTATGGGTTAAATGCTTCACTCGTTTGTGCATTAATGCATGTTGCATAATTAATGTTTTTTACTGCATATGTGTGGATTCTCTGTCTTTATCAGCAGGAGGGGGTTTAAAAAAGCTTCTCTGTTTGTAAAACATCTTGTTTAAGTTCTGCTGCTGGTTATTTCTGCTCCAGAGGAGAGTTAAAGTGTTAAGAATCGAGTTTTGGGGTTGATTTGGACACTTTGCTGAACCTGTTGGTGATGCAGCTCCGCATACAGACAACTGGAACACAGTGTTGTCTGTTTCTGAAGAACAGATCTGCAGTTTGATGTTTTTTTGGAATTTAAATAAATCTTGAAATATTTCTCTCTTGGAACATTTTTATTTTTTTTTAAATTGCAATTTTTTAAGACTTAAAAATAAAATTGTCTCAAACTCTTAAACTTAAATTGGTTTGAATTAACATTTTTACATTAAGACTCAGTAAAAATCTAGACTCAAGAGCCCATCTGTTCAAAAATATGGGGGAAATATAATTTTCTAGGGTTTTATTTTGTTGGAATGAGAAAAATTAAGATTTAGCTTCTTTAAAATGTTTCAAATGACACTTTTTCTTTTGTGACTATAACATTTTTATTGATTTTTGTTCTTGAGGACCTTAAAAATGACTGGAACAAAAGGTGCGTCATGATCAGAGACAGACGCTGTAATTGCGCACTCCCATTCTGCGCCTTTAATTACCCCAATAATGAGTCTGATTAAGTGAAACCAGCTAGTTTGTTTTTAAGTGATCTCCTAGCGCAGCTTCAGACACAATAAAGGTCAGCAGAGATTATTTTTTCCATGACGCGCAGCCCCGAGGCTGGTTTAGCGTCACGTCTGGCCTTTTTTCACGCTCGAAAATTAAAAAAAATATCTAAATCTGTATTAAAACAAACACTAAATCGTTTAATTTTCCTAAACCTGCCATCTAGAAGACAGAAACACAAGCTGCATCTCATCTTTGAGACTTTTGAGAGGAAAAAACGCGCAAAAAAGTTGTTAAATCACAATAAAATGTCATAGATACGCGTAAAAATGCCAAATGGTTCCAAATTAGAGACTTAGATGAAAAATCAGTATTTTTTCTGTTGTTCAAAATATTTTAATAAAGCTTTTCAACACTGAAATACATACAAACGGCCCTCTTTGCTCATAGAACAACTAAAGTATCTACAACCACAACCTGACCTGACAACGCGATCGTGTTTGAGAGGAAAAATAAGAAATTCAGAAAACACGTGAACTTAGATGACAAAGTGCAAAGCAAGCAAAAAATATCCATCATAAATACCCCGGATCAATAAATTACAAAAACACATCAAAACATCAGATCAAACAGAATTTCGGGTTTAAATATCACAACCTGATATTTAAGCGCTTTTCCTGGGAAAACATTCTGAAATCAGGCCTGAAAGGAACGGAAAGTGTCTGATGGTGAAGCAGCAGAAAGTGACGCTCCGGTTAGAAATAAAAAAGTCGCACATTGTCAGGTCACCACGTCTCCAAAGAGGGTCCATCAGCAGCTGCAGCGTCCACAGGCCTCCTTCTGCTCGGCCTTCAGCTCATTCGCAGCACTTTAAGAATGATTTCGATACACAATCAAGTTTTGTTGGAACAAAATGAAAACAGAAAAGAAAAGCGCATTTTAATGCATTTAGTAAATATTATAAAATCGGCGTTACTTTTTGAGTCTAGTCTACAACAGGAATCTCTCTTTTTTCTTGTTTCTCCAAAAGTGTCCTCCAAAGTGGGACCTGCTCTGTCTTCTGTGCGTCTTTGAGTCATTTTGGGCGCAGTTAAGGCTTGTCAGTGCACTGTTTGCACAGGCTGGAGGTGGCGTTGTTGAACAGGGCACATTTATCTGGGCAGGAGGACGCGGCCACGCCGCTCGGGAAGGGGTAACCGGGCGGCTGCTCGTACGCGCCCAGGCCGGGCGCTGCCAGCGCAGTGGTGGCCGGTATGGAAGCCGCGGAGATGGCCTGGCCCTGGTTCAGATACGCCACCAGCCTCCTCATTTCCTCCAGCGCCTGCGCCTGCATGAGGATGTAGTTCTTGGCGAGGAGCAAAGTGGCGATTTTGGAGAGTTTGCGCACCGACGGGCTGTGCGCGTACGGGATGACCGCCCGGAGCTCGTCCAGCGCGTCGTTCAGGTCGTGCATCCGCCGTCTCTCCCTGGCGTTGATGTTTAGCCTCAGCATCTTCTGCTCTTTGGTTTTCTTACCTCCCTCTGCTTTCCCCCCGGCCGCCGTCCGCACGTCGGTCAGGAGGACCATGTCGCACCGGTCGTCGCTGTCATCGTCGGGGCTCTGCTCTCCGCCGCTGCTCTCCGCCGCGGAGGTCCTGTTGGCGCTCTCCCCGTAATTGACGCACAAAGATCCGGTCGGCAGACCCAGCGTGCCCCCTCTGCTCCCCGCCAGTCCTCCCGGCTGAATCGGGTCCGGGTCCGCTTGATCGAAGCAGCTCATCGGAGACTGGCGGTCTCTGGTCGGCAGCTCGATGGATCTGAAGGGGTCCATCTTTTTGTTGGACACGGCGCTGAGAGTTTTGTGAAAAATGTCCCCCGCGCCTCCGCTCAGGTTCAGCCTCCTGTCCATAGCCTCGTGGATTCCGCGTCTGGACGCGTCTCGGAGAGTTTGTCCCCCTGTCCGTGTCTCGTGCTGAAGTTTCAGACTCCTCTCTGAGCTGAGGTGTGCTGATGAGGAAGAGTGTGTGATGCGTGTCTCTCTCTCTCTCCCTCCTTGTGTGTGTGTGTGTTCACCTTCACCGGATCATCCTCGTTACGCACGAGACGCTCCGGTCTTTTTACATCATTATCTCGAGGCGGGTTATTAAAAAGGATTCTCCTATTGGGACCGAGACACCCTCTCCCCCCGCGCTCTCCACCCAATCAGGTTAACGTTTTAATTAACGGCGTTTAGACGCTGACAAACATTCCAGCGCGCGCCGGCTCCCTCCTCTGAGCGCGCGCGTCTTCAGGACTCTTTAAGAGTTTTTGAGGAACCTGATGATGGGAATGTTTATATGAACCTTTTTATGTTTTAGGAGGAAACCAGAGCAGCTTTTGTCATTCATGAACAGTTTGTTGGAGTTTTTTATTCTGATTCAACACTTTGATTTGTTATTATTTTTATGTTTGGGAGTTTATTTCTTTCATTTTTTTAACTTTAAATGAACTAAAGTTAACTTACTATAGACTTATTTAAAAAAACAATAATTTTTAAAATTCTCCTGCTTATAAGTTTTAATTTGATAATTTCTTTAATCAAATGAGCGCACCTGAGTGAATTACTTTGTTTATGCTGCCATCTTCTGGATACAACGAGTCATTACAGTTAAAGATCATCTTTCTGCGAGCAAACCTCAACAAAAATTACATTTCTGGAAAGAAAAGAAAGAGATTATTGTTTTGTATTTGATCATATAAAATTGAACTTATATAACATTAAAATAAATGTATATTTATTTGAATATTTGCCTTTCAAAGTGCAAAACTTAGTGAAACAATTATGACAAAGTGATTTTTTTCTCAGCTTTAGTTATTTCTGTAGGCAGCAATTAGACTTTAAAATCGAGTTAAATTAGAACAAAGACAACATTAAATCATTGCAACTGAATAATTGTGTCATTTTTCCAGGTTTATTGACTTATTGGAAATTCAGTAGGACACATCTGATGATTTATGCTTTATCCTTCGTTTATTCTGGACAAAACTCAGATTAAATTCTCTTTTTTAGGAGATCTTGGTTAAACCGTAGAACACACACCTATAAAAAATTACTGCAACAGAAAAAAAACGGACAGTCTCCAGAGCCAGTAATTAAACAGATCAATATGAGTATCAACCTGTTCAGGATTCATCAAGTAGGTCATCCTAGCCAAGAAAAGTGAAAAAGATGCAGAAATCAAATGTTTAATGCCTAAAATGAGAAGCAAAGACTATTTGTTTTACAAAAAGCAACCTAAATGAAGTTTCAGCTTAGAGACTAGACTTTCATATGAGTTTTAAATCTGTTCTGATGAATAAAGACGCCTGAATACTGCTCAGATGTGTCTGTTTTTATGTTGCTTCACCACAAATGAAGTAAAACTGCCTTCATTTTCTCCACATGGATGCTCTAAAAGTTTAAAAGTCACTGATTGGTCTGATTTGAGCTGGTGTGGTTGGTGCATTGTTGACTTGAAAGTGAAAAGGTTGCAGGTTTGAATCCCTGCTGCAGCCTTTCTGCATGGCGTTAGCGTGTTCTCTGCGTGTCGTGGGTTTTCTCCTGGTGCTTCTGTGTCCTCCTGCAGGCTAAAAACATGCATGTCAGGTTGACTGGAGACTCTAAATTGTCCATGGGTGTGGTTGTGTGTCTCTGTGTTGGACATGCGACCTGTCCAGTGACCACGCCTCTCATAAACTGTGGTCGACGCTCCATAGTCACGTGCCATCTTGAAATACGGTAGCTGTTTAGGGACATACAGCTCCGCATTTTGTGTTTGCGCTTTGACATGAGTGAAAGGAACAGTGGAGAACAGCTGTATGCCCTAAAAGCTTGCAGTCTGCCAAACCAACGAAGAAGAAGAAGAGAACAGAAACACCATTGCTGTACTCGGTTAGTTTGAATAACAAACAATTAAATCAAAAGACACGTCAAACATGTTGGGACCTCATCAGCTACATATGTGTTAGGCTAGAGAGATTGCTAATAGCTCGTGCTATTTATAAAGAACAGTTGTGAACTTTACGGAAAGCTGGAAGTTGTTTACATATTGCCTTTTTGATCCCTGTGGGCTCCCGTAGATGCAATACCTGCTCTGACCTGCATGGCGCTAAAGAGTCAAATGTGTTTGCACATTGGGCCTTTAAGGAATAAAATGGACGATTAAAACTCAGATTACAAAAAGAAAGCAAAAAGTTTGGATCTTAATTAGTTAATTATGACAAACCTGTGGAACAATTATCCTGCAACAGTGCTTAGATCTGTCTTTGTCAAGTTTTCAGGTAATCCAAGAGTTCACCTAATTGCTGTAGAGTAAAGGAAAACAGCTATTTTAGTGCTGAGTGCAGAGTGATCATGTTCATTCAGCACTCTGGACAGCTCCAGGGTTTTCATTTCATTTCAGTCTCACCTGAACTCCACAGGTGTCGCCCACGTCCTGCGTCGTCCTGGGAACGCCGTTTGAATCCGGTCTGCCCAACTCTTCAGCATTCTTCTCCACCTCAGCTATTTCCTTCACAGCCAATTTTGTAATTATTCTCCCCAAGACGTCATTTATAGACACTCTGAGAAATGCATTAAGGGACAAAACCCGTCTCTGCGTCCTAACAAGGTGCCACGGCTTGTTACCATGGCATATCTGCAGCACACATCCGTGCTACCTTTAGCCGTGATTACAGCTGACCCCTGCCAATTGAAAGCTTTGTAATTGTACCTCAGATCTCCTCCTCGCTCTGAGCTTGATGCCTTGGCAGCTGCATATTGTGAAACAGGAATGAGGCTCATAGGAAAAGGCTGCTCACGTCTCACCCAGTGGAGACAACTATGTTTGCCAAAGAATTTAGCTCAGAATTGATGCTCCTCTTCTTAATTAGTCAGAAGAGAAACACAAAATTCTCTTTTTGCAGCTGCATTACAAACATTCAAGGTCAGAGTTTTAGCTCATTTTCTGCAGCTTTCAATTAGCCTGAGTCCTTTTGTCCCTGGAGGAGTTATGACCTGAGGACGGGCGCAGACAGTCGCTTCATCCTGAGAACACCTTCATGGCCAATCAGCTTTAGCTAATGAGACGAGATGGGCAAGGAGGCTGCCACCGCCGTTACAGTCACAGTGTGCATCAGCACTTTGCTAACGAGGAGGAAAAAGGAGAACAAGCCTGGGTTTAGTTTGGAGCAGCTGAATCTGTCAGGAGGAAGCAAAAAGCTTAGTGATGGATCGGTTGCAGGAATCATGAGTTTTGATTAATTAAATATGCAAAATTTGGAAAATTTGACCTTGTTGCTACTGGAAAGTTTGATTCAACAGAGAAACGTCTGAGGTTAGTTGTTCTGTGTGAGGTTTGTCAGAGATTATGTGAGGCATCCTTATTCCAGACTGAGTCAAAAATTAAAGCTATTGTTTTTATTAAAACCATAACTGATCTAACACCGGTCTTCTTTCACAGATTTCTGTAAAATGAAATTCTCTGATAAATTTCTTTTAAAAATCACAAACAAACCAGGATCTGCTGTTTTTAACTCATATGAATTATTTATCCTCACACGGTGCAGTTATGTCACTTATGGGTTGCTTTAAAGGTTGAATATGGAACACAAACACAATGGCGACATCTAGTGTTTAGAAGTGGTATTGCAACAGCAGAACAAATTTTCCAGCTGTCGGGTGTTGTTTCACTGCTGATCCGTGAAGTGAGCAGCCAGCACCATGTTCAGTGACGAAGCGTACAGGGTAAGGACTCATTTCTACTAATAAGTTTAT
Source organism: Aphyosemion australe (assembly GCA_006937985.1). Taxonomy (NCBI): domain Eukaryota; kingdom Metazoa; phylum Chordata; class Actinopteri; order Cyprinodontiformes; family Nothobranchiidae; genus Aphyosemion; species Aphyosemion australe. Next base: position 6,968,116 of record SSNS01000002.1, read on the forward strand.
TTTACAACAGTATTTACCGTTAGAACATCTCCTGGGCTCAGAACCAGCTGCTTGACTTGTCGAGTTTTTACACAGTCCCAGCTGAGCGGACATTTTACTGCAACGGCGCCCTCTAGTGGCTGGTAGATGTAAACATAAACCCAGTGTCCTGCCGTCAAAATAAATGTTTGATTATTATTTTTTTAAATAGCTTTTTAAGGAAAAACTGTACATTAATTCTGCACACCTCTAAACGCCCCGTGGAGGGATTCTTTTTTAAAATGATATATTTTTATTAAATTGTTCCATATTCCACCTATAATTCTTTCACAATTGGTGAAATTCCTTGCTGAAGAAAGCACTGAAATGAACCTTACAAAAAGAAAAAAAAAATAAACGTTGTTACCTTACACCATTATTACCCCAATAACAGTGTTATTTCATTATAACCCTTAATGCTCCAAATTTGATGGATTTTTCTTGGTGTAGGAATTAAAACAGGACATATCACACTTATAAAAGTTCTGGTCGATACCAAACACATTCATTAAATTCTTTGCACTAAAGCCCTCTCACATGAAGCAATCTCAGCACTTTTATTCTTTTCATTTCAGACGTTTTCAGTACCTTCCAGAATGAGCCATTTCAGGGCTCTGTCCCTTTAAGAAAACAAGCTGGAGCTGCACCCCCCCCCCCCCCCCCCCCCCCCCCCCCCCCCCCCCCCCCCCCCCCCCCCAAGGCTGCTGAGAAGTTCCGATATCCTAGAGGAGCTTGGAGTAGAGCTGCTGCTCCTCCAGCAGAAGCGCTCTTTTGAATGCGAGAGGTGGTTTTATTCTACTTTTCCCATTTGTGACATCACAAATGGGGACGTTTTGAAACAGCTCATTTTTGGCACATCATTTCTAAAACCAGACACAAACAGTTAATGGATGGATGGGTTTTTTCATGTTTGGAGTGTTTATAGAGGCAGTAGAGATCCACACAGCAGTACAAAAGGATGTAAAAGGTGATTTTTGCACAATATGTCCCCTTTAAAGAGATAAAAATGGCTTGAATCCCAAATTATTTTTGCTTTACACAAGATCAAAGGAAGTGATAATGTTTGTGAGCTTGAGGTTTTTTAGGTTGCTCCTCTTTCTGACAGTTTAAAAGCATTTATTTTGATTTGTTTTTACCTTCAATCGTACAAAATAACATTGCATAAAGCCACAAAATCTAAAGAGACGTTTTTATTACTGTTTTTATTATTTTAAAAGAATACCAATGCTTTTATCTTTAGGGTCCTAATAATCCCAAATAGCTAAGTGAATTTAAATAAATGTACACCACACACATTTTAGGTCTCAGGAGATCTTTAAACAGGATTTATGACGGTTATGTGTTCATTTCAACATTTCTTTGTGTTGTAAGATTGACTTCCTGTATATCACTACATCAGTAACATTTTCACGTGCTATAAAATCTAGTGAGTTCCCCAAAGTTTGCAAAACATTTGCTTTAACAGAAAATGAACTCAAATATGTAGAAATGTTTCCATTCATCAAGTTTAGAAATTGAGCTAAATATCAGAGAGGTGCATAAATAAAATGGAAGCAAGCTGAAAATAATCTGTGAAAATTGAAGCCATCTTGAATTAATTCTGCTACTGAATAACAGGAAACTACATATGATTTCTACTTTTGTGTTTAAAACCGGAGTTCACCCTGCCAGCCCAGATATATTATTAGCGTCAATCTGCTGTGGAAACTCCAGACATAAAATATTTGCATGAAAATGAATAAACATTCTAGTTTCTGTTCGTTTTGGTCTAAAATATCATTAAACTCCTCTGATCTGAGCAAACAGGCTGTTTGATCCTGACCTGACCAGGTTCAGCCGTCTAACACCTGCTGGACGGATGTTCACGTTTCTGCCACTAGAGGGCGGAAGTGGACCTGTAAACCCAAACCAGGTCGACGTAAGGAGCACCGAGCAGGATTCTGATGTTTTGTGGCAGCTTCAAGGATTTAATTCGACTTGGAGACATTTTTGTTATCAGCAGAGACCAGACTCCACGGCTGGGGGTTGCTTCTGTGGATTATTCTCATGACTTGGCATATTTCGGGCGCACTATTTTTTTTTTCATTTCACAGTCCATGACTGATCAGCTCATCATTAAATCTTCATCTTTACTCCCACAGCATCAAAAACATGAAATGAGCATTTCAATGCTCAGACACCTCTGCCACCAATCTCCAACCTATCCATCCTCAGATTATTTCATCAAGATTAGATTATTTTCTGCACTCTGAAGGTTTAAAATTGAATTTCTGAGGTAAAAATAACAAACAGGTTATAACGAGAGCTGTGAGAAGAGGCTCCAAGCTGCAGAGTGCACATACCAGCACCCTGCTTATGGTCTAATCTCCTCTTCCGGTTCGAGCTTCTAGTGGGCGAAATGGAAACCACTTAACTGCTTAAATGTCATTCGAACAAATGATTTTCTCCTCCTCCTTTCAGATCATGAATTCACGATTTACATTTAATCTGTGTGGTGTTCACTGAGTGAGCTAAAGCAGCGGTGGAAAGCATTCTCCTGGAGGCTTTTTTATATACTGGGAATTTCTTAATCCCGTCAGATTATATATCGAACAACTCGAGCTACGTCACAGAGTCCAGTAAAAAAAATCCGAGTCATTTCCTGTTTTTTTTTCTTTTTGGGGCTGAAACAAAAGGCTGATGGCGCGCAGGTTTCAGCACCACTAAGGTGGACAGCTCCTCATGCAGCCTGGATGGACAGCTCCCACACACACACACACACACACACACACACACGCACACACACACACACACACACACACACACACACACACACCAGGAAAATGGACATTAGACCATCTTTTAAACAATGTATTCACTTTATTATAATACATGAAAAATCTCAAACAGAAGCAAACAAAATCGATGAATTTAATCGATTAATTTCATATTTTCTCTGTTTTCTTGGCTGTGTGAAGATGGAGGATCATCTCTTGGCATTCACCGCGTGCCTTAATTGTAAGACATTAAATCAAGGTCCGCTGTGAACACGGAGAGACACAGCCCGCTCGTCCGCGTGTGTTTTATGTCGCCTTGCACGTAGGAGTGTGTATTCATACAATATTAGGAGAAAAATTCCTGAAGCCTATTATTCCTGTCGTTACACCTGACATCAAACCTTTAAGGCCTGAAAATGGTTTTTGGAGATTTTTCAAGTTTGGGAAAAAGTGTAAAAAGATGGAATTCCACGTTTCCCGCACGGGAATACAGAAACACACTCATCCTAGGGTCTGTGTGCATGCCTTTCTATAATTTCATGATGAATATTTGGAATTTAGCTGTAAAAAAGGATGATTTTTACGCAAAACCGCCAGGTTTGAGGGCATAACTCTTAAAAAATCCCAGGCCGCTTTCGGGTAAAAATGTCTCCGTTTGTCTGTTTCCGTCCAAATTTTCAGAAATCACACAGAACTCCTCCAATATCCCACAATCCACCTAGAGAAAGAGAGAGAAGATGCGTCATGAGCCTCACACTGGATCGCAAACGCTAAATTCTCATATTCCACATTTGAGAAGTAGAAATTAAACATCCTGACGTCTCCAAAAAATAAATCCACGCGTAAAATGTTGCTTTTCAGACGCATAAACTTAAAAAAATCCTAATAATAGCAAATGTTACGCAGCAGGGCAGGTCGGGAGAGCCTGAGACCGGACGGACCGACACCACCTAAATGCCACTGATCTCTCCCCGTCCGGTTCTTTTCCTCTGACTTTGGGATTAACGGCGCTCCAGCCAAACAAATGAGGGAATCTGCCTTCAGCACAAGAGGATTGGGATGACAGAGAGGGAGGGGGGTGATAGAGGAAGAGGAGGGGGGATTATTGACGTCACCAGGCAAACAGATGTTTCTCCACAGCGTCCTCCTCATCTCCAACCCTGCGTCCTTGAAACGGATGAAATAAAAAATAAACATGGAGAAAACATTCCCGACTTTCCTTATCATAAAACGCGTTCACGGTTCCGTGCGCGCGCGCAGTCTGTCACTTCCCAAATCCGGCACCGGCTGCAAACAGTTATGCAACATAAAGAGGAGAAAAAATAAAAGAACCAATATAAATAAATAAATAATAATCACGCAAATACATGCTGGCTTGGACATGCGCACACGCATTCTCTCACGCGCTGTGGATGACGGCGGAGATGCAAAATGCTGCATTTGGCTTCGTGAAGGTTTTCAAATCAGTGACATCCCTAAAAACGTGTAATTAATTGGTGAATGTGTTATATAACAGCGTCGATGCACTCGGAACGTGGTCCTTTAATCTGGGTTACCCATCACCAGACGCTGATGTAATCTGGTTAAATTGCGCGTGATTTCAGCTGAAATCCGCTGCTTTTGTAATTAAATGCTCCGTCCTGCCCGAGCTCCTGAACGCATCATAGCTGAGGAGCAGAGAGAGGAGGCGCAGGCTCGCGCACATTAGCCCAGAGAGAGAGAGAGGGGAGATGGATACAGAAACAAAGGGGATCGCCATTTTAAACATCCTCCTGCACACCGGACTCCTCTCCTCTCCCGTCGCGCATTCAGCGTTTGGAGCGGCTCCTCTTTAATTCTCACTCTGACAAAGAAAATGAAATAAATAAACAATTAATAAACAAATAAATAAATAAAAACGAAACCCTTTTGTCTTCGAGCACCACACGAAACCAGACCAAACCCGCTTACCCTTTATTGATTATGCAACCGCGTAAAAATGACATCATCTGCGCGTTTTTGCGGCTTTTTTGATCGCGTTTCTCTTTTTGTTCCGCTTTATTCCCTGAAGCCCGCAACAATGGCAAGTGCAGCGCGCCCGGAGGAGCACGCACAGCCGTTCTGTCTCCATGCATCCCAACCCCTCTCTGGTTTTAATGATGTTTCATTCAGATATGAATTCAATAATGATTTATTCTAAAAGAAGACGCGCGTTTGGTTCGTTTGGAGGTGAAGAGCCGGAGATACTCACCCTGAAGTGGCCATCTGGCGGCTACCGGCACAATGCGCTGATATTTTTCCGCGTCCTGCTGTTTTCTCGCGCGGTTAAAAGCTTTTTAAAGCTTCGACGCAGCTCTGTCCATCAGGTATTCCCGGTTTGTGTCGGTGCAGCGGGCACGCACTCCGTTTGGCGACAGGCGGATTCACCAATGAGCGCCTCTGCAAAGCATGGCTACGCTTTCTCGCTTTTTTTTCAAAAAGAGGGCAGGTCGTTGTGTGCATTACAATGAGTAAAATTCTCAGCCTCTCTCTCTCTCTCTCTCTCTCTCTCTCTCTCTCTCTCTCTCTCTCTCTCTCTCTCTCTCTCTCTCTCCACACACGCACGCGCGAGCGCACGCGGTTTATACATTCAAATGCGCGCTCGCTTAGATATGCGCGCTCCTGAAATCCCAGATTTTTTTTTACTTATTCTTCTATTTCTTTTAGATTTTTTTAGTATTTTGAGTGAAGTTGCGTTTACATGTTGAGTGAATTAAATGTGCATTTCTATATGCGCAAAAATCCCTCATTTTCATCTTTATTGCATCCTTTTGCGCACATTTTCTCTTCCAAGTAGGCATTGATTGAAGCAAGTGTTTGCATCCCATCCACTTCCTGCCGTGATCGACTCTCAGGCAAAGCTCCAATCCAGACCAGGGCCCGTGGATGATGTCATTAGAGTAACCTGACTAACCCTGATGCCGAGGCAGCTCTATCTCCAAATAGCGCACATCTGATTCCACATTCCCAAATAGTCTGCATGTTTGAGTTTGCGTTTATTCCTTTGAATTTTCCGAAGATGAACATTCCGCAGTTTTCCCTCTCCCTCCCCCTTCCTGTCTTATTGTTTCATTTTGGGATGGTGCTGGCCTTTGACGGCCATCCAGAGTGATGCAACCTTGTGATGCAACTTGAGCGACGGCGCTTTGTCAACATTTTGAAGGCTTGGAGGGAAACTGGCCGAGCTTGCGTCAGGCTACACATATAGTTTATTTATTTTTTTTCGAGAGAGAGAGAGAGAGAGAGAGAGAGAGAGAGAGAGAGAGAGAGAGAGAGAGAGAGAGAGCTATTGTTCCCACTGAAACAATGGGAGCTGCGGGGCGACATGCAGCGGTGCGCACATGAATGGCGCAGCTCCGGGATGTGTGTGTGGGTCAGTGGTCCGGGGTCCCAGTCCCAAAAAGCCCCCTTTCCCAGCGCTGCACAATGAACCCGCACAGGGCTGGGGCTCCTAGGGGTCAAAGGTCACTCCCTTTTTGTCCTGCACTTCAAAACACATAAACATTTATTAATAAGGAGCCTCGGCTCGGGGCCCCTTCAGCTGAAAAGGAGGGGAAATAAAAGGAAAGAGGGAGTAAAGAGGGGCGTTAAAGGGAAGAGGTGACCACTGGCTGCAGACGCACATTCCATCATTTGGGATGAGGAAGTTTTGGGAAAGTTGCAGCTGCGCTGAAGACCACAGAGGCTGGATCATCTCCTTCATGTGTCTGATGTTTCAGCATCCATGGAAGAGGATTCCTTTTGTTCCTCCACACCGGAAGTAAAGGATGGTAGCTTTTAACCAGAAAGACAACGATTTTAAAAAAGAGGTTGAAACAACTAGTGAAGAGGATTATTCATGCTGCAGATTTGACAGATTAATAATCCAGAAGCAGGCCTCCTCCTCCTCCTTGCAGCAGTCTCTCTGTCTGGACCTCAAACACTTGTTTTAATGACGTTTTTGCAGCTTTGCAGCCCAGAAAGATGCGTTTTTTAAGAGTCTGTGCCCAAAACTGGAACTGAAAGGGAAATGCATCCGTTTTAGGAAACACAAAACAAGAAACTATTCTGAAAATTTTAGTTTAAAACAACAAATATTTAAAGAAATTTCTTCATTACAACATCCTGTCATTTTCTATATATAGTTTATGCTTTTATTGACCTTTTATCAAAAGATTAGATGTTGTTCATGTGTTTTACCTTTAAATCTATTTTTATTTCATTTATTTGTTTTATTTATTGGTCGTCTTTTTAAGATTTTAAAATCAGAATTCTGACAAAACATTTTTTTCATGACCAAATTTCCTTTAAACATAAATCCCAAGATGTAGAAAACCTTCTTATAGAAAAAGACCCACAGGCAGCTGAAAATGGATTATTTATGCTAGGTTCTTATAAAAATGTAATTTGACTGATTTATGACACTGTATGATTAAAAATAATGTACAAATCAATATTACCAGTATCTAGTTTGTATTAATAAATACTAGATTGTGTGAATTTGTCTATATTTTTTTGCTAATTTAAGCTAAATTGGTTTTCATCATTTAACGTTAATTTGACCAAAAAAATAAGAAAATTTAAAGAAAAGCATGAATTACAATCATCCAGGACTACTACTACTATTAATAATAATAACAATAATATTAATAATAATAAAAACATGTGATTTCTCAGAATTTGACCTCTTTGCAAATTTTATTTTATTTTCCAAACACAAATCCTGACGCGTTAACCCGAGCAGGGGCGGCGCGTTCCCTGAGCTATCATCAAACACCTAACAGCAGTTGTTATTTCATGGTTGCGTGCAGCAGAACCAGGTCATCATGGCTTACAGGCCTGCTGGCGGTTAGTCATGTCCTCCAAAGAGAGCACGCTAAAGCCGTTTGAAAGCAGAAAGCGGTTCTTTATCTTTATCCCATCACCTCTGATTTGATGCTGCGTTTCTGCCGAGACGTTTTAAACATTAAAAGGTGAATAAAGGCTCTGTAATTACTGAGACTGACACTTTTTGTCCTCTGCTGTTGTTTTGTGGGAGAGATGCAAGGACGTGTGTGTTGGACCTTCCCCCTCTGACATTAGCGGGGGTTCAGATGTGCATGTAGGGCACCGGGCTCTCCATCTCCCCTCATTCTGTGATGTTAAATGTCAACCAGCAGCAGCAGAGAGCGAGGTGAGCCTCCTCCATTCTGGTGCCAGCTCATCAGCGCGTCTGACTCCCGAAGCCACGAGCGATTAAAGCTGTTGAGGAAGGGAAATTTACACGACCATTAACCTGATGTGTTTGTGTTTCACTGGAGTCAAAGGGTTAATCTGCTAGCAGGAAACATCCCTACCCCACCAGGTTTTAAGGTCAATCCAAGAGGAGACCTAAACTTAGCTTTTTTCAGACATTTTAATCATTTAAGGAATTATTCTTATAATAAACCGCATTTAATGGACCGTTTCAGTGCTTATGCTAGCAAAATATAGCATGAACCCATCAGAAAGCAGTTATTGGATGTTTGATTAAATTTGGGGTCAGCCTGATTCCAGATGGCGGTAAAAGGTATCTGACAGAGTAAGACACACAAAAAACAGATCCTGAGCTTCATGTTTGTTTCATATCATTGGATAGTTATCCCAACACATCCAGATATTTGTTTACATTCAAGTTGGCTCCGTCTAACACAAGTATCTCCCTTCAGGCTGCAACTGGTTTGAGACACAAAACTGCAACTTTCACTTGGAATCAAACCAGAGGGTGAATCTGAAACTTTGAGAGAAGTTCCATGAGATGTATGACATAACTGAAGGAAAAATAGCAAACGTAAAGAAAATGTTCTTTTTAAAGTTTTGTCCATAAGTTTCTTAATTCTGTTTCAACCATTTAGCTTCATTTTAATCAGAATTTGGACGCCAGCCCTCCTCAAAGTTGTCCCACAATTCTGATTTGCAGAAATGACATTGAGGAGGGTTCTAGCTGATTTTTACCATTTTTTTATACATCGGCTAAAATCGTCCCGATACATCAGCGTTGGTAGATATACCTCATTAATGAAGCTGATTTAAAGTCAGGCACATCTGCGGGCAGCCTGCTGCTGAGGTTGATTTAAACGTATATTTACGTTCTTGCTTAATAAATGCTCTAAAGCATTATTGTCAGCTGCAATTTCTTTTATTTGAGCTGTTTTGTTGATTTGTTTGATTCAATGTTAGTGCACAAAATTAAGACACAACATTTGGGTCACTTTTCTGTTCAAAAACTGATTCAGGTTCAGAAATGTTGAGCATCTACTGTTGTTATTGGTGATTTTTGCAAATAATCATGCAAATAAGGTGGAAAACGTCAAAAATCATCCAAAAACTTGACAGCAGATGTCGTCATCGGTAATAGGAAACCCCATATTGGTCCATCTCTATTGCAGACATCTGCAGCAACTCAAACGTTGAAGATGATCCACAAAAACCAAACACTAATGGTTCGGGACATTTTGAAAACTTCAGCCGTCACAACCCAGTGAGACACTGGTTTTACGGGTTAAATCTTCATATAAAGATCGTGCAATCTTCCCTGAGATTGCACGCACCTTAGTTTAAAACTGACACGACGAGCCGGAGCGATGCAATCGGATCCCAGATTTTATCAAGCACATTAATATAAAGCGCAGGGGCGGAGTTAGGGGGTGGCTACTTGGGCTCAAGCCTCTTGAAGGGTGAAAAATCACTCATTCATAAGAGTAATCTAGTGCTTTTTGTCAGCTTTAAAGTGGTAAAAATGTGAAATTTGAAATGCATCATTAAAAATAAAAACAATCATCACTCATCTGGGCTAAGCCCCGGACCTTTTTCCATCCTAAGTCCGCCCCTGATAAAGCGTGCATATCCTGTCTGCGCCTCAGCGTCCATGCCTGTCCTTCCAGATGCAAGACGCTGGGCGTAAATCTGCATCAGCTGCAGAAGCATGCTCACTGAGAAAGGAACAGGAGTCAGGCCCTTGTGCTGCACTTCCTCTGGTCCCCTAATAGAAAGCCTATTGAAGCCCAATCAGCAGGTCTGTTCCAGCCTTGTAAGTGGATTTCACTCCTACCCCCAAGGTTTGTGAAATGGGGGTCAATGGGTCTGTTATTGTTTTTCCCTGCCTCTTTATCCCCACACAGCTCTGTGATGTGAACAGTGAAATGACAAAGTCGGAAAATGGAGGAGAAGGGGGCGAAACAAAGGAGAGAAAAAAAAACGTGAGGAAATAACAGCTATTATGATTTTTGCGCGTTTTCGCTCTCAACAGGGCCACAATTGTTCCGGTGGGCACGGACGCGTACCCGCATGAAGAATGGAAGGAGGTAAATATCACTTATCCCCGCCAACAGGTCAGGAAGAAGCAACAGCAGCTGCTGAAAAAAAAGACTGAGCTCAGGATGAAATGTATCACCGTCTCTGTGGAAGTGTTGACTTCACTCTGCAGAAAGATCCTGAAACAAACCTTTTTTCATCTTAAGTGCTGCTGATGCACCTGTCTTTGTCTAGAGGCGTTCACTTTTGCTCCCGAGGAGGAAGAAGCCGTTTTTTCTCTGAAACGGAGACGGATTTGCTGCTTTGTTTCCCAGCGAGCACCATCTATGACATCAAAGTGGAGATCGGTTACGAGGTGGAGTTTTATCTCTCCGTCTGCTGTGTGATCATGGCGCTAAAGCCCAGCCATAAATTTATTTTAGATATAATTGTATTAATGCAGCGAGTAATGGATGAGCATATGTTTCCCCCTGATTACTACCCCCTCTCTCTCTCTCGTCCTGGTTGCCTTCGCATCGCCTGACTATCGGAATGAGAATGTGTGCCTTGAGTTAATGCTGATTGCAGCAGCTGCCAACACATGAATCTCCATGGCAACAATAACGGTTGCCAGGCAACCGTGCTCTTTTAGGGACACGGAAAGAAGCCCAAAGGCTTACTAAAAATATATACGTGGGTACAGCGCCTCTTCTCCAACGCCTCGACTGAATTCGGGCGATGCTCGGGACGACAAACGGTTGCGTGCTTTAGAACGTGCAGGAGGATTTTCTCTGGTGGTACCCGGCTTTGATGCGAGCCCTCTGCTCCGAGCATCCTTTGTGACATGAACGCACACAGAGAGCCGTGGCAGATGTTTTTATGAGGTCATGGAGCTTATTTGAGCCCGGGTCGTTAAGATGGTGATGTTTCTGCGTGTTTAAGTTTGGTAAAATGGGGCAGCTGTCAGCCATCTTGGTTCGCCCGCCTCGCAGCTCGCTCAGACCTCAGGTGGCATGCGTGCACGCTGTGGAACAAAGCATTCCATCAGCGCCGGTGACATCACTGCAGTCAGCTCAGCTGTTTCTTCTGGAGCTATAAATAGTGTGGTGGAAACAGCAGATTGCCTATGCAGAAATTATTTAACTCTTGACCCGAAGCCTTGAGAGATTTCGCTCGTTTTTTTCCTTCTGCAACAAAGTGGTTAACTAAATCTGTGCCAGTGAAACGCAGACATGAAATATGAACACTTGTTCATGCTTTTGCTGTAGTAGAGCCGTGGCAGAGTAGTTTATCACTATGAGATTTGACAGAACAGATGTCCAACGTGCTTCTCACTTAAATGTACGCATTACTTTTCATTTCTTGGCATTTTGGGTAAAATCAGACTTTGCAGCCTTTAGTTGCAAAGCATGAAATTACACAGAGCAGTGGCATTTGAGTACTTTTGCTACAGCTCTCATTAAATAGGTCGTATCTGCACCTCGGCTGATAAAGCAGCTCGCTTCACAGACAGGAGCTGCATTTGTGTCACGACTGTCTAACACCTCAGTCATTATGTCACACTAATTATGTACCTGCACCGAGAGCAGCAGCTGTGATTTTTTAGACTGATTTGAGGCGGTATTTAGGTGGGATGTTGCTAGGAGGAACATCACAGATTGCCTCTCATGGCAGAGTGGTGGCCCTTGACTCAAAAAGTGTATCAGTCATAGATGATCAGACATCCAATGATGACGTTCTGAGAGTTTGATTAAAACCATTCAGCTGTTCATGAATGATGTTGATAGCAGACGTGGTTGACTAAAACAATGAATGCAAAAGTTTAAAGGGACCATATTATGACTTTTTCTTAAGTTATATTGGTTTATTGGTCGATACATAACATGTTTATGGAGTTCCTTGCACTAAAGCCCTCTCACATAAAGCAGTTTCAGTAGTTTTATTTTTGACATTTTCAGTACCTTCCAAAATGAGTCGTTTTAGGGCTCTGTCACTTTAAGAAAACAAGCTGGAGCTGGCCACGCCCACCCCTTCCCCGCTCAGGCTGCTATAAGCTGAGAAGCTCCGATATCCTGGAGGGACTCTGTGTAAAGTTGTTTCTCCTTCAGCAGCAGCTCTCTCTCTTTTGTGACAGGTGGTTCTATTCTAATTTTCCCGTTTGTGACATCACAAATGGGGACCTTTTCAAACAGCTTGTTTTACTCACATAATTCCTAAAACTAAACACTGACAGAAATTGGATGAATGTTTTTTTTCACGTTTGGAGCAAAAAGCAAAGCAAAGATGTAGCACAACTACTGTTAAGTGTGTTAAAGATGATTCTCAACAACTAAGAAACATAATTTTAGCTCAATATCTGCAACAGTTGGTACGGTTATTAGCATTTATATGTTTACCTAGAGTTAGTTTGCTGTGGTGACCATCTTGATTTGGATGTAGTTGTACGAGTGACGAAGACGTGCTGAAAATGTCGTTAACAGTGATTCATGAGATAGTTTGCAACAACTTTGTCTCCAAAAGCTAATGCCAACATTTCAAACAAAGATCTTGAGTGATCAGTTGGTGTTTGGATTATGACTCTCAAAATGACCAAATTTCATCTCAGTATCTGTGCATTTGACAGCATTATCACCATTAGAGTGTTTGTTAAAGTTGATTAACTGTAATGGCCATGTTGATATAGATGCACATGTAATGATTTCTATCTGAGAGTTTCATTAAAGCACTCACTCATTTTTTTCATACATTAGCTGTGGTCTCTAGTACAAATTAATGCCTTGTGAGTCGTTTTCTGAGAGAAAAAGAAAGCTCTGGCACTCCTGTTTCAGGAGGTAGAAGTTAGCAGGATGAGTAGGGGGCAAAACATGGCAGGATTTGGAGTCGTACTCATTATTATTCATGAGATCTGAACATCTTGTCCCTGATTGGCTAACAGCAGCACGACTCTTCCACTGCCTCCGTTCGCTCTGCAGCGTTGATGTTTTATCTCTGCAAATAACTCAAGCCAGAAGTTGTTCTGCCATGTTGTGGAGTTGCTAATGCTAACAGTTAGCTTCTACTAGCCGAGGCGCGCTCTGCTCTCTCCTGGACGCTAAACCAACAACAGCCTTCATCGTCGAGAGCCAAGATGGGTGAGTCCATGAATGCTCATTTGCAGCGGGACGTAGATCTGTCGTCATTTCCCATCAATTTTCTATCAGCGGCTAATTCAGGAAATACGGGTAGAAGACTATTTTCACGTCCAGCCTGCATGTGACACTCAGAGTGATCGATCATATTTAAAAAATAACAAGTCAAAAAGGTTTCTCAGTGAACTTGCTCTTTAAATTCTGTCCTGTGGCTGATGAGACATTACACTTATGGACACACTGGGGCAAAAACATTACCGTACACCTTTCAAGTTCAGGTGTTGGGCAATGACAAGGGCAGCAAAACAGGAAATAGCCTGGTCAACCACACTCTTAGAGGCGTTGATGGCATTCATTGACAAATCACTTCCTGTATTTGCCTCAACATGAATCCTGCTGTCTTCAAATCCCTTAAACTCACACAGCAGAGCGGTGGAGTCTCCTTTCATCCCAGTGTTTACTCAGGGTCGTGGTGCAGCTGGCCAGGTGCCAGCGCGTGTGCAGGGTGGGGGCAATGCCATGCCGTTGGCTCTTGCAGGCTGGCAGCATTGAGGAGCGTAAAGGCATTCAGTGGTGTGAATGTCCCTTTGTCTCAGAGCAGCATGCCAGGCTAGCTCTAATGAGGCGACTCTTTGTGGTGGGCCTCTCAACATCAAGTGGGCTGGTGGACTCATTAACCTGACTACTGCAAATAAAGCAGGCAGGCACAAGAGGTGCCTATGATAGCACACTTAAGGCCCCGCCACCTCCTCCCTGTCCTCTTTTTCCCTCTGGTCTCCCAGGCTTCCTCTGATAGGAGGAAACCAGCCTCTGGCCTATTTCAGGTGTCCCAAATAGGGATGAGGTGATTTCCTTTTTTTATTCTTTATTCTGTCGCTTTTACAGCTTAAGCTTTAATCGTTTTGGGTCTTAAAACTGTAACCTAGATTTGGCTGAAGCATGAATGAAGCAGCTTTGCTTGGGCTGGTGGAACGTGTCAGTGTTTACATTTCAAACAATGGTCGGATTTTGATGAATTAGTATTTTTGTGAGCTGATTGGGACCGTCTGTTTTAATGTAAAATATCGACTTGCATTCTTGTTGCTGGGCAGAAACTGACATACTTTATGAACGTAGAAACCGTAAAAAACTGAAACATTTGAGTAACATTTCTGAAAAATGTCTAGTCCGATTTTGGTCATGTGGAATTCTTAGTAATGACACTATTTTGACAGAAAACGTTTTTAATCCAGTCAAACTCTCAGGGAGCCTGTCTAGCACCCAGAATGTTAGATTTTACTTTTTATCAGTCAATCACAAGTCATGTCCCTGAAATCCCCCATGACTTAAATCTGTCACCAACATTAGCAGCCCACTGAGATAATGGCTATAGTTTCTATTTCATGATTTATTTTTTAAAGGTGTGCAGACTTGCAAATGTGCATCAGATATTTTAAAAAGCAAATCATTGCAACCCAGCCAAAATGATGCAGCCAAACAGCTGGATCAGCGCTCGTTCCACTAGGACCAGGTCCTGTTCCAGGTGGTGGGAAAACAAGCTTCAGTTACACTTTTTATGTGGGCAGATTTGATTTGTAGATTTTATAGAGTACATGAATACTAATCTGATGTATTTTCATCTGATACAGCGTTCCAATTTTGATAAGTTGCACTTTCCTCTGTTGCTGCATTCCATTTCTAACAAGCTGCACATTCCTTTTTTGCAGGATTCCAATTCTGACAAGATGCATTTCCTTCTGATGCAGCATTCCAATTCTGACAAGTTGTACATTCTTGTGTTGTAGCATTCCATTTCTGACAAGCTGTATATTTTGGTGTTGTAGCATTCTAATTCTGATAAACTGCACATTCCTCTGATGCAGCATTCCAATTCTGACAAGTTGTACATTCTTGTGTTGTAGCATTCCATTTCTGACAAGTTGCACTTTCCTCTGATACAGCATTCCATTTCTGACAAGTTGCACTTTCCTCTGATACAGCATTCCAATTCTGACAAGTTGCACTTTCCTCTGATACAGCATTCCAATTCTGACAAACTGCACTTTCCTCTGATACAGCATTCCAATTCTGACAAGTTGCACTTTCCTCTGATACAGCATTCCAATTCTGAAAAGCTGTACGTTCCTGTGTTGCAACATTCCATTTCTAACAAGCTGCAATTTCCTCTGATACAGCATTACAGCTCTGACAAAACTGACATCATCGTGTGTACCGATAAGCTCTAAACAAATACATAAAAACGTCCTTTACCATCTGAAGACAGACACAATGCTGCTTGTAATTTCTCTTTTATCAGAAAAATTATCAACATTTTTTTTTACATCAAAGCTTATCTTAAACATGAAACTTCTGCATTAACTCAGGTTTTTATTTTATTTTATCAGCAACACAACTACAGCTAAATTACTGTGTGTCTGTGCTTTAGTTCCCTTATACTTGGTAACAAAGAAAAAACAATTGAAGGAAAAATGTCAGCAGATTTGAGTTAGCCTGTTTTGCTTATTCATCAAACCAGTTCCAGCAATGACAGAAAACAATAGAATACTGAAATGTGACATTTTTGAGAACATAAATAAAAGAATATAAAAATAAATGTTTGTGTTCTGAAATGTTTTGACATATTTTCTTTATTTAATTAAAGAAAAAAAATGAAAGTTTTATTAGATTTTTATCTACTGTTTTCTAATACGGTTTGTGTAGATGAGTGAACCAGTCTTATAAAACACATCTAAACATGTCGATGATGCATTTCCACGCCTCTTCTCCGTCAGTATTCGCCGAGCTGCTGCTGCGGGTCTGATTCTTGTTTAATGAGTCCTGTTCTGCCATGTTGAATGTTTTAAACTTACCACACTCATGCAACGAGTTGATCAACTTGACTTATTTAGGTCACTGCAGCTTTTATGACTTGTTCCCCTGGCTGATGTTTGAACGTTAGCGAGCCTGCTGGAGAAAATTTGCTCGCTTGTTTTGGTGAATATTTTTATGGAAGTAGTGAAGCTCACTGCTGAATTATGTATCTGAGTGAAAACTGGGTCATGAGCAGCTGTTTTCCTATAGCGCACCGACAAGGACAGGTCACATCCTCATCTCGCACGGTGATGGCGTGTTGTTTTATACGTCTCCTCTTTATTTATCTCATAACCCTGAAGTTCATTAACGCTCAGTGTTATTGCTCTGGGGTTGTGAACCCCCCAGAAATTGATTCAATGTTAATGTCATGTATTATTTGATTTATGGTCTCTGAATATTGCTCAAGCATTTGGTCAGATTGCTTGCATGTAGATTTGATTCATTAGATATCCTCCCCCCATACGTGACTTTTCATGATGTTTCCCCCACACACTCCCTTTGTCCTCCTTCCTCGGTAAATGGTTTAAATCTGGTGATGCTGCGTACTCTCAATAAGCCTCCTGCAGAATCAGACAGCAACTTACACTGTAGGAAAAATAATGTTGAATTTACTTAACCAAGTCATGTTCAACTGGTTCCACTAAACCTAGTTGTTTCAATGTAAAAGGTAAATGTACATCGTTATACGTTAAAAGTAATTGTTTATTACTCTTTACATTAGTGGAACCACACTTAAAGTAATAAGTACACAGGAATAGGTAATTATGTGTTGGAGCTACTAATGCGAACAAAGTAAAATATACTTAAATGCAAGTTACTATAACATAGAAGTTTGCTTATTGTTTACTAATATATGCTATTCAGAAATACAAGTTCAGTCAGAAATTTGCCAAGTACTATGTACTGGTTCAGCGTTCCCGAACATTTTTGAGCTGTAAAAGTGTCTCATGGAGGACATTTTTGAAACACGTAGGACAAGGTCCTCGCGTGCTGCAGATTTGTCTATTTCATTTTATTGGGTGTTGTAGTAAACTCTGACGTCTACATATTTTACATATTTTTATTGCAACAAAAATTTGTTGAAATAATTTGATAAAAGAACCATCAATGTGATCCTCTGCAAAATGCAAACCATTTTCTACCAAGAGGTCACTTTGCTGCAGGGAGCTGCGGAAATCAGACACGATCTCTGATGATCATTGAAAAATAAAGATGTCTGTGTCACCGACTCTGTCAACTAACAGTCTGCAGCTTGTGGTTTTGAGAAATTTTTATTTAAATCTGAAAGTTCAGAGAAGAAGAACGTTGGTCAATATGTCTAACGATTTTACGTTTTTCTTCGGAAAATATTAAAACGCGTTCGTAATTTTTTATAAGTAACTTATTGTCATTAAGTTTAGACATCTCACAACCCATATTTTCCTAAATGATTTTTAAATCATTCTCAGAACAAAATATATTTGTATCATCAGCAAACAATATGAACTGTAATATTTTTGGAGACATCACAAATGTCATTAATATACAAATTAAAAAGCTTAGGACCCAACACTGAACCCTGTGGGACTCCATATATAATTAGCTGAGAGTCTGAAATTTCCTCTTCTAACTGTACAAATTGATTTCTTTTAGTCAAATAACTGCTTAACCAATCATGAGCTATCCCTCTTATCCCATAAAAGGTGTTTTCGCAAACACTGCTGGTTTGTCTCGGTTATAGTAACTTGCATTGAAGTGCATTTACCTTGTAAGCATTAGTAGCTCCTACATACCTAGTCTACCTAGTTTTGTGTACTTATTATTTTAAAGCTGAAATGGCAAATCTGCTAAACAAGCTAGCTTTTAAACAAAAACACGGACTTTCACCCCTTCCGTCGGCTATCACCCCAAGACCATGTCCGCCTGATCCCAGAAATGTCATTGGCAGAGTAAACGAGAAAGCGCTAAACACCAGTCGCCGTTTTCTACGTCCAAACGTCATGTAGTCCGTGACTTCAAGTGGTGTTTTTCTTTTTGGGACTCTGGTAGTTTGTCCAAAAGTTGAAGTGGTGCAGAAGTGAGGTGCTTTGGTGAGACCGACAAGCAGATGGTCCAGTCGTTGATTTTGGACCGAGCCGTGTTATTGGCTGACGTTTTCAGACAAATACGAGAGAACCACTTCATTCCTTTTTTTCCTTTTTTGTTTTAATCTCCACAATATTTATAGCTATTCTATGTTAGAACGTTGTTAAGAAGCATGAAAAAAATGTTTTAAGCTAGCTTGCTGTGCAGATTTGCCATTATAACTTTAAGTGCTTTTTTCTAGTAAGATGAACTGGTTCCACAGTGCGGTTGACAAACTTGGTTAAGTAAATTCAACATTTCATTTTTTACAGTGCAGGAAGAAGCTAACGGCAGAATAATCATGCAAGTGCTTCATTTTCTAAAAAAGAATATTCATACCAACATCAAAGGTTTTCTGACACTAACAAACTGTAGATGAGGGGTTTTATTAATTAAGTAGGCCACTAATGTTTATTTAAATGAAATTTACGGTTGCAATATTGATTTGCCTGCAAAAAAATGATCTGACACGACCCACGTTAGGCCTGTAGAGTGTCAGCAGTAGATATGGGGGATGGATAGAAATTAGGAGATGGTGGGGGTTTAAAGATTAAAGTAAAAACACAAGGGAGGTGGTTAGAAATCTTCACGCGTATGTTCCGAGAATGCCTGCTGACAGTTTGTATCTAAACTGTAACCTGGAATGGATTCCCGCTTGGTGCTTTTTTTCCTGCCTTCGTAAGGCGCGCTGCAAATAAAAGTAGCAGCCACTGACAGGAAGTGTACATCAACTTTATTTAGGGAAGATAAAAGCTGAGGCTCATCTCCTCCGCCAGAGTTCACCAAACATCAGAAATTTATTTCACTTTTCTAACTGGATTTGTGTTTGGAATCTGGAAAATTCCCATCAAGGAGACAAATCTAACCCGAGTGTGTCTGTGCACATCACGCCGCACTTTTTATTAGCTGCTCATAGACGCCTGGCGCTGTTTGTCAACACAACAAATGCAGACGAATTGCTATTGACAAGTGCAACACAATGCACCAAGGGCTACTGAGAAGACTCAATAAAATTGAAGGATAGGCTTGTTGAGATCCAAGGCCGTTCTAATTTCCTATAATAGACTCCTCATGCTTTGAAATGTGATTTAGGCCAGAGTAGTGGGTTTCAGTAGTCTGTTAGCCTCTCTATCGCTTTTCCCTGTAATGGAGAAAAACCGACCTCTCTCGCTCTCTCTCTCTCTCTCTCTCTCTCTCTCACACACACACACACACACACACACACCCTCCTCTCACTGTAAAGCATCTAACTGAACAAAAATCAATCTTAATTGCATCAGATGAAAATAATTCAGTTGTCAGAGTTACATTAAAACAAATAAACCAAACGATCTGCCTGGAATTGCGTTGAGCTTTAGTTGCTTTTATTGTGCTAAACAGATTTTCTTTAAAATCTATATTTTTTGCAAACCGTATCTTTAGAGGAAGTGCAACATCCTAAAAATGGTGCACAGCTATGCACACGTGCATGCAAGTCTGCATCCTTACAGTGTGTGTGTGTGTGTGTGTGTGTGTAGCAGATGAGGCTGTTTCTGTCCTCCTCTTCCTCTCAGCCGGAGCTCTGATGGCAGGTCCGTCGGGATGACTGCCTGCCATCTGTCCAGGTATCCCTCCCCTCATGCTTTTACTACACAGCTTTGCTGAAAGCGCCTGAATTTGTGCAGCGTGCGTGTGTGTGTGTGTGTGTGTGTGTGTGTGTGTGTGAGATCAGCTTTCTTTTCTCTACTGCTTCTCTTAGAAACACAAGACCATACACGTCCTAATACAATTCTCCTGCAGTTCATAACTGATATTTTGCATTTATACTAAATTAGGACGTAGGATAGATTAAATCATGTGTAGGTAGAATAGGATAGTGGTGTGTGTGTGTGTGTGTGTGTGTGATGGGTGGTCACTTACTTTGGAAACCAACAGCCTGAGGTCACTGGGAAGGAGCCCAAAAGCCGTATGATCAACTGCAGCCAGCTCGCTTTGCTGTACTGATTTTTATTCCCGTACTCGCCTCTATTTGCGCCTCAGATCCAAACAAACACAAACAGAAAACTAGCTAACATATTGATTTTTAAGCAGCATGAAATTCTAAAGAAATGTAACGATTTAAGCCCTGGGAGCGTGAGCTCTGCTGCTGAAACGCCAATTTAAATACAAAACAGCGCCTATAGAAATGACCGTATGTTATTTCGTTTGGTGTGGATGAATACTGAGAAGGGAAACACATTGTTTATATTACTTGAGTGATTTAAATTATCTAATGGATTTTTTTATTTCAGGAAAGCTGCATCCTTGAATTTGCGCAAACCCATTTTTATTTTTGCACGAACGTCTGATTAAACACGAGGACAGATCAAGAGCCTCTGCTCTTTGTGGTTCCATATCTGCATCGTCCTCTCAAAGTTAAACAAAAATCTTCTGACATGCTCTCTTTTTTTTTTGCAGCTAGTCATGCTTCATCAGAGCATTGTGCTGCTTGACCCACTTCCCTTCAACATTTCATCCTCCGTTGTCTTCGAAAGAACCCGAACACCGTGGTGCAAAATAAAGCCTCAAACGCTTATGCAGCAAGTGCTTCTGCTGTTTTCGACTTCAGGTGATGATTCAGCTCAGATCTTTAACAACAAACACCTCAGAGGATGCATTTGCTTGCATAAGATGAAGCATTTGATGAAAAAGTGCCGTAAATGTTCATGGATTCTATCGGTAAACTCTCTATAAGAGCCGAACGTGACAGCGGCGTTTTCTGTGCAGCATCTTGTCGCCCGTAGGAACACATTTCCACGTGAGGATCGGAGGCAGGGACGGATGCAGAGATGCTGAGGAGAGTAAGGGGGGAAGGGATGGATGGAGTGGGGGTGGAGGGGCACAGCAGCTGGCTCGTTTTTCCCTGTCATTATCCCCGGTCGCTGTTTCAGTCAGCCCCGTTTGATGAAAGTCAAATAGTACACCAGCCCTGATTATGTGACAACTGGAATTCGCCTACTTAGTTAATCCTGCGTCGGGGTTTAGATTTCAATTAATTTCTCCGCGGTTGCTCCATCTTCCCAGGGGGATGCTGAGAGCGGGATGGGGGGAGGGAAGCCTGCTGAGTGGATGAGGAGGATACAGTATGATGGAGAGGGTGGGGGGAAGGGAAGCCATACATTGAGAACCGAGATGGCGAAAATGCCTGCACAGCACATTCAGATATGCCGAGCGGCGCTGGAAGACAGGACCTGCCTCCTTCTTTAGCCTGGAAGAGAGCAGCTGAATATTTTTATAGCTTTTTGCCTCCTTTGCGGGGGATTTATGGCGCGTGTGGACGGTCGCACGTCTCTGTGCCCTCCTGCTCTGTGCTCAGAGACATATCTGATATTTAATGCCGTCCCTGTTTTCCTCACAGTGTTTGTGTGTACAGCAGGAAGCTGCATATTAATAAAGTCTCCAAGGCCCTTTAGAGGATCAAACCCCAAGGTTGTGATTTTCCGCCATTAGTCTTACGAGGCTGAAGGGACCGGCGCTGTTTAGGCCAGCTGAGCCTGCTGCTGCGCCAACAGAACAATGCCTCGCTCTCCCGCTCCTCGTCACGTCGGCTTCTCCCTGACATTCCTTGACATTCCGCTGAAGGTTTGAGTTAGAGCCTCCTGGCCGTGTCGCCATGGTAAATCTTGAGCCATATGGCGTCCGGTCGTGTCTGTGATGGAGGAGGAAAGGTAGGGCGCCTGGTGCGATGCTGCTGCTCATCCATTAAATGAGCAGGTCAGTTTCAAGATGCACAAAGGGTGAGACGGGACTTTCACAACTACTGCCATGTTTTTTTTCTACATTATTGTTGTTTACATGAACATTTATGATAGATGAGTAAAAATGGGATTTTTATTCAAAAGGATATCTTGTTAGATTTGCTACTGGCGTTGTTCACACTTCTTTTGGGGAAAATCAAACATAATAAAATCAAGTTAAAATATTTTGCTTTGTCCAGTTTGATGGATTATCCTGAGATTTCTAATGATGCTCAATGTTAAAGTTCAGTAAATTATTCAGTACACCAAAGTGAAGAGTAGAAAAATTGTCTATCAATATACTGATCTATTGATCTACCGATTTATCGATCTACCGATTTATTGATCTATGGATCTATCGATTTATTGATCTATCGATCTACCGATTTATCGATCTACCGATTTATTGATCTATCGATTTATTGATCTATCGATCTACCGATTTATCGATCTACCGATTTATTGATATGTGGATCTACCGATTTATTGATCTATCGATTTATTGATCTATCGATCTACCGATTTATCGATCTACCGATTTATTGATATATGGATCTACCGATTTATCGATCTACCGATTTATCGCTCTACCGATTTATTGATCTATCGATTTATCGATCTACCTATCTACTGATTTATCGATCTACCGATTTATTGATCTATCGATCTATCGATTTATCAATCTATAGATCTATCGATTTATCGATCTACCTATCAACCGATTTATCGATCTATCGATTTATCAACCTATGGATCTATCAATTCATCGACCTACCTATCTACCGATTTATTGATCTATCGATCTATCGATTTATTGATCTATCGATCTATCGATTTATCGATCTATGAATCTATCAATTTATCGATCTACGGATTTATTGATCTATCGCTCTACCGATCTATCGATTTATCGATCTACCTATCAACCGATTTATTGATCTATCAATTTATTGATCTATCGATCTACCGATCTATCGATTTATCGATCTACTGATCTATCAATTTATCGATCTACCGATTTATTGATCTATCGATCTACTGATCTATCAATTTATCGATCTACCTATCAACCGATTTATTGATCTATCAATTTAATGATATATCAATCTACCTATCAACCGATTTATCGATCTACCGATCTATCGATTTATCAATCTATGGATCTATCAATTTATCGACCTACCTATCTACTGATTTATCGATCTATCGGTTTATTGATCTATCGATCTACCGATCTATCGATTTATTGATCTACCTATCAACTGATTCATTGATCTATGAATTTATTGATCTATCGATCTACCGATCTATGGATCTATGGATCTATCAATTTATCGATCTACCTATCTACCGATTTATCGATCTATCGATTTATTGATCTATCGATTTATCGATCTATGGGTCTATCGATTTATCAATCTACCTATCAACCGATTTATCGATCTACTGATTAATTGATCTATCGATCTACCAATCTATCAATCTATCGATTTATTGATTTATTGATCTATTGATCTATTGATCGATCTATACAAATATGTTTTGCTTTATCATTATTTATCGCATTGTAATAAAAATCCAACATGATCACAACATAAATTATATTGTTAAAACAAAAACACGTTTCTAATGTCCCATTAGGGGACATTAGTGTTTAAGAAAATAAATCTGATTTTTTTTTATGGACAAGATAAACTATCGGGTGCAAAGTAGAAAGTAATTTGTGGAAAATAAATTGAAAAAATAAAGTTTTTTGTGCAGAGGTGTAACATTCCTGGTACTTATGAGTATGTTTAGTCATATACACGATAAAATTAGGGGTTATTTCTCATACAAGTATACCCTTTTTTTTCCACAGGCACCAGATATTTTCTTTCCACAAAATTCTTTTTATTATTTTTTACCAGACATTTAGCTGGGAATTTTCAAGAGGGTGCACTCTTCACACCTGCCATCATTGCACGTCCCTACCAGAACCTCTAAATGGGAAATAAATTTAAAATAAAAATGAATAATAGGAGGAATGTAGAGAGCCACGGCCGCTGCTGTGTTTGATTCTGCAAATGTGTTTATCGGTGCTTTTGCTCATTTCGTTCTGCCTTTTTATTTGCATTCTTGTAGAATTTCAAACAAGATAAATTGTTTCTTGCTTTTGCAATTTAAATTGTTTGCCAAAACTAGTTTGAACTAATCAGCATGCGAGCTACAAGAAGACTTTTGGTCTGTTGAATATTTACAAAATCATTTGTCTGATGTGGATCTGCATTAAAAAATAATAATCCACTATTGTTTTATATTAATTTGCAAGGCAGCTGGAGGTTTATTATTGTGATTGTGAGGTTTAAAGTGCTGAAATGAAGATTTGTATTCACTGGACCTGGAGGCTTATATTAGTAGTTGCTGTATTCTCTTAACCAGAATTTAAAAGACAAACAGCTAAAGTTCACGTGAGACACTGATGGATGGAAGGTTCGTCCAATCACCTGCCAGTTTTTTTTTTTGCCCTTTTCCAAACCATTTGCAAAGACGACTTCCCACACGGCGCCGCGTAACAAACCATCTGGTGCGTCAGATTAGGTTTTATAAGCTTTTTCAAAAGTTTAAGATCCCATAAGCAGGGTGCAGCCTCCTTAAATATAATGTACAACGCAGACGGTGTCAGGATAGTCATTGTGTCTTTGTCTTTATGATACAACAGATGATTTATGCAAAAACTCAGTAAGTCTAGACTTAGTTATAAACGAACGTCGAGTATTTTGGTCTTGTTATTGTGTAAGACAGTGAACCTCAACTGGCGGGCGGCCAGATCTTTCCTTTTATGTTTCTATTTCACGTTTCCTTTGACAATACAAGCATAATGTTTGTTTTTTGACTACAGGACTACAACTGCAAGGAATACAACCCCAATTTTGTTCAGACCAATCAAAATCTTTAGTGTCATCGTGCTAGCGTAACTTTTATGAACGTGGTATCGTAACTTCAGTAAGTCCTACGTTCAGCCAATCATCTAGTGTGATGTCATTTACAGGCGCAGGACCCCGAGCAGATCCGGTACCTATGCCGGCTCGGTCGGGGGAAGTGTGCTATTACTACTGTGCTATCTCCCTGCCACGGGTGGGGTTTGGGAACGGGGGTGCCTATTGGGGTCAGCGGGGGAGCTGGCTCCCTGGGGGTTCTTAGGCACCCCAGTCTTTCCTCTCCATCCTCAGACATTTCCCTCCTCCTGCTTCATCACATCACCACACACACACATGCACATAGGGCCTTGGGGTGTGGGCTATTTTAGGGGGTGCAGGTATGGTTCAGTACTACTAGTACTTTTTACAGCTCAGTGGCCTAGTGGTATGAGTGTCCGCCCTGGGACTGGGAGATCAGGGTTCAAATCCTGGTTGGGTCATAACAAAGACTCTGGAAAAAAATGGGACCCAATGCCTCCTTGCTTGACACTCAGCAGTAAAGGGGCACTTTGCAACTTTTTCATATTTTTAAATCATTTTCTTGAGCCAGTATGTGCTAAAATGACCTGGTTAATGAAAGGCCACCCAGCCCCTGTTGATCCCTGTGGCCAGAATATTCCACTTGCATCTTCACAGTTGCCGGTCCGGTCTGTTTGGACTTAGAAAAGTTCAGCTTGACCTACCTGGATCTGCAGTCTGCTTCCAGCATGTTTCCTGCATTATTTAGATCATGAACACAGCTGATTTGTTTGATTTAGTGATGAACCGCTCCTGTAGACACTAATGAAGGCTGAAGAGACATTACAGCAGTTAGATTAAGGTGTTAAAAAGACGAACGCACAGCGAGGAGATAAGTTTTACTTTCACTTTCACCAACGAACACCAGGGGGTGCTAAAAACAAGCCAAAACTGACTAGTGTCCCTTTGGGGGGTTAAACCACCAAATAGTTCCCGAGCGCGGCCATGTCTGCAGCTCACCGCCCCCCACTGGGTTGGGTCAAATGCAGAGGAATAATTTTACCAGTGTGTGACGACTAATGGGACTTTAATCTTTAATTTAATAAAAGTGGTAGTATGATAATATCCCTACTTTTAATATTTGTACATTAGAAGTGATTAGAAATAATAATTATTATATTGATTATTTGTGTGTGTGTGTGTGTGTGTGTGTGTGTGTGCGCGTGTGTGTGTGTGCGTGTGTGTGTGTGAGGTGAATTTATCGATATCTCAGCTCAGTAAACGTGTCCATCCTCTCCATCTCTAGCGTTTCTCCTCCTCCGTGGCCCTCTGTGCACAGGCATGTTGCTCTGAACGTGTTTCCTCCTGGAACGGGCTACCTTCTGCACCACTCCTCATGCTATTTCAAGGAAAGTGCAATCTTTGCCTTGGGCCTTAATTATGTTCAATTTGCCAAGCTGGGTCTGAAACCATTGGGGGGTGGAAAAGCTCTCTGACCTATTTATCAATGCAGCTTTTTCCCTCCACTGATGGAGACGAAACCAAAAAGACACCGACAGAGAAGCAGAGTTCCAGGGATGAAACTGTCGAGTTTTCTCATTAGCGGATTTCTTATTAAAATATATATATTTTGTTTGCTTTCAAGCTCTCCAATTAGTTTGGTTCCCATCCTGTTTTTAAAGTGAGGAAACTGAATTTTTCCACCTGCATCTGTTTTTATCCCGGACCCCTCTCTAAAAAAAGCTTCATCCAAACACATGATTGGAAGTAAACACTGAGGAGGCCATTGACCTTTCATTATAGCTTCTGATAAGGCCAGCTATCTCCCCTCTCTACACCAAATGTCAAGTCACTGTATGTGTTATAATTACCCCGACTTGGTATTTTTCCTCCTCTTTACGTTTCAATGCATGGAGACTAAATGCTGCCAGTTTACGTCAGAGGAGCGCTTTTAATAGCTCTTCTAATCATTTATTTTTTTATTCTTCCAGTATTGCAGCATTTTCCAAATATTTCTAAAGACGAGAGGCCGTCTGAACACTTGGTGTTTGCCTCCTCAGAGTCAAGAGCTGGTGGATACGTTCTCATTAGGAGGTTTTATGCATGGACAGATAAACAAATGCTAATAAACTTCTAATTGTTTTCTCACGGCAAACGTTGAACAGGGACTTTGAATATTTATGTCGGAACTAAAACTAGTCCCCTTTTTTCACCATATTAAGAGTTTTTGACAGCAACAAAGTCAAGAGTCGCTGTAAAATAATCCGGATTTTATTGTCTGCAGGTTTGCATTTTATTGATAATATTGCAAGCGATCACTTTACCTACCTGGAGGACACCCTCCAAGCGTCCACGCTGCACACGCCTCAGCTGCAATGCGACTTTATGTTTTTCTCTTGTGAAAAAGTTGTGCATCACTAATGCAATTGGACTTACTGGTGCAATTGTGTGGAAGAAGGTAGGCCAATTTCGTTGAGTGTCAGGCGAGGCTTTTAAAATGTCACCCCACTTTCTCCTTCACTAATACAGAAACCTTTTAGAGGTTCTCTTCGCTGCGTCGGACAATAAAGCGCCATCGCCGTTTCCGTGTTCTTGTTCTTTTTCCCTGCAGAGGTATTCGCGGCTCTTGTGACTGATAGCCTTTCAGACACTGTCAGTCTCTGAGAACGTATGTATGTAAGCAGTCTCAGTTGTGATGCTTTAATGGAACAAGATCTGCCATATCTTGACACGTTATAGCAAGAGTCTGAGTCTAGCTTGCTTGTTGACAGACTGTCATGATTCAAGATGGCACCTGTCTCTCTGATCTCCTCGCCGTTGCAGCTCCAAGTCTTCGTTGACGCGAAAACCCCTTAAGAGAACCGGAGCCTGAATGTGAGAATGTTTGCATTGAGGGTTTCTCTCTCAGCAGCAGGAATCCGTGTCAGATGGAACACGGCGGGGTGCTAAAGACGTTAGTATGTGCTGCGATTTGCAGGTCGTCTTTAGCAAGAGCGCCAGAAAACAAAGTGAGGAGAAAATGAAATTATGATTTGTGATGACAAATCTGAGACGTGTGCGAGCTATTACAAAAACAGCAACAACTTATGAATAATGCACGCCCGCCGTGGGCTATAGATTAAGTGTGAATATTCATTAATTTGCTTGCCCTTTGGGAGGTGATGCAAATTCAAACGACGGCACGCCGGCAGCCGCGTTATCCGCCGCTCGTAGTAGCAAAGACCGGTAACGGTGGCTGTTTCTGAACAAACACGTGAAGCATATGTAGACCGAAGGACATCAATGACTCTGTTAAGAAGTTTTAACAAGGTTTTCCTGAAGTAGCAACATCTCCCCCACCCTCCTTCATACTCCCACCTCTTAAGTGCTAAGTCACCAGAGCAGGGAAAGCCCATTAGTGTAAAGAAGGTGGTGGTGGGGGGGCAAGCGTTTGAGTGATTAGGCTGATTGGATGTAGCAGCACTGGGTTGCTCAGGTCAGGCCTAATCAGCTTCAGAATAGAGGGGAAGGTCTTAAATGAATAAAATAAGAAAATAAGATGTAAACAGGTGTCATGTCGCCCACAAAAAACAATAAAGCCTCTCCTACATCCATATCCAAACCAGGGTCCCTAATGAGGCTGCAGAGAGAAATAAAAAGTTTACGACTTCTTCTGAGTCATATCGGTTTTGGCGTCTTGACATAAAATTTGAAAGTTTTCAAACTCTGAGGAATTTTCTTGTGGAGATTCAGCCATTTTTTAAGTGTGGTTGTCCTCCAGGACTGATGAGGTAAGAGATCGTCCAAACAGGTCAAAGGTACTGCCACTGTCCTGAAATGGCTCAGACCCCCAAAACCTCCCAGCTTCCATACGCTCTTCATTCTTTGTCGAATGCAGCGTTGATGTTTTATCTCCATAAATAACACAAGCCTGAAAGAGTTCTGCCATAATTCTTTTACTTTTTTGTTCTTTATAAAACACAGATAGATCTTTTCTTTACCTTATTGTGCTGACGTTTCGATCGTCGCTGCGATCTTCATCTGAGCTAAGCCGCTGAAAGCAGCTTCACTTCCGCTTCCGTTTATGTGCGGGCAGCAGGGGGCAACGACATCGCCCCCTGGTGCCCGCACCGTCCTGCTCGATGACGCAGTCCCATGCGTGGTCCAACGCGTACACCCCGTCGTCCCTGTTCATAGTCCCCCGTCCACGTCTCCTTATCTCTATAGCTTCTTTAATCCATCTTTTATATTTTTGTTGTTCTGTGTTGATGATCCTTGTTCTGTCCCAGTCCATGATGTGGTTTTCTCTGGTGCAATGATCTGTGACTGCTGATTTCCTTATTGTGCTCTCTGCTTCTTGTTTTGTTGCTCTCGTGTGTATTCTTCTTGTTTCTTTTTCACATTCTTTTCTGTGTTCTGCTGTTCTTGTGTTAAGTTGACGTCCTGTTTCTCCTATATATGTTTTATTGCATAATTTGCAGGGGATTTTGTAAATGACTCCACTTTTTTTTCCTGTTGGGATCTTATCTTTGGTGTGTACCAGTCTTTGTCTAACTGTTGTGTATAGTTTGATTGGTGTGTTTATCTTGTATTTTTTCATTACTGCTACTATTTTTTCTGTCGTTCCTCTGATGTATGGGAGGGTTATTACTGGCTTTGGTTCTTGTTTCTCTGGGTTCTTTGCTTTTCTTTTTGGTTGCTCTATTCTTTCTGCTCTTGTTTGTTGCTTTCTTCTACTAATCGCCCACGTTGGATATCCACAGGTTTTTAGTGAGTTGTGTATGTGTCTGTTTTCTTGACTGCAGTCTTGTTTTTCTGTTATAATTTTTGCTCTGTTGTATAGTGTTCTTATCACTGACATTTTGTGTATCGTGGGATGTTCTGATGTCCATAGTAAATATTGATCTGTGTGTGTTGGTTTTCGGAAGCGGAAGTGAAGCTGCTTTCAGCGGCTTAGCTCAGATGAAGATCGCAGCGACGATCGAAACGTCAGCACAATAAGGTAAAGAAAAGATCTATCTGTGTTTTATAAAGAACAAAAAAGTAAAAGAATTACGAAAAACACACACAGTATGAACGTACCAAAGAAGAGTTCTGCCATGTAGTGGAGTTGCTAATGCTAACAGTTAGCTTATACTAACCGAGATGCGCTCAGCTCTCTCCTGGCTGTTAAATCCACACATATATATACGTAGATGCTTTGTGGACTGGCGCTGCCTATGGGAGCTGCCGTAGTGGCTGGCCGCCATCTTAGATGGGTCTCCATTCACCCCCAGTGCATTCATTTCTACTGAGGAAGGTGCTTACCCAGCTAAAAAATCACATTATATCAAACTTTTTCACAAAATCAGACACATGTATGACACGCATGATAATTAAAATATAAATATAAGTAAACAAAAGAAATGAAAATAAATAAAAATATAAAATCCCATCAGGTAGGCTAGAAAAGTCAATAGTAATCCCACATGATCTGTTTTCAATAGAACACTGGTTGTTGCAACTGTAGGCTGCACAAAACGGGCATAGTTGCTCACTATGCATTGACTTTGGAGAGTGAGGAGACCCATCCAATATGGCAGCAATGCTGTTACACTCTCCAGCGCCCAATGGGGTGTCTACGTATTCATATGGTTAAATCAGCAACAACCTTCTGAGGTTGTTATTCAAGATGGGTGAGTCCATGAATGCAAATTTACATTGTGACGTAGACCTGAGCGTTTCTCCATCTGTTTCCCATCGTTGGCTAAGGCAGGAAATGGTGTTTGGAGTGATTAAAGTTGATCCAGCAGGAAGTCTTTGGCTCTATGGTGTAATGGTTAGCACTCTGGGCTTTGAATCCAGAGATCTGCGTTCAAGGCTCAGTGGAGCCAGATTAATCAAATGTTTCATAAATCTTCTCGTGTCCTTTCATCAAAAGACCATTGATGAGCAAATTTTACATAAATAATTGTTTCACAAATCTTCAAAAATGTATCCAATTGTTTCTGAAAAATCTCTTAGAACTTTATTGATTGTCTCTTTTTCACACTTGCAATGCATTTATTGAGTTTGGAGATGGAACCAAGGACCTTATTATGCTCTACGTAATACTGTACTGAATGAGAATGGAACCTGGCATTCACAAATTAAACCTCCAATCTCACAGATGTCCACTTTGTTTAGTGCAAGTGATGGTGCTCTACACTAGAATCTTGCCCTTTGCAAATGGTTGCCAGTATTTTCACCAATTGCAATTTTGACCATTGGTAGGATTGTTGCTGTAATGGTTATAAATCAAATTGCAATACAGTCTATTTTTTTATTAGTGATCTACACTTGCAGGTTCCATGGTGTAATGGTCAGCACTCTGGACTCTGAGTTCAAATCTCAGTGGAACCTTTGTGTGTTCTGATTTGCAGGAGTACCCATGGTAATAAAGGTTTGACCTTATTCTCATTTCATATGAAGAATTATGGTGTTGCACATTTCTCAACAATAATAATAGAATCAATTGTCTTTTTTAAGAGTATGCTCAATCTAAAGAGTTGCAAGGAACCAATGTCTGCTGAAACCTTGGATTGAACCAGGGACCATTAGATCCTCAGCCTAATGCTCTCCCAACCAAGCTATTCCAACTTATAAAACAACACATTGATTATAAGGCTCTGTTTCATATTTTACATTGTCTCATCAAACCAAAACTTTTTTTACAACATCTACAA
The DNA here is from genome assembly GCA_006937985.1 of Aphyosemion australe. Lineage (NCBI taxonomy): Eukaryota > Metazoa > Chordata > Actinopteri > Cyprinodontiformes > Nothobranchiidae > Aphyosemion > Aphyosemion australe. The sequence goes on from SSNS01000002.1 coordinate 6,999,575, forward strand.
ATGTGTGCTGCATTCTCATGCTTCCTAGATTTTCTGTTATATATTATTCAATACGTGTTTTGCTCTAATTCTACACCATTCTGCACCAGATCCTTGGTTCTACAAAAGGAAAAACATTGTGAGAATCACGAGACTATTTTTACGTTCAGTCTGCATGTAAAAGAGTTACTGATCCAACAAGTACTACAGTATATAGTGTCTCAGTGAACCTCCTCTTTAAGGTCCAACTGGACCCACGTCGAAAGTGTGTTGATGCCATCTTAAAGAGCTTCTGGAACCCAACCTTTGAGTTTAGTTCATTAAGTTTTTCCCTCAGCTCCCTGCACACCCTACCTGCACTAATCAGCTCACCTGTTCCCTCTCTACAACCTCCCTCCTGCTGCTTTTGCCTGCACCTCTAACCCCGGCTTTCCACAGGACGTGAAAGCGGCGCGAAACGTGCTATGCTGCAATTAGCCACCATTATAGTGGACAGGGTCCTTTCCACCGGCAGCTATGTGCAACGTTCTGAACGCGTCCCAGAAGCGACGGGGCGCTATCATTACATCTGGAGTCTATTTTTTACGCTTCCAAAACACGTCAAAATCTGCAGTTTAGATCGGGACAAACAGGAAGTCAAACACGAAGGCAGTGTGTACCATCCGAAAACTTCCAAAATAAAAGTCACATGCAGTACGTCATTACCTGTGAAACCCCTGTAGATTGTAAACCGAACAGAAAATAAACCACAGACCTTTTAGGACATATGCAGCCATCTTTCTACTTGCTTTTTATTGTGTGAACTTCTGAAATCACGTGTGGTGTTGCAATTCTCCCGTGATTTTGTGACCTCACGTGATCAGCTGTGTGGAACGCTTTCGCTCCCATTTTGCGTCAGAAGTGCTCCCGCCGCTATTTCGTTACACGCCGCTTTGGCGGGTGGTGGAAAGCCGGGGTAAAACCTTGACAGTGTTTCATGACCCAGTTTGACCCCAGCTTTGGGGACCAGTGCAGCAGGCCATGAAGCTGCATTTAAAGTGAAATCATTCAATTACATTTCATACAAAAAGACTCCCAAACTACCAGCTCAGACTGAATATATTCCGTTTTCTACTGTAGCTTCCTGTCTATTTATACTTTGAGCCCTAAAAAAGTCAAGGCAGGATGAATTGATTTTGTTTAAGGGATCATTTGCACATTTACCCACACCTTATAGAGGACCCCTCCATAGACGCTCCCCCTGCAGCAGGCGCTGGCACCAAAAGACCAGGGATTGGATGAAGATAAACGATTCATTAACCCCAAATTGATCACGAAGCGCACACTTGTGCGGACGCGCCGTCATTAATTTTTCAACTTAATTATTTGTGCGCGTGTTGACTCCAAGGCCCTAATTTGCACATCGCCGTGTGATGTATGAATTATTGTAATGGACCAGAGTCGAGCAGTTACTTCTCCCTCTTCCGCGGTTTTTCTTTTCCTCCCCCTCCTCTTTTTTTATTTTCCACCTCTCACAACTGATTTGCTCCGTGTGCTGAAATAATTTGTCCTGTGATGATTTGACGTCAAGGGGGTTTAAATTTCATACGCTGTCGCCTATAAATCAAATTCTGCTGGCTGGGGGGGAATTCTCCTTCGTATATCTTTGTGATGATCGGTTTTGATTTTTAAGTCCAAATGGGGTTCCTCGTGTGTTGAAGGACACTTTTGAGAGATGCTGTCAGAAGAAACAGGAAAAGTTTAACAAAATGAGTTTTGCGTGTGTTTCCCACACGTTTCTCATTCTTCATTTGAGTTTCAGCCGTTTGCAACCCCTCAGTGCTGGAATGTCTTTGTTTACTTTACCACTTTGCTCGATGCGAGCACAGCAACAGGGAGAAACTTTAATTTCCTCTAACCTGATGCCTCCAAAGCACCAAGACATCACAAATCATTCTGTTTATTTGCACTATAACATCAGACGGCGCACGCCAAACGGCAGGTGAGCTCTGAATCATTCAGATCAACATGCCAACACCTCTAACGAGACATCTCTGCTCACGCTCAGAGCTGCTTCCACTCACTCTAATAGTTTCCTCGGGTTGCAGGATCAGGAGCAGAGCGCCAGATTGAGGTTCGCTGGGATTGGAGGTGACTGCAAACCTGTGCATCAGCATGTCTTAATCCCAGAGAGCCATAATCTGGGATTAGTGATCCTCTCCTCACTGGATCCTGATTACAGAGCATCTGCTCCTGCAGCAGCCTCTGCAGCAACGACTGGCACGGCCTCCCCAACCCCGGTGGGAGGAGCCGGGGAAAGCCGTGCCGCACCGCGATTGGAGGAGTCTGTGGATAAACGATGTGGTGACAGGGGTTGCCAAGGCGATCACACTGGCTTTACTGTGATTGGTTGTGTCAGAGCTCAGGATGTCTGCGAGTCATCAGACGAGCATTAGATCCTTTACTGGATATACGCTGGTGGGAACACACCTAAAGAACGCCGCACAGACATGTAACCCCCGTCTACGAAGGTAGCAGTAAAAGGCTACTTCACGAGCGTGTGTGTGTGTGTGTGTGTGTGTGTGTGTGTGTGTGTGTGTGTGTGTGTGTGTGTGTGTCTTACACTCGCGGAGCAGCAGCCGCTCACGTAGGTCAATCTCATCACTCTGCTCACTGGCACATGGTGCAACCGTAATCCAAAGGGTCAGAGGTCAGCTTCATGCTGCTTGCATGGCTGAAAGGGCAGATGGGACACACACACACACACACACACACACACACAGAGGTCAGCCTCATGCTGAAGGGCAGATGGGTTCATTGTGTTATTCTGGTGTCATTGAGAGAACGCTCAGCAGAATCCAGCTCATCGTCTGAGTTTTATTTACGGTTGCATCAATAAAACCTCTGAAATCTGCTCTGATTTGGTGCGTCTTCATGGATTTCCTTTTATTCCTGAAAAGATCTCCTTTCAAAAAGACGTTGTAGGGGAGGAAAACTTGAAATGGCGAGGTGATATTGTATCGATTCAGGAAGGTAACACGAGTAAAAAGAGGAATTAGTGCAGCTATTTGGGTCACGGTGAACACACGCAGCACATGTCAGCCGTCTACGCTGATGTTTCTGTTCTGCCTCACGACGACCCGTCATCGCTGTAATGATCTGTTTGAAAACATTGCTTCTTCTCGGTCTATTTCTGCAAAAACACACTTCTGTAGGTTTATGTTTTGTAAGCCGCTTCCGCTGCATTTTCGGCTCCAAACCTGGTATTAAAGAATATTGCAATTTAAAGTAATTTAATACATGCATAATCTGCTTTTGCTGGATTAGTCTACCACATTAGAACAAATCAGGAAGAACACAAAGGGCAGCGACTCGGCAGGCTAAATATACTCCGTTTATCCGCCTCAGCATCGGCCTCAATTTTGGGAGATGTGCTTGTGATGATGAAGGCTGCTGGAGCTTTGTTTTTTACCAAAGAAGAATCAGGATGTGTCTTTTTATTTATAAATATATATTTTTAGAGGAGGCAGATAAACGTTTGAGGCCTGTGCTGCTGAACATAGGGAGTAAATATCTCACAGATCTGCGTTTAAAAATCTATATTTGTGCCGTCTGGGCGTGCAAACGAAGGAAAACCATTGCCAGAAGTTGCTGTTTTGCGCGGCGAGAGCGTTAGCAGAGTGTGACAGTTTGGTCTATCAGAAAACAGGACTCTGCAGGCTGTCAGTCCCAGGATGGCAAAGAGAAAATGGAATGCATTTTATTCCCGGTCTCCTCCAGGTCAACTGTGACAGGGTTGCCCCTCAATTACTGAGTATCAGCACCTCTTCTCGCCTCCCCTCTCACCTTTCTTCTCCTCCTCTCCCTCGCCGCAGTAGGTCTGCGCGCTCTGCAAGAAGCACGCAGAGAAGGAAAATAGAGAGGAGAGTGGGGGCTGGGAGGCGAGCACCTTCCGTTGGCAGGGATTCTGTACCATGAATTTCCAGAGGCATTTTTCTCTCGGTTGATTGCTCGAATGTATCTCGTAAAGCGCACCTCAGATTTGTTTGCTTTCACCCAGCAGAACGCTGGACTTTATGTTTTAATGATTGCACCATAAATACCGAACATCACCGCGGATACGGCTGCTGTCTTCCTCTCTTTAACCAAATCTGATGTATTTAATGATCCCAAACTTCATGTTTTATGTATCCACCTTAGCTAATAAGGTCAACTAGCAGTGAAATGGCCTGACGGGAGTTTATGCATTTTAATGCCGCTGCAGAACAATAGGCACGCGCCCAACACAATGGGCCGGTTGGGGAGTCGGTCAATGAGGAGGTAGCGGGACCAGCTGGAGCCCTGTACCCTCTGACCCCGGGGTCACCAACCGCTACACTCCTCTTTGCGGTTGACTCATGAAAATGCAAAGAAAAAAGAAAGTTGCTTTGTCATACAGATAACCCCGGCACGTGGCGGTCTGATAGGGTGACATTAGGAAATCACTTCCTTGTGTTTGCAGGGCCTGATTGCTCTGACGCCCCTTGACTCGTTCTCCGTGCGTTTGTGATGGAAAGCAAGGTCAGACCTGCGCAGATGGATGGGGTCGTATGTTGGAGCAGAACAGCATAAACGGACACCCTTGCCTAACCTTGACCCCGTGTAAACCCGGAGTGCACACCTTCGAGGTCAGCCCGCTTTTAATTTGTTTGATGTGAGCATTTGGAAAATATGAGGCGATTCTTTTAAAAAACAGACGAGTATCACAGCAGCTGCACTCCCTTTCTTCATAAAGCTGCAGGCCCAACAGAATGGGTCTCTAACTGCCTTTTATGTCCTAATCCCTCTCAGAGCACTGACTCAAGCTCTCTCTCCTGCTACCCTGTTCTTTTTAGTATCATGACAATAAGGCTGTCTGACTCCGGCGCTCAACTTTCACTCCGTCTAGCTAGAAACTATCCAGAAACACAACTGTGAAGTCCTGAGCAGCTAACGCTGTCCCACGTTGGTACGTTTGAGACATAAAAACCTGAATTAATGTCTTACCTGTTGTAGAAAGGCTGTTTATCACCCTCGGTTTGGAGAAACAGACTTTATTTCTGACTGGATTTTTAAAAATGCAATTTGGAGCAGCTGCAGCACAAAAGGGATTCCTTCTTCCAATTAGAACAACTCTAGTCTCAAGAATTTCACAGCATTTTTACAATATATGAATATTTTGGCACAAAATTCCTACTGCGAGCTGTTACAGCTGCTGCTAACGCTAGCGGTGCACACAAAATAACAGGATTCTATGTAAATAACATGTTTAGGTGTTGAAATGTGATTTAAAATCTTTTTAGTAAGCGGTTAACTTTCAGCCATTCCACCAGATTCGTAAGCGTTGCATCACAACCCCAAAGCGTAGCATGCAGCAATTAGCCGCCGTTCTGGTGGGTGGGTGTGTTTCCACCGGCGGGAAAGTGTGGCGTTTTGGATGCATCCCAGAAGCTCCGCTAAATTTACACTTTGTCAAACTCAATAGTTCAGATCAGGTCAGACAGGAAGTCAAACACAAAAGCAGTGTAAAACATCCAGAAAACGTCACGTGCAGATTTCCAGTTGCTTTACTAGTGATGAAAAGCACGTCATTACCTGTGAACGCTCCTTAGCCGAGGTAAACTGGTTTGAAAATAACCCATGTACCTTTGTGGATACACGCTGTGGTCTTTCACCTTGTTTGTGATCGTGTGAACTGCCAGAATCACGTGTGGTTTTGTAGTTCTCCGGTGATTTCGTGACCTCATGGGACCAGCTGCGTGGAACGATTTTGCCTCTATTACAGGAGTTACACGCCACTTATGCATCCAGTGGAAAGCCGAGATTGGCCTTGCTCATATTAAGCCCGGTTTACGCGGCAGGATATTCATTCTGATTTTTAACCAGCCTCGCCAATTCAGACAGTCTTAATGTTGTGTATGACCAGTGTTACCAGATGTACGATAATTATCGTATTTGTAGGGTAATTTAGCCCTCTGTACGATCATAAATTCATTTTAGATCTTCATTGTGTGGAATCTGCAGCTGCAGAGACATTCCTAAAGCTAAAACTACTTTAAAGACTATAATTTGCATTGTTTGATACACTAATCACGAAGCTGTGAGTCATCAGACATGTCAGGATGCAACTAAGTAGTGTACGATCATTTTTCTCAAAATACGATAATTTTCAGATCCTGGTATGATACTTTAACATTTCGACCACCGTACGGCTCTAAAGATAATCTCATCAGATAATCCTACCGTGTGTGTTGTGTTATGAGCGCTGTGGTCTACTTGGAAGGACGTCGGGACCACTCAGATCATAAATTCAACTTTCAAACATGTTGGATTGTCTTGGTCTGATTTTCAGGGGCAAATGAACGTCCTGCCTGTTGAATGTGACGTGTAGCCAATCAGAAAGCAGGGTCACGGATGTGCGCAGCTCGCCCGTCCTCCGCCATGTTTGTTTAAAGATCAACTTTACTCATATTTTTTACATATGCAGTGGTCTCTAGTAGGAATGAATGCCTTGTAAGTCGTTCTCTGGGGGGAAAAGCTAAAAAAAAAAAAGCTGTTAGAGGACGTAGAATTCAGCTGGAAGAGAAAGTAGCTTCAGACGGCAGGATTTGGAGTCTTATTTCCTGATATTTTGACATCTCTCCTCTGATTGGCTAACAGCAACGTGACTCTACCATTGACTCCATTTGCTCTGTAACGTTGATATTTTATCTCCACAAATAACACAAGTCTGAAGGAGTTCTGCTGTGTGGTGGAGTTGCTAATGCTAACAGTTAGCTTCTACTAGCCGAGACGTTCTCTGCTGTTTCCTGGACGTTAAACCAACAACAGCCTTCCTCGTCGTGAGTCAGGATGGGTGAGTCCGTGAATATTAAGTGACAGTGTGACGTAGATCTGTCAGGATTTTCTAATCCTAGAGTTTTACCGTCTATTTTCTATCAAGCTAATGCAGGAGATAGGTGTAGGAGAATATTTTCATGATCAGCCTGCATGAAAAACTCAGAGTGACTCATTAGAATCCGAAATAATCCTTAAAAAATGGTCTTTCAGTGATGTTGACAAGTCATGTTTAATGTCGTGAGGTTTCCCTTCTGCGTGTGTGGTAAATGTTCATGATCGTCCCACAGAACCGCCTCAAACATCTGAATGATTTAGTTTGAGACGTTAGCGGCTAAAAAGCTTCAGACTCTAAGTTAAACCGTCAGCTTTCACAGTGAAGTTGATGTGACCTTTGCTGGGTTTATTCTTCTAAAATCAGTGAACACAATAGAAATATTGACCCTTCCCAGCGCTGATCCAATGTCTGTCTTTTCAATCTAGTATCTTGTCTCTGAAGCTCGGCTCCTGAGTTAGCCAAGCATTGTCAGACAATTGGTTTGCCTACGCTCCCAGGAAGGAGTCGGAGACAAGGGAGAGGAGAGGTGCAGATAACCAACCCAAACATCCATGGATATCACTGTGGCCGACTTCCCTGGTCTTATATTTCCAAGGTTTAAAAATCAATAGAGCCTCTGCTGATGAAATTTGCCGCATGAGCGAACGCCGGAGTCTGCAAAGTATCCCCGGACCGAGGCATTTCTCCCCACCCGCCCATATTCACTTTTGTTCCACTCTGTTTTCAAATGCAAAAGGGGATTTCGCTTCATTCTCCTTTTTTTTTGTCACTTTATTTATTTATTTTTGCTCCAAATCCAGCTTTTTTTTTTTTTGGAAGGCCCAGGGGCTGAGTAAATGCGATCGATTTCTACAGAGTGTGTCATCCAGGCCGGCCTTTCAGAAGTGGTTTTGTAACAGAGGCACAAAGGCGCGTGGAGCCATCACTCAGCCGGCGCTTTCATTGTTCGTTTAATTCATGCTGAAGGATCCAGGTCAGGCCAGCGAGAACCCTTCACAGGTTAGAAGTTGGGACTTCTCTCCCGTAAACCACAGGCTAAGAAAAAACCCTCAGATGTCCAAAGGCGTGATGCATTATTATCCACTAGAAATGCAATTCCACAGCTGTTTCTCTTCTATTTGCAATATGACTGTGAAACTAATGAGAACAGAACGCGTCTGAAATTATATTTGCTCAACCGGGTTTGCAGATATGAGACTGGATCAGAACATCGAGCGTGGTTATTGGAGGAGCAGGTTGGAGATGACTCTGGGCTCGTTTATCTTCTCCTGTTGGCCGAGGATAAAGTAAACCTGAATTAACCAAAGCAACGTCTTTACCGAGAATTAGAAACAGATATTTGGTAGTTTAGACCTCCTGTTGGAGAATAGTTTATAAAAGAAGCCATCTTTCCCTCGTCGCAGAGGCGAGGCGACGTGCAGCCCAGGCTCTCCTGCGACGGAGGATTAATCTGCTCGAAACAAGCTTTTATTTTCTCTACACGACTACTTGTCAGCTTCCACTAATTTGTTTTTGGCTCCCTTCTTCAGGCTCACGTAGCAGGACTGAGAGCGAGCAGCGTGGCGTAGAAAATAAAGAAAAAGAGAGGGGAGGTTAGGGGGCGAGGAGGTGGAGGGGGGCAGTGCTTTAATCTGATTAGACCTGGCTAAAATCCCAAACAGGGACTGAAGTGCAGCGCTTGTGGTTTCTCAGCAGCTTACGCTAAGTCTGTACCAGGGAAATAATCTACTCTTAAAACCCAGGAAACAAATCAACTATGGTAAGGACATAAGTCGCTGTCATTACCGAGTCATTAAACAAAAAAGACCCTTTGCACACAGCGTGCAGGGCAGCAGTGCAGGCAGGAGGGGGCGGTGTGTGTGTCAACGGATTTATTCAATAAAAACGTGTTTTTATTATGCTAAAAATGCACAAATGTCCATTTATGTGATTAGATTTTTAAAATTTTTAGATGCATTTTTGCGTCTCCTCATCTTTGTGTTTTGTTTTTGCACGTGAGCGAGTGTGCGTGCTTTTTCTGTGCTGCTGTGGGAATGCAGGACGACTTCTCGGGCGCTGAATAATGAATCAAAGCACGGGAGGGAAGCAAAGTCACTGCAGCAGCTCGTCTTTCTGCACGAGGAAGAGGACCGGCGCTCACAGGGAGGGTCAGCGATCAACTCCTCGGCCATGCAGCAGTTTAACACATGATTCATGCAAATATAAGGTCCAAAAATAACAAAAGGAGGTTTTATTAGTGAGGTATTTATCAAAAATGAAATGATTTTTTGGCATCATAGAAACAAAGAAATACCACAGAGGAAGATCTATAATGACACTATTAGGATGTTTTACATCATTATTAGCCTCCTTGCTGCTGATTTAAATATCCGTTTGCTCTCATCTCTTCTCTGATATGGTTTCATTTTGCAAAATTAAATGTAAAAAAAAAACATAATGCAATTTAGCTGGAGGAGAACATGGCAGCTAATTGCATTAGCTTGAACCGTCTTTGGAGTCTGTAGCGGGCTAAGGCCCCCCCATCCCTCTCCATCACTCTCCAACAATTAGCTCTGGCTTCTCCCCTCAGCAGCAGGTGTTGTCCTGCATGTGCCAGTATTCCAGCTGATTGCCCTAAACCGAGTGCTCCGTCGGTCTCCGTTGCTTCGCCACACACTCCTGCTCTGTGCAGGAGCTGTGAGAGCTACAATTACATTACTGTGGGGGCTGCTGGTGGTGATTTTTGGCTGTGTGCACCTTGCTGTCACCCAGGAAGCAGCAGAGGGGCTGCTGAGTTGCAGAAAGGGCTGATGTGACGCTGTCATGTTGCAAGCAGAAGTGGACCAGTGAGCTGAAACCTTGGACTTGAAGGTTGTGTCACCGTGTGAAGCCGGGGGGGATTAGGAAGAGCGGGCTATCACTGAAGCAATGAGTTCACACACACGCACGCTCAAATCACCGGCCTGGCAGCATTCCAGCGCACTCCGGGAGCAGTTGGGCTAACCAAATTATACATTTACAAGAACTAAATGACATGGCTAGTGTACACACACACACTCCCTCTGTCTTTTGGTGTTTCCTCTCGCGCTCTGACACACACCTGGGACAGGAGGACAGCCAACATTTAACAACTGAAGATAAACTTTGGACAGTTAGAGGAAGTTCTGTGTGACACGAATAAAAACAGAAACTAAAGACAGTTACTCGTCTTATCTGTGAGTTCCCACGTTCTAAAGGGATCTAAAAGGATTTCTGAGGAAAAGTTATGAACATTTTGTTTTCAAATCTGTTGGAGACGACTCTTCAAAGAGCCTCAGTTTGGAGAAACTGATTCTTCCTGACATGACTGATAAGCTAATGGCTAGTTTGACCAAGTTAATGACTAAAATGATATGCCGCCATCTTGGAACACCTCTAATTTCAGGCAAACACATTTTTGTGTCACCACACAGTCTTTAGACTTTAGTATCTCTAGACCAACCATAGCAAAGAGTTTGCTCTGCAGGTCGGTCTAGCCTCAGCAGGTCTGCCATGGCGTGATCAGTTCTGCGTCTTGCCAATCACAGAGCTCTACATTTGTTGGGCGGGCTCAACTCTAGAGCTGTGATGGAGAAAATTTACAATGATGGCGTCGACTCAGGAATGGCGCTCGTTTGAAACGACTTTGGCATCAACATTGGACTATGTAGACCCGAGCCTTTCTTCGAGATATGAGCTGATAGAGGTCATTTATTTTGAAAAACTATGTATTTACTTCTTCCTCAACAGTGTATGGTTGACTGCTCCATTGACTGTCATTCGTAGCAGTGTGTCATGTTGTTCGTTGCTCTGATTGGTCCTAGCGCTGTCCAGTTGCGTGCAGAGACAGTTTGAAAGGCACCCGTTGATTTCGCCCCTGGGTTGTTTCACTGGCGCATGGCCAGACTGCTTACATATATAGGATAGGTTTCCAGTCCATTTCTTTAGCAGAACTGTTATAGAATTAAAACTGAAAGAGTGAATCAGAATTTCAAATTAAAAAAATACAAAAAAACAGTTAAAATTCTTCATAAATAATTCAAAAATCACACCTTCATACTAATTTAATTGTTATGTTTTTGTCTCACTTTCTACAAATATTAACAATCAGTGTCATTGATGTAATTTATTCAAATGCATGTTTCCAGTTTACCAAATAATACCTGTAATGGTTACTTTTTATCTCTTTGTATCATTCAACGTTCTTGTGATGCATTGTGGGTAGCATGCAACCTCGGCACGTCTTGATCAATAAAGTAATTAATTACCACCCTAAACTTAAAGTCATTGTTTCAACAGAGACTCAGCAAAAATGACGAAGAACCACATTTTATTAGACTAATGAGGGATATTTATTAAACTAGCTATCTAGTTAATATAGTCAACCAATTGTGGAATTCCATTAATTAAACCAGTTAAAACAATAAAAAAGTTCTGTTGTGTTTGGTATTGTGTAATCACACCATTGTGTTACATTCTACTTACTTTTTTGTTGTATTTCTTCCCAAATAACAAACCTTCCTCTCCTGATGGAGCAGAAAATACTGAAAAGGTTCTTTTGTTGTCAAAATTACCATAAAGACCATCTGAACAGCTTTCTTTCTCATAGGGACATATTGCAGAAACAAACCCCCAGATGGTGACTGGTTTTCTTAAAATACTCGTCTTATAAAACAAATACACTCCTACCTTTTCCAACAGAACCTGATTCCATTCTTTTTTTGCATAAAATCATCCCAACTCCTTCCAGACTCATTTCCATCTCTGAACTCCGACCTAAATAAACAACCTAGGAAAAAAATCTTGGACTGTTTCATATCCTCCTCTTTGGATCACCATGGAGGGGTTTGAGTGCATTAATGATCCTAGGAGCTTTTTTATCAGGGGCATTTTGCCTCTGGAAGGGACTCCCATGGTCATTTGGTTCTAAGTGAAGGGGAAGACAAAGAGTGGGTCAGAACAGATGCAATGGACACAACACAAGTACCAGAGTACCAGGTCCAGGAGCTTTTAGGGGTCCAGCTTTAGAGACATGTGGTTGGGGTCCATGTGCAAGCGCCCAATGAGGTCCAGCAAGGCTTAGCCCAAACTGGTTACATGAGCCTGTCCACCTGTGGACCCATCACCTCCGAGGAGCATCAAGAGTCCAGTACCTTCATGATATTCAGCCAAATTTAATTTCCCAACAAGGTGGCCGGGCTCAGCCTTAGAGATAGGGTAGGATGTAATAATAATAATAATTCATCGAATTTATATAGCGCTTTGTTAGGACACTCAAAGACGCTGCATGCACTCTCACATTCACACACTGCTGATGATGGTGAGCTACTGGGTAGCCACAGCCGCCCTGGGGCGGTCTGACAGAAGCGAGGCTGCATTGTTGCGCCATCGGCCCCTCTGACCACCACCAACAGAGGCAATTCGGGTTAAGTGTCTTGCCCAAGGACACAACGACGGTGACAGACCGAGTGGGACGCGAACCCGCGACCTTCCGATTGCGGGGCGTCCACTTAACTCCTATGCCACCGTCGCCCCAAGATGTAGATAGCTGAGGTAGTTCGAACAATTCACCTTCAGTTCCATTGATGGGTGCGGGATTGGTCGGAGCGAGTTGGGACGCCATTTATTGGTTTCTATTGTAAAAGGAGGCCATACAACCGATCCAGACCGCTATGGGTCCCCTTCAGCTGTAGGTCCATAGGATGATAGAGCTTTACGGCTAGGGCGGAGCTAGGCGTCACACGACACCGCCCATTGGTTGGGGAACAGAAAAATGTCACTGCTTGTGACATGCGGAATAAGCACCAGTGTTGTTGTTTGTACACAAATGTGAGAAAATGCTAGGAAGTAGTAGCAAGGTTCAGTCGGCTTCTACAAACCTTCCTTGGTATCGTCGGCGATGGCTACATTCAGAACGGTACACATTTAGGTTTAACCCCTCAAGCCAGGTGAGAGTCCAACTGCCGATTGCTTGATCTCCTGACATCGCCGACCCGTATTGGTTCATACCGGCCCATACCATTCCACCTAGTGGAACCGTGACATTTTATGCTTCCTGGAGGTGTTTCAGGCATGTCCAGGAAGCCCACAAGCTGACTCAGACATGCTAGAGGGACTAAATCTCTGAGCTGTGCTGGGAAGACTCTGGGAACAACTGGGAACACTGGAGGAGGTGGTAAAAGTGGCTTGGAAGCGGTTTCGTTTCTAGGGTTGCTGTCCTACAACCTAAACCTGGATCAGTGGAAGACGATGAGAACAAGTGTTTCAGATCTCTTAACGAGTTTCTCCATGATGTAAACATGCATGCATTACTACAGAAAACCTCTAACTTTCCCTTATTTCTTTATATTTTCCTTTCCAAGCAGCCAAACCTTCTAGTAATCCTGTGAAGCTGTTTTGGTCAACAGTTCTCCAGGCTCTCAGAATGCTTTTCAGAAATTTTCTTTGGACTTCAACTGAATAAAATTGGAATGGATTTTTGCACAGTGCTGTACCTCCTTTATGTCCGTGAGACTCCTGTTAATGACGAGTAAGTGCAGTGTTAACCACTAATACTTGAGAAGCTGTTTTAAAAGATTAAAAAGAGACATTTCTCAGAGGAATGGTTGCCCGGTGCCTTGTTTGTGTTCCTGATGTTTAATTATTCTACAAGGGGAGCTTGATTTCTGTTAAGCTATGTTTAGATCAAATAAATCTCACTCTCGTCTGGAAATTGAGTTATTTTCTAATAACTTTGCACTTTTTTCACCTAGCAGATATGTGTTTTCCTGAGCTGAAGTTTCAATCTAGATTCACAAGTAAATAAATGGATTAAATTCTCCGTAACATCTCTTTAAAAGGTTGCGTTAGCCTCCCGTCCTCGTTGTGTGTTGGGAGTTAAATCTGACCTTCACTTGCCTTCCTGAAAGAGGTCAGTTAGCATTTTATTGACTGCTGTGGTGGCCCTGCTGTGCTGTAGCTCACAGCCTCGAGTTTTAAAGAGACGACACATTTTTAGACAGAAATGGCCTCGGTGCAGCCAATCCTTCAGAGATGTTATGTAACGTCCAATATTTTAACACATCAAAGCAGGAAATGAAAGAAACTGTTTTGTTAATTACTGCAAACTGCACCGCCATCCATTGCAGACTCGTGTCTTTTATGTTTGTTGTGTTCTTCAGGCTAAAATGTTTGGCTGAATCCATCCAATCACACAGTTCTCTTGGAGCAATAATAAGGAACCACCTTCAGTGAGACTGCACAGTTTAAGAATGGTCCTGCAGAGCCTGCTGCCAATTACCCAGAGAACAAAAGCAGGAAAGTAAACACACAAACACCAAATTCATTCATGCATGTGTGCACACACTCACTCAAATGTGCACACGCCTTTTTCTTCCCCCTTCTTTTTTTTGTATTTAGCACAAACAGCCAATTGATTCCTTCAAGTCTCCTAAAGTCTGCAGCCTATTTGTAAATGTCTGACTTTATGGTTGGCATCAAAGAGCCAAAAACACGGAAGGGGAGGTTCTGAACTTGTCAATTCTGAATGAAAACAACAACAATTATGTTGATTGGGTCAGCTGATAAACATCTACAGAAATCTTATTTAAATGAATGTCCTATATAAGGCTCTCTAAAATGAAATCCAGCTGAAATAATGCTTTATAAAGGGACATTTATGCAAAACTCACCTTTGGCATCATTTTGAGCTGCCATGTGGGTCTCTACTGACTCTATAAACACTCCAAACATGAGAAACATCCATCCATCTGTTTTCTGTCAGTTTGGTTTTAGGAATTACGAGCCTACAACAATCCGTTTCAAAAAGTCCCCGTTTGTGATGTCACAAACAGGGAAATTAGAATGGAACCACCAAGCAGCAGCTCTACTCCGAGCCCCTCCTGGATATCGGAGCTTCTCAGCTTATAGCAGCCTGAATGGGGGAGGGGTGGGCGTGGCCAGCTCCAGTTGGTTTTCTTAAAGCGACACTAAGCAGGTTTAAACACGTTCACCAATTCCTTTAAAAGTAGGGTTCAACTTTACATGGAACAGCACTCTGTAGCCCTCTGCTGACCAGAAAAAGCAGTTTTGTGGAGCGGGTAGGTGTCCTAGGGGGTGCTCTTTACCTGCCTAATGGCTATTTTCTGTGCCGGTAGCTAATATAAAGGCTAGCAGTTTTTATAGTTTGTTGACCGCCAATGAAACCACAAGAAGAAGAAAAAAAGTTTGCTTTTTTGTTGGCATCATGGTGGAGCCTGGAAGTAAAAGTAACAGAGTACTGTCTTAGGCGGTGAAGCAAAGAGCTAAAACAGGCGTAAACATCGGCGCGACCTACGCTAGTTTGAGGGAGCTAAAGGAGGCTACAAAATCACGGACTGATGGTGACCTGGCTTTGTTGCTACTGGACTTGTAAGTAATAATATTTTTGTCCAACAGTGTGGATCTTTATACTTAGTGACTTACTTAGTCAGTTGGCTCATGTTAGTGTTAGCTTGTTGTTAGCGCTAGCTACAGCAAGCTGCAGCAGGGTTATTTACAGTAGTTGTAATTCCACTTTCAGCCAGTAGGGCGGAGAAACTGGAAACTGTTTAGAGTTACTTTAAAGTGACAGAGCCCTGGCTCATTCTGGAAGGTACTGAAAATGTCAAAAATAAAACTGATGAAATCGCTTCATGTGAGACGGATTTAGTGCAAAAACACTTTATAAATATGTGTTGTATCAACCATTAGTTCAATACAAATCAAGATCTTGTAGTCCAGATATATCCTGTTCGCGTGTGTGTGTGTGCGTGCGTGTGTGTGTGTGTAATTTTGATGATGATGTTGTGGCTGGTAGAGCAGCTCCAGCTCACAATCATGCAGACAAAGCGCACTCATCTCTCCCGTTGTTAATTGCTGAGCATTTTGCTCCAAGTGAGGCAACCCTCCCTTTATATCATCCCTCAGCCAATTTCCATCTTATCATGTTTGTCTTTGCTCAGACCCAAATGTGAAATACAGGGAAAATTACGCTCCATCTCAGGTGGAGGAACGGTGACTCGACCAAGCCGACCTAACGCTGATACGCTCGGTCACTGTGTCAGCGCTGCCTCTGAGAATGTTCACACAAATTCCTAAACAGTGTTTTTACAATATTATTATATCCTCACAAGTTACTCATTTAAGTAATGCAAGCAAATTATGAAAACTTCCAGTACAGCTGTGTGATTAAGCGATGAACCGTCATATTAATAAACCAAACAGAGAGGAAAAGTCGTCCGATTGGACAATTATTTTAGCTGCGAGCAGCCTGCGTGTAGGAGGACAGGCTCCTAGGTTACCAGCCTGTCTTCTAAAGCAGCTGGAACTGAACCAGGGCTCAGGATCGATCCGCTGCCCAATGCCTCCTATAAAATAATGTGTCATAATGAGTGGATGTGTCTGGAAGCGTAAAAAACAATATCTGATACTCTAAAGTTTCAGTTGCAAAACTGAGACTGAGTCCTCTTACGTCACTTTATTGGGTTATTGTATCAGAACTTCTTGTGACAAAAGCAAATTTTTGGTGTGACAGTTTATTATTTTATACCTATGAACACCAGAAACCTTCATTTTAACTGTAGGTTTTGACGAACAAAAGCACCGCCAGGCTGTTACTGCGTCTTTATTCTCTTGACCGACTTCCTTTTCATATTCCTGGCAGTATCATTTGATTATACTTGAAAGAAAGAAAAACAAAATAAAGAATTCCCTCTAAAACAGTTGCTCCTCCGTTTTCCTGCAAGTAACGACGTAGTAAACTCCTTTAAGAAGCTCCTGTTAATGAAAGTTGGGCTCAAACACTTCGTGAGATTTCAGTGCAGATCGTAGAAACGATGCAGAACTAGACCTATTTCTCTCTCTCACACACACACACACACACACACACACACACACACACACACACACACACACACACACACATCAATAATAAATAAAAATCTGAGTCGAATAATAGGACAAGCACAGGTGCATCAACAAGGACCGCATCCCACTTCTGCACCTGTGTACATTGGTTATCTGTTCATAGATAACATCATTAATACATCATTAATACACCTGTGCTCGTCTTGCTATTTTAAGGAAAAATGGCTGACGTCACACTGGTTTGTTGAGGAAGAACTAAGTCATCCCCGTTTTGGTTGCCTGCACTTTAAAAGGACCAAATGTGGGAGGGTGGAGCAACAGAAACAAGGAGTTAGCTTCTTCTTCACCAATGCTAACGCTGTTTTATTAGAAAACGGAGCTGGAAGTGCATTTAGTTTGCTCAGCCACAGAGTTTTTAAAAAAGGTATGTAACGACTCTGTCTTTTAATATTTGGTGAAAAGTGAAGCCATGCATCATACGACGTGTGTTACACAACCGCTTACAGGAACTACGATGTTAAATCTACGAAGCCATAATCTACAGCCTCCATACGAGGGGATGAAACTCCTACCTACCCTATAATCAAGTAGTTTTTTAAGATTTTAATAACTAATTTAATGTTTAAAGACCAAGTTAAATGAAAAAATGGTTTAATTTGTTAGGTTGTTGTTGATTTAGCACCCAGGAGAGACCAGAGCATGTCTCGGCTAGTAGAAGCTAACTGTTAGCATTAGCATTTCCACATTTTAGCAGAACTCCTTCAGGTTTGTGTTATTTGTGGAGATAAAACATCAACGTTGTAAAGCAAATGGAGTCGGTGGTAGAATCGTGTTGCTGTTAGCCAATCAGAGGCAAGATGTCAGAGTCCTGCTGTTTTGAGTGAACTTGGTTTTTAAGTAAAATAACATTTCATCAAACAGTGACTGAAACTGAGTGAAACTGGGTGGATCAACAGAGGTCAACTCCTTGAAATGTCTGATGTTTAATTTTCTTTAATTTTCCAGAAGATGTCCCATTCACTAACGTAGAGTGGGCGGGGCTTAAAACCTTTACGGGAACCGACCACTAGGGGGTGCGTGTTTTGTTCCAGCTCCATCTTCCTGGTCTTGTTCGATCCATAGTTTCTATTTATGCGAGCTGATGGAACGACCACAGTTTCACCAATCTGGAAACAAAGAAAAGAAGTGATTCTAAAGACGGCGGAGTTGTCAGATTAATTCTTCAACTTTTACATCATCAACCTGGCGGTGGCGTCTGATTAAAGGTGGCCTGTTGGAACAGATTCGACACATATATGATTCATTAAAGTGTCTCTTTTAAACTAATGCAGCTACATTTTCTTGTACTGATGACAAGATGAAGTAGATTTATTTTTGTAAAGCCGAGCGGTTTGTATTCATAGAACTGGTGTTACTGGTGGTGTCCACTGGGAGACCGTGACACAGTTTGCATTCCACCTGGGAGTTTAACCACTTTACTAAAGCATTTACCGGATAAACAGCTCTGATTTTTGAAGGAAGTAAAGACACTTCCTTGTTCTGATCAATGCCATTGAGTGTGAGCTGCCTTGATTGTGCAGATTTTAGCTGAAATTTGACAAATTATATTAGGTTAAAACACTCAGAGGCAATTTTGTGCAATTTTAATTTCTATTAAAGCATTTTAGATGAATTGAGCTGAAGGATGATTACTGTAAGCTAATAGAACAGAAGCTTGTTATTTTTAGATGTTTAGCGTTATTCTGTCTAACCGTGGCTGAACGCTTGCAGGTATGCTCTCATCTACATGTGCACATGAAGGTGAGCTCCTCTGATTCAGCAAATCAAAGGCCTCCTCTCCGGTCCATATTATCGATGCTGCTGGAGGGCCGTGTGGAGGATGCCGGGGCAGGGTGCAGGGTGGGGTCAGAGATAGCCGGCGTATCCGTTTGGTGCGGCTGGAGCCGCGGATTATTCTAGAAATTGCCAGCTGCAGTGTCTGCAATCAGGATCAAACCGGTTCCGGGTGGGGGGAGGAGGAAGTCACTGTCGATTTTTGTCAAGCCAGCCTCTGCCTGCGTCTCCCAGCTGAGTAGGATGACATTCGCCAGGGCGACGGTGGAAATGTCCCACCACCTCAGCCTCTCCTTAATAATTCATCCTCCTGCCTGGGCTCACGGGCTGCCTGCCTTTAATGGAGCCGGCGGTTACCAGCGCTGACATCTTAACATTCAAACTGTACACAGACACCAGGTCGGGGCTAAATCAATAGCAGAATGAGAAAGCAGTGCACATCAGCAGCCATCTTGCCCGTTATGTATGTGCAAAACTCCCCCAGAACTCCCGTAACTACTCCTCTTCCCTTCATCCTTATTTCCTTTCATCATTTTCCTCCTCTTCTTCCGGTGTTCTTTGAGAATCTTCGGGCTTCCGAGTGCTAGGACAAATAAAATCTAATCCTATTTCTTCCATGTTCGGTTCTCTGACAACATGGAGCTACATGAGCAGCCATTTTGAAACAGCTGTATGGAGGTTCATGTAATGGCGATCTGCCCAGGACACCAGCGAGGTTGAAACCAATGCATCAAATCTGCTTTTTGCTCTTCTCATCCCTCCAGGTTTATTTTTTGGGCGGAACAGATTTAGGAAGGATGCGTTTTTATCATTAAACCGATTTCATTTACTCCAGCGCTGAACGTTCAGGTTAATTTTTAACCGCTAAAGGCACCGACGGTTTCACCTGAAAGCAAGACTTGTGGGCTAACAATGCAAGGGAAAGGTGTGCAGTTTATTTTAGCATTGAGGGGGAGGCGGGGGTCTTGTCTTCATGTCTCCAGCGATGCAGGGTTGATTTCTCTCGGCAGGCCTGTGAATGCCCCGAGGCAAACGGGATAAGGGCCGTAGAGGAGAAGGGAAGAGAAAGAATCAGGCCTAGGGAGACTTTGCAACATGAGTGCACTGGAGCCATTAAAAATATAACAAGAGATGAGAGCAACAGTGTATATTTAGCTGCAGAGAAAGGCTGCTAACGCTGCGTTCCTGTCTTTTTGGTCACTGCAGGAGCTCGAATCAAAGCAGCAAAAAACGGTGAGGGATGAAAAGGAGCGAAGAAGCAAACTGAGGTGTTTATCGGTTGTTGTTGCTACTGGTGAGTCAAAGAAGCATCTGTGCAGAAACCACTTCCAGTGTGATGAGAAACAGTGGAGTTATAAAATAAAAGGGGAGATGGTTTCCAGGAAAAGCACATAGAGAAGTTCCTCAAAGAGCTCTAAAAAAATCACGTTATGTTGTTTTACTGTTGTTACCCGTCTCTTGTTACGATTTTATTGAGTCTCTGCAGCTTTTCTCCTCATCCTAAATCCATTTATCTCCTCTGATAAAGTGGGAACATGTTTCTGCTGACATGTTTAACCGCGTCTACGTTTTTCATTCTTGTGCTGATTGAGCTGCTGCTGCTGTAAATGAGATCTAAAAACTCTTTTCTGGTTATATAAAGGTTAGTGAAAAGAAAAATGCAAATTATTTGTCAAAATTATTAGAAGATTGTTTAAAAAGTTACTGAGGAATTTTCAGTTTGAACCTATGTTAAAACTTGAATGAGATTTCTCCATAATTTATCCAGTGTGGTTTGAAAAATCAATAATGTAACGTCTACTGAAAGAATTTACATGAAAAGGTCAGATTCATGAGAGAGAAATTAGGCTTCACATCTGTGAATCTTTGGTTTGGTTTGATTTTTGTCAGATTACAAACATTCGGTAACAGTCGGAAGAAAAAACTCTTGATGTACGGTGGATATTAAGTATTATTATATATAACTAGTTCATTTAACATAGATATTGCAGAAGTGTTTGCAATATCTTACCTACTGTCTGTTTTTTTTATCATGTTTCAGACTTTTTTCCACTATCGGAACTTCTGGATGAGTTTACCGGACCTTCGCAGCATGTGCCTGTCTCACTTTCACCAGGCTTTTTCTAAAGGACCCTTTTCTGAGCCATTTCAGGGACCAACCGCGTACGGAGGGCTGACGGTGGCAGAAGTGCCCGTCCTATAACTGGAGGGTTGCAGGTTTCGAGCAGGTTTCGTTGTGTCCTTGGGCAAGACGCATCACACTCCTTACCTGCTGGTGGTGGTCCGAGGGACCGGTGGCGCCTGTGTGCAGCAGCCTCACTTGTGCCAGTGTGCCCCATGGCAGCTGTGGCTACATTGTAGCTCATCATGACCAGGGTGTGAATGTGTGCGTGCATGGGTGGATGACTGATTGTGTTGTAAAGCGCATTGGGGGGTTCAAGGACTCTAGAAGGTGCTATATCAAATACAGGCCATTTACCATTTACCTGAACTGAGGTATGGGGTATCATAAAGGCCTGGTAGAGTTGCTGGACGGGTCTTGTGGTTAACTCATGCTAATTGGGTTTAACTCTGCAGGAAATGATATCGGCAGATGTCACCAAAACCACCGCATTTGTAAAACTGCCGGTGAAGCAGAATGGAAGAAAAAGCAAAACAGCAGCGTTGAGGCTGCTTTAAAAGTGCTATTTCTAAACTCCCAAAGCTGAAGAATGCAGAAATCCCACCACAATGCCGTAATTAACACTGTTTCGTGGTTTTCTACAGAGCACCGTAAAAAACTATCCTCCTTCTGGTCATTGAATTGTTATTAATGTCCATTGGCATCTTTTGGTGCAGATCAGTGATGTCACGCTGTGCGAAACAGTCGCAGTCCCGGCTGACATCTTAGCAAAGTTCCAAAAAGGCCGATTTTGTATGGAAACACAATGGCTGACAGAACCGAGCCTGGATATTTTTCCAGTATATTTTCCCAGTCAAATTCAAACCTCCTACAGTGGAAACACGGCTATCTTTAGTTTTAAGAGTCCTACTGGTTGAAAGTGGAATTACAACTACCGTAAACAACCCTGCTGCATCCTGCTGTAGCTAGTGCTAACAATGAGCTAACACTAACATGAGCTAACTAATACTAAAATAAACCACGAAGTAAAAAGATCCACACAAAAATATTATTACTTACAAATCCAGTAGCAGCAAAGCCAGGTCACCATCAGTCCGTGTTTTTGTAGCCTCCTTCAGCTCCATTAAAGTAGCGTAGACCGCGCCAATGTTCACTCTGGTTTTAGCTCTTTGCTTCACCTCCAAAGACATTCCCGGCTCCACCGTGAGGCCAACAGAAAAAGTAAACTTCTTTTTCTTCTTCTTGTGCTTTTTAGTGACGATCGGCGAACTGAAAATGCTAACCGCTAGCATTACAGCTAACAGTCGTAAAGCAGGTAAAGAGCGCCCCCTAGAACACCTACCCGCTCCACAAACTATCTAGTGTGGTTTTTGGTCAGCAGAGTGGTGTCAGATATGAAACTGGTCAAGTTTCTAACTCAACAATCACTGAGATCAATGTTAAAGCGCTAGCTTCAAGTTGAAAAAACTATATTTAAAGAAGTTGATCTTATTTAATGCAGCTAAACTTAACCACACCACATGAATTTATTCTAGTCAAAACGTGTAAAAATTGCACATTTTATGTATTGAAGTATTTAATTAGCTTAATTGATCACAGTGCCTTTATTTTATCATTGGAGTAATAGATATTTATTTTCTTTTGCTTAATGACCTTTTATTGGCGTGTAATTGAAAAATAAAATCCACACTCTCCTTGTAAGTTGTGGCCTCCAGCAGGAAGTAGAGGTCCATTATGCTCACAGGCATTTTCATTCTGTCCACTGATGAATAGAAGATGGTGCTTGTAATTACAGGGTGCTTTGCAGACCGTGATTGCAGCGCTGCAAGGGTCAGCAGGAGCAGGGTTTAAGGTACTTGATATTTCCCAGAGAAATAAATATAACCAAGAAGTGTTGCACCGTGTCCTTGTGGATAACAAAGTTTAGGTCCAGTTTGTGTGGACACCTTTGACCCTAGAAGATCTAGACAAGATAGTGATATGGCAAGTGAGAAGAAATTATACAGCTTTTTAAATCAGAGTCATTAGTGGACGGTAAGAGAAAGTGCTTGACAAATATTGGCTCGGAGATAAAAGTTTGGGTGATGCTTACAGAAATTGTTTCTTGTTTGATTCTGTCTTCTTCATAGTCCAATCTCCTTATTATGAAGAGAAAGTGGAAGTCTCTCTTGATGCCAGCACAGGAAATTTAAAAAAAATAATGATTTGATGATTAAATAGCAGAAATTTCTAGATGAGAAAAGAACAAGTTCTTAATCTAGCTCCTCACATGTATAATTTAAATCAGTGGTTGCCATTCTCCAACTCGTAATCTGTAATCAAATGTACCGACGGTTCTGAAATACTGTCAGTTTAAAAATACCAGAATGAGGACGCCCTTTAGTTACATGTTTTCTTTGTCGGACGCCGTGATGAGCCTGAAAACACGGCCTACACGAGAGCTGGGTGAACGCTGGTTTGTCATTTCTCTTCTCAGCTTGTTTCAATCAATATCAATTAATTATCATGGGTGCTCCAAACTGATAAATGCTTTTCATCTATCACTCCACAGATCAATGGCTCCACTGTTACCGTCCCTACATTTGTTTTATCTTGCGGCTCAGTCAATTGAAAAGTTGGAGTGGACGATTGACGCTGAAGACGTATGATGAAGGAGAATCGATGTTATTAGAAGGGAGAGTGAATGGAAAAGTGATATCTGTGGCTAGGAGTTAAAAACGGGGTGTGTGACACCAACACTTTGAATTATGTCACTGTAGATCAAAGCAGAGCCTTTATGCTAACGCTAAGTCTGTTCTGTCATACATCACCGGAACTTCTAGACTTCGCTAAGGCAGGACACTTGACAGAATGTTAAGTCAGAGGTTAATCTTCGCACATCGGCTACGTTTTCCTGCCATACGGCGGTTGTAGTTCATGTCTCTTATGGAGTCCACGCAGCCCTCTCCGGCCATGCAGCCAGGAACCCGATGACCTCCTGTTGATGGCATCTGACCCCCGAGGTCAGCGCGTATTGGGCGAGTGTGACAGGCGACGCCTCTCCTTGACGCTTTACTGCTGACCTCTGACATTTTATTTGAAAGCTCGGGGTTTTTTAGAGTTCCAGCATGAATCTTTAGAGGAGATGCTAACCTTCACTCTGTAATGTCATGTATGAGCTTTGCACTGATTTGAAGTGAAGGTGGATTGTGACAGTCGTCTGGATTCAAACACCTCGTTTCCCACCGATGGGGAAAATGTGACACGTTTGCAGAGACAAGGAGATGGAGTCAGATATTAAAGTCACTGAATGAGTTATTTGTGTGCGTTTTACTTTCCAATCTACAATCTCAGCTTCCTCGTCAGTTGCAAAACATTGCTAATAGAGTTGATTAAAAAGGTGAAACAGGACTGGGTGATAAGTTGATGCATTGAAACCAGTCAGATCACCAAGGGACCATTCTGGGAATATTCTGGATCAGCACCATGACGCAAACCTAATAGCCAGAGTATATGCAGTATTCTGGAAATGGTGTGTGTGTGTGTGTGTGTGTGTGTGTGTGTGTGTGTGTGTGTGTGTGTGTGTGTGTGTGTGTGTGATATCAGACTCTAGATGAATGTGTGTTGTTGGTATTCAGCCTGATGTAAAGGATGATGTTAGGTTGGTAGCAGAGCTCTCAGGTTTAGTGTAAAGGTCAGAGTGAGATCTTGGAATTGGATCAGGAATTTCCTACAGACAGGAAAAAGATCACAGCCAGCATAGCACTGGATAACTTTCTGTGGTTGCATTCTGTTCAATGTACTTCCTGGATGAGTGACTTTTTTAAGGATGAATTAACAAAATGTCAAATACAGAAAGAAGGACAACTTGGATGTGTTCTCCTTTTTTCAGTGCATTGCATCACCACTTCGTATCAGAATGGAACTCAGTATTGGAAGATAATCAAAATCAAATAACTGGAACTCGGATCGGAGCAAAATATGTGGGTATAACATCCCTAGAAATAAGTCAGCTTTAAAAACTAAAGCAATTCTTAATGAAATAACATTACCTTCAATTAATAACATAAAATCAAATATTTTGCCCACTATTTTGTTTAAACCTAATGGTCTCTCATTATCTGAATTTTCAGAAACATGTCGGATCAAGAATCTGTTTAAAAACTTGCTCTATATGTGCCCCTTTTTTAAACTTTGAGCACCCGCACCTTCAAAGGTCTCTGCACGGCCCTGGTTAAGTGACAGTGTGACGTAGATCTGTCAGGATTTTCTAATCCTAGCGTTTCAACATCTATTTTCTATCAGAAGCTAATGCAGGAGACTATTTTCATGTTTTAGCCTGCATGAAAAACTCAGAGTGACCGGTTTACTGGTGGTTCCTAGAATATCTAAAAGTGGGAGGCAGATCTTTTAGCTATCAGGCTCCTCTCCTGTGGAACCAGCTCCCAGCATTAGTCCGTGAGGCAGACACCTTGTCTACTTTTAAGACTAGGCTCAAAACGTTTCTATTTGATAGGGCTTATGGTTAAATTCTGATGTTAGTCCAGGTTTAGACGAGTGGGGAGCAGAGGGAGGTGGAGTGTACAGAGGGGACTACAGTCGTTAAAGACTTCTCCCTGGCCCTGCCTCCCACATGCCTCCATCTGAAAGGCTAGGTTATCCTGAGTTATCGCTGTAGTTATGCTGCTATAGGCTTAGACTGCTGGAGGACATACTGACCACTTTCCACACTCTGCTACTCTCTTCTACCACCACTCTCTAATTGCATTATTTCCTGTTATTTCAGCTGTTAACTTTATTTTCTCTCTAAGTGTTTTTCTCCCCAGAAGAAGCTACACTGGCGTTCTGCTGAGCTGTGGTGGCCTCATGGAGGGGGCCATCGGCTGGCACACTGCTGCCAACCACCTAACATTCTCCCTCTCCTGATATTACATCTCACTTTCTTTAACATAGAATGTGCTACTATTAGTTCACCTATTGAATTAATTATAGATTCACTCAGATAAAGACAATAAAGTTTCTCTTACTATATAGAACTTCTACTAAGAAATCACAGTGTAGCCATAGAAACACTAGTTGATATATGTGGTGTGTGTGTGTGTGTGTGTGTGTGTGTGCCTGCTCTGTCTTCTCAATCCCCAGTGAGTCGTAGTGGATGGCTGCTCATACTGAGCCAGGATCCTCTGGAGGTTTCTTCCTGTTAAAAGGGAGTTTTCCTCTCCACTGTCGCTACATGCTTGCTTAGTATGAGGATTGTATCAACACACAGTCAGTGTCTTGATGCAATCTGCTGGGTTCCTTATATAGGAAACTTTTTTACTGATTGGCTTAATGAACTGAACTGTATTGGAATGTTTACTTTGTGAAGTGCCTTGAGACGACTCTTGTTGTGATTTGGCGCTATATAAATAAACTGAATTGAATTGAATTGATTATAATCAGAAATAATAATAAAAAAATGTTTTTTAGTGTTCCACACCTTTAATGAGTATCGTACATAGTACATCGTACAAAGTTAATATTGTTCTCATTTCAGTTGAAATCACTTTTTTTAGAGTTTAAACGTGTCTAACATAATCTGAGACATGCAGCTGCAGACGATGAGATGTGTTGATTATAATTACCCTCCATGCTATTTCCCCTGATTTTCTTTGAGGACATTAGGAACAGAGAGAGCTCTGGATGTATATTCTAATAAATGTCATTACGCCTGTAGGGGTCAAAAGTTTCCATTTTGCTTTTAACGTCACAAACGCACTTGTTCCTACACTTTCTGGACGGGAAACATTTAAGGTCTCCATGGATATTTACTTAATGTGGACATGATAGATTTCTCACAATGGTCTAATTACAATAATTATACATGTTTCCATGGCAACCTGCAGGCCTAGATCTGATTTATTATGCTTTAAGTCTCAGACGGTTTTAATTGTGATGCGAGATGAGAAACAGCTGTTGGTATTTTCATGCTATACTATTAGATTTCTAAAGCTGCTTTTGGAAATTTTACTTTTTTGACTGCAGACTTTCTTATTTAAAGCTTTCTATGCAAACATCTGTCAAAGAAAGGTTGCCAACTATTTCTTCACTGAGGAAATGCATAAACTTTAACATTTGCAATGATGTAAATTAAATTTCTTACAAGCTGTCGTTGTTTTTTATCTTTATTTACCATGTTTACAATTTTCAAAGAATTTAATTAGCTGAGTTTACGTTTATGCTTCCTATTTTAATGTGCATTTAAATATGAATGCAATAGAGTTGATATAGGAAGAAAGTCATCAAACCTTGACTCGTGCGTCATATGAAATTATTAAACTGCAATGAAAATAACTGGGTTTTCAATTAGAGCCGTTTTTGCTAAAACAGCAGAAAGTCATTGAAGTAAATTGAAAATATATCTCAGTCTGCATTTTAAAAGTCAGACTTCTTCAACTTTCTGCAGCAGTTTGTCTCCTCCATAGGACTTTTTTTTTTTTTTGCTGTGTTTTTCTGCCTCTCAGAGGACGCGACTTACATCCACACTTCTGATGCTACAGATCTCAATCAGTCATGGTATCTGGACTCCTGGCCTGGACACACACCTCACTGTTGCAGAGCTATCGATCGTTTAATTACACAATGTAGGACGAATTTCCCTTGACAGATGATTCTGTGGGAAAAAAAGGAGGCCGCGAACAATAAAGGAGGGAGGTGAAAAATGACATAACTGAACCAAGCGGTGAAATCAAAACCAGCATAATGTTTGATCCTAGAGGCTGGTGATTATATTAAATCAGTGATTTAAATCTGTTGTCTTGTTTCAACTTACAGATGAAATGTATAAAACAAACGTAGACCTTATGAAACCCGGTTTGGTCCTGTAGGGTTCCTCCAGCTGTCACTGAGAGATGTGGGGTACACCCTGGACAGGTCACATCACAAGGGCAAACTGGGGCACTCACTTGTAGGGGCAATTTAGAATCTCCAGTTACCCAAAATGGCATGTTCTTGTCTTGTGGGTGGAAACTGGAGCTCTTGGGGAGAACCCACCCATGCACAGTGAGAACAAACAGAAAGGAGACGAAGTTAACTGTCCTAACCAACCACACTACGGTGCATGGGCCTCATTTATGAAGCTTTGTGTAGAATCCTTACTGAAACTCTACTTAAGTTTAGCAAAAATTTGTACTCACACAAGCTAATTTTCCGACCTATAAAACACTGCTTACGCGCAGCTGCATGCAATTCCTGCTTTATAAATCACATCCATCCTAGAAACACACTCGGGTGTTTTGGATCTCCTACACACCCACTTTCAGCCATAGTCAATGTACTTTATGTATAGTCTGCATATAAATAAGCCAGCTGGTTGGTGACATTTCATTGGTAACCGTGGAAATCAAGAGGTCACTGACACTGAAATAGAGGTGTTTGTGAGTGAGGTAGAGGCACAAAAAATGTTTTATTGTCTGCAAGTGGCGCAGCGTTGTTGCGGCGGTGAGTTCTGACTGTGGTGAAGGCGTGGAGCGATTGCAGCGAGCATAAAAAAGCAAAAAACATCAAAAGAAGTGGTCAGATCTGGAGTTGGAGGCAAAGAGGAAAATGGCAATAGTTATTTTAATGATGTCATCCAAAATGGCTGCACTATGGTGCTCAGAGATGACTCAGATATTCCAGATGTAAGGGTAACTTTAAATGAAAACACTTCATTAAACCCAAAGGGGATTTAGGCAGGAAATAATTTCAATTCAGTTTTTTTATATAGAACCAAATCATGACAAGAGTCGTCTCACTTTAGAAAGTAAACATTCCAATTGAACCTTCTTTTCTGTGTATTGAGTTCAGTTCATTATGCCAATTAGTTTCCTTCCTATAGAAGGAAATTCAGCAGATTGCATGGAGTCACTGAATTGTGTCAGTGACTTTACAGTAATGACCATAAGCAAGCATGTAGCGACAGTGGAGAGGAAAACTCCCCTTTAACAGGAAGAAACCTCCAACAGAATGGCTCAGTGTGAGCAGCTGTCTGCCGCAACTCCATATTATTCATCGTATCAAACAAAATATCATCTTGGACGCACATTGGTGCATGTTGGATGATTAATGCACCAATAAGTAATTTGAAAATTTCCATATGAACATCGTGTGATATCCTAAAAGCATATTTTCATTCAGGCTTTGACATGTCTCTCTCTCTCTGTGTGTGTGTGTGTGTGTGTGTGTGTGTGTGTGTGTGTGTGTGTGGTGGGAGTGGGGGGGTGCCTACAAACCTGTAAATGTGGCTTCAAATGATCATTTTCCATCCCCCGTCTCCAGAATTAGCTTATGCCGGGGTCAGAGTTTGTTTAAAGGGGACCTAGAATGTAAACCAACATTTTCCTTGTTGTTGTTGAATAAGACAGCTTGGGTGGTCAACAGTAGCATGCTAAAAGTCAAAGCTGTGTTTGACCTACTTTTAATGTAAAATAGAAAGTTGAAAAAGGTGAGAGAAAACCTCCTGTTCTGAGAAAACCTTCCTTAACACGTCATAAGGAGGAGCCACGCCTCCTCAAAACTGCATGTGTCTGAGGCCTTCTGGGAAACCAACCAATCAGCATGTCCTGGCCGAGTGGGAGAGGTAAACAGCTCTTTTCACTGAAGGCCTGAGTAAGGGGGCACTTATTGTCCACCTAATATATTAAACTTGTCACTTGTCACATGTAAATGTAAGAAAAATGAACAGCTTCAACATTTTATTTGTTCTTCTATCACGATCTATTTATATTTTACATTATGTTCCAATATTTTGCAAAACATTGTGCTTTCACACAAAAAAATAAATGTATCATTTAAAACATGCAAAACTCAGCTAATGGAAGCATGGGCAATACTAATATGTTGATGTAGTTGTAAATATTTAAAATGTTGTCCATCTACCACACAAATAACCCTCCCTCCAGAAACACTGGTGTATTAACTCAGTGTCAGATTGTGTTGTAGCCTATAAAAAGCTTGTTATATAAGCTCTTCTGTACATTTCTGTGAGGTGGAATCACTGTTGGCCTTATCAGAAATGGCTCTCTGGTCTGCTGGACCGACAGCGAAAAGCTTTCAGCGGACACAAATTTGCACAACCCCTAAAGCAAAGGTGATACGAAGAGAACGGTGCAATCTTGGCCCGGTTATTTGTGTTTCTGCGTCTCCCTCGGATGCTCTATTTTCTGCTGCCCCCTTCCTCTTCTCTCTGCAGCGTCTCTTCGACGAGCTCCCAGCTCTGGTTCTGCAGCGCTCGCCCACGTCCTTCAGCTGACCTTGCCGCTCCACGGTGCCCCCTTCTGTCTCCGTGCTGCTAGCCTCCCCGTGCTGCCGTCCTGCTAATCAATAGCATGTCCAGGTCAACAGGGGGAATTTACTGAGCATGCTCAATCACGTGGAGAGGGCCCTGGGGGGGGTGGGGGTGTTCATCAGCTTGGTCACACGTGTGGGACGGTGTGTGCAGGAAGTAAAAGCAGTACCTGTTTGATCGTGTGTGTGGTGATGTAGGCACATCCCTATAGAGGTTATACATCCTCCTCCTCCATGTTTTGTCTTGCTGCCGAACAAAACCGTTCATCTAAACCAAATAATAAATAATCAGCGCTTTACTGGAAAACAGCGGGGCTTGTGCAGCACGCTATCTGGAGCATAAAAATTCCTGATATTTACATGAGAGAGCATGAGTCCACGTTTTAGCAGAGCTCATTCTCGACCTGCATCTGTATGAAAGGATGACCAATGAGATAGAAAAGTAGCGCGTGGCATTCTGCTCTATCTGTCCCGCTCCATTCCACTCATCTGTCCCCGGGGCCCGAGTCGGAGCGGCGGGATCAAAAGTAAAATCAGAGCGGAGAGCTGTGTCCAATCATGTCAGTCGGATAGGTCTCTCCCTACACTGTAGTCTGGCAGCGTCCGGGGCTGAGGGCGCTGATCTCTATCAACGAGGATAAATTCAGTCAAGCCTCTGAAATGTGTGGCGGCGGACCTCGAGTGATTTAAATCATTAAAATGAGGCCAAGCTGCATCATGCGGGCGAAAACTGACGGCGGGGGCCATCCAGCGGGCCGGAGCAGAGAGAAGACTGCCATCATCTGGCTCCTGCTGATACATCCTTCCTGTGGAGAGATGCAGCAGCAGATCTGGTGGTATTCGTTTGTGTGTGTGTGTGTGTGTGTGTGTGTGTGTGTGTGTGTGTATGGTCCAGAATCAAATGTCGAAGCTCATCTTAAAGGCACATCATCCACCTTTAAAGTGTTGCATCCGTTCCCAGTAAAATAGATTAAACAACAATTTATAACAATCAGCTGCTCCATTTTGCAAATGATAGAGCAAAACCTGCTGCAATCATTATGTAGGCCTTACAGGGTGTGTGTGTGTGTGTGTGTGTGTGTGTGTGTGTGTGCTTTTTGTTAAAAGGTGGTAAGGTTTTGACTCACAATTTAGCTCTTCAAGAATAACACTTATAGGGAATAAATACACTGCAAAAACTGATTTTGGCAGATTTTTAGAAAATGTATCTTTTAAGGAAATTATTTTTATCTGCAGCAACAGCACTTCTTAAAAAAGGTAAATATTCTTAAATATAATCAAATTTTCTTGTTTTGTGTAAAAGAAAAATTTGCTAATCTTTTATATCTGCTAGCCAAGCAAATTTTGCTTACCCCATTGGCAGATTTTTTAAATCAAAACAAGGAAATTTGATCATATTTAGGAATATTTCAAAAAGTTCTCTTGTTGCAAATTAAAACTTTTTTTGTTTTTAGACTAAAAGTAAGATTAACTGTCTAAAATTAACGCTTTTTTACTGTTTTGAAAATCATTTTTTGCAGTGTAGATTTAATTAGCATTTCCTTTATAGTCAAATATAGAAAATCTAAATCTCCATGAAACAATTATAACAAACAGGTGTCATCTGTCGCAATCAGACAACACACACACACACACACAAGCATCTCAGCCAATCAGCAATCACATTTTTTCCAGCATTAACACACCTATTATACACGCCAAGTTGTGTCAGTGTAAACAGTGCAGAACAATACGCTCTGCGTTTCCAGCTGCAGCGGCTGCCCCGATTGGCTGCATCGATCGTCGGAGACATTTGATGTTATAGGAGGAGAGGCGAGGCATATTGATTGGAGGATAATCAGAGTCAAGCTGGCTTGGTCCTCAATAATTCAAAGAAAGGATTTGAGTGAGATTCCCTTATATCGGAGGTGTGATGTACATTTTGTTGCCTGAGAGTGCAGAAGGGGGGGTAGAGCGATGCAGTGGAGCAAGGAGTGTGTGTGTGTGTGTGTGAGGGGATTGTAGGGTCACGTGTACTCAAACATGAGATGCATTTTTAACCAATAAGGAGCAGCAGAAACATTGTTCTCCATCTGTCAGACACATGAAACCAGAAAATACTCCTCATGCATGTGTCTGCATTCCTGCACCTATTTATTTGTTTCCTCCCCTGGAGGCGTTCTGTGTCCGTTCTTGGGTGGAATGTATAGGAAAGTGTGTTTACCTCACCCAGAGGACCTTACGCTGCAATCCAAGCATTGATTTTCCCCTAACGCTCTCAGCTCCGCATCTGTGACTAAGCCACTTTTACTGGCTGTAGCAGGAAAACAAAACAACATTTCTCCTGCTTTCTTTAACGCTGAATTTGAATTCTAGTCCAGCGTTCGGCCTTTGGATCCTTATTAATTGAATTATTGTTAAACCTGATGCATTAGTTCTTATTAGATCTGAAACCTGTCAAATAAATTCTGCCTGACTGATTGGGGGTGTTTATGGGTGCAGTTTACTAATAATTTCACCACATTAAACACTTTTTAAAATATAAATCCAGGTTCTGAATAAATGTTTTAATCAAGCATCATTTTTTTCTCACATGCATAAAATTCTGACTCATAACAGACAAGTTGTCTCAAAAATAGATTTTTTTAATGATTTTTTGTGTGTGAACAGCAAACTGAAGTTGTCACATTTTAGAGCAAAGCCGAAAGATTTGAAGATTTTTTTTTAAGTTTGTTTAATTTGAGGAAAATAAAAGCAATTATAAAAATTATAAATGAGCTTGTACTGATGCCAGAAAAAAATATTCTCTGTCAAAACCAAAATAATTCAAAACAAAAATTCATTTTAATTTTAGAGAAAAGAAAGTTTTCCTAACTTCTTTAAAGGAGTGGAACACTTGTTTAATCAATACATTTGCAGTGGTCCCTAGTAGGAACAAATTTCTTGTAAGTTGTTCTCAGGGGGGAAAAAATATACCGGTGCACCATTTCGAGGACCTTAAAGGCCCAATCCCAATACTCGCACTTGCACCCTTGCGCCCTTCAATTGCGCGTTCCCAGCCAGGGGTGCAAGTGCGTAGGGTGTCCCAATTCCCAAGTGTGGAAGTTGACCATGCCCATTTTGCACCCGTAATCCGCACTTCGCCCAAGTCCGTAGCTATGCGAACTTCGGGCAAGGGTATTACCCACAATCCATTTCTGAGTGGGAATTTTGAGAAGAAGGCGGAGCAATGACTCAAGTATCCTTTTCTGAAAACATATATTTTCAAGTGAAATAAGTTCATTTTAAGACGATTAATATTTATTCATGCTCTGAATGTTTTAGACTAAGATATAAATGTGGACAGTAATTCATTTAAATTTAGTCAAATAATTGTTTGTTTGTTTGAAAGCTGTTAATAAAGATTTTTAAAAAAGCACAAACAGTGACCAGCATCCCAGCATGCGTCGCGTTCGATGACGTAATGCTCCCTATCCCAATTCGGCAATTATTTGCACACTTGTGTACTACGCACTCGAAGCCTTACTGCGCACTTCCTCTAAGCACACTTCACAGAAGGGTGTAGGTTTTGGACTCTTACTTCCTGATATTTGGACATCTCACCTCTGATTGGATAACAGCAACATGACTCTACCACTGACTTGCAGCATGGATGTTTTATCTCCACAAATAACACAAACCCGGAGGAACTTCTGTCGTGTGGTGAAGTTGCTAACAGTTAGCTTCTGCTAGCTTAGACGTCATCTGCTGTTTCCCGAACGTTATAACAACAACAGCCTTCCCCGTCGTGAGCCAAGATGGGTGAGTCCATAAACATTAAGTGACAGTGTGACGTAGATCTGTCAGGATTTTCAAATCCTACAGTTTCACCGTCTGTTCTCTATTAGAAGCTAATGCAGGAGATAGGTGTAGGAGACTGTTTTCATGTTCAGCCTGCATGAAAAGCTCAGAGTGACTCATTAAAATCAGAAATAATCATTAAAAAATGGGTTTTCAGTGAACGACACCTTTAATCTAAATGACTAATTGCGTAGTAAGGTGAACCGCTTTACTGCTATATCTTTCAGTCAAAAATTGACTTATCGTAAAACATGAAAAATAAGATTTATATCTTCACACCAGAGTAATTAATTAGTATACAAACAGAGGATCGGAGGCGATGTGTTAAAAATCGAAGCCAAGAATCTTTATTGAGAACAGACTTGATATATAGGGAAAAAATTCTGAGGGAGGTGAAGAACACCCACCTAGAAAGTTGTGATCCACCTTTCACTAATGATTGTGTTTAAACACACGACTCCACGGGGATATGAAGGTGCCTCCTGAAGGATTTCTATATTTGATACCAGAGTGACCCGTCCTCCGGATCTCCGTGTTCCCGTGGAGGCTCGTGTGTGAAATCAGACTGCAGCCCTGCCTCTGCTAAAAGGTCACTCAGGGGGCTTCCGCCATAAAGAGCAGTTTTCTCCTGACGTTTATCTCCTAATCACAGCAATTACCACGGCAGCACTTGTTTGTTTGTTTGTTTGTTTGCTGCATTAGTCTGTTTGTGTCCTGCTAACCGGTGCAGACGTGGGGCCTGCAGCTGACTTGACTAGGTGTTCTGGGAAATTTCCATAAGGGGGGAAGATGACAAGGAAAATAGGATGGCTCGATATAAAATCAACCCTTTCAGGACTTTGCTAACCTTTCCACTGGATGCGTAAGCAGCGCGTAACATAATAGACCCGTTTTACCCCAAGCTTCCCACCAAGAGCGTTTCAGAAGCGAAAATGGCAGCGAAAGCGTTCCATGAGGTCACAAAATGACTGGAGAATTGCAAGACCACGCTTGATTTCAGCTGTTCACGCGATAACAAGTAAGGAGGAAGAGAGCAGCACATGTCGCCTGGTTTATTGTCTGTTCTGATACGGGGATTTCACGGATAATGACGAACTTTTGCTACTATTTAAAGCTACAATGGCAAATCTGCAAAACAAGCTAGCTTAAAACATTTATTTCATGCCTCTTGACAACGTTCTAACATAGTATAGCTATAAATATAATGTGGAGATTAAAAAAGCGAAAAAAATGAATGAAGTGGTTCCCTTGCATTTGTCTAAAAACCTCATCCAGAAACACAGCTCGGTCCGAAAGCAACGATTGGACCATCCGGTTGTCGGTCTCACCGAACCACCGCACTTCTGCATTTACCTGGGTCGTCCATTCATTACGGTTCTCGTTAGGTTCTCCGCTCAATAATATCAGAGGAGGAGAAACAGCCGGCTGCTACCACTTCGACTTTAGGACAAACTACCAGAGTCCCAAAAAGAGCAACGGACAACAAAAGACTTTTGGACGTAGAAAACAGCGACTGGTGTTTAGCGCTCTCTCGTTTCCTCTGGCAATGTGGGTTCAGGCGGACATGGCCTGAGGATGATAACCGATGGGACGGGTGAGAGTTCTATAACGGTGTTTGTGTTTAAAAGCTAGCTTGTTTTGCAGATTTGCCATTGCAGCTTTAAGCAACTGAAAATCTGCTCATGACTTTTATTTTGAAAGTTTCTAGATGTTTTACACCGCTTTTGTGTTTGACTTCCTGTCTGGCCCGATCTGAACTTCTGAGGTTGATGTGTTCTGAAAGCATAGAGCTTTAAAAAATAGACTTGAAGCATAAATTTAGCTAAGCGACACTTCAGGGATACGTCCAAAGTATGACGTGACACGGCCGGTAGAAACATGACAGAGGCTAATTTCTGCATGCTATGCTTTGCAGATGTTACGCAACGCTTATGTGTCCAATGGAAAGGCCCGGTTAGACGTCAGCATATTGCGACCATTTTGGTTTGATGTAAAAAGAAGCGCTCAATGATCAGAAGAAGTGCCGTTTTTTTATGGTGCTCTGCAGGGGCGGAGTTAGGGGGTGGCTACTTGGGCTCAGGCCCTGGTTGTTTTCTGAAAAGCCCCGAATCTTAATTTTTACTTTTGAAGGGTAAAAAATCATTCATAAGTGGAATCTAGTGCATTTTGTCAGCTTTAAGGTGGTAAAAATGTGGAAGTTGAAATGTATCATTAAAAATAAAAACAGTTATCACTCACCTGGGCTAAGCCCCAGACCTTTTTCAATCCTAAATCCGCCCCTGGTGCTCTGTAGGAGACCACAAACTGCCAAAATGAGTTCGTGTGGAAATTCTGCTGCATTTTCCATCCATGACGAAGGATGTAAACTATTTCTCCAAACAGAGGTCATTCAAGAAGTAATCTATGATTGAATCTTTACACAGGAACACACTTTTAAATATCTCTGCCCTTCATCGTCATCATCAGTCAACTCCTGCACAGACTCCCAAATATCCTCTAAATCAGGAATTCTGGTGATCATTTATTTAAATCAAACCCTAATTTAACAATTTTCTCTAAATGCTACTATCCCAGTCTTTTTCTCCCCCTCTTTATTCTGCACCAGAGCCCGGTGACATCTTGTTCTTTTGCTTCTAACCTTGTCTCCTTCAGCTCGTGACCCCGGCCCATGCTCTTTTTGAGGAGTTGAGCCGAGCGTGTAGAGACAAACGTCCTCTCCCGTGCTCCCCGTCACCCCTTTCCTCAGAATCACATTCCGTGCACACTCTAATTATCCCGTTTGATGAGAAACAGGGCTCTCTACACCACCGCTGCTGCTCCGACTCCACAGCCATCTCCAGCCACGGCAGGTGGATGTGAAGCTCCTCTTCTTCTCCTCATTACCGCACGAGATACCTGGCTAATTATAGCTGCACTCTGCTGTAATAGAGACGGCCTCGTGAGGATGAAGAGGACACGTTTCTGGAAGAGGAAGATATGGAAACAAGTGGATTAGCAAGAAAATTTGTCACTTTGAAAAAATTCACACGCCACGTTTTGGTGTTGACGTAATTTTTCATGTGTGTGCGTGTGTGTGTGTGTGTGTGTGTGTGTGTGTGTGTGTGTGTGTGTGTGTGTGTGTGTGTGTGTGTGTGTGTGTGTGTGTGTGTGTGTGTGTGTGTGTGTGTGTGCGTGCGTGCTTCTCTGACCCAGCATGTTCTCTCCATCAATTTCTCCCCCTCTCATCACCGTAGTGGTTCTCTGAGAAACCTCCTTGGGTTTATGCAGCATCATTCACAACCACAGCACAGTCCTCCTCCTCCTCGTCCTTCTCACTCATCCTCCCGTCCTCTTTTTTCCGGTGAAGTCCTTGATTCACGTATACTCTGCTGAAGAGCTCCTGTATGCCAGCACAGCCGGAGAAACAAAGACAGGCCGCAGTTAATTACCTATCATTTAGAGCAGATGGCTGCAGATGATATGTAAATGTGTGTGTGCGTGTGTGTGTGCGTGCATGTGTGTGTGTGTGTTTTCTCTGTAAATGTGATTGTTAATTTGACTGTACGTGTCTTCTCTTCCAGTATAACAAACTGTATTGTCACTTACCTCCTGAATTTAAATTCTGTCATTTTCTAGAATAAAAAGACAAAAATGTGTCATTTATTTAAAATATTGCTGGCCCACATTTGTGCGTCAGTCGTTTTAGACATTGCTGAGAAAAAAAGACACAAAACATAAAATATTTTACTGCAAATCTGATTTCTGGATGAGTTCGCCATGCCTGTGCAGAGATTCATGAATCTAGGCCTCGTGAGTCGTTTGAGACGTTTCGTTTGACAGATTTTTCCCTTCATAAAAGAATCTGCCACAGTGATGAGCTGGTTTCTGATCAGCGGGATTAAATAATAAACTCGGTGATCGAGGACGAGCTGCACTAGAGGAGGAGGTAAACAGATCCTGCACGAAGAGCCTGTTTTATAATCTCTCTTCACACTGTGCATTAAACGATTTATCACCAACAAGTGTGTGAATATCTGTGTAAATGCATTTTTTCATGTGCATGAAATAATCTCATGTATGTTTATTCTCCACCAACACACCCAGCAGGAGTCTGTGAATATGTGCGACTCCAAGTTTGCAACGCCGCAGATGGAGACCCACTAATTTACTCATTATGGAGATTTAATATGAGAGGATGCTGCAGCAGTGATCAAATGTAGCCGCTCAGGTTGTTTTTTTCATTCAGTTTCAGCTTAGTTCATCCTCAGATACTTGGAAAAATAAGTAAGTCCCTTTTTTTATTATTTGCACAAATTATTTTTTTCATGCTCAGGCTTGCTCTGCAGCAGCAGCAAATGGAGCCCGTTCACATGATGGTTAGCTCCCTATTGGCTCCCTAGTGAGTGCAGCTCTTTCACAGCTCTGAGGACTTAACGCTGCTCCAGGCCGATTTATGGCATGATGGGAGAGGAGGCAGTTTGGCTTCGTGTGAATAAAAATCTATTTATCCAGTCGGACTAGTCAGAGGATGTGCAATTTCAACTCCAAACATATTTCATTTAGAAAATTGATTTGAGTAAGTGGCAATTGGAATTTTGTGCCTGTTTCATTATTTCAAGCTGACTAAGAACAATGTTAGAACGTACCAGATGAAATGTGATTTTTCAGACTCTAACAGATTCATTGTGAAGTCGAGGAAATGTGAGGATTCAGTGTTGCTGTCTTTTTGAAAATTTAAGTCAATTTTTTCAAGTTTTTTTTTCCTGCTAAGTCTGTTGTGTGGCTGAAATAAAACCAATAGCTTTTTGGCTTTCTCTTGTAACAATGAGGCCCCCTGGTGGCAGCCGGAGTCATTGCAACTGTTATTTTTGGTTTATCATTATCACCTTTCGTGTGTGTGTGTGTGTGTGTGTGTGTAAGCCTTCATTTAATGCAATTTTGATCAAATATAAATTAATATTCATATATTTTATTATGAATAATCTATAATCCTATACTATGCACAATGCAAATAAATGAACACTCGTGCATCATATACGTGACTTTGGAAAACAGACCATTTCAATCATACATTAGGTGTCTGTGTGGCTAAATAAACAAGAACAGGCCTGTTGCAACAAAGCAGGCAAACAAACCAATTGATTGGGGCCCCAAGCTGGCCCCCAGGGGCCCCCAGACAATGACTGTTTATGAAATAAATGCAGGACAAACTGTGTACGCCCCTTTTTATGTGCAAATGTATACAAGATATTTAAAAAGTATTTGCGCTTTCCCAAATGTATTTTATTGATATAAAGTTTGGGGGAACTTCAACAGTGTGTCTGTGCCAGGGCTCACCAAACTGGTGCCCCTCGTGAACCTATATAAGGTGCCCACATGCAATTTCTCTAAATAACACAAGTCTACAAAAAAATAAATATCTGCTGCCATCTTTTCAATCGCAAATGCATTAATATAGATTTAAAAACTACAATATTATTTAAAAACAATAAATTATGTTTATTATACATGACCTATTCCAGTTCAAAGGTCAGTATTGTATCAGCCTGGTAGCCCTTCGTATGTCTCAGTACCCATGAAGTAGCTCTCAGGTTCACAAAGGTTGATGACGCCTGGTGAATGCAGTGGTTCCTTTGAGTGAGCGTGAGGGTCGGGGGGCCTCCAAGTCCATTTTGCCTTGGGCCCCCAAAAGCCTTGAAATGGCCCTGGACAAGCACATAATAGAAACACAAACAACTTCAACTTGTGAGTTATCTCATTCAGATATAGTTAAAATATTTTACTGGGCATTATTTATCCAGGTTTATTTGGTTTCTTCAAGATAATCAGCATTAGCAATTACTAAAATCTTTATAACTGAGGCGATTATACATATAATGAGCTAAAATGTGACATTTTAGTTGCTGAGAGTCACCCCCAAGTCGAACTTTGAGCGTTAAACGGGTCGCCCGAGAGCGTAAAGATTTAATGAAAAGAACTCCGCCTGCAGAGTAATATCAGCAGAAAACAAACAACACAGGATTCTGATTAGCCTTTTATCTTTGGTTAACAAGTTGCATGCATCTGCTTTACACTGACTGCGTATGCTAACTCATTTTCATGCACATCATTCCCCTTTCCTCCTAACAAAAACACTCAATATCTCCCTCATCCACCTGCAGCGTGAAAACTGCACAACTTTGATCTGCTCCTGCTCGTCCTCCGTATCTCTCCTCAAGCAGAAAACCATTACACACGCTTTATTTATATGTGACAGATGCACATGTCATTCAAAGGGAAGCTCAGATCCTCGGCAATCAAAGGTGCAGGAGATGCCTCCAGAACCTGCGTTAATATGCATGAGAGAGGGAGCTGTCCGATGATGTAATTGCAGCAGAAACGAAGGTCAGTGCTTTTTATTTTTTTTTGCCAGGCTGTGCACAAAATCAAAGCCCAGATGTCCACAATCCACTTAGGTTCAGTTATGGTCATCTGTGTGCATTTGGGAAACAGAGGAAGACTTTACTCACAGGAGTGTGTCAAAACCTGTTTTTAATTGTGTTAACGTTGGACTTTTGATGCTCTCACATGACGACGACGCGCTCGGGTTTCTCCCACATCACACTGAGGCCTTTCATCCAGGGAGCAAAGCTGTTTACAAGCCCCTCGTCTGCCCGTGTGGGTCCTTTCCAAAGGCGGCGCTAGTTCTGGATGTAATGGATGTGCCTTTTATTTAGATTTCACCTCTGGTCCTGATTTTGCCTCCAGGTTTTTTCTCTATATATCAAAGCAGTGCATCCTAATGCGAGCACCCAATTATGAAGACACATCTCAGTCAGTATAATGGGATGTATACTCTGCCTTATAAGTGAAAACCACCATGTTTGTTGTGGTTGAATGGTCAGATTTGATGTAATTCCAGTTTTTCTCTTTGTTTTCTTCCTCAGAGATGCAGCTGATTGACAGAACCAGGACAGACTCAGTTCTGTGCAGCTTTACAATAAATATATTGATAGGTAACATGTAATCAGATGCATTTAAAAGGATTCTGCCTAGGTTTTTGTTAGAAATGCAGCTATAATGTCGGTCTTGAAATATCAATTTGGACAAACTTTACTTAAATTTTCTTTTTGAAATCAATGAAAACTTAAAATAAATGCAGCTTTTTGGTCATGGAGTATGGGGTCAAAATGGGCTCAGCTCCATGTAAACTCGAAAAAATAAATTGTAAATTCAAATAAAAATTGAAAACTCGAAAAAACAAATTGTAAATTCGAACCAAAAAAACTTGAAACTTGAAAAAATAAATTGTAAATAAAAACAGTAAATAAAAAAAATAAATATAACTTTGAACCTAAAACTGCAAACAAAAAACAAATTTCATTAAGGAAAACTAAATGAAACAAAAGTTGTGGCCGAGTTTACGTTTCATGATCATGATTTCCTGAAGTGGCAACAAAGTACCTATCAAGTACAAAGTAACTTGTCCATGTATGTAACTTAAAGGGCCTAACATACCCTACTGGACCATGGTAGTTGGGTAGTTGGCCAACTTCAGTTGCCTGGCTAGTACAGATACAGTAACTGGCAAGTTCAGTTGGCACAAGTTACTTTAAGTAAGTTGGTCCAGCCCAAGTTACTTGGCCAAACTTTCTTAAGCTGGCCCTTAGATATGGACCACGTCCATTTCATGAAGAAACTCAAGTTGCCTGGCAAGTAGAAGATGGCCAACTTCAAGTTGCCTGGCAAGTAGAAGATGGCCAACTTACTTAAGGGCCTAGTGACTAGAAAGTCCACTTGGCACACGTTACTTTCAGTATGTTGGTCCAACATAAGTTACTTCACCAAACTTAAGTTTGCCATTACTTACATACTTGCTCTTAGTTGGCCATGGTCCAGTAGGGTATGTTAGGCCCTTTAAGTTACATACATGGACGAGTTACTTTGTACTTGATAGGTACTTTGTTGCCACTTCAGGAAAACCCCAGCTTGGCACAATTCCAACCAGCATAACCCCTCACATTTATCTCTCAGAAACTCAGGGAGGGAATCAGGCCCCCTCCCCGACCCCTTTGAGAGTTGTCGCACTGATCCAGGTCCTGTAGTCACAAGCGGGATTCGAACCAGTTGCTGCACCACTGGCGACTTACGAACGCGAACAATCCCACTGCGCCACCAGAACCCTTCACACTTGAACATGTTCTGGTGGGACATTTGAACTTGTCGTTTTTAGCTTTTGTACTTAAAAACTTGTTCAGTCATAAGGTTTGGACTCTCAATTTCCACAACACAAGTATTTCTCTGGGTTTGAACCGTGAACCACCTGAACACTCACACTCCAAGCCAAGGCCTTACAGACTGAGCTACACACAAACACAAGTGCTTAGATTTTTAGAGCATTTCTTGCTGTCAAGAATTCACACAAAGTCTAAAAGACATTGTTAGTTTTGAACCCTGAACCATCAGCATGCCAACCCAGTAACTTACAGGGCAAACCAGACAAGCAGATACTTACTACTTGGTTTTTGAGCATTTCATGTTGTCCAGAATTCACACAAAGCCTAAAATTGACATGTTCTGGGTTTGAACCCTGAACCACCTGCACACCAAGCCAATGCCCCAACAGACCAAGCTACGCAAGTAGATGATACTCGTTTGCTTTTTTAGACCATTTCATGTGGTCCAGAAATTCACACAAAGTCTAAAAGTCATTGTTTGTCCAGGTATTGAACTCTGAACCACCTGCATATAAACCCACTGCCCTACAGACTGAGCTACCACACACAGACAATGACTCAATGTGTCCTGAAGATTTTAAATTAAAATTAATTGTGATCTCAGTACCCCATTTGTGGTTTGCTGGTAGCATTTATTGACTTCCGAAAACTAAATTTAAAATTCAGTACTTCAACTACCCAGTTTTTAATCACCTGGGATAACCATGATAAATTACTCTTCGTTGAACCTTTGCACTTATGTTTATGTTTGCTCAATAAACTCAATATTTCAGTCTCCCATGAGTACATTTATTGAAATGATCAGTAATAAACTTGGTCAGTAATAGTTAAAATTAAATAACAGCTGAAAAGATAAATATGGACAATGTCTAAAGTTAAATTCTTGGGTTTTACAAATCTGTCTAAACCTTTATATTAAAAATCACTTATTAGGCCTTAAAGGAGCTAGGGGCAGGAAAAAAGAAACAATGCTTACGAGCGACGCGCCCGGCTCTGCGAGTAACTGCAGCCCAGCACGGGAGCGTGCACAGACGGCTATGTTACACAAACACAAAAATACCATTACCTGACCCTCTTCACACGCTCTCACGCCACACCTCCAATATCTCACGCTGAAAAGGCAACTCCCCACCGCTCTCAAGGACAATATTGCGGCGAAGCAATCCACGCTGCAGCCCTGATCACAGCTAATGCTGTAGCATGATCACAGCTAATGCTACTGCACGCTAGCTCTCTCTGAGTCATCGGTGAGGTCAGATCATTGTCATCATCTCTAAACACAACCTATAATGTTTCTTACCTGCTCACTAGGAAATGAGCCATGGCAGCATCCTTTTTGAGTCCCAGATATAGTTGAAGCAGCCTCCATTCGTCAATCACGTATCCGATATAGATTCGGGTCCCTGCCTGTCTTTTACCATATTTGGTTTTTGACTCACGAGATGCCGCTGAATAAACTTCCTTTGTGCCACGCTTGGTCGTTTGCTGGTTGCAGTAGAATCCATTCCCACAGTTCTTCTTTTGGAGTTTGGCGGTTGGCAAGCAACTTAAGGTGC
Source organism: Aphyosemion australe (assembly GCA_006937985.1). Taxonomy (NCBI): domain Eukaryota; kingdom Metazoa; phylum Chordata; class Actinopteri; order Cyprinodontiformes; family Nothobranchiidae; genus Aphyosemion; species Aphyosemion australe. The sequence continues at coordinate 7,043,117 of SSNS01000002.1, forward strand.
ATTAGCTCCACCTACCGATCTGCAGTGTCGAACACATTTTCTTTCTGTTTTGAAGCTGTCGTGAACGCGCAAGCAGTGTCAATTGACACCATATCCGTAGGGCAGCGCGGGAAATTCGTGACCGAACTGCAGCGCATTTTGCAGCAAACAGCCTGTTCAAGAAAATGGAACGATACATGGGTGGCCTCATTCTATTTGGTTTATAACGCTTCATCACCCATTAGCTTTGAAAAAATTAACATGCATGTTTAATTTTTTACAGATTTTTTAAAGATCCTGCCCCATGTTCCTTTAAAATGAAACATTTGGCATCTTTGAGTATGAACATAGTTTAGAACAGAGGTATGGTCCATGATCATCTGATGGTACATTTGGATTGATGGTTGCTCTGAGGACTTCAAGGCTCTGCTGTGTGAGAGGACAGGTGGGACCACAATTCCTGGAAGTTCTTCACCCCATCTCCCAGAGTTGGTTTGACATCAAGTTCTGCTCTGTTTGGAGGGAATGATTATTCCACCAATAAAGCTGCACAGTTCTGACTGTAGCTGGGGTAGGAACATACACTAAGCTGCAAAAAGGTGGACAGCTGGTGGAGTCCAGTGAACCTTCTTCATCAAGGCTGTGGAAAAGATGGTAGAGTATGTGCTTGTGACTGCCATCCACAGGTCTCACCATAGTCTCTCTATGCTGCAAAGGAAGAAAGAATGAAAATGTGAGGTGACACATTCAAGTCATTTGAAAAGAATTTTACCCACCTTGTGAAATAGCTTGTCAAAACTATAAAACAGACCTATGTGAATATTGCTTAATACACACACACACACACACACACACACACACACACACACACACACACACACACACACACACTCTCTCTCTCTCTCTCTCTCTCTCTATATATATATATATAAATATATATATATGCGTTACTCTGTTTACTTTGTGTACACCTCCACATAAATGATAAATGACCTGCACTTGAACAGCGACTTTCAGAGGACTCCAAAGCACTTTACACCACAGTGACTTATTTATCAATCCGCACACTTTTACACACTGCTGGCGATGAATTACATTGTAGTTACAGCTGCCCTTGGGCTCACTGACAGAAACTGAAATAAGAGCGAGCATATTACATTGGGTATTCACATACAAACCGCTGATTGTGAAACTTCCTCCTCCACATCCACGAGCTGTGAACAACACCAGTGTGGTCTGGTGGTGACCTGCCTCTTGAACTCTTAGTAGAAATCTTCCCATAACTTGCTTCTCCAACATTTCCTGAAAACAACAAAAATACAGAATGTAAAACAGGTCTCATCCAATATTATTGCTAATTTATTAAACCCAAGTTTACACGCTCCTACAGAACTGAGTCAGTGGTTGAATTAGTGGTCTTTAAGCTCTGCAGACCTTCTGTTTTTTAAAATCAGGTGTGCAGGAGTTAGAAAGTAAAACATGCTGGATAGCAGATCTCGTGGACCAGGATTGGAGACATATTATCAGTAATTAGATGTAACTTAGCATTAATCTTGTGTGTAAAATGATGCATATGCTTCATGCTTGGTGGTTGGGCTACCTTCCATGTTACTGAGATCTGTGAGAATCCGCACGCATTCACTTTCACGTTAGAATTAGCTAAATAGAAATGGATGTGATCTGACAAAGATGCTGTGTAATTTGTGGTGCGTTCGATTTACCTCGGAAGTCGGAACTAGGAATGACGTCACACCCGAGTTAACAGCATTCTGGTTACCGTAGTCGGAATTCCAAAATTGCGGCGCCCTAGAAAACTGCTGTTTTGGTAGCTCTCAACGAACGCAGACGACTAATAAACAACACCTTTAGTTAGTTCAGCTTAGAGATGCAAGCGCTACATGTAACATTGGTTTTAAATGCACCCTTATATGTGTGTGTTGTAAAATAAACACATTTCAACCAAAACTGACTTGTTGATACGGAGAGCTGCCATCTTGGAAATCGAGGTCGGAGTTCTGAAAAACTTCAGAGTTTCCGACTGGGAGGTCCGACTTTGCGGGACGTTTTATTTGAATTTTCCTACTCGGAAGTCGGGATTTCCGAGTTCAGAGGACAAATCGAATGCACCATCAGAATTTAGCTAAGGCTAACCTTGCTAGCCGCTAACAAGAAGCACACGCTGCTCAATCACATTGAATAACTCAGACAAAAACAAAACTTTTAACTGCATAAACGGTAAATGAACAGAAAAAATTAACTTACTGCAGATGAACGGTGGTCTGCCCAACGCAGATAGGCTCACCATTGTGCAATGTCGATGTGCTAACCATGGTGCTACTGCTAACAACAGAAACACGACCTGGGCGGAAATGACGTCAAACCTAAGCGCTTTCACCCAGCTGTCATTCATTTCCCATGCAGCCAATGAGCCCAAAGCCCGCCCCTCCATGTGAAATCAGGCTCAGCATCGTAAACGAAAAGAAAGTATTGAAAACGTAAACTCAGGCCTGAGAGCAGAGGAGAAAGAGAAACGTAAACTCGGCCACAACTTTTGTTCATTTAGTTTTCCTTAATGAAATTTGTTTTTTGGTTTTTGGTTGCAGTTTTAGGTTCAAAGTTATATTTATTTTTTTTATTTACTGTTTTTATTTACAATTTATTTTTTCAAGTTTCAAGTTTTTTGGTTCGAATTTACAATTTCTTTTTTCGAGTTTTCAATTTTTATTTGAATTTACAATTTATTTTTTCGAGTTTACATGGAGCTGAGCCCATTTTGACCCCATAATGGAGGTCCCCAGTGAGGAACATGACAGCCATCGTCACTATAAAACATCATTTTTGATAGTTTTGCATTTATTTATGGTCTTCTTGAGGTCCAGTTTGGTCTAATTTATGCAAATATTTGTGCATTTGTGTTAGTTTTTAAGTCAGATTTTGGGTTTCATTGTGTTTTTGTTTGCATGTGGAGTTATTTTATGTTTTATCTGATAACGCTCCTTTGTTTTTGAGCCTCTATCTATTGATCTATTGATCTCGAGTGGAGTTGCTAATGCTAACGGTTAGCTTCTACTAGAGACATGCTCTGCCCTCTTCAGGATGCTAAATCAACAGCCATCCCTATCATGAGCCAAGATGGGTGAGTCCACGAATGCTAAATTTAAATGTGACGTAGATCTGACTGGCTTTTCAAACCCACGTCTATTTTCTATTGGCAGCTAATGCAGGAAATAGGGGTAGAAGCCTATTTATCTGTTTAGCCTGCATGTTAAACTTAGAGTGATTGGTCTTATTACAAAAATAAAAGTGTTTCTTGGTGAACTTGGCCTTTAAAAGCTCCAAAAAAGCCTCATAAAGTCAGATATCCATATTCTTGGGAATCCCCCTGAATTAGCAGCACTTCCTGTAAACTAGGCTTTCCATGAGCTCCTGTCAGCGTTAATAACCATAGAGAGCTACCTCAGGGCTGTTTGGCCATGCCACCATAGTGGAGGGGGGGGTGATGCTTCAACATGGAACGGGGGGAGGGGGGTGTCTCAGACTGTCTCTGCTCATTTAGCTCTCTTGCACATGTATCTCTGTAACGTAAAGCTTCATCATCAACGCTGCTGGAGATGGTGAGCTCACTCCAACAAGGTGAGATGTCCGAGTCGATGCCGAGGGCGAAAGAAACACCAACACATATTCAGAGGTGCTGATATCAGCAGAGTACGAAGGGGTGGATGAGGGAAAAAAGAGAAGGAAAGAGTAAGGGGGAGACAGAATAGGGGGAGGGGGTAAGAAAGGGGTCCAGCGCCTGTAATCAGATCAGTGGCCACAGAACATGGAGTGAGTGAAATCAATAGAGACGGCATATGCACATGAGACTTTAGTGCTTCCAACAGTATACATGTATATAAATGTGTGTGTGAGTGAGTGTGTGTGTGTGTGTGTGTGTGTGTGTTTAGAGTCCAGGCCTGAGAAACCAGCATGTCCTATTCCATTCCCCGACACCTTTTCATTTCATTTCAAATGCATTACATTTCAGTCTTTTCTTGTCTGTGCTACACCCTGCGAAGCTAAAACCTCCCTGTTGTAGTTCAGGGCACATTCCAGCCTTTCAATTCAATAACTCACAGCTTGTGTGTCTTCAGCCATCAGCTTCAGAGCACAAGAGCGTGGACCTGCTATGAAGTGTTAGCCTAGTGAACTAGACCAATTCTTGCTTTGCAGAGTTTGGTCTAGGCACGCTTCATTGGAAACCTCGCAGCCCAAACCACTGCTGTGTTTATCCAATCACAACTCGCTATAGTTTTGGTTGGGCCAATCACAGCGCTCTATATCATGGGCCAATCACAGAGCGGGAGTAGCCGATGACGTCAGCGCTGCGGCCGCGAACGCCGCGAACCCAAGCAACATGGCGGCAACTCGGAAAACACGTTCGTTTGAAACGGCTTTGTCATCAACATTGGATTATTTAGACTCCAACGTGCGTAAGTCTGTCTGATATACTTAGCGGCTTCTTATTTTTATCAAACAAAGTAGTGCAATGTCCCAGTACACCTGATATTCGCGTGTTTTTCATACAAAAACGACAGAAATCATTGAAGCTAGACGCTATTAAAGCCTCCCGCTTTTCCGTCGCCGTGATTACGTCATGTTGTTCGTCACTCTGATTGGTCCTAGCACTATCCAATTGCGTGCTGACATTTTGAAAGACAACCGTAGATCCCGCCTCACGACTGAGAGCCGTCAATGGTTCGTGGCCAGACTATATATTCACATATATAGGATGGCTTGCCAGGCTAATGAAGTGTGGTACCGAACCCTTTTGGATGCAGCCATTTGTTCACTTCATCCATTTTATTTATTTGTTCTGCGGATGACTAACTCATATTTACGAGGCCTAGATCTGAACTCCAAGTGTTCTAAAACAGCAGTGGAGCAGGATAATGTTATAGAAACGTATCTGTGCACAAAATCTTATTCTGGTGTCCTTTTATTGATTTCTATCTATTTTGAATAACATTCATTTGTCCATGCATTTTGAATAAGTCAATAACCTTAAACCCATGTGAAAACATCTGTGTGTATTCATGCATGATCTATAGTGCAGCTGCCACACTGGTTTCAGTTTTGGGCCACCAATACCTCCATCCTAGCCTGGCAAGCCATCCTATATATGTGTATATATAAAACTCTGCAAAGCAAGAATTGGTCTAGTTCACTAGGCTACCTCCATCCTGTAACGGTGATGCCATACCTCCATTACTCCATCAAAAGTGTGGGAAAGTACATGGTATTAGATCTGTCTGTCACATTTAGCATAAACTTACCTAACTGCACTGGTCTGATCACCATTTTAAAGTGTCTGCATAAAATACTGCACGGGCTCACATGGTTGATAACTGGATATGTTGATGTTTGATTATTTTTAAAGGTTGTGGGAAATGCATGAACAAAAAATTATAATTTTTTTGTACAGAGTTATGCAAAAGAATCAATTTTGTTCATTTCTGTTTAAAATAAGTAAAAGACGTTTCCTGAATCAATATAAGTAAAGCAAATTTTTGCACCTAAATGTCTTAAAGAGGTCCTTCACCCATGTTTTAATACATCCGCAGTGGTCTCTAGTAGGAATGAATGCCTTGTAAGTCGTTCTCTGGTGCGCCTGTTTCAGTACGGCGAATTCAGCCAAAGGAGAAAGTAGCTTCAGACGACAGGATTTGGAGTCTTATTTTCTGATTTTTGGAAATTCTGGTTCGGATTGGCTAACAGCAACGCGACTCTACCACTGACTCTGTTTGCTTTGCAACATTGATATTCTATCTCCACTAATAACACAAGCCTGAAGGAGTTCTGCCATGTGGTTGAGTTGCTAATGCTAGCAGTTAGCTTCTACTAGCCGAGATGTTCTCTGCTGTTTCCTGGACGCTAAACCAACAACAGCCTTCCCCGTCGCAAGCCAACATGCGTGAGTCCATGTGACAGCTTGATGTAGATCTGTCAGGCTTTTCAAATCCTAGAGTCTATCATAAGCTAATGCAGGAGATAAGTGTAGGAGACTATTTTCATGTTCAGCCTGCATGAAAAACTCAGATCATTTTCAAAAAATAATGAGTAAAAATGGTTTCTCAGTGAAGGACTTCTTTAAAAACCATTTTAATCATCAGCTGGTTATTCAAGACTTTAATATACAGCTGGAGCTGCTTTTATCTAATCCTGATACCGAAATTATGAGAAGGAGCCTACAACTTTTATGAGTCACTTATTTCTGTTTTAAGTTGCAAAGAGCCTCCCCAGGAGGTCTGAAGAGCCACATGTGGCTCCAGGCCTACTGTAGCCCTTTGATCTGAAAGTTTGGACCATAGTATTTATCTCTCATCATGAAAAATCTGCCCTGGAACTTCACTCTCGTGATATTTGTGGAGATAAAACATCAGTGTTGCAGAGCAAATGGAGTCAGTGTTAGCCAATCAGAGGCGAGATGACCGAATATCAGGAAATAAAACTCAAAATCCTGCCTTCTTCTGCTCACCCCTCATCTGGCTCACTTCTACTTCCTGAAACAGAAGCACCAGAGCTTTTTTTCCCCACAGAGATCAACTCACTGCATTTGTTTTGTTTTTTCTGGGTTGGCCACAATCACCACTGTTAGTAGTCCCCCTTGTCTGTTGTCCTGGTTTATTGTCCCCTGGGCTTGTTTTCCTGAGCTCGGGGATCTACTTCATCCAGCATTTGTATCTGTCGTTTCTTGATGCTATAATGTTATTGTTTTGTTTTCATTTGTAATTTATCATGCCCGAACCAAGCAGGAAAATCCGCCTGACAAAAGTCAGGCCATTCCGGAAGTGACAAAATTTGTAGTCTCAAAAAGGAGCAGGTTCCCATTGACTCCCATGTTAAAAATGCCAAATTCACAACAGAAATAAACATGTTTATAGCCTGGTTCAAAAGACTATTTTAGGTTTAATAGGTCAAGTTTATCGTCATGATAACTTTGAGGGGGGTGATATTTTTTGTAACTCATCATTTAGATGTAATTAAAGCTTGAAATTATGAAAATTTGGGGGCGTGTCCTTTTGATTGACAGGTAGCATTAGCCATCAGCACTAGCATTAACCATTAGTGCTAACGCTAGCATCTTGCCTGCTGCTTGCTCCAGGGAAGGCCTCAGCCTCGGTCTCACATTAAAAGTGTTACAGCCTAGAAGGCAGAGGGTAGCCGAGTCACCCTCCGTTAGCTTTGGTTAGCTCGTAGCTACATCGGAGTTTGATGGTTGTCACTCATCTGCTCCCACCCTCACAGCCCCACACTCAGCACCATTTTTGTATTTTCCGAGCGTGATGATGCGGCCAAGATGGTGGCCCACTGGGCTTCAATGCAGCTCTTCAGAAACCTACACGATGTTATGAAGGGTCCGCCCATTATATATTCAGTCTGTGGTCAGATCAAAGGAACCTGACAGTAGTTACTCCTCCAGTGCACCTTTTGGCTTTTTATTTGCAGGATTACACAGCTTTAAAAAGTATATATATTTTATATCTGTCAGTAAATAAACAATAAATAAATAAAAATCCTTAGAAAAACAGTCTGGTTTTGTTTACTTCCTTTGTTCACAGAGATGGTGCAGCTTTTCCGTGCTGCTCGTTGTTTTTTATCTAGACTTAAATGCTCTAATTTGTCTCTACTTTTGTGTTTTTCTAACTGGTTTGCATTGAGCTGCAGAGCCTTCACTTACATCCTTCAGTCAAACATTTAACAGCAGTTGCAGGCAAGGTCGAAATATGACAAACACGTTATTAACAGATTTCTAAATCATATTTTCTGCAGAAAAAGACGAGTATTCTGATGTCAACAACGGCCTTAAACTGAAAAATGTAATGTGGAAATCTGATATGTATGAATAAATGAGCAATTAGTAGGAATCACATTTACCTTCCAGTCAGACATGAATCCTCATCTAATAAATTTATTTTGCGCATTTTTTGGACACATCTGTGCAGATCTTCTCACAATCCTACTTATGTTACCGACACACAGAAAACTTTCCGACCAAGCAGCAGCATTATCACTGATTTGTGCTTTGATTGTTGCCAGGAAACATTTGAACAGATTAATGGCCCTGAATTATTCCCTGCTGCTCTGAAAGCTGCCTACATGCATTACATAAGCATTTCATTTGTCCAGCAAAGACAAAAATGTGAAGACAGCTCACACTGATTGCTAACTAGCACACACTGCATTATTCATAGTATTGTTTGAAGAGCATTACAAACCCCTTTCTTGTTCTGATAATTATACCATTCAGAACACTCAGAACTACCTAGAGCTTATTTAAAAGGTGTGGTCAAGTCTTTAACAGTCGTAAACTTGTTGGTTTGTCCGCATCTGGGAAACAGATTTTGTTTTTTTATTATTACAACGGATATTTTTCATTAATATGCACAATACAACACTTTCTCTTGTATTTTTCTGTCTCTTACAAGCTACAATGTGTGTTTTTAAAAAAGATTTAATGAGCCCAACTCTGAAAAATCTCATCCACACTAGAAGATGTAAAAAAAGAACCCATTTGGGTAATAGGAGCTTTAAATGCATACAAAAGGATTAGTGTGGCATTAAAAAGGAAGGTTTAAAACCTGATTCCTTTTTAAGGTTGCTGCCTCCCTGTGGATGTTCCTCAAAATAACACTGGTGCTGAAATACACTCAATATCTCCTCTTTGTGACTGGAACTACCCAAAAAAATTAGAACAAACTATATGAAAGGTGATCTATAATAAAATTATACAAAGAAAAAACAGCCACCTACCACTATTCAAATCAAAATGTCATTTTCTCTGTAATTATTTGCCCTATTCAGCACCCGCATTAACAGAATTACAAAATATTAGAGTGGCGAATCACTCCATTCTGGTTCTTTGTGTGCTGAACAATACAGTCTGCTCAGCTGAGATCTAGATTATCTCAACGTGTTCGGCAAAATGCTCAGCCTCTACTTTCCGCTCGCAGATAATGATATAACCATGGCAACGCAGACACCTTAGGAGAGGGCAGCAGGAATACTTAAACATTGCTGTCAATCAAAGCCCCACTTTTTCAAACTGGGAAAAAAACACATCTGCTAATTATTTGACTTTATTTCGTTTGCCGAGTTTTGAGTTTTATGCAAAATAGCTCTGATGTTTAGGTTCGTGTGGAAATGTGCAATTATCTGAAACAAACTAACAGCAACTAGCTACTCTAAATACGATGGGTCTCTCTGAGTTTCAAATGCAGCGTGAAAATAGTCTTCTACCCCTATTTCCTGCATTAGCCATCGATAGAATATAGATGAGAAACACTGGTCAGAAAAAGCCTCACAGATCTACGTCACACTGTAACGTTGCATTCATGGACTCGCCCATCTAGGCTAGCGACGAGGAAGGCTGTTGTTGGTTTAGCGAACAGGATAGAACAGAGCACATCTTGGCTAGCTAACTGTTAGCATTAGCAACTCCACAACATGGCAGAACGCCTTCAGGCTTGTGTTATTTGTGGAGATAAAACATCAACGTTGCAGAGCGAATGGAAGCAGTGGAAGAGTTGCGTTGCTGTTAGCCAATCAGAGGTGAGATGTCCGAATATCATGAATATTAATGAGAAAGACTCCAAATCCTGATGTTTTCTGCCCCCACTCCTCCGGCTAACTTCTACTTCCTGAAACAGGAGTGCTAGAGGTATTTAGTGAATGACTCACAAGGCATTCAATTATATTAGATAACGCTCCAAATTTATTGAAATAACAAGTAAATGAGGGCTTTAAATTAGACATTTTTTTAAATTTTCCACCTTGTGTTGTCTCAATTGTGATGCAGTTTTGAGTCCATTTCAACAATAACACTAATATTTACACATCCCAACAAATCCCACAATGGTTACCTTTATAATGAGACCAAAGTAATCAAATAGACCTTGTGTTTACAGAAATATACTCATTAAAGCGTGGGTGAGTCAACTGTCTCACTAATATTATTTTTAATAGAAAAAATTGCTTGGGGGCAAATTGTCTTGAGTGATTAAAATGTGATTAATCAAGATTAATTACAAAGCCTCTAATTAATTAGATTAATTTTTTTAATCGAGTCCCACCCCTAATTTTTTTTATGGAGGAAATCTGCACTTATCTGCCTTAGAGGTAGGGTGAGAAGCTTGGTCATCTGGGAGGGACTCGGAGTAGACCCACTGCTCCTTCACATCGAGAGGAGCCAGTTTAGGTGGCTTGGGTGTCTGCTTAGGACGCCTCCTGGACGCCTCCCTGGTGAGGTTTTCCGGGCACGTCCAACTGGAAGGAGACCAAAGGGAAGACCCAGGACACGCTGGAGGGACTAAGTCTCTCGGCTGGACAGGGAACGACTTGGGATCCCACCGGAGGAGCTGGCCCAAGTGGCTGGAGAGAGGGAAGTCTGGACCTCTCTGCTTAGGCTGCTGCCCCCGTGACCCGACTCCGGATAAGCGGACAAAAATGGATGGAAATCTGCATGTGTCTTATATTTTGAAATTTTCTTGATGCTTTACATCCCTCCTGTGTTTGATTTTCTGTCTGGCCCAATTTGAACTGCTAAGCTGGAAGTGGTCTGGAAGCATAGACGTAAAAAATGAATACAAAGTGTAAATTTAGCAGAGCGCCACGATGCTACGTTTCTAGAACATGCCGGTGTAAACCAACCCAATGACTATAATGACAACTTTAATTGCATCTTGCGCTTTGCAGACGTTACAAGCCACGTATGCATCTGGTGAAAAGTTGGGATACGTTGTTTCAAAATAACAGAAATCCACTTTAGTCTTGGTCCAATTTTATATATTAGCTTTTCTCTTCAGTCAGAATAAGACTTCATTCCTCCAAACTGATGTTATTAAAACAGCTATCTACAGCAGGTAAGATGTTGCACCAACACTTCACTACAGAATTCCATTTCAAAACATCAGAATTGTGGCTTTAAGCAACAAACGTGCAAAGAATAATTTAAATTTCCTCTCGCCAACAGCACGTCAGTTATCGTAGCCATCATGGCACTGATGCTGTGTGAGTATCTAGTGAGTGACGTGGCCTAGTGTGCAAACCTTCCAAACATGGAGGAAGTGCCAACCCTGAGACTTGTCCTAACCTTGCCCTGAGCCATGTGTTGATGAGTCTTCACTGTGACTGAAACTTCAAAGGCTTTCCAACTCTTTAAGCAAGATGCTTCTTTTCTCATCTTCACTCAGTAAAATCTTTCTTCAGAAAGACATTTTGACGGGTGGCTCTGCAGCCTCTTGGAACAACTTTGGCCGTTGTTGGACTCATTAACCTGGGGCTTTGATTCCTAAACTTTAAAACATCTTTTCAGCATCACACTAAAATCTGTCATTTTCACAGCACCATAAGTGTAACCAATAGTGTTTTGTTTAGATCACTTATTCAAAGAGAGGAAAGAAGATTGTGTTCTTTTCAAAGGGTGTTTGCAAAAACCTGACAGACGTACAAATGAACACACGGAGAAAAGTCTTAATCCAAAGCCTCCAGTTTCATAATTACAGCTCTTTTCTTCCTCCTCGACACACAGAAAAGGAGCATTTCTCTCATCATCTTCTCTCTCCACCTCTCACTGCACAGCTTGGTGAGCAGGTATTAATTGCTCCAAGACGCCATGGAAGCACAACAAGTGCTTCTCATCCTGCTATAATTGTGTCCGTGGGAGTTTGGGGAGGGCTTGAGAAGAAAGAAGGCTTTGCTGCTTATAGGAAAGGCTTTGTAGTAATGGCAGCAAAGCATAGGATGTGAAATAACATGATATGATGGCACACTCTAGTGGACACACGGCAACAGAAATGATACTTATTAAAAGAGATCTGCACAAACTATTACATGATGTCTGGCATCTTAAAGCTCATCCATATTCAACATTTCTGCATTTCGTGTGGGTTTTTGTTCTGTTATTTCGTTTAAGTCACAGTATTTGTGAATGTGTGGGTGAATAGTTTGTGTATTTTAGGGCCCTGATAAGAGCTGGATGTAAAAAGTAAAGGGATACAATGCAGTTTTGGCTTGTTTTTGGCACCCACTAGTGTCCGTTAGTGAAAGCAAAAGTGAAACTTATCTTCTCGCTTTGCGTTGGTCTTTTGAACCCCGATTTCCAAGTCCCACTAGGCCACTGAGATGGTTAGCTCCACTTTACTAAGTCCAGCAGGGACCGGACCACCACTCTGAAGTTGCAAGTGCGGTATTCTGGCCACAGAGGGTGGTGGGGGTCTGAGTGACATTTCATTAACCCTGTAAAGAATCATTTTAGCACATACTGGCTCAAGAACATGATTTAAAAATATGAAAAAATTGCATAGTATGCCTTTAAAATGTTTTCCAAATCAAGTAAACCGTATTTTACAGATCGAAAATCAGATGTTCATCATTCAGACATGTTTACTTACAGTGAATTATAATGGGGCGAGTTTTACCCTTGTTTTGCCCAGATTGTGTATTTTATTAACTGTTTTCCTATGCTTTTACTTTGACTTTCTCTTCCTTCGTCAGGACCTTTTGAGTTTATTTTTGATGTGTTTTATGAGAGCAGAGGACTTCAACCCAGCCAGAATGTAAGATTCAGGAGCTACAAAACAATAGAGCACACATTATTGTGCATTTAGACAAGTCCAGAATAGATTTTTTGGTGTTTATTTAGACCATAATCAGCATTAAAAAGGTAAAAATATGCAGAAAGCACAGCCTTGTGTGAATTTCACCTGATTTGTGAATACCTGCTGCAACCACACTGCCAGATCTGAATTATACAGACAGCAATTGAGGAATATTTTATCTAATTATTCCTTTCTGGTCACTGAAAATGTGTTTGACAAAAAATATTTAAAAAAATAGAATTATTTTTTACATGAAAGGATCAAAGAATCACAGCAAATTTAAAAGTGTTAATTTTGGGGTTTTGGTCCAATTTAACAAAGAATAGCTAATTTAACACTAAAAAGAGTTATTTAGTTGATATGTAAGTGTTAAGAGTTATTATATTAACTCTAACACTAGTGTTAAATTGTCAACTCTAGAAGAGTTAGTTTTTGACACTAAATCAGAGTTAAAGTACCAACTTTCCAAAAAGAGTTAAATTAACTCTTACTGGTGTGGACCCATATAGAGACTTTAAAAGTGTTGAAATCAACTCTAACAGTGTTAATTTGAGCATGCTGAATTTGCTGTGATCAAAAAATGACTTTAATTGAAGTTTTATCAAGTTACGAAAAAGTTTAAATTTTAAATATGTAAACCTCAGAAATCAGCCCAAAATGACCATATTGAGTATTTAAATCTGAAAATTCATGAAATAATGCAGCATAATTCTCGTTTGTTTATTATAGCCTGCTGTCTGCATGCTGTTATTTTCCTTTAATGTCCCATTGTGGTGGCATTATGAGCGTCAACGCTCATAACTTTATACCAAGAAATCGCATTAGGCAGGCAGCTTCCCATGTGCCAAATATCTTTAATTCCTTTTATCTGTTTAACATCTTCACCTTTATTGTATAACAGTGATTTCAACGCATGGAGCACTTTACGGTCTTCCTCTGCAATAAGCTGAAACTACTTGGAGAGGCACTTCCTGCTATCTGGTTTATTTAGAGGCACTTACGCAAATTAAAACCTGCTCGTGCTGCAGAGTTTTTCTAATCCGATCCGGTAAATAACACACGCAATGTAAAGTTTAAAGTCTGCGTGGGGAAAATAAGGAATAACACAAAGACGATGTTTGCGTTAGACATGAGTATTTTTTATTCAGCTAGTGAGTTACCAAGAGGAGAAAACTGTTACACCCCTCTCCGTTGATGTGTTGTCTTGCTTTCTTGAGAATTTCGATTAGTTGAAGTTCTCCAAAAAAAAAAAAAAAAAAAATGATAGGATAGACAGTCTGATTGAGCCTGAGGTTGATTTTTACATCAACATCAGAGCGAAGACAGTCACCAACAGGACCAACGGAGACCACGAACAACACTACCGAAGCAGCAGGTTTCTCCTCATACAAATGCACTTCAGAATGACAGAATCACAAGAGAAATCAGAAGAAAAAAGAAAAAGATGTGCACAAGCTGGTGGCCACCAACCTGCCGTTTAATCGTTTCATACACGAAAACAAAAAGAGAACAAATGGCGATTGGCATGATTGTAGCTGCTTCCCAATTATTCCTTACCACCTGTCAATCATTCAAAATCTGAAAGGATCAAACAAATACGAGTTAAAAATCTTTAATCCTCTGTAGGGCCAGGTGATGCTCAATAATACTCCATATTTTGAGGCATTTGGACAAAAACAAGAAAAAAAAAGAAACAGGTGAGCTATGTGAAATTATCCGATGACTCCGGTTAATCAGTTAGTTGCTCACAAACAAAAATCCTAAAAAGAGTAAGGGGACTGAAAGTGCTTTAAAGACAAAGGATTTTGAGGTTTTTCTCGTGAGATGGGAAAAAGGGAATTTGATGCACCAAACAGGGATGATTCCACATATTGTCGAGTGTTGAGACACGATGTCTTCAGAAGATTGTGAAAGCCTCTCTTTCGTGAGGTTAGGCTAATTTGATTTAAGGTCCTTCATCGTTAGCGTTGCAGTTCGAGCTGGGAGCTTGCTTGAAGGCTACTGTTTATTTCTACTGCGCTCCTAAAGGAGAGAGGAAACAAAAAGAGGCTCTCAGTGAAAAGAACCAGACAAAATACAGACTCAACCTTGTAGAAATTCATCAAGACAAATCTGCTCAGCAAATAAAAGCACATTAAAGTGAAGTACATTCAGAAGAGTGAACAAGTAAACGCACTCCTATAAATATTAATTTATGCAGCAAATTACAAAAATCTGGTAAAATGTGACTGTTTTGCAGCTTTTGTTTATAAAAGATAACCTTGTCTGAGATGATAAACGTTTTTAAAGATGCAGTCAAGACTGATAAGTTTATCAATTTGTGCACTTTCAAGGTGCAATATGTAAGAATGAAGAATGACATCTTGTGGTCAAATGTGGGTACAACAGTCTATTTTTCTAAACAAAAAAGTTACTATCTCTCTTCCGTTCCGGGAGTTTCGAGGCTGTTACCAGTTACGGATCCACGCCAGAAGATTCTAGATGACAAGCAAAGAGGAGTCATACTCAGTAAGTTGATAATTAGATAAATACATTGTCATATCTGGTGTTAGCACTCGGGTGTTTTACGGTAGGGAGCACTTACTACACTTATTATGGTAGTATGCCTCCAGCATTAGAGGAAGTGCGGTTTGCCGTCTTGCTGTTATAGTTCTGAACAAAAGGACGTAACACGCCATAATTGACTCATTATTCACTTCACACATACAGTTCACTGTAATATTGAGTTGTTAGTAATTGAAAAAGTATCTTCAGATATTTTTAGAACAGACTACTTTTTTTCAAATTCATCATTAGCATTGTAGCTGAATGTTGGCCTCTATTAGGGCTGGGCAATATGGCCAAAAATCAATTTAACGGTATATTGAGGAGTTCACCTCGATAACGACAAATGGACGATAACTACATCTATGCGCAAAACAAAAGATGTCCCCTAGATGGGGCTGTGTATTACATTGAATCACGTTGTCATGTGACTCGAGGTGGTACAGGCTCCTAAATGACATGAACGTTGCCAACCTACACACATCTTTTCATTTCTTTTGTTAATGACATGGGAAAAATAATATCGATAAGAGTCAGAAATTTCGATAAGACAAATTTTTTATTTATTGCCCAGCCCTAGCCTCTATCCTTCTTCACCCGATATTAGAGTAAAACAAAAGGACGTTGTGGCTTCTTAGGGTTACAAGAAATAACTTCTGGGTTGCTCCTTTTTACTGGCTTCAGTTATTTAGACAACTCGGCCAGTTTGTCGAATTACAAATGCCGGTGCTGCAGTGTTAAGGCTTATTTATACTCTGTCAGCTCGAGTATGAAGTCGCACACATGCATTGACGGAGATGTTTTCCATTTGGACTTCTACGTCATCTGGGGAGTGTTGCAAAGCAATTCCCCACCAGGACAACTGAGCGTAGCGCTTTTCTGGAGTATCCTGCCACCATTACAGTCAAGTATCTGGTCACGATAGTGTATTTACTATAGTGTTTACATTGTTTTTATGTATTTGACAGACCTTTTAACACAGACAAAATCGTCCCTCATTCTCCTCCACCTCTTCAATTGGCACCTCTATACCCAACCCATCCAGCACACCTAGGTGGGCCCCATATGGAATATATATGGGCAAGTCGTATGGGTCCCACCAGGGTTTGTCCACGGTTTCCATGGTGGCCCCAGAAAGACTTTTGCCCACATAGATTTTAACAGGCCCTACATACATGGGTTTTCAGAGGGTTTGACTCAAACACCGGCAAACCCCTGTGGGGCCACCGTGGAAACCGCAGACAAACCCTGGTGGGACCCATATGGCATGCCCATATATATTCCATATGGGGCCCACCTAGGTGTGCTGGCTGGGAACTTTACTGTCATTTCCGTCCACGAATAAAGTTTGCTGCCTATCTTTGTACTCCTTCAGTTATAGTTGAATGAACGTTCATATTTTCAGATTTTTCCACGAGGAGTTCTTCAATCTGTTCCATGTCTGCCGCTAAATATCTAAATTTTGAGGGGGAAAAGGCGGTGCTATTGACGAATTTAAAGGAAGCAGCGTCCTGACCAATCACAAGCTTGTGCTCTCCGTCACTTTCGACTGATAGATAAAAAGTTGGGCTCTACTCCATCTGTCCTTGTGATGCTGTTGGAGAGCCCTTGCAACGACGGATAATGGCATGCATGTCTCCATACTGACGCAGATGGAGAATTATAAATTAGGCTTTAGCTTGGCGCAGACTCTGCAACTCCAAAGGCTCAAAGACTACTTCCCTCTTTAAACTGACAGCCCTCAGCCGGCTGAGAGGGAAATCTGTTTCAGTGTAAACTTCCTTCCAGCATGATTGAAACATTAGACTGTTTTCTGATTATTTCTCTGTAAACTTCTTACATATTGCTCCTTTAAAAGTTCCAGAATGCAGCATTTACTGTGATCTACAGGTTGGCGATGGGACAAGGACTGGATCATATGAATGATTTGCAAAAACCGAGAGCTGTTTTAGCTGTATACATGTATAAGGACCGTTTCCACCCGAACAGGTTTAGATGCAACACCCTCTAAGCCCAATCTCTTCTGTGCCTGAGTGTACGTACTGATTAGCTCTAGTTTTTGTTGTGTTAACATGGCTTTACTGTAAGTTGGTGACTTATAACACATTTTTGTATTGGCTGTGGTGCATTATTAGCTCCTCTTAGAATAAAGCAGGAAATGCTAAGTACACTATGCACTGAAAAATGGCATAAATTGACTCAAATGTGTTCAGAAAAGTTATTTTAGCTAAATTCTCTGTTGAATTAGTTTATTTTGTTAAATAAATTAAAATAAGCTTTTAAAATGTTAAAAATATTTACTAAACAAACACACATCAAATACAATAAGTATATTATAATACAAAACATCTAAATGAATAGTTCATAATAAATTATTGTTATTAAGATCATTTATTTATAACAAATACATTTTTTATTTATAGGGAAATGGTGTACTTGTATGACTCAGTAAGTTGCACATTAGTAAAAAATATATATAAACAATAATTAAAGTTAAGATAAATGATAAAATTGATTCATTGTGAAAGAAATCATGGATGATCAAGGGTGATCTATTTTAGAAATTATTGTATTAATATTGAATGACTATTAAAAATATGTACTTATTTATTTTCCGTAACCAAAAACCGTACCCTAACCTCTGTCCCTTTGATCTGCTACTACAGTAGCCGTGCAGGGACAAATCAGACAAATCAGGCAATGTCTTGATGTGAAGAGGGGGCAGATATTATAAGTTTTTGCTTCTTTCTGCTCCTTTTCATTTATGATTATTTGTGAATGCGAATTGTTTTAAATGTAACTTTTATTTGCTTGATTGAATGAAATAAATAAAGAAAAGAAAAGAAAAAAGAAAAAACGTTTTAAGTGAAAAGTTTTTTGTATTTCTTGGACCTGCTAGTTTGTAAAAAGGCAGGAATATACAATTGGAGACAATGTGACATTGTTTAATGTCTAGAACTTACTAAATACATATAATTCGTGGCGCTTTCTGTTTCTTTAAGTAACAAAAATCATCCCAACCAAAAGTTTGTTGTTGTTTTTTTTTTAAAGAAACGTGATTACATACTGAGAAGGACCAATCCCAGTTTTCTTGCCTTGGGTTGATTTGTAATAAAAAGGAACCAAGAAATGATGACGCTGATCTTTAATGTTGTAGTTGACATTTTCTGCAAGTCTCATCTTCACACACCTCTCCAGATAACTTTAGCTCATCTTCCCTCCTTTCATTATCAAACATCTAGAGCCTGATAACAAACAGTCACATGATGTTTTGTACACTTTGCACAAAAGGACAGCACAAACAATCCTACAGAGATAAAAAGTAGTTAATAATTTACAGAAAAACTTACTAAAAGGTAAACAAACCATTCTCACGAACCATTCATTTCATGTCCGGTGTTATGAGAGGATATATTTATGTTCTATTCTAATGGCGGAAGTGGAAAGTCTTATCAACTAACAACAATTTCTGTGTAAAATGAGCAAAACTGCAAGCCGTGACTTTGGAAAGAAGCAAATAAACAGAGAAAATGAGTTTAAAGGTCCTGAGGAATGCACGAACCAAATATTCAGCTAAATTCAGTTTACTCTGGCGTGATGCTGCAGTCACTACCTTCTCTCACTTAGAGATACAAAGAAGACAAAGAAAAGCATTAGCAATCCAAACACTTGTGCAGCGCTGAATACTGAATGGCCTGTTGTGGATTACAATAAAAGGAAATACAGCAAGTTAGTTAAAGAAAACTAATGCCATGAACACTCGCTGAATGGGCTTTTTAGCTGGCTCGGTTGGAACAGTGTCCTCTTTGAGGGATTTCGTGTCAATTCCCTGGGAAAATCACCTAGTAACTCGATCCATCCATCCCCAGAAGGGGTGAAACTCTCTCAGGACATTTGGTCTATACTAGGCATGTTGTTAAAATCAATTGTACTCTTTTGGTTTAAATTATAGCCTCAAAAAACCCAACATGTCCCTAAAAACTGGGATATAATAGGCAACACATAAAAAAATGGATATTAATCTATTTATAGTATATCTGTAGTGAGATTTTGACGCTTAAGTTATCTAAGCTAAGTGTTATTGTGCAGGTAGCTCTGCTGGTCTGACGCCTCTCAAAGCTCCGGTAGGACAGGCCAAACAATAGACAACAATTACCCTTGTCAGGTGAGGAAGGGTGAGGCCTCGGCCCGACTGATCCTGTCATGTAGAAGGTCAGGGATACAAAAGCAGCACGGCTCAACGCCTGCACAACGCAGGATGAAACCGGCTTTCTACTGACAGTTTGTTTTCAGAAGCTGAAAAAACATTGACTTGAAATATTTATGAGAAAGTAACCCGGTGCATATTAACAAGGTCAGCATCTAGGAGTCAATATAGCATCGGTGGAGCACCAGCAGTTTGGGAGTGGGAGAGAGAAAAAGAAACATGGGTCATTTGAATTTTATTGATGAAATTAGCATACCGGTGAATCTAAGAATGAATGCAGCAGAATGCTACGTGCGGTGCTTTTATTAGCCAGGCAAACATTTTGTTATATAACACCATTATTGTCTCCGTTTTCCAGAAATACGTGTAAAAGCAAGTGTACACACTGAGCTTTCATTGTGAAATTTGCTAAGAAAAACAGTGCTAACTATGCCGATGCACGTTTCAGTTGGTTTTGGAAGCTGGGAGCTTATGTTGTTAAAGGTTAATAAAGCATGAGGAGCCAGTGGAGAGAAGAGAGGCTTGATGTTCAAACACAGATCAGAGGCTACATCTGCCTTTGTCTGGAAAAGGGAATGCCAGGAATGTGGTCTATTTCGGGAAACCCAATAGTCATCTAACTCCACTTGGGCCACTCATCACAAGCAGCAAAGAAGGGCTGACGCAAACTCAGGGTTTCCTGAACCTGCTTATGAGTAAACAGCTTCTTTCATAAAACAATGCCGCCAATTTGCCGCAACGCTGAGGCGGCATCTGGGAGTCTAAGGTTGTTTATAAGAGCTCAGACTGTGGCGATAATGTGGCGCAATCATGTCCTTTTTATAAAAGATTACGCGATGGCGGTAAAAAGGGGTTATGGGGGCAGTCTCTGCGCTGTCGCAGACTTCTGTGTTTCTTGGACATAATTTGCTTTTTATTGTGATCAAAGCCGCGCTCATTAAGTTTTTTTGAAATTCCACTTCTAAAGGTGTCTGTCCTCCACCATCCCTGTGAACTGTCAGATGATCTGAGCTCCAGCGCTAACGGAGAGAAGCTCCCGGAGAGCTGCATCGCTCCAGTTTATCATCTCAGCTGGATCTGTTTTTAAAAGCGAAACCTATGCCTGCGTTTACTTTCATTTTGAATATAGTTTCCGGCCGGAGCTCGGCATTATTTCATCACGTGACCATGACACCACCCTCTGTTGCAGCAAGACACAATGTGCGTTCACAAGTCCAGCGTTGCCGCAATATTACTATCAAGCGTGGCGGCACGAATGCTGCAAAATTCCCGCAACATCATGCCGCCATGGCGCAGTCATAAGAGACACCGTTGCGGTAATATTACGCTGATTTGCCAGCATGATGTGTCTTACAAAAAGGTCTTATAAAAATCTGCTTACAGGCTTCGGAGAACTTCCAAGAAAAAAAAAAGATTTTCTCAATTTGAATTTAAGATATTTTATAATTTGTTCAAATAAAGTTTTGGTTCCATCTATTAAGTAAATTCATCTCACCTTCCTCAGAGCGTCCTCCTCTTCCTGACGTTTTTCGTAATGCGTAAAGTCATCAAAGATTGAGGTGGTATGCTTGTAAGTGGCGATGACTTTAAGCACTTGTTTGGCCTTCTCCAGAGGCACTTCCTGAGTGTCCCTGGAGTTGGTCACTGGCTTGTTGTCATTGTTCTCCAGCCGGATGTGGCGCAGCTGGTTGTTGGGCACGTCTTTGACGAAAATCCACTTCACCTCAAACTTGCCCTTCCATTTGTCCTGAGACCAGACGCCTGCGTAGGCATTGTAGTCCACCGGTGAGCGCATCTCGGCCACACCACAGAAGTGTCCGCTGCCGTTGACGCTAAACAAAAGGTACAGGGGCCCCTTGTTGCCCAAAGAGCGATAAGCGCTATCCAGGCGCTTGTTGCCATGTTCTGTGCTGCACCAGATAGAGTACTTGATTGATCGGTGAATGTCATCTTCTGAATAGCTCTTGATAATGAAAACGCGTCCATTTTTCAAGCTCCAGTCAAAGTCTTTGGGGTTGTAGTTGTTGAGGGCACGGAGTTTCTCCAGCACAGGGTGCACCTCTCCAGAGCAAGGGGAGGCACTCAGTGGGACTCCACCACCAAGACCAAAGGCCTCACCACGGTTCCTGGGAGCAATCCAGCGATTTGGGGGTGGGCCAGGCTGATGAGGTTGCTGCTGATGAAGGGGCTGTGGGAGGCCAGGTTGGGAAGAGAGGTGTAAGTGTGGAGGGCCAGGGGGCAGAGGCTGGGGGTGTTGAGGGGAATGGAGAGATTGGAGTTGGAAAGCCTGGTGTTGATGCTGGGGCTGGTGAGGAGGCTGAGGGGGTAAAGGGTTCTGCAGTAAGGGTTGGGGCTGCGCTAAGAGAGCCTGTTGAACCAGAGGCTGTGGGGGAATCATAGTCTGAGCTAACGGAGGCTTGTTTAAAGAGCCCTTATCGTCCCAGGTACCAATGTTCATATTGTGCTTTATCGGGGGTGGGGGAATGGCGGAGGGTACCCCCATCCCCATGTTGGCTTTGGGTTTGACCTTGGGCTGGGGTTTGGCCGGCTTCTTGGCAATGGCTGCCCAGGTGGCAGGTTTCGGCATAGAGGAGTTAACAGATGGCGGGAGATTATTGGTCACCGTACTGCTCATACCAGCTGTGCCTCCTAAGGGTGAACCCACGGTTTTGGTGACCGCTGCCACCATCTCTGTACCCAGTTTTAGCCCAGTCATGCCCTGCTCAATGCTATTCAGCACAGGGACCTTACTGAGCTGAGTGTCGTTTCTAAAACCTGCTTGTCCATCTGTGATTGCCCGACCCAGTGAGCTAGGAGCGTAGCCATAGCTGTTACTGTAGACCGAGCTCTGCGTTGACTGACCCTGAGAGACGCTGGTACCCCAGGTGGAAAAGTCTGCACTACCCGGAAAAAAATTGAAGCCATGCTGGCTGAGGAAGGGAGGGGTGTTTCCCAGGGCACCTGGCTGGCTGAAAACACCATCAGGGATAAAGTGCGGCTCGCCATTGCTCATCTGTCCATAGGTAGTAAGGTAGGGCATAGGTGGATCTCCTGCTGTGGACCAAGCAGCTTCTCCCAGAGAATAAGGGAAACCAATGGATGGAGCATAGTAGCTGGGCATGTAGGGATCAGACATTGGTGGATAGCTGTTACTCTGTGTGGCACAGAAAGACAATCATGTATTATACAGAACAAATGTAACCATTGAAAGCAAAAAATACAAAAATCAATCTAGATTTATCTCAGTAATACTATGAATTACTGGAATATACAACTATTTAAGCTGATTTTGATCTTTAGGTATGAGAATAGCTGTAATATATATAGAAAGATCAGCGTAATCGCGTTTCAGTTTAATATTTCAGACCAGCTCAATGGCTTAGTGGTATGAGTGTCCACCCTGAGACTGGAAGATTGTGGGTTCCAATCCACGTCATACCAAAGAATCTAAAAATGGGACCCAATGCCTCCCTGATCAGATCTGAGCTTCAGACGACAGGATTTGGAGTCTTATTTCCTGATATTTGGACATCTCACCTCTGATTGGATAACAGCAGCGCGACTCTACCACCGACTCTGTTCGCTCTACAACGTTAATGTTTTATCTCCACAAATAACACAAGCCTGGAGGAGTTCTGCTGTGTGGTGGAGTTGCTAATGCTAACAGTTAGCTTCTACTGGCCCAGACGTTCTCTGCCGTTTCCTGGACGCTAAACCAACAACAGCCTTCCTCGTAGTGAGTCAAGATGGGTGAGTCTTGAATGTTAAGTGACAGTGTGACGTAGATCTGTCAGGCTTTTTAAATCCTAGAGTTTCACCTTCTATTTTCTACCAGAAGCTAATGCAGGAGATAGGTGTAGGAGACTATTTTCATGTTCAGCCTCCATGAAAACTCAGAGTGACTGATATAAATCAGAAATAATAATTTAAAATGTTTTTTCAGTGACCTACACCTTTAAAGACAACATATGCTTTATATATTTACTTTTCCTTGAGTGAAATATTGAACTATTTTTTTGTGAAATAGAATACTTAACGTAAAAACATGCATTATTCAGGCTCCGGAAAGAGAATAAATGTTGGAAAACGTTCCAGTACCACTATTTAAGACTAGAATGTCAAGATTTAGAAGCCCTTTCAATTATAAAGTCCTAATTATTTCTGTTATAATCATTAAGAACAGACTATCACAGCAACATGCGTTTTTTAGTACAATACCTGATTTGTCTGGCCGCTTAGGTAAGGCTCAAAATCATCATCATTCCCACCATCCTTTTGATGCATTGATCCGTTTTGCACTAAATGTGGAAAAATAAAGCTTCACATGAATAAATAATCACATTTATGGTGTGCTGTTATCAAATATTTATCAGTTAAGACGTGGGGTAGGTGTGTGCAGTAAAGGATGCCACAGGCTGCAGTTTAAGCTACAGTTTACAAACAAAACAGAGCAGATCCACGCTGCTGCAGCATTTAGGAACCAAGGGCTTACCTTTATTTCCTTGTCCTTTAGGTCTCTGGAACAGCGGACAGGAGAGAGATGACAGTGTTATGAGATTAGGCCAGGAGACACTGACAGAACTGGGTAAATATGAGATCTGACCGAGGATCTGGAGCTGTAACCCAGCCCGGATGTTTAACATTTACAGGTTGCTTCATCCACTGACCGGATGTCAAACGCTCTGACATCCAGTAAATGGTGCCGCATTGGCATCCGGCTACAGCCAGTGTGAATCGGCCTACGTTGTAGCTAATAGCCGTCACAAATCAAAGACTTTGAAGCCTGTTTGATTTGGCTAACCCGATCAAAGTGTTGTAGCTGAAGTTTCATCTCCCCACATAGCTAGCATGTAGCACAGCAACAACTCTCGGTACACGAACCTGATCGACGGTGGTCGCAGACATCCTCCAGGAACCGAAACAGACCGCTGATTGTGTGACCGTCCACGGCGTCCCCCCTCTGCCTGTGTCTGTTTGTGCTCTCCGGTGCTTCCCTGGCTCGTCCAATCACTAACCGTTACGAGGCGGCGTTTTCCTGCCGTGCTCAGACCTGACGACGACCTGCCTCTTCTGGTTGCTTCAGGCGGCGACTTCGTGTCTGAGGAGAAGGCGTCAATTACCGTGTCCGTCCCTACCACAAATGATATTTATTAGTCAACCTGAAACTGACTAGCACCCTACTGGAATATCCCTTATTCCACAATGGCGGATAGGGTTTTTTTATACTCGCGCTTCCGTTCCGTCCTGCTGCTCCGTGACCTTCCGCCTGTGACGCTCTGAGTCATGTTACAAACTGACACTTCACATGACAGTAAGACACACGCTCAAGTTTTAGCTACTTCTATTTTATGCTTTGTGATATTTTCTATATCTACGCTAACTAGCTGCAATGCTTACTGACAGCAAAATAGTACCTTAGAGGAGCTATTTAGCTTAGCAACTTCCTTCCAATCACAAATTTAAAAAGAACCATATGAAGCTGTGGACAGCTTAGGACAACAGACAGGATGGTTGTATGGGGTTCCATCTGTGCCAAAAAAAAAAAGACGAAAGATTTGCCCTTGGCACAAACATAAATATTTTGCTAAAGTTATTTGTTTGCTCCTCTCATTCACATTTAACAGATATTTTTATAACAAAAATTGAGATATTTACAAAGTTAAAAGTGGATTTCCATTATTGCCTTTTGCACTATAAACATGTGCTGTGTTCCATTTACCTGGGAAGTCAAAGCTGGGAAAAATGTCACACCTGAGTTAACAGCGTTCCAGTTGGAAAAGTCAGGATTTCAATTTGGATTATTTTTACCCAGGCTTTAAATATGCTTTAGCGAATTTACAGAACAAGCTAGATTTTTAACGCAAACACTCACCTCTCCCCTCAGGTAACTTCCCTGAGACACTTCTGCCGGAACCGGACACCTGCGATGCAGTGGAAACGAGATTGTGCTAAACACCAGTCGTCATTTTCAACGACCAAATGTCTTTTGTTGTCCGTGACTTCAAATGGTGTTTTTCTTTTTGGGACTGGTAGATTTTCCTAAAGTTGAAGTGGTAGCAGCTGGCTGTTTCTCCTTCTCTGATATTATTGGGCTGCAATCCTCTCACACCAGTGGTGTTCTGTTGCTAAATACGCAAGTACGTAATTCAGTGCGGAAGTGCTGTGGTTCAGCCAGACCGACAACTGGTTGCAACTATTTGCGGAAGTTTTTAGACAAATGCAAGACCACATTAATTTTTTTCGTATTTATTTTAATCTCCACAATATATTTATTGCTATACTATGTTAGAATGTTGTTAAGAGGCAGTAAAATAAATGTTTTATGCTAGTTTGTTTTCCACATTTGCCACTGTAGCTTTAAGCAGAGTGTAACATAATAGACGCGTTTTCCCCAATCCAATTTGAATTCTTCTTTGTCTCTGAGCTCTCGCCATTCAGAAAATGCTTTCCTGATATTGCAGGGGTAGGGAACCCTGGTCCTGGAGAGTCACTATCCAACACGTTTTAGAGGTTTCCCTGCTTCAACACACCTGATTTTAATCAGCAGGTGATTAACAGGCTTCTGCAGAGCCTGATGAGCTGCTGAACAGGTGAATCAACTGTGTTGAAGCAGGGAAACCTCTAAAACGTGCTGGATAGTGGCTCTCCAGGACCAGGGTTCCCTACCCCTGCGATATTGACGCATGTTTGACACCTCTTTCGGTCAAATATTTTTTCTTTCTTATTTGTTTCATTGGATACATTTTTTTTGTTTCTTTGTCGAGGCTCCGCCATGAAAGAATAAACGCCACCTATTTCCAGCTCGTCTGTTCTGAGATGTAAACATGAATTGCCATAAAGTTTTAATTGCTCTTGCATGATACATAACTTTGCAAGACTTCAGGTCACCGGTATTCTCCCCACAAGGAGCCAAGTGGGCTGAGAGACTATTCAATCTAGCTGTAAGGTAAATTATGTTATTTAAAATGAAAAATCTTAAGGCATCAACCATGCCGCAACAAATTTTTGAAGTGATCAACAATAACAGTGGAGCTATAGCCTGGCAAGCCATCCTATATATGTGAATATATAGTTTGGCCACGAACCATTGCTTAGTATGAGGATTGTATCAACACACAGTCAGTGTCTTGATGCAATCTGCTGGGTTCCTTATATAGGAAACTTTTTTACTGATTGGCTTAATGAACTGAACTGTATTGGAATGTTTACTTTGTGAAGTGCCTTGAGACGACTCTTGTCGTGATTTGGCGCTATAGAAATAAACTGAATTGAATTGAATTGAAATTGACGGGCCTCAGTCGTGAGGCGGGATCTACAGTTGTCTTTCAAAATGTCAGCACGCAATTGGATAGCGCTAGGACCAATCAGAGTAATGAACAACGTGACGTAATCACAGCGACGGAAAAGCGGGAGGCAGCAATGGCATCTAACATCAACGATTTCTGTCGTTTTTGTATGAAAAACATGCAAATATCAGGTGTACTGGGACAATGCACTACTTTGTTTGATAAAAATAAGAAGCCGCTAAGTATATCAGACAGACTTACGCATGCTGGAGTCTAAATAATCCAATGTTGATGACAAAGCCGTTTCAAACGAACGTGGTTCCTGCGTTGCTGCCATGTTGTTTGTGTTCGTGGCCGCAGCACTGACGTCATCGGCTACTCCCGCTCTGTGTTTGGCCCAAAATATAGAGCACTGTGATTGGCCCAACCAAAACTATAACGAGCTGTGATTGGACAGCCACAGCAGCGGATCAGGCTGCGAGGTTTCCAATGAAGCGTGCCTAGACCAAACTCTGCAAAGCAAGAAGTTGGTCTAGTTCACTAGGCTAGTGGAGCTACTCATTACTAAGTTCATGTTTGGAACTTTGATTTGTGTTTTTTATTTTCATTTATTTATTGGGGGGGTTCCATGTCTTTTTTTCTGTAACTTTTGATCAGCTGTAAAACAGTTTAAGCATTGTTTTCAGCAAACTGAATGCTCAGGAAATGTTTTGTCTCACTCCCATTTCTTCTTGTTGCATGTTGAGGCTTGGAACATTGTTAAGATCCAGTATTGCAAAACAATACACACACACACACACACACACACACACATATGGACTTTGATATGTTTTACAGAAGAGGATTAGGGCCACTGAAAAGAAAAGATAAACTATTTTGACTTTTTTTCTCAGAATTCTGACTTTTTAACTTCTGAGGAAAAAAAGTCAAAATCCTGAGAAGTAAGATTTTTTTTCTTTTCATTGGCCCTAATCTTCTTCCGTAATATGTATATATTCTATGATTATGCTTAAACTGATGGGTTCCATGAGTGGGGATAAACGAGAGTTGCCCTCTGCCTACTCTCGCGATAACTCCTTAGTGTTCGCGGAACAGTATGGCAGCCGTCTCGCTGAGGTCCTGCCGCAGAGGACTTTCACAGTTTTTAAGAAATGGGGGGCTCGCAGCTTCGTCTTCAGCGCGGCTTCAAGGTTTGTTGGAATGTTTTGTTTTGGACTAATTAATGTTCGCAGCGCTCGCGTGTCAGCCAAGTGTTATAAAACACGGGAGGGGGTGTGGCGAATGCGCCGTCCTTAAAAATGCAGGGCATGGTGATGTAAACTAAACGTTTCCATGCCTTTCATGTTTTTATGATAGCTTTGTTTGTTCCTTCAGGTTGATATCTCTTAAACGAGTCAGCTGTATACATGTGTGTGCTCACATCTTTGAATGACAGCACTAATATGTTCACCAGGAGACATGAGACACAAATCTTCAGTTCAGTTCGCCTCTCGACCAGACCTTCCTAAGCTGGCCTACAGGAGGGTGAAGGGAAAGAGTCCAGGGGTAGTTTTCCTGCCAGGATATGGCTCCCACATGAACGGACAGAAAGCTGAGGCTCTGGAGGAGTTCTGCAGGTCGTTAGGTCACTCATGTCTCAGGTGAGTTATGCAAACACACTCTAAAGATCTGCATCGATCCTACTCTTACTAAATAACATCTTTTTTATTTATTTATTTATTTAACCAGATGACTCGATTGAGAACTCATTCTCATTTACAATGACGATCTGGCCAAGAGGCAGCAGCAGCAACAGACACATAGTTAGCTTTACACAAACAGATTAGATAAAAAACAGATAAGATAAAAAAAATGCAGATAAAGATATGATAAAACAGCTAGACATAAAAACAAAGGAATATTCTCATATATAATATGTACAAGCCATCAAAACAGACTTAAAACAATCTTTAAGTACTCAGAAGCAGGCACATTGATCAGAAACTATTGAATGCAATGAATTATTGAAGGTAGATAATGGAACGTAGGTAGTGAGCTTTAGTGATTTTTGCAGTTCATTCCAGTCGTTGGGAGTAGCAAACTGGAATGAGGAGCGGCCAAAGGAGGTGCGAGCTTTGGGAATAACCATAGAGATTAGGTTACTGGAACGTAAAATGCGCTGGTTGTTGGACGTGATGAGTAATGAGCGAAGATATGACGGTGTTCTACCGATTGATTGTTTTGTATATAAATTGATACCAATGTAACATCCTGCGGGAATGGAGTGATGGCCAGTTAACGTGTGAGTACAGATCACAATGATGAGTAGTGAAAGGGGCACCAGTGATGAAAACGGATTGCTGAGTGATAAACGACATCGAGTTTATGAAGAAGGTTTTTGGAAGCAGTCCTATAAATGATGTCACCGTAATCTAAGATGGGAAGGATTGTCATTTTGACCAAGGTTTGCTTTGCAGAATGAGTAAAGGATGACCTGTTGCGGTATAGAAACCCAATCCTTGACTTGACTTTAGAGAGTAATGAATTAATGTGAATGTCAAATGAAAGTGTGCTGTCAAGCCAGATACCCAGGTACTTATAGGAACTGACAAGTTGTAGTTCTGTACCATCCAGGGAAACAATACTAGTGTGGCAAGTTGATTGCGGTAAGTTACGGTTGAAGATCATGAACTTTGTTTTACTTGTGTTTAAATGAAGGTGAAGGTTGGAGAAGGCATGTTGAAGACAATTAAAGCTGTGCTGCAAGGAGGACAAAGCTGCATTCAAAGAAGAACTGCATGCATATAAAATGGTGTCGTCCGCATATAAATGTATATGAGAACTGTCAACAGCATGGACAATGTTATTGATATAGATTTTTCATTACTAATTACATCAAATGAAGCATTTACACACAGCTCTACAGCAAACGATGCTTTTACAGCTTGTTCTGTATTTTCTGTTTAGTTTTAGAAAGAAAAAGTTAATTATTGCAGAGTAAGGATGATTATTTGTGCTGCCACTTTTCATTTTGCTTATACTAAACACACTCAAAGTCTAATCGCCTGTTTGAGGTCGTGTGTTGTTAATATACACAGGACTTGCATCATCATGATCTATAAATGAATGAAAATGGTGATTGGCACATCAATCAGGACTTTTAGTTAATAAAAGAATATTGACATTTCTTTTCAAAATAACATGAAGGCTTCAATTTTTGGTGAGGTAGCAAAAAATTGGGGGGAAATTGGACTCTTATGAACTATATTGGTAACAGGTTGCAGAAAATGGTAAATGGCCTGTATTTGTATAGCACCTTTTAGGGTTCTACAACCCCCCAAGGCGCTTCACAACACAATCAGTCATCCACACATTCACACACTGGTGGGGATGAGCTACAGTGTAGCCACAGCTGCCCTGGGGCACACTGACAGAAGTGAGGCCTGCCATACACTGGCGCAACAGGTCCCTCCAACCACCACCTGCAGGCAAGGCGGGTTAAGTGTCTTGCGCAAGGACACAACAGCAGCATTCTCTGGCAGGAGCCGGGATTGAACCTACAACCTTTAGATTACTGGACAACCAGCTCTACCTCCTGAGCTACTGCTGCCTTTTTAGATATGTTTAGAAAAGTGTTGAATTACTGTGATTTAATTTTAGAAACAGACACATTCTCCACTGGAGAACAATGTCAGATCTAGTGTGTCTGCTCAAACTGTAAAACAACAAGCAACCTTCTCATTCACCACTCTACCCATGAACTGCTCTAAATATAGTTGTTGTTGTTGTTGTTGAACAGACCTGCTCACAGTTCAGATCTCTCACTGAAAACATTGAAATCGTAATTGAATTAAAACTGTAATAACTGTGTTTGTTGTTTAAAAGCTGCTGCAGAAATAAAAAAAAACATGTTTTTTCATCTTTTCAGATCTCATATATTTCTAGTACTGCTTAAGAACAGGCACCATACAACTGTTCATGCCAAAACCTGTAAAGAAGTTGACTTTGAGCTGTTAAACACTTTGCAGTAACAATGATCCTTGTTATTTTGGATTAAAGTAGCGTAATGTAAAAATCTTTCACTTTTTGATGCTCACAAGTATCGTTTATATTTTTCCAGGTTTGACTACACAGGGCATGGAGCGTCAGAGGGGGTGTTAGCAGAAGGAACTATTGGCACCTGGAAAAAAGATGTTCTCTTTGTGTTGGACGAGTTAACAGAGGGGCCACAGGTACGTGTTCTAGGATCTGTTATTGTTTAGAAGTGAATGCAGGCTGTAAACTTTTGAAGAATTGAGAAAAACTTTCCCCCAGTAGGGATAAAAGTTGATCCCATCTTAGAAGATCATTCTCCTGTGAAGCATATTGATTTTTCAGCTCTGTAAAAACTAGCTCCATAGATTTTCATTCAGATTTGATGAGAAAGTATTTGATTGTATTTGTTGTTCTACCCTAAAATCAGCTTTGATTCCTTAAAATCATATCAAAACTTCTTCAATTAGAAAGTTAGAATTTATGACACAAATTTAATAAAGCAACACTTAATATGTTTTTCACTTCTCCCACCTATTAATAGCGTAACTCTTGTAAACAAGCCTGCTGTAGCTAGCGCTAACAACAAGCTAATGCTAACATGACTGACTATTGCCAACTGATACTAAAATAAACCTCGAAGCAAAAAGACCCACTCTGTTGGACAAAAAAATTATTATTACTTATAAGTCCATTAGCAACAAAGCCAGTTACATGATTTCATAGCTTCCTCAAACTAGCGTGAGCCGTGCCGATGTTCACTCTGGTTTTGACTCTTTGCTTCTCCTCCAAAGACATTACTCTCTTACTTTTAAGTCCCAGGCTCTGCCATGATGCCAACAAGAAAAGCTAAATTATTCTTCTTTTCTTGTGTTTTTTATTGATGGTCAGCAAACTGACAAAGCTAACAGCTAGCCTTTATATTATCTACCGGCACAGTAAACAGCTATTGCTGTAATGCAGATAGAGACCTCCCACTAGTGTTCCTACCACCTCCCACTAGTGTACCTACCTGAACCACAAAGCTGTTAAGTGCAGTTTCTGGTCAGCAGAAGGCTATAGAGAGCTGTCCAATGTGAAGTTGCTTAAGTTTCTGGCTCAAGATCCACTGAAACCAGTTTGAAAGCAATAGCTAGTGTTAAAACGTCATTAGTGTTGCTTTAAAGCATGTTCTTGAACGTAGCAGGCCTTTTGAAAGTTAATTAAAATAATCTTCCTATTAAGCTCTGCATGCACATCATCTACACGATGAACCTAGAAGACAACAAATAAAAAACATGTTTGTGAAGAAGGAACTGAGTAATCCAGGCTCATAAATAAACCGCAAGTTTTGCTTCCTATGATCTGAGATGTCAAAAAGGGAAATAACACAACAATTTTGAAATATTACAAAGTAAGTTATTGTAAATAAATAAAAAAATATAGTCAAAATAGATTAGAAATGAGAAGAAACTATTTATAGCGCCTCTCAAGATAAAAGTCATGAGGCACTTCACATGAGAATGAGATATATTTGAATTCACTTCTGCCTCCAGCAGATGGCGCTGTTGTATCACATGTAGGCATAGGCTTTAATTACAGTTTTATTACTGCATTAGTTCCCTTTGTTTAATGTGTGTTTTTAAAAGTGTTACCTGTTGCTTTTTTTATATTTAAAGTTGTTTATTTGGTTTATTTTGCCTCTAATAAAGATTTTGGTGGGATCCAGCATGGGCGGTTGGCTTATGCTGTTGGCAGCCATTGCGAGACCAGAAAAGACTGCAGCCTTGGTCGGCATCTCCACCGCTGCTGATCATTTTGTCACAGCGTACAACTCTCTTCCACTAGAGGTAGAGTCATGTAATAGTATCAAACGCATCAGTTGTGTGTGTTTCTATTGTTTAACATCTCAGTGAGGTCTTTTCCCGTTTTAAATCCACAGACTCGCAAGGAGTTCGAGGCCAAAGGGGAGTGGACACTGCCATCCAAACACTCAGAGGAGGGTTTTTACAAGTTTAACTTGGACTTTCTGCGCGAGGCAGAAAATCACTGTGTTCTCCAAAGCCCCATCCCCATCACCTGCCCCGTTCGGCTCCTCCACGGTCTTAAAGATGAGGACGTCCCCTGGCACATCTCCATGCAGGTGGCGGAGCGCGTCCTGAGCCCTGACGTGGACATCATCCTGAGGCGGAACGGCCAGCACCGCATGTCGGAGAAGGACGACATCAAGCTCATGGTCTACACTATCGATGATCTCATAGACAAGCTGACCACTTCGGTCTGAGGAGGAGAAGACGAGATGATGACAAAATAATAAAGAGACTGTTAACTGGGAAGTTAGTCCTCAAGGAATTTACCAAACAACGGCATGGTTCTTTGCCAAATATGATGCATCTGTTTTGTTTCCCATGTTTCTGTAATCATTTACATGTTATCATGGTAAAGTTATAATGAAAGGTTGTATTTGTTTATGTTTTAGGTCATTGTTGTCAACCAGTCTTGGGTATGCCGTTGTTGCTGCCTCTGTCATCGTTTCCACTGTTCAACTGTTTTCCCTCTAAGTATAGACTCACAAACGTTTTCCTGTGCCTTTTTATCCACTTTTTTGCCCGTTTTTGGCCAAATAAAACCTCTGCACACTAGAATTCACCTGTGAAATCTGTGAAAGTAAACACAATTTTACTCAGATATTTTTCCAGTACAGGCCCACCAAGACAAAAAACATCTTTTTTATGCGTAAAAGCCTGTAAAAAAGTGTGAGGATGTTTTTTAAAAAGCCACCAAGGAGACTTTTTTTTTTACAAAAATTACAGGTGTTGCGTCTGTTGAGGAGTTTGGTAGAAAATTCTGCAATAACAACCATAGATAAGAACATTTAACACAATGCAGTTACTTTATGAAACATAAATACACAAAAAAACTGAATTTAGTTGTTTAAACATGCTAAACAAAGTTAAAAACTGACCATCCTGTGTTTTTTCACTTGAAGATAACTTCCTGGATGCTAAAATGCAACTACACACTTGTATAAAGGTGCTCACTTATGAGAATCAGTTAATAAAATACTTTGATTAGCAGAACCTTCTTTTTGAAACAGTCAATAATTCTGCACAAAGCTGCATATTTGTGGTTAGGTTACATAATAAATCATGACATGGTGTCATTTGCCATGTGTTATTGTTCAGCTGAGCTGTATTTATCTAATTTGGGGATTTTATGAGAACCAGATGATTTTTTTTTATTGAACACAAAAAATAAAAGTCTCTTACATCATTAACAAAACACGTGAGCAATAATCAAATCTGATGAATGTTTGAGTACTACACTGTTTAAAGTTGTAATTATTTATGAGCACACGCTACAACCTGAGGTTTATTTTTATTGTTCCATCAGCCCTGTACCTGCTGCTGGCCTTTAGTCATTGTGAAGCCTGCTGAATAGAGCCACTGGACTGTTGATTATTAAGCTGCTGCTTGATGCTCAATGGGCCAAATTAACCACCCATCTTCTTCAGTTCTTAACTGCAGCAGTGACCTTTAGGTTATGACTGAACTCTGCAGTCAGTCATTTATTTATATCTAAACTAAAATGTCATTTTATTGTAGTATACGCTATGAAAGCAGTAATTCAAGCCAGATGAACCATGCAAGAAGGTTCATGTTTGAATTTCAGTTCCTTGCATCTCAGTTGCTGCATCTAAAAATCCCAAAACACCACAAACAGGGATGGCTCAAATAAGTAAAAGTAAAGTTTAGAACAGATATTTTACTTGATTAGTTAGTGACTCAAGTTATGATTCTTGGAGACAAGGTTTGACTGATGCTGGAGTTAGCTGTGATGGAAACATCACAATTAAAGGCATACCATGCAACTTTTTCATATTTTTAAATCATGTTCTTGAGCCAGTATGTCACTCAGACCCCCACCGCCCTCTGTGGCCAGAATACCACACTTGCAACTTCAGAGTGGCGGTCCGGTCCCTGCTGGACTTAGAAAAAGGAGCTGACATGCCTGGCACTGCAGTCTGCTTCCAGCATGTTTCCTGCATGATTTGTTTGATTTAGTGATGAACCGCTCCTGTAGACACTAATGAAGGCTGAGGAGACATTTCAGCAGTTAGATTAAGGTGTTAAAAAGACAAACGCACAGCAAAAAGGAGAGTTTCAATTTCGTTTTTATGACAGTGAATTAAAACGGACACTAGGGGGTGCTAAAAGCAAGCCAGAACTGCAAAGTTTCCCTTTAACATTTGAATTTAGAATTTAAATGGTTTAGATTTAACATTTAGATTTAACACTTAGATTTAAAGTTTAGATTCAGATTTAACATTTAAATTATTTAGATTTTAAATGTAATATTTAGATTTATTGTTTAGATTTAATATTTAGATTTAACATTTAAGCTAGCTGAAATGTTGTGAAATGCAAACATGGTGGAATATGGCCATTATTTAGACAATTTCTATTTAAATCATGATGAAAGTGTGCAAAATGCAGAAAAAATAAACTAATTTCAAAAACTGTCTGCTAAAACTTTTGCATGTATTTACACTTGGTAGGCGTGATTTATCCATGTTTTATTTAATTTTATAAAAGCTTGGCCTGTAATTTAATAATCGAGGAGAAATTGATTGTGAAGTGAAGTAAACTTTTTTAAAGCTGTTTTAAGAGAACACGAAAAAACGCATTGAGTCATTGATTATTGACTCACAGGATAAGATAGGGACTGAATGTCCCACAGTTGTCCTGTGAGGACAAAGACAATAGTTCCATTGATCTGACGCATTCGCGTGTTTGCTGAGGGTCACTTCACGTTGCATCAGAGCTGAGAGTGCAGCACACCGAGCGAGCGATCCTCCTCCTGGAGAAGGTGGCGTATAAAACCAGTCACGCGCCCCTCCCGGACAGATCAAGTCCGGTCTGGCCCGACGCTGCTGAGGTTTATGGATACTTCAGCAGTCCAGCATCAGCATCCTCAGCTCTCAGCGGATTTGGTTCCGGTCCGGACGGCTGTGACCGCTCTGTCCTCCTCAGAAGGTGAACCAAGTATTTCCTCTATAAATCCGCTTTTTAAATCACACGTGATGCGTAAAATTAACGCAGTGTCGCAGTTTTGCGTGCGCTTTTTTTGGCATTTACCTCTTGAATTAAAAACAGTTTAACACGCTGCAGTCGTGCGAATTAATGTGACGTTTTAAATCAAGCTAAATTTTAAAAATAATTACATTTAATGAATTTAACTTTTAAACGCGCTTTTCTTAAAAAGATGCAGCGAAGACAGAATTAAGGCAGACCGCTGCGTCACATGGCTGACGTAGTTTTATTAAACAGGAGGACCGCACGCGCAGAGTGGACACGTTTGAGCTTTTGAACATTGTGTAATTGCGTGTTTTCTTACCGTGTAAACTTTTTTATTAGGAATGCATGCATTTCTATTATTTTTGCATCCCTGTCATACGAAACAGCTCTCCTCAGCATCACTGAGCTCAGTGAGCCGGAAACAGGTTAGATTGTTGCCATAGCAATAAGAGGGCTTGTCCCTGCTCGGGACAGCAGCCAAGGGACCACACCCTTCTCCTCCAGGCTGTCACAGATGCTCCTGTGTGGTCCTCTAGTGGAAAAACCTGCTTGCTTTGGCTGCAAAATAAACATTATAATCAATCTTGGGGGAAATTTAATTAAACCACAAATAATTAGAGATTTACAGTAGAAATTGTTTTTTTTTTTTAAAAATCCTCTTTAACCTGATTTTTGACATTGATTCTTTCAGGGCAGCTATAAACCACACATCACTCTGTAGAGCACAGAGACCTGCCATGGCAAACAGAGGGCCCAGTTACGGACTGAGCCGTGAGGTGCAGGAGAAGATCGATCAGAAGTATGATCCTGACCTGGAGCAGCGCTTGGTGGACTGGATCATTGCTCAGTGTGGAGGGAACCTGGAGAAACCACAGCCGGGGAAGCAGAACTTCCAGACATGGCTGATGGATGGAACAGTGAGTGGCTCCTTGCTGCTTAAAATAGAAATATTTTGAATTGTTTATGATGCAAAACAGAAGCTCTAAAAAGCTTACTCAGTTATACTGTGTTCTGTTTTCAGGCTTTTTTCTTTAATTTAATTTATAGGACTCATGTTGGGGAGTTTGAAATAAAATATATAAATTCTTAAGTTAAAGAGGTACCAAAAAAGCAAGAAAAATGTATTGCCGACTGCTCTTTACAAACTATTTTGTTATTCTGGGACTGAAAACGTTCTTCAAAAATCTCACAAAAGTCATTTTATATGGGCCTGCTATGTCCTTGTGTCATATTTCAATCTCAGTAATAAGGTTGAAACTCAAAATATTAGAATATGGTGTAAAAGTTCATTAATTTCAGTAATTCAGCCTAAAAGGGGAAACCACTCATATGCAAAGTGAGAACATTTAAGCCTTATTTTGTTTTAATTTTATGATTATGGTTTACAGTTTATAAAATCCCCAAATTCAAAGATATCATAATATTGTGAAAGAGTTCAATGAGGTAATAAGTCCACAACACCTGCAAAGGCTTTAAATGGTTTCTCGGTCTATGTTCAATTACTGAAATAAACAAACTTCTGCATCATATTCTAATCTTTCCAATTTAACCTGTAAATTAAATTAAACCATGAATATAGAATTTTGAGTGAAAGCAGAAATAGAGTTTTTTGTAAAAGGGCACCATCTAGAGGCGGAAAACATTTATTGCACCTTAAGCCCCTCTCACTACTGTGATTACGGCTGGAAGCAACGGTTCTCGTTCAGGAACACACACCTCTAGTCAGCCAGCAGAGATAAAACATATTGTTTTACATTATTGTTCTCACGTTATGCTGCTTATTCATATGTATATTTATATTTTAAAGACTTACTTGTCCATAAGAAATGTCGCCAACTCTGCATCAGTCTAGGTACGTCCTCAAACATTGCCCGACATCTGTATGTAAGCAGATGTCTAACATTATTGGCTGATGTTGAACGGTGCTCAATTCAAATTGCATGGGGCTCTACATGACGGGGGCAGGCTTACCCAAAAAATATTACATATTGCCTACATTATATCACAGTACAGGGTAACCCCGAATTCACACTGGAGGCAGCACGTCAATCCACACCGAGAGAGTCTCAGTCATGAAGTGGCTTCTCCGCCGTCCTCCTTGCTGGACTCGCGAGATCACAAAATCCCTCGAGTCTTCAAAGGTCATGGTCTATTTATTCCATGCCCCATTAAACCAAAAAGAAGAAGAAGCAAATCACGTTTGATATCATATATAATGTTGTTCCTCTCCACTGCCAGGATTAAAGCCATGAAAAACACACTGTTGCACTTCTCAAAAGATGCAGGGAGTAAATAACCCATGAGGTCACACCTATAGACGTAATCTACATAGATATGAAATCGCCTCACTGCAATAGTCTTTTATTTTGAAAATTAACAGACATTTTACACTGAAATGGTGTATGATTTCCTGTCTATCACTATGTTAACTGTGGAAATTGACGTGTCTCACAAGCGGCTCGTTAGCCTAGTGAACTAGACCAATTCTTGCTTTGCAGAGTTTGGTCTAGGCACGCTTCATTGGAACCCTCGCAGCCCAAACCACTGCTGTGTCTATCCAATCACAACTCGCTATAGTTTTGGTTGGGCCAATCACAGCGCTCTATATCATGGGCCAATCACAGAGCGGGAGTAGCCGATGAAGTCAGCGCTGCGGCCGCGAACGCCGCGAACCCAAGCAACATGGCGGCAACTCGGAAAACACGTTGGTTTGAAACGGCTTTGTCATCAACATTGGATTATTTAGACTTCAACGTGCGTAAGTCTGTCGGCTATACTTAGCGGCTTCTTATTTTTATCAAACAAAGTAGTGCAATGTCCCAGTACACCTGATATTCGCGTGTTTTTCATACAAAAACGACAGAAATCATTGAAGCTAGACGCTATTAAAGCCTCCCGCTTTTCCGTCGCCGTGATTACGTCATGTTGTTCGTTACTCTGATTGGTCCTAGCGCTATCCAATTGCGTGCTGACATTTTGAAAGACAACCGTAGATCCCGCCTCACGACTGAGAGCCGTCAATGGTTCGTGGCCAGACTATATATTCACATATATAGGATGGCTTGCCAGGCTAGCGGCTCGTGGCAAAAATAGAAACCAATCCTATCTTTAGCGGCGCAACAAGCTGCTTCTGGGATGCACCTGAAAATTCCACACCGCGGATGGTTTGAATCAGCCCTATAGACTATAATGGATTCTATTTGAAGCAGCAACATTCCGCTGCTATTCCGCACCGCTGATGCCTCCAGTGTGAAGGCAGGGCTAGACTCACTTTTACGTATTTCTAAAAAAAATCATACATAATTCCTGAAAAGCGGAAAAGTCCGGCTAGCTGCTTTAAGGAAGTTATCTACAATGAGTAATATAGTAATTATTAATAACTTTGACACTTCAAAAAGGCTGATAAAAATTATTTTATTTCAGATTCTATGTAGACTCATCAACAGCCTTTACCCAAGAGGAAAAGAGCCCATTAAAAAGATTGCAGAGACCCAAATGGCCTTCAAACAAATGGAGAAGATCTCCCAGTTCCTGCAGGCAGCAGAAGCGTATGGAGTCACCACCACAGATGTCTTTCAAACAGTAGACCTCTGGGAAGGTAAATGGATCACAATCATTTTTCAGATTATCGTTCAACAGCCACGTGTGACGACCAATTGTTCTGGTTATAGGAAAAGACATGGCAGCAGTGCAAAGAACGCTGATGGCTCTGGGGAGTCTGGCTGTCACGAAGGACGATGGTCAATACCGAGGTGACCGAGACTGGTTCCACAGGTACAGAAAACACTTCACGTATACAGAAAAAATAAAAATATCATACATCACAAGACATGTAACCTTCTTTCTGGCGTGTAGGAAAGCTCAAGGGTACCGACGAGAGTTTACCGAAGAGCAGCTGCGTCAGGGACAGAGTTTAATCGGCCTGCAGATGGGCAGCAATCGTGGAGCTTCTCAAGCTGGCATGACAGGCTACGGCATGCACCGTCAGATCATGTAACACAAGCTAACCCCACCCCCCACCCCGCTTCCAGACTTTCTTTCCTACTAACACCACTAATGTAGCTCTAAAACTTTCCTAATAGCACCTGCCAGATTAACCTCAATTTCCCTGGAATTGCTGCTTTTCCCCCCCAAATATCTTTTGTTCAGTTCTTTTAAAAAAAAACAAAAAAAAAACGATGTCAACTGCTGTAGATCTCCTGATTCGATGTACTTTTACCTCTTAATTGCATTTTCTACTTTAGGTGTTCAAATGTTGACTTAGTTATTCAGTTAAATCTAATGTTTTGAAGAACGTGTGATGCACATCACCAACATATTTTCAGATACTGTAAGTGACTGTTATGGCATGCTGTATTCACTGTTACTTAAATATTTGATATATTTTACTTATAGAATGTCCTACTGTGTAGTTATTTAACTTTAAAGGGACAGTTCTTGTCTTTTGAAGGGGATCTGTGGAAAGATTACAAACAATAATATTTTACCTGTTTTAAAATGTATTTTTGAGCAGCCTCAGTTTGGAGAAATAGAGATTCGTTTTGGGCACACTGATGAGCTGTAGTCCAAATTGAATGGCTGTTGTCTTTAAACAAAACTTGCATGCAGATCAGTGAGACAGAGAGCTGAGTTAGTTTTAAAAGTGTAATCATAAAGAAAAATGGCTCATATGGCTGCAAGAAAAAAATATTTGCAAGAAAATTGCAGGAGATCCAGTGAAAACAACAGTGAGTGCACAAACTAAGAACTTTTTCTGCAGAGAGGAGTGATCTTGGAATGAGAAGCAGCTGGATGATTATTATAATGTGAGCAAAGCTAAGCAAAAAATTATAAGAACTAGTGAGAAAAAACCAGTGTGAAAAAGAAATCTGCAACTTCATAAGATCAGAACTATCCCTTTAAGTCTGAAGCCGGGCGGACACTGTGCGACTGTTTCACTCGTAGCATTCAGCTCCATCTTAAACTGTACGACTTCCTCACGAGTCATGTTCTCACACTGTACGACCCGAGGCTCGGATGCAACCTGACTGCTCACACTGTACGTCTGGTAGCAACACGTCGGACCTTTGAGTCCGAAAACCCAGAAGACCCGGAGTCTATTGACCTTCTGGCTTGCCGTAGGAGAACACGCAGGGGTTTATGGGGGTTGGAGAAGAAAGATGAAAGAAAGGAAGTAAACAATGTTTTGGGATCCATTTTATTTGACATAAACACGGAAAACACGTTTTCTTGACAATCCTTGTCATTGTGTGTGGAGTGTAAAAAAAACAGAAGACGACGTGTGTTGACACAGAAATACCTGTGGGTTGGCGCATGTGCTGTGTGGGCGGTTCTGGTTCTTTTAGGTCGCAGCGCTGCTTCTACAGTGTGATAACCTCACGAGGGACGAGCAAAATATCAAACATGTTTGATATTCGTGCGACCGTACGATTGCTGATCGGGAGCTGGTCGTGAGGTGTTAATCGCCACTCGTTACCCCCCGTATACTACACGACGCAAAACTCACCCCAACCTCAAAGATTCTCACACGGGAGGAAAATCGGCTGAAAACAGACCAAAAATCGCACCGTGTCCACCCGGCTTAAGGAAGCTCAGTATGATGATGTCCGATATCTTGTCTGAAGCCTTGTTGCAGTATCTTCTGTAACCAAATCAACCTCACATCGTGCCTGGTTAAGGGACATCTTATATACCAGTCTCACATTATAAATGAGTGTCATTCGTTCTGAGCCACGCCCCTTTTTGTCCTTCTGTTACGTATAATCGTCCGGACAGTCCGAACCGTTAAATGTGAAGTAGCCAACGAGTATGACGTTAAAGTGTCTGGTGCCAGGTAAACCCACACTGCTTGAATGTGCACTTTTATGTGTGTTCTGTTTATATTTTTGGAATATATTTATATCTGGAGGCTTGTAAGAAGAGATAATAAAGTATGAGGAAAAAAGTATTTGTCAGTCTTACATAATGTCATTATGCAATGCCGGGGGGGTGTATGCTGCATGCTGAGTGTTAACATTGGGGGTGTGCCCCTTTTTTTTGTCCTTATCTTGGTTCCAGTTCTTCACTTTCAG
Organism: Aphyosemion australe; assembly: GCA_006937985.1. Classification (NCBI taxonomy): domain Eukaryota; kingdom Metazoa; phylum Chordata; class Actinopteri; order Cyprinodontiformes; family Nothobranchiidae; genus Aphyosemion; species Aphyosemion australe. The sequence continues at coordinate 7,084,907 of SSNS01000002.1, forward strand.
CCCATCCCTCTTACCTATCCTCACTGTGCAAAATCTAATAAAGCATCAGCAGAACAGCAGAATGGTTTGGATGCTGGTGCCTGATTCAAGTCATAACAACAATACGTCTTTGTCTGGCAGTAAGATATTAAACCCTCTGTGCTCCCCTGGTGATGCTCCATCTTTGTAGAAGATGGTGCACAAACAGAAGCTGCACCAAAACTGTCATTAAACACTTTAAGGAAGATTTTGGTTTTGTCCTTTAATTTGTTTGTGGAATTCTACAAGAGTTTCTTGATCAAGCTAACATCTCATTTTAAAGCTTTTCGGGGTTTTTATGCATTGCTGACATGCAGTATAATTAAAATGTTTAACTTGAAAATCCCAACTTAACGATCAGTGTAGATATAGTTGAAAGGAGAGGGATTTTGTCGTTGATGTGAGCAGAAGCATTTCTGAGAATGCCAAATGTCAAGAATCCAGTTTATGAGGTCATTCCTTGTTCTGGTTTATGGTAGATATAAAAAAAACACATGCATGAGTTCACATTTTAACAGTAGCTTTATGTGACCAATAGAATCTCATTAGGAGTGAACCTTTAAATCAAAGGTCAATTCATACACTAGCTTAGACGCCTACCAAGGACATCAATACAAAGTGTTTGCCTAAGGTATGTTTTCTACATTGTGTAGGAAGACAGCTCATGTGAAACTATGTGCACCTAGCTTATTATTAGCCTCAGCTCAAATGGAGAAGCTTCTAAATGGGCACAGGCCATGCATAACCGATGGAGCCGAGTCAATAAGTAAACCAAGAACACTGACCAATGAGAAGACTTCCACAGCTGGCTGTCTAAAGCGCCCGTCCAGTTTGTGGTAATGGGAGGAAACTGTACGCTGACTTCTAAAAGTCCAAAAGTACAGTTGTCGCAATGTCTCAGACTGGGTTTGTAGTTTCTCTGCTGCTTGTGCTCTTGGCTGTCAGATGTGTTGCAGAGGAGGCGACTGGGAGTAAAGGCTGTGTGTGCGGATACCCGGGTATACCAGGCGATCCCGGTCACAACGGCACGCCTGGCAGAGACGGACGAGATGGACTCAGGGGGGACAAAGGCGATCAAGGTAAGATTTTAAAAAGCCTTTTTAACTATTTAGAAGTGACTCTGCCCGTGCTTTTGTGTTTATTAAATGTCAGCTACAAAACCTGTAATAGCATTGTTGCTATTTATGGAAAGGTGAAGTTGGCCCAGCAGGAACAGCAGGTAATGATGGCCTCAAGGGAGACAAAGGAGAAACTGGTATGTATCTTGAGTAAGACGTGAAAAGTACTTTCGTTGGTTTTAAGTATTTTCATGCTCTGAATTGTAAAATACAGGTGCAACTGGCCTACTAGGGCCAAAAGGAAAGAGGGGAGAAAATGGAGAACGGGGGCCTCCGGGGAAAATGGGACCCCAGGGAGTTCAAGGGCCTATTGGCCTGAAAGGAGATAAGGGGGAGCTGGGGCTACCAGGACCACAAGGACCTACTGGAGATCTGGGGCCTCCTGGACCAGAAGGCCCAAAGGGGGACATTGGTCTTCGAGGTGACAGAGGTTTTCAGGGACCTCTAGGACCCCCTGGCAAGCAAGGTCCTAAAGGAGATATAGGTGTTCCAGGTTACAAAGGAAGCATTGGTTACCGTGGAGAAAGAGGGAATCGAGGGGAGAAGGGCGACTCAGGTGACAAGGGAGAATCACCTATCATCCCAAAAAGCGCCTTCTCTGTGGGACTCACGGCACAAACTAAACTCCCAGCAGCCAACGCGCCGATCCGGTTCGACAAGATCATTTACAACTCACAAAATCACTACGACCCACAAACGGGGAGATTCACCTGCTCTGTGGCAGGAGCCTACTACTTCACCTACCACATCACCGTCTTCTCCAGGAACGTGAAGGTGGCCCTGGTGAAGAATGGGGCTCGGATCATCCACACCACGGATAACTACCAGAACAGTGAGGATCAGGCTGCAGGGGGCGCCGTGCTGCACCTGGAGGTGGGGGACAGGGTGTGGCTTCAGGTGGCTGGAGGAGAACTCTCCAATGGGCTCTTCGCTGATGAAGATGATGACACAACCTTCTCTGGGTTCGTTATCTTTGGAGCTGAGTAAAGGCTCAATAATTATTAGCATCTCAGAAAAATGCCAAAATTATAGAAGCGAAAACTTTAATTGATAATGATTAATTATTCATTTTGATGAGATTTGTTATGGAATTTCAAAAATTCTAAAAAGCAATTTAGGATGTTTTCTGAAATAAATGTAATTTTTTAATATTATTGTGATAAAAGGGCAAAGTTCTTGCAAAATTCAAAGATAAAATGTTTGTAGGACACATTTCTTGGCATCGTTTAGTTTACATTGTTTACTTTTATTGATTCTGCAAAGGAAAATAAACCCAACGCAAAATTTTGTTGTGCTTTCAGTGAAAAACACAAAAACTGTAAAAAGAGGTTTTATTGCATAAATAAATTAATTTTGTTTGATTTTTAATAATGCTAAAAGCACTTATAATATTTACAGGATGTGAAAACGAAAAATGTAACCGTATGAGAAAAGCTCCATCAGCAGAAATCGTTTCAGACCCATGGTGCTCACTGGACCAAGCAGGGCACCACCGCTGCAAAGACAAACTAAAGGCATGATTCATTTTTGTGTTTGCAAATATGAAGAGAGATAAGTCACATTCTCTTTAAAGGCAGTTTGACAAAGGAAACCAAGACAAAGCTTTTCAGACAGTTTGTTTATAGGAGATAAAATAAACCCAGAAGGAACAGAACATGCTGCATTAGGCATGAACGATTGTGAGCACGATCGTGTCAGATGTGAAATGTTACTTGATCAGATGAAAAGGAAATATTCAAAGGCATAATCTGGACTGTATCTTTTGTCTAGCTTGTTTATTGTCTAACAATAAAGAGCACTCCGAGTCACCCTTTTTTCTTTCTTTGGTATTTGGGGTTGGGCCCAGAGCAGAAATACTACTGACATTAATTCTATGATTCATAGACGTGACAGGAGGAAGACAGTGCAACACCAACTGGAATGCCGAGTCTTTTTCTGTCCTCCTCACAATGACACGTCATAGACAAGGTGTAGGTGTGGGGTTTTATGGCAAGCCAACTTGTCATGTAATAGTTGAACAGGATGTTTTAAATTTTACATCCGTAACTCAGTTTTCTCTTTTATAACAGAACATTTGAGCATTTCAAAATGCCAGTCATCCAATCCACAATCAATGTAGTTTAACATCAGATATTATTCCTGTCAATAATGATTTCACACTTCTCATTCACGCAGCAGTTCTACACATCCACTAGTAAATCAGTCTCATCTGGAATGAATAGGGTGACTTTATTTGTTTATTAGGCTACTGTTATATTGTTATATAATGAAATATTTTTATAGGTGCTACTACTAGTTCACTTGGTGAATTAATCATAGATTCATTCAGATAAAGACAATAAAGTTTATTTTACTAAATAGAATATCTACTAGGAAATCAAAATGTAGCCATAAAAACCCTGGGGGGGGGGGGGGGGGGGGGGGGGGGGGGGGGGGGGGGGGGGGGGGGGGGTTGAGTCATGGCGGATGGCTGCTTATACTGAGCCAGGATCCTAGAGGTTTCTTCCTGTTAAAGGGGATTTTTCCTCTCCACTGTCGCTACATGCTTGCTTAGTATGAGGGTTGTTGAAAAGACACTGACGCTAGTCAGAGACTCGATACAATCTGCTGGGTTCCTCTATATAGGAAACTTTTTACTGACTGGCTTAATGTACTGGAATGTTTACTTTGTGAAGTGCCTTGAAACACCTCTTGTCTTGATTTTGGCACTAAATAAATAAACGGAATTGAATTAAATATATAAACATTTATTAAAACATGCTACTGTTTTTTTTACTTCAGGCATTTATGGGTTATAAAATAGTATAATATAATATAATATAAAAATAATATAATATAATAGTTTGATGCTAATTACAAAAACTTTCAATTTTAGCAATATTTGATTTCATATCTGACCAATAAGAATTTAAAATTTACCAGCAGGAATTATTTGACAGACGTAAACGTGGGGACTGAAGTGTGTTACAAAGGCTTGCCACAGTTATTTCTCTTTTTTTCAATCATTGAAGAACCTTATAGATGGGCGTGGTTTTATCATTTCGGACGTAATTTCCAGTATTTCTATTGGCTGTTAGCTATGTGGTCACGCTGTGGTCAACCAGTAACCTTCACAGCAACCTCTCGAAGCCCCGCCCCCTGCAAACACTGCAACAAGTGCACTAGTGATGCTCTCCAGTTCAATCTCCCAAGAAAGACCTGTTGTTGGGACTCCTTCACAAAATAACAAGCGGTTCTCGGCTAATGTCGGCACACACCGCCTGATTCACGGTTTAGCTCGACTACCGACGAGTTTTACCGGTTCACGAAAGTGAAATAAGAAGCCGCGCAGGCGCTTACGCAACTCAAAAGAAGTTTTATCAGTGAGCTCGAGGAGCTAGCTGGAGTCAGCGCGAGACGTTTGTTGTAGTCAGTATGTTGCGGGGCGACTAGCTGGAAGAGCCGCTTCTTGTCGGGCGTTCTGGAGCCCGACATGCGTTTGCGTAAAGTCGACGAGGTCGAGGCAGTGAGCCGCTGGAGGACACGCTGCTTCTTCGGTATGGATAAATAGCCAAGCAGCCGCTAAACTGGTGTGAGAAGAACGCTCAGGAGGAGAACGGTAGCGACTATGAGCTGGGTGAGTCAGACTGTTTCGACACTTTAACTGGTTACTCTTTTTTTCCTGATAAAAAAAACACATTTGCAGTGATTTTTTCTTCTTTAGAACTTGAAACTGGACGCGGAGAGAGTGGGTATTGTGGTGCATTACAGCCGTGGTTGTTATAGTGATGTGGGAGATGCCAGGCTGTGCAGGGAGTTGGTGAAGGAGGGGCTAAGTGCCACAAACTACAAAGAGCTCAACGGCCCAAGAAAGTAAATTAATGCAGAAGTAAATAAGCCCCGAGTTCTTTATGAGCTTAGAAATCCCTTCCTATTGCTCCTCGTTCTCAGACTTTCCTTTTGGCAGCACTTCCTTTAGAAAAATCAACTTTTTTATGATAGTGAAACATCTTGCAGCTTATTCAGCAGGTCAAAGTCCTCTTTTTATTGCCACACACCTACAGGCTTGATCTTTATTCACTTTATATTAGTGGATGAACTTTTTCCCATGGGGGGTTTGAATGTTTTGTGTGAACACCAGTCAGGTGACACCATTGGCTGATGACAGTGAGGTCCCAGTGGTGTTCAGTCCCAGCTCTGCCTGGTTCATTGTGTGGTATTAGATTTCTGCTTGTCTCTCTCTCTGACAGTTCTCTGCAGGTCAGGTGAGTAGGAACTGAAGGCACTCCCTGGTTGGCCTCCACCTGTTCTTCTCACGCTCTATATGAAGAGGCGTGGTGCCTCCTTGTTGTCCTTCTGCTTTTCTAGATTGATAATCAGGAACTAGGTCGTGGACAAATATGACACTTTATCTGGGAAAGTGAGCTTGACCTAGACCGGATTCAGTCTTCTGTCTTTAATCCATTATAGAAACAGCACTGATCACTAGATTGCTGAAAATGTGTGGTCTTAAAATAAACACTTTATCTCAAACCGAGTCGCCCCCTGCAGTTAAGTCCTGAGGGGTTGGTGCCGCTCAATCAGCGCCAAATAACCTAGTGATCCACCTGATTAGGCTATCACATAGATGAAACCAGTCCTAAACACAGACTGGTAAAGCTCCTCTAATCAGATTATTACTGGAATGGAGGAGGAATAGGCCGTACACACTCCCACTTGTGTGTTTTCACAGGGTAGATTTATGTCCTTCGAGTTCCTCTTGCTGACACGTTTCATTCCAAGCAGGAACGGTTTGGCTAGCAAGCATCAACAATCGAAAAATGTTTAATGTGGATTCATATCAGCACCCTGCCATTGTCAGGCGTTGCTTAATCCAGCGGGACGTTTGTGCAACTGAAAACGTGAACTTGTGCACTCAAAGACAAAAAAATACCGCATTTTTCTTTTTACCCAACATACTGTGAATGCAGCTTAAGTTTCACAAAACTCTGTTTACGCACGCTGATTATCAGATCAGCCAATCTGCTCTGTAAAACTGGTGTTGTTGATAGGACGGTCTTCCTCACAGCCACTATTCATCCAGACAAGCGGCTGGAATAGTGGCTCCAGGGTGGTTGTGTCTGAGACTTAAGCCAAAGAATGAAAATATAAAGACTTAATTTTGCCTTTTGTCTGGTTGTTTTTTTTTTTTCAATTTGATGCTTGTTTCATTTCATTGTAATGAGCTTCAGCCTAGCCTTAAGCAGGACAGAATTCAGTCTGCACAGGGTCGCTATGCATTCATGATTCCTTGCATAACTTCTTGCCTTGATTCTCTGGTCAAACAGGAAGGGAGTCGAGTCATTTTAAACACTTCCCTCCCTGCTCTGTGTTCGCTCTGTGAAAAAAAGATGCTTTAACTAATTGCATCTCTGTTTTTGGAATGTGTTTCTGCTTTCCACCGCTGTGTACATGTTTATGCATCCGACTGCATGTTGTTCCTTGTCTCTGGGAGTCTAATCTTATGGTGGCTCCAGCTGGCTGCCGTGGGTGTGTGTGTGTGTGTAGATGTGGGTGGGGAAGGGGGTGCAGTCCTCCCTGAGCTCTTAATTAACTCTGGACCAGGGCCTCCTGTGCACCGCTCCCATGGACAGATTAGCAAGAGGAAGCTGAGAGAAGCAGTGATCCTGGCATGTGGGCGACACAGGAAAGTTAAACATCGTAAGGGATTGTAGGAAGTGACTTTAATGTAAGTAAAGTTTGTCTGGGTGTTACGATAAGCTTAGCTCGAGATGCTAAATATTTGCAAATTTGGTAGAATTTGTAATTCTAGCTAGTTTTATGAAAAAATAAGAAGTTCAACTCTAACTACAGTATATTGGGGGTAAAAGACAATATACATGTTTGCTTTCTGTTTCTTATATTATATCTATTCCAAAGTGGTTATTAATTAGTTGAATATTGGTCAATTGCTCATTTCACTCAACTGATTAATAATTTGATTTAAAAGCTTTTATTTTGTTATTTAAATCAGCTAAAACGTACATTTGTATTTGTCTGTTTGGAGTTTTAACAAAACCTCTCGTAAACCACGGGGTGGATTTTAATGAAACTTTCAGAATAATTATTGAATATTAGCTATGTAAAAAAAATCGATATATTGAAATATCGCGATATTTTGTGTTGCGATACTGAATCGACAATTTTTTATTGAGAATCTACATGCAAACATTTGCTGTATTTCTTTGGTGTGGTGCAATTTAAACTCTGACTGCTAGGTGGCAGCGGTGTTTACCGCCTTCATTCTGACCGAACATCGAGATCTCGCAACAACACTGGGTGTATCTTGGAAGCGTCTGACCTGAGTTTTCCAATTAAATTCTGTTTTAAAAATTGCAAATATCGTCTTTTAGTATCGCAATTTATTGTATTGTTTTTTCTATATTGTGATATATCAGCAGATTCTCACCAGTACACACCACTAATAGCCACCAAAGTTTATCAAACGTATCCAACACAAAAATGACTTTAACTCTGCCAGATATAAACATATTGGGCGCAACTTTGGCGTGGTAGTAGCTGAGAGTCTTTTACAGCACATATGCTAACACAGTGGTTCCCAAAGGTCGTGACCCTACTGGGGTCCACCAAGAGCTACACACAGGGTCTTGAAATGATTTACAGTAATCAAAATAAGATTGAAAGACGATCACTGAAGCTACACTTATAACGTAACGGTTACAAAATCTAAACTGTCATAAATGGATACCAGTGAAGATGAGCGGAAGCAGTTTTCTTTATTCCCTGAGTTATTTAGCTCTTTAAACATGTTTTTTGTGTCAAATCAGAGATATCTGGGATCTTGATAATAGCTGTTTTGTGGATCTGAAGCTGAAAAGTTTGGGATCCACTAGCAGACCAAGTACTTTGTAAAGTCATGATTTGACCAGAACAGCTATAACAGCATCAAGTGTCGATAATGAGGCGAGCCTGTAGTTTCTTACTGTTTTAAGTGCAGCTAACAATGTTTAAAGCATGTAGTGTTGATTCATCAACAGTAAACTATGTTTACTGTCAACGTCACAGCTACTAATGCGATGATCCACTCATCATGGTGCAGATAAAGACTGTGAAAAGAACTTTCGAGTTACTTTAAAGTCAAAGGATCTTATTGTTGTCTAAAAAGGTGAGCACCTGTCTCACCTTGGTTCCTACTGATCACTGCCAAGAATTAGCCGTCGCCAGCTGGTGTGTGACAGTTGGCGCCTGCTGCAGTGAGAAAAGTTACCGGAGGATGAAAGACGTTGTAGAACGGGGTGATAAAACAGGAGCGTTCAAAACAACAAAACAACCCACTCCAGCACAATCTGTAGACATTCCTTCCCCTATCTTCTATCGTTCTGCTTGGAAACTAGATGGAATTATTGATCCTCTGTTTTTCCAGTTGCTACCCAACAAGATTCTCGTTTTTTCTGCTGCTGCAGAGGAGGAGAGAGCACAAGACGACAATTCAGCATAGTTTTGAAAGCTGCACATTGTTTGTGAAGGGTGTTTAGTGTCTGTCAGCAGCAGTGCTTGGCAGCGGTGGCTCTATGTTTACATAAGTGTTCGGCGTGATGGAGCAAGCTGGTTGAAGTGACAGCAGATTCCACAGAACGGCTGATTGAGAAAGCTCATCTGCTGCTAAGCATGCATGGGAAAGGCTGGAAACGTTTCAGAAACCTCCCTGCAGCTGTTAGCTGTGAAAACCTGGAGAAAGTTCTTAAAACCTTAAAGAGTGTTTTCTGTCTTCTAATACCATTATTATGCTTTCCATTCTTCAAATTCAGATACATTTTACATGAACTAGATCATTTTTAAAGAAAAAAATCATTTTAAGTGAATGTCTACAACAAACATCCAATAAATCGACCGATTAGCATCTTTGCTATGCTTTCTATGCATTTTGGCTTTTAAAAAAATCAGTAAACAAAGATTTTAATCAGGAAACAGATACAGCATGTCCAAATTTATAAGCAGATCACTTTCAAGGTGGAAAAAACTACTTGATTGGTGGGTGTGGGGTTGTTCGTGTTATGTAAAGTTTCCACATAATAACCGACAGCATAATAAATAGTTTATTAATAGCTGCACGTTGGTGCCTAGTGTAGCTTTGCTAAACTGAAAGTAAAACGCACTGTCATTAAACATTACACTGATAGATAAAATGTGTTGTTTTCTTACAGTTAATAATGCTGTACTCAAAATCTCTCATGTTAATTATCCTTATCTAACATTTTTAGCATTTTTTCCACCTAACTTATATTCAGTGATCAGTTCATTAATATTCATGATATGCAAATGTGTCACCTCTGATTGGCTAACAGCAATGCAACTCTTCTACTGCCTCCGCTTACTCTTCTTTCTTGGGTAAAAAATGCAACGTTGATGTTTTATCTCCACAAATAACACAAGTCTGTGCAAGTTTTGCCAGGTTGCTAATGCTAACAGTTAGCTTCTACTAGCCAACACGCGCTCTGCTCTCTCCTGGCTGTAAGATCAACACAACCTTCCTGAGCTCACAAACCAAGGAGGGCGAGGCAAAGAATGCAAATTTTCCTGTGATGTAGAAGAGACTAACGTTTTCTTATCTGATTCCTTCCTGCGGCTAACGCAGGCGATGGAGGGTTGAAGGAAATTTTCACGTTCAGCGTGCGTGTGAAACTCAAAGTGACCAAACGTATTTCAGAAAGAAAAGGTTTTACACCGTTCCTCATGAACGAGGCCTTAAAAGTGAAACCAATCCTCAAATCTTCCGTTTTACTTTATAAATCTTTACAATGCTGCACATTTTTTATTACTTGGCCGTTTTGGGAAAAACATTTAGAAATTCCTTCAGGATTTGACCTCTAGATACATGTTGGGGACTGCTGGGGATTTTTACACATGTAAATAACCACAGAATTCTGTGTAAATAATTCTTTAAAGTTCTAAACTCCCAGAAGAGCTAAAGGCTTATGGATCATCCCTGTTTCTTAATACAGACAAAGGAATTGCTTTTCTGGCTTTAGTGAAAACAAATCTGCAAAACGATGCAGAAAAACCTGCTTTAGTACATTTATTATGGATCTAAAACGAGTAGAAATTATTTGTGAAACGTAACATGTTTAGTTTTATTCCTAATAGGCTGTGATGTTTAATGATTTGAAGATCATCGTTGATCTGAGGACCACACATCCCTTACCGTCACCATCACTTAATCTTCTGTGTAATCTGGAGGAAAAAAGGACCATTTATTGCATTAATCACAATGGATTAGCAACTTTCATTGCTTAGTCACGCTCACAAAGCTGCACTTCAAAGCCTCGGCTGTTTTAGCCACTGCGTTGAAAATCACACACACTTAAAACTGAAGTTTGCACCCCCACCCCCCCGGCCTGGGCCTCAGCTCTCCTTGGACATTGAAACTCAGCACCAAGGACAAATCCATGTTGTTGCTGGGAAAAGCTTTTGTCCTCTGGTCCCTGTCCCCTCTGAGGGACATTTCTGTTTATCTGTGGTCTAACTTATTTTGCGCTTTATGCTCTTTTAAATGAAACCTTAACTTGTAATTTTGTCTTTCAGGCAGAACCAAAGGTCACAGACTTGTCCCGAAGTGAAGACCCTCTCCGATGCTTCCACGGCCCCAGAGCTGATCCTCTGATTCGCAGCAGACCCCTCAGTGATATTTATCCACTGCAGAGCCACCCTGACAGGAGTTCGGTCCCACACCTGCTGTCTGGATGCGGTGGCCAGGTGCAGCCGACGAGTCCCCGCTCTGACGAGAGCAGATTAAACGGCGTCTACTCATCTGCCTGGTCCAACCCTGTTATAGGTCAAAGTGAAGGAAAACCCCACCCTTCAAGAATCATGAGGCTGTTTTCAAACTCGAAGAAGGGCGCCGTTCCGTCTGACGGTCCAACATCCGCTCTCAGCAACGACAACGACAGCAGCCCTCAGCCTTGGACTGGATTATCAGGGCTCGGCGTCGTAGACTCCTTCAAAAAGCTCCGATCTTCTGTGCTGCAAGGTATTCAGAGTAAAGCAAACAGCAATGGAGACCACGCCCCTTTACCTAACATGGACATGCCTAACGGCTCCGCTGTGAATAACACTGATCACGCTAATCCACACACACAAGATGAAGGAAATAATGTGACAAACAGATACTTTACTGAGCAGCTCTGGTCTGCAGGTGGCCACTGCGGCTCAGATACGGAGGACTTTGATGACGAGGACATAAACGGGCCCACTCGCAATTCCCGGTTCTCCAGAAGTATTAGGAGAGCGTACGGAGCTGGAAGAATCACGTTACATGATATGGAAAACGGGAGACGAGCAGAAAGTAGAAAAAACAATGTCCCAAGTTTCACAGAACAACCAAATCACTCGTCTAACGTCAACATCGAAACTCAGAACGTAGAAGAAAACACAGATGTGAAGGTTCTGAGCAGACTGAGCAGAAGCACTGAGAACCTCCCAATATTTAAGATGCCCATTAGACGCAAAGCTCTATCTCCAGGACCTCTGTCCCCACAGGAAGACTCCCAGAGGACCAGCTTCTTTAACCTTTCACCAAACATCCAAAGGACCTCCAGCGCTTCTTCAGTGGACCTTCGGAGGGGCTCCACCAAGAACAAGGGACCCGTGCTGAAGCTGATCGGCAGCATGACTGATCTCACTGTGCGACGCAGGCAGAGCCCTTCCCCGAGTCCCACCTCTCCAACTCCCATGAGCCGTCTCCATGACGACTATTCTCGCCGTGTGCCTTGCCTACAAACCAGTGAGCGAACACGGCGACCCTCGGTCGCCAACGTGCAGGTGATTCCTGTCGAGCACGCTCCTCTTGTTCACCGTCCTGAAAACGACGAGGGGTCGTATCCGGCTGTCGCGGACCCACTCCCTCTGGAGTCGACCGAGCGGATCGTAGCGAGCGTTTCTGCTCAGAATGAGCAGCTAGCTACAGCAACACATCATCAACAGGTGACTGAAGGATTCTCAGCCTCACTAAACCAGAGTGAGATTTCCCAACACCAAGAACAAACGGAGGTGAGAGAAAATGATGCAATATTCTTCTTCTCTCTCCATCTTTTTCAGATTACGTCATCTTTATGACAGATTAAGACACAGGAAATGTTTACTGTCTTATCATTATGGCCTTTTCTATTTGAATAACCTTGATCCTCATCTCCAGCAGTAAAACATCGCCTCTATAAATTAAAAGTGATCTTTTAATCTTTGGTTCTATTTATTGAGTCTCGTTCACACGGTGACGTGAGATCTGCCTCTAATAGTGCACGTAAGCTAAAAAAAAAGTCGTAAGAAGTCCGAAGTCCTCTTGTCCGTCAGATAAACGAAGGTCCAACATCGATTGACCCTCCTGTTCCTGTCAGTCCTGCAGCAGAGTCACATGCTGAAGCCAGCTGGCTGTTCCACCACCAGGCTCTGAAGGAGCAGGGAGAGTTAATCATTAGGCTTTGTTTATGATTAGTGACCCCTTACGCAAAAAGCAGCTCCACGGTCGTGTTCCTGCTGGAGGCAGGAGACTCAGGCAAAGAGTTCCCCCTCGGCTTTAGCTGCAGAGATCAAAGTACAGACCCGTGAGCTGCAGGCCTACGACAGAGCCAACAGCACCACCAAGTAGACCGGACGGTCAGCGCAGAAGTTTAGGACAATGGTTGTAAATAGTTCTTCTTTCACAGCGAACCGGGAAAACGTTTTTATTCACCGCGGGGCTTTACCTGAATTCAGAACAATAGGGGCTTGACGGGGTTTTTGTGTCACAATGGCGCTAGTACTCTGTGTGCCTTTCCAGTGTGTGTGCCGGGGCCCAGAGCCAGATGGAGAGAAGCAAGAGGTGAGATTTGCTCAATGTTGGCTATACTTTAGCTGCTGGCCCACATACCAAGCTGCTGTTGGTAAATATGAGGTTAAATGTGGAGCAGGTCACCATGTGAACAAGATTTTATTTATAAATTAAAGCAATCATCAAATGAATCCTGTTGTTCTACCAAGTTTGAGTTTGTCGTGTTTAATTTCTTACTTTAGCTCCGATCTTGTTAATTTTTGATTCTTCTTTTAGTTCCAGGTGTCATCACACGTACGAGGACAAAACCCGCTTCTCCAAACAGAGGAAGTCTTTGCAGCAACCAGCCCGCCCGTCTCACCAACATGTCTCCCCGAGTCGCCCACATCCCCGACATCTCCCACGGAAACAGCAGAAACGTCTTCCATCAAGCCCAGACGAAGGAGCGGGCGCCCGAGACCTCGGCCCATCTCCGACTACGCGCAGCTCGTTTCCAGGAAGCACCTGATCCCCGAGGAAGTGGCGGAGCAGCACGATAAGGAAAGGATATGTGAACCGGTGCTGCGTAGAGACCGCAGCGATAACGGGGACGGAGACAACCCTGAGATGTGTGGCGTGAACGGGGACGCTCCGAGACATCGGCCCATCTCAGTCATAGGAGCTGTGGATCTGTTCCCCGCTGATGTCGAGTTAAAGGAGGACCGCTTTCCCTCTGTAAGCCTTTTAGCTCCAGATCTGTTACTTTAGGACTTTTTCTTGGGAAATTTGTGTTTTTCTGTTCACATTTTCACATTTGTCCTAAACAGACAAACCAAGACTCTGGCTTCTACATCTGCACTGTTTACATTCTTAGCTACCATCATAGTTTCTAAAGAGGCAGATTATAATCTTTATGTTGTAATCTGCAGCTTTAGATGGCACCTAATCCTTCACATTCCAGGTTACACGGAGCTTAACTGAAAACTTCCTTTTTGGGAGAGAATATTCCACAAACTCGGTAAATTCGTCAACTCTGAGTTGACTTGTTCTTCCGAGGCTTTTGACGAGTTAAAGACGTAATCAATGAAGTCACGATGCCTTGATTCACCATGGTAACCGTGGGAAAAAGAAACTTCATCTGAATTATTTTAAACAGGAAATCCATTTTTAAGGTGATGAAGAATTTAGGCATGAATGATGGCAGCAGGAAGAGAGAGGCAGCAATTACTTCCTGAATTGAAGCGTTAGCTTTTGTTGCTAATATAGCAAAAAAGTAAAAAAATGGACTTGGACCCATTTAAAACTGAAATATTAAAGTGATTGTGTGCATTTTTCCTGGCGATAGGGAGCAGTACATACCTAAATCATTGCAAGCAAGCTGTATTTTTGTGTTGGTGTAAGACCTTACCTACGGATGGCCATTAGGGTCAAAAATCCCTGGGAGCGCAATTTTTTAACGAGTTCTTCGTCAGATCCAGCAAAACGACAAGCATCAGACTTCCTTTCATCACTAGCAACGAGCGAAGAGGTAAATGTTTACAACAACGTTTATGAATGGCAAAAGTTTTTTAACCGCTTGTTACAAATCACATTTTGTCCTCACAGGCTCCTGTAGAAGGAAACATTGCGTCTAATATGGCGTCGCTCAGAGACTTAGACCCGCTCCGATGTATTTTAGACCGAATTTTTATGGTTATATGTTACAAAGCTGCCAATATTTTTCAACAACTGGGCATCATTTAATTCATTTTCAACAAAATTTTAATGGATATTTCCAGAGATTAACTGTAAAAACTACACATTGTCACTTTAAAATATAATTCAGTTAAAAGCTCGTTTTTGTCAGAATTATTAAAAACCCCTACAGCGTGTTGTTTTAACTCCTCTCTCAGCTGATACGATGTCATCATTTTCTACTATTTTATTCAACACAATCCTGTTTTTATGCTAGGGTTAGGGTTGTGTAAAGGAACATTTAGAATACAGATTTAAAAACAGGTTAACCCCCAAAGAGGCACAAAGTCGGCTATGACGTAAGTGGAATGATTGATTCTGATGAAAAGTGATGCTGTTGTAACAAAAACAAACACAAAGATGGAGAATCGTCTACCTACGTGAGGTATTATGAAATAATTCTGCTTCAGTATCTGTGAGTTTGTTTAAAAATGTTTTTTAGCAGGTTGTTGTGAGGAGCTTGAGTTGACACGATGACTGACGCCTAGCTCTCTATCTGAAAAGGAAAACACCAAAACCCCCTGAATTCATTGTTTATTGACATAATCCTGTCTTCTGGAGCACCCCTCTGATATCTGAACCCATACACTTAATTATAAAGGCTTGTGTTAAATGTGTTTTTCTGTTACAAAAAGAAATGTTTTATTTTAATTCAAATTAAACTACAGAAACTAAAGGAATTAGATAAAAATCTGATCCCAAAGCATTTTGTGAAATATCAGAGGGGTTTTTCCATAGAAAGTGAAATTTTCTGAAACTTTTAACACTTTCCAATAAAATGATCGCTGATTATAGAAGAGACATGAGAAGTCGGGGTGATTTGAAGGGTTAAAAGCTTTAGGGATCATCTCCAACATTCTCGGTTCGACTCAGAAGAACCCACACCATCTCTCCACCTGTTTCTCATTTTCTGCCAGCTCTGGCTGTGATAAAGGTCTACAATCCCATAATAATTGACTCAGAGTCTGGTAGGAACGCTAACCGCTGACAGTTATTCATCAGGTGGCTGAGAACGCCGGCTCTTTCTAAAACTCAGCGCTTCCTCTCCTGTTGTTTTTGCAGCCTTTGTCGCGGCCCCCGATCCCCTCCCACCAGGTGCCCCCCTACAAAGGAGTGTCCGCACGGTTTCGCCCCTCCGTCCTCTCCCAGAGCACCCCCATCGGACTGGACCGCGTGGGGCGGCGGAAACTCCACAGAGTGCTCAGCGGTGAGAACTGGACTTGTTTACAGGATCTGTGGGAACACTGGGGAGAAAGGAATGACAATATCCGTGTGTGTGTGTGTGTGTGTGTGTGTGTGTGATGCAGACGGTGTGTCGGAGTGCATGGCCACGCTGGACGACAGTGTGAGCGAGGAGGAGGAGAGCAGCTTTGACGAGCTCGCTGATGTCACACCCTACCTCCAGCCAGGAGTGGAGCTCTCGGTGCTCAACGAGGTGAACATGTTCTCCAAAAATCCCGTAAACTTTAATTTTGTCCACATGTCCGACCCTAATCCTGCATGTCGGACATGGACTTTCCCTCTGTGTACTTGTATGTTCATCCTGATCAGTGGATAAGCTCCGGCCACACGGTGTTTGCCGAAGCTCTCTGGGACCATGTGACCATGGAGGAGCAGGAGTTGGCCTTCAAGGCCGGAGATGTCATCCGCGTCCTGGACGCCTCTCATAAGGACTGGTGGTGGGGCGGGGGAGCCGACAAGGAAGGCTGGCTCCCCTCCAGCTTTGTGAGGGTAAGTGGGCTTTCTGACCTCTGGGTTTGCTCTCCAGCGGGACAGAAAAGACTTTCAAACCAGCTTAGCCCCCCAAACAAACCTCTGAATGGTGTGCTGAAGGGCTCAAACCTCCCAGGTTGCTGTGGTAACGGGAAGTGATTGACGGCTGAGTCTTAATTAGTCAGGCTCCGGTTACCGTGGTGATGGTGGCTGATTGGCAGATGGCCGTCTGCTGTGTGATTGCTCGTTGCTGAATCAACGCTGACGAAGCCTGCCCATGCAGTTACCATGGCGATGTAAAGTTTAAGTAGTTTGGAGTCAAACTCAGAGTTTTTATTTCATTATAACTAAAAAAGATTAAAGAACAATGATTGTTTGATCACTTTATAACGAAGAAAACTGTGTTTTAGGGCTGATCTTTAGCATCTGTGGCTGACTGCGACTCAGGAGGGTTTGGTTGTGTTTCAGGTGCGTGTGAACCAGGAGGACTCCAGCGCTGAAAGCGTGGAGAGCACCGCGGACCAGGAAGATCCAGCTCCCCGGGACACGCCCACCACTCAGCACAAAGAACAGATGAGAACAAACGTGGTTCAGGAGATCATGAACACCGAACGCATCTACAGGAAACACCTGAAAGACATCTGTGAGGTATTAGCTCCTTTGTGTAGCACCATCTGTTGGGCAGGGGCAGAACTGTTTTCAGGACAGTTTAACAATGTTTTCTCTTTATTTACAGGGTTACATCCATCAGTGCAGGAAGCACCCTGACATGTTCACCGAGCTGCAGCTGCAGACGATCTTCAGCAACATAGAGGACATCTACAAATTTCACAGACAGTTCCTCAGAGACCTGGAGAGGAAGTACAACAAAGAGCAGCCACATCTCAGTGAAATCGGCTCCTGCTTCCTCCTGCAGGTTGCATGAAACCCTTTTCTGCTGTTCCCCGTGGGTTAGGGTTAGATCCAGCGTGATCGTTTCTGTGTTTGTCTTCAGGGTGAGGGCTTCTCGATCTACTCGGAGTACTGTAACACTCATCCCGCTGCCTGTGCCGAGCTGCAGCGCCTCATGAAGATGGGGAAGTATAAACACTTCTTCGAGGCCTGCCGCCTCCTCCAGCAGATGATCGACATCTCCATCGCAGGTTTCTTACTCACACCCGTCCAGAAGATCTGTAAATACCCGCTACAGCTGGGGGAGCTGCTCAAGTACACGCCCAAAGATCACAGGTAGCATCCCCATCTTAACCTCCTCCTCACCTAACAAAATAAAAGCCCACAGATGAAGCTCATCTGTTATTATTATTGCACTGGAAAGAGTTCAGAGAAATATCCCGGTGCTTGTAATTAGCACACTTGGCATCCACCATAGCAACCGCATCCCAGATGAGTGTTTCACCTGCCGGCAACATCATAAAGGATGCTCAGGAGTCTCAGAAACACAGTTAGGCACCCAAAGGGTTGAAAAGGACTAAACCAGCTCAAAGAAGAGGGTTTACTGATTTATTGTGGCTGATGGGGGTGTGGATCATAAAATATAAACTTATTTTGTCTCATTACATCAGAAACTGGTTTATTTTAATGCTACCACGTTTGTCTGCAGCGACCACGCCGGTGTCAGTAAAGCCTACGAGGCGATGAAGAACGTGGCCAGTTTAATCAACGAGAGGAAGAGACGGCTGGAGAGTATCGACACAATCGCTCACTGGCAGGTTGCCATTTTACACTGGGAGGTGAGGATGACTCTTACTAGTTTTCAGGTTAATTTTGAGTTTATTTGACCAACTTTCTGAATGTTCTAACTGCGTGTGTTCACACACAAAGGGGCCGGATGTTCTGGAGCGCAGCTCGGAGCTGATCCACTCCGGCGAGCTCACCCGAGTCGTCCGACAAGGTAAAATGCAGCAGCGCAGCTTCTTCCTGTTCGACCACCAACTGGTCCACTGCAAGAAAGACGTCCTGCGCAGAGACCTGCTCCACTACCGAGGACGGCTGGACATGGACCAGACGGAGGTGGTGGACGTGCCTGATGGGCGGGACTCGGAGCTGGGCCTGACCCTGAGGAACGCACTGCGGCTGCGTCACGCCTCCACGCTGGAGCTCATGTGTGTGCTGTGCTGCAGGAAGGCCCAGGACAAGCAGAGGTGGCTACAAGCCTTCGCCAAGGAGAGACAGCGAGTCAAGGAGGACCAGGAGATGGGTGAGCGTCCGAGAATCCAAACCGCTGTAGGTAAAGAGGGCAGCAGATATTTATCGTGTTTTATTTGTGCAGGAATCGATATCAGCGACGAACAAAGAAAACAGGCCATCGTTAACGCCAGAAGACCCAAACACGGGAAGATCAAATGTAAGGAAAATATCTGACTTTTTATTTGCTTTTCAGTTTGAGTTCCATTTCTAATTCCGTGTTTACCCTTTAGCTATGAGTTACGCCGCCTCCGTCCCGCCTCACCACCAGAACCTCCCCCTCCTCCAGCAGCGCCACATCACCATCCCCACCAGCGTGCCTCAGCAGCAGGTCTTCTCTCTGGCCGAGCCCCCCAAACGAAAGCCTTACCACCTGCTGTACAGCATCACCCACAGCTTTTTCAAGAAGTGACTCTTCGTTTTTAAAAAAACACGTCCTGAAGTCTCAACGAACACTATGTTTTTGTTGGTGTGTGTGTGTGCGTGTGCGTGTGTGTGTGTGTGTGTGTGCATTGCTAAAGTTTTCTTTGTGCCTCGTTGTTTTTGTTGCAAGTTTAAGTGTCTGTAAGTTAAGGGGGGGAGGGCATTACAAAAGTGTTATTTTATTTGTTAAAGATGCTGCTTATTAAAAAAACACCCATCCTGTTTTAATAATTCCAGTTTTTTGTTTTTTAATGACGACAACGATGTATTTTCTGCTTTTACGTTGATGGATTTTAGTTTAGTTTTTTCACAAAGGCTGGACCCTGTTTTGTTTGTTTTTGCCGAGTCTGTCAGCTCTGAGCACCAGAGGATAAATGAACTCTGCACATCCTCATAACCTGTTTAACACGTAAATAAAACTGTTGTACAAACGTTTCTGGTGAATATTACTCGCCGAGAAGTGATGGAGGTTAATGAGTGAAACCTTAGCCGTGGGACTGGAGGTTGTCGGGTTCTCGGCCGCTTGTCGGTGCAGAAGGATCTGGTTTCAGACACCTGTTGACCGAGCATCCCAACGGCGTTATGTGTGACTCGGCACAGTTTTCCGGCTGCTCCTGAGGAGGACAGAATATGGAGCAGAAAAGGCCAGAATTAGGAGGTAGATGATGACGGATTGATGGTAATCGTGTCATGGGCACAAATCAGGAGGAGACCGAGCAGACGAGTGGAGACGGTGATGCATCTGAACCGGACGCTGCCAGTGTGAGTAAGAAGTAACAGGTCTTAAAGCGCATAAAAGGCTTTTATTTTGGAGGAATTTTTCACTTAAATTCAATTTAATTTGAGAATCTTTTGAAAGTAAAGAAAATGTTTTTATTTTGTTGCAGCTCACTGGGAAGAATTTGCTTTTGAGATCATGGTAACCCTTTAAAATAAGGGTTCCTTTATTAACGTTACTTTGTGCTTTATTAAGCATTAATAACCTCTTAACCATATTAAGTAATGCATCTCTTCCTCTGCCCTTTGTCCTAACCTTAACAACACTTTACAATACCGGAAACGTTAATAAAGGGACATGTTGTTTATTAATGCTTAATAATGCATTAAGTAACGTTAACAAAAGGACCCTTGTTATAAAGTGTTACCGAGATCATAAATTGTCGTTATTAGACTAAAATACCTCTTTATAGGTGTCATAAAACAGTTTTGGTGCATTTCTGCACATCATAGTTCTTTAATAATTAAGAGTCCATCTGCTTTATTCTATTATCGTCTTCATCCAATTAAGAACCATTTCCGATCATCCTCCACATTTTCTTATTGTTTTTGACAAAGTTGGCTTTAGTTTTATATTATTTAACATGTGTGGTCTTTTCAGCATCTGAAGCCTCTTCATAGTTTGTATTACTGGTTTTGCCCTGCTAGATAACTGAAAATCTGAAACCAGGAGTAAAAACTGAGATCAGTCTTATATTTCTACATCAGAATGCCACTCGTGCTCCTCCTTTTATCTGTTTTCTACATTAGTTTGGTCTGTTCCTCCTAAATCACAAGCTACACTAACAGCCTCCATGTGTAAATGTCACACCAGGACATGTCAGCTCCAGATGCTTTCATGTTTTCAACTATCTTAATAAATCTGAAGCCGAATTCTCTACAAATAAGCAGTTTTGAGTGGTGTTGCAGAACAAAGATGATCTAATACGAATTAAATTAGTTAGCTCAAGTGGGATTGTTGTAGCCTGGCAACAAAAATTAAAGGAACACTTTTTATTGGGCCTGGCATGAAATCAATTAAACCTGTCTGATAATTTTCTGGTTGATTAAGCAGCTGAGGGCATTGTTAATCACTTTCAGCTGTATTGGTGTTCATGGACTTAACGACAGGTGCACTAAAGTGGCAACAATTACAAAACCCTCAAAACAGGACTGGTTTAACATGTGGTCATTTCAAGTTTCTCCCTCTTGATCTTTTTTGGCTGGTTTTCCACTCGTGCTAGTTTTGGCTTGAGTAATTATCTCTACTGGCAGCATGAGGCAATTCCTTAACCCTACAGAAGTTGCACAGGTTGTCCAACTTCTCCAGGATGGCACATCCACACGTGCTGCAGCAAGAAGGTTTAATGTGTCTCCCAGCACAATCTCCAGAACATGGAGGAGATTTCAGCAGACTAGCGGTTATTCTCGGAGAGCTGGACAGGGCCGTAGAAGGTCCACAACCCATCAGCAGGACCGATACCTGCTCCTTTGTGCAAGGCGGAACAGGCTGAGCACTGCTTGTGCCCTACAGAATGACCTCCAGAGGGCCATTGGTGGGAATGTCTCTACCCAAACAATCAGGAACAGACTTCATGAAGATGGCCTGAGGGCCCGACGTCCTGTAGTGGGCCCTGTGCTCACTGCCCAGCACCGTAGAGCTCGACTGGCATTTGCTCAAGAACACCAGAATTGGCAAGTCCGCCACTGGCGCCCTGTACTTTTTACAGACGAGAGCAGGTTCACCCTGAGCACCTGTGATAGACGTGAAAGAGTCTGGAGAAGACAAGGAGAACGTTATGCTGCCTGCAACGTCGTTCAACATGACAGGTTTGGTGGTGGGTCAGTGATGGTCTGGGGAGGCATATCCATGGAGGGACGCACAGACCTCTACTGCCTAGGAAATGGTGCTCTGACTGCCATAAGGTATCCAGATGAAATCCTTGAACCCTTTGTCAGACCCTACGCTGATGCAGTAGGTCCTGGTTTTCTCCTAATGCACGACAATGCCCGGCCTCATGTGGCAAGAGTATGCAGGCAGTACCTGGAGGATGAAGGCATTGAAACAATTGAATGGCCTTCACGATCCCCTGACTTAAACCCAATAGAACATCTGTGGGACATTATGTTTGGGTCCATTAGGCGGCGCCAGGTTGCTCCTCAGACTGTACAAGAGCTCAGGGATGCCCTCACACAGATCTGGGAGGAAATGCCACAAGACACCATCCGTTGTCTCATTAGGAGCATGCCCCGACGTTGTCAAGCATGCACACAAGCTCGTGGGGGCCACACAAGATACTGAAAAGCATTTTGAGTTGCAGAAATGAAGTTTTTGAAATAATGGACTAGCCTGCCGCATCTTCATTTCACTCTGATTTTAGGGTGTCTACACAATTGAGCCCTCTGTAGGCTGAAAACTTTTATTTCCATTAAAAGACTTGGCATCCTTTTGTTCCTAAGACATTGCCCTGTCGTCATTTGTATAGATATCCAACTTCATATTGAGATCTGATGTATCTAATGTGTTTCTTTAAAGTGTTCCTTTAATTTTTGTGAGCAGTGTATGTGAATATATATAATATATATACAAACTCTGCAAAGCAAGAATTTGGTCTAGTTCACTAGACTAGGATTGTTGCACATAAAATTATTTTTCTAATATTCCAGAGCATTTGAAACTATTCTTACACCTTTTAAAAAATAACATCATGTCATGAAGGAATAGATCTTTACTCTAAACCAGTAAATAATTCATTTACAGTGAATTAAATATTATATCTGAGCCAAAATATCAGATTATTCCACATTTTAAAGGAATAGTCTGCTCTTTTTTCAGGCAATTGTCCCAATTATTCCTTGAAAATTCCTCCTATTTCAGGCTGATTGATGTTTTTTAGTAAATACGTCAAGTGAAAACTTTTTTTTAGTATTTTCAGACCTTTATGTCTTAAAGTGTAACTTTAGGGTCATGTTTCTGCATATTTTAACTCCTAGTTTGTCGCTTTATTAAAAATGTGTAAGACAAATGACCACGCCCCCTCCTGTGGGAATCTATACCCTGAGAACTTGTGATGGATTAGGTGCCACGTTGCACAGTATGGGATGACACTGAATGAATAATACATGTGCGTGGGGTAACTTAATGCGTGCTGAGCGTTACATCTGATGCAGATAGTATTGCTTTCAGATATTCTCCTTCATGAGTGCATGCACTGAGTTCACCAGACAGCTGCCACCACCGGGACAAATTACTGGTCCGGTGTGTGATGGCGTTATCATTTCTGCACCATCTACCACGTCCTAATTAGAAATGCGGTCATATAGAAGTGATTCCTTCAAAGGGCAAAAAAATAAATAAAAAATGATCTCGTTACCCCCCTCTCCTGGTTGTATAGATCAAAGATGTGTCTGTGGAGGTCAACACTGTGGATTACACGCTGCGGAAGCTGCGCAGACTGTACAGGAAGAGCAGACGGAGGCCGAAAGGACTAAAGAGGCTGGTGGCCTACCTGCTGAACATCCCACACATCACCGTCATCGTCACCGCGGTCGTGTTTGTGTTGGTAGTGATCATATGGTCGCTCCTCTGGGTCTTTGTCTGTGAGTACATTTACAATGACACAATAAAAATCCTTTATGTTTTCAGTCTCTCACATCATTGTGGAGGAATTTTCACCCACTCTTATTTGCAATAACCAAGTTTTATCCAAGTTGTAGCTGTTTGGATAGATTGACCACAAGGTTCCCAAACCATCAGACTTCCACCGCCATGCTGATAGCTGCTATGAACTGTGGATGCTGATGCGTTGTTTGGTTTTCTCCATACATGCTTCTATGCATTGAGTTTTCTTCCTGCTAGCTGTCCAAACAAGCCTTAGCTGTTCAGTCTTTGCCTAACTCTCTTGCATTGTACTTAATACTGGACCTATAAAACCACATTTACCTTGTTGTTGTTGAACATAGGCAGCTTGAGGTGTCTATTGTAGCATACTAAAACGCAGTGGCAGCTGGTGAATTTTTTTTTTGGGTGGGGCGCATTTTTTTATTTTTATTTTTTTATGTTAGTTCTTGTGAATGGTTTTTATCTTGAGAGGCGCTACATAAATGATCGCTATTTTCTTTATTTGCAGGTCAGTTTTTCAGATGCGCTAATCACATATCACCACTAGGGAACGCCAAATTCTTATGCTTCACACAACTTGAAATTGACGGACTTTGTTGCTAAGTTAGCAACAAAGTTGTTCCAAAATATTCACCAATATATGCAAACCTCACACACACTAAACAGGAAGAGGCTCTTTTAAAGGATAGAATCCACGTTTTCTACCTCAACACCACCCAATGACTGCTAAATGAAAAGCAAAACAAAGCTATTTTCAAGACAAAAGCTAAATTCTGTCTTACCTTGCTGGTCAAAATAATCCATCTTATAGTAAAAAATCCACTTGGTTCGTAGATGATAAAAAGATGAAACTACTAGTTTTCTCCATAGTCAACGTTAGCAGCAGCCCCACAACAACAAAGGACGGTGAACTAACCTGTGGAGAAATTTCCGGTTCTGTCTGGGCTGGGTGAGCTGATCAGCATCCTCCTCCTGATCTGAGCAGAGTCCCCCGTTTGCTTGCGATCGCAACCATATGCGCCCAACAGCTCTCCTATTCCTTGTCGTTTGGGATCCAGCGTGCATGCGCCAGTTAGCCCATATTAAGTCAATGGTAAAGATTGCTGCGCCCGCGAGAGGACACGTGACAGGAAGTACGTCGACGTTTCGGCCGTGTTAAAAGTATTAACTTTATTAAACTACAATTAAATGCAGATTACACACAGCACTTACAGCCCATAAGGTGTCTAGATCGTTTAGTTTAAATTTTATGTTTTTTTAAATACATTTTGTGATTCCTCTCTTCTTCTTCCTCTTCCTGTGAGACTGGTGGGGCGGCGCCCTAGCGCCCCCTATGGACGAGCCGCCACTGCTAAAACGTCTATGTCATCTCCGACCTGCTTTTCTATGTAAATCAGAAATGTTGTAATGGCCACAGAGAAACGGTTCGTTCAGAGAAAAGCTGGTTTAACGCGTCATGTCCCAACCCATTTCAACGTTGGCAATTTATAACCGTTAGTCACAGTAATGCTAACTGCAGAAAAACACTAGGCGAGCTAGCGCTAATTCTAACCTGAGCTAATGCTATCCTGAGCAACTGCTAATGCTAGCCAGAACTACTGCTAATGCTAGCCCAAGCTACTGCTAATGCTATCCAGAACTACTGCTAATGCTAGCCCAAGCTACTGCTAACGCTAGCCAGAGCTACTGCTAATGCTAGCCCAAGCTACTGCTAATGCTAGCCAGAGCTACTGCTAATGCTACCCCAAGCTACAGCTAGTTGGATGAGAGGAAAATGAAAAAGAAGAATGTTGGAGCTCCACTCATTTTCCAGGACATACTGGGAATATCCAGACTGAATGAATGCCATAGCTTGTGGTCCTTGTTGTTATCACTTTGTCCCTCAATCATCCACACTGTCCACATTCCAGTAGTCATCATTTAATATTCATGTCCTGGCTGAGTGGGAGGGGCAAACCAGTTTTCCTATTGTGAAGCTTTATTATGGAGTTGTGTTTGGTTGTTTTTCAGGGCTCCTGGGCCATTGTAAGTAAGTAAGTAAGTAAATTTTATTTGTAGGCCTATAGCACTTATCACAGAAAAAGAATCACAAAGTGCTTCACAAAGATCAACAAAACAAAAGATAAAGTCATCATAAAATGATCTTAAAACAAAACAACAGAATATCATTAAAAATCAGAAAACAGAAAGTCATAAAATTATAAAAATGATAAAACAAATGAAAGATGATTATAAATACAAGTTAGAAAAAAAACAACGAATAAAACATAAAAGATTTAAGTAAAAGCAGTTTTAAACAAAAGGGTCTTCAGCTGCTTTCTAAAGATGACCAGACTGTCAATAACATGTAAGGATAAAGGAAGTTCATTCCAAAGTCGGGGTGCAACAGCCTGGAAAGAGCGATCACCTCGACTTTTATATCTGGTCTTCGGAACTTCTAGGAGGTTCTGGTTTGTGGACCTGAGGGCTCGGGTTGGAGCATAAGGCTTTAACAGTTCAGTAACATAAGGAGGAGCTTGGCCATGTAGAGCCCTGTATGTAATAGTAAGGATCCTAAATTGAATTCTAAAGTTAATGGGTAACCAGTGCAGAGACATCAGAATAGGAGTGATGTGAGCTCTTCTGTTTGCTCCAGTTAGGAGCCTCGCTGCTGAGTTCTGGACCAACTGAAGGCGGTCAAGGGCTTTTTTGTTAAAACATGTAAAAAGTGTGTTACAGTAATCTAGACGGAAGGAGATAAAGGCATGGATAACCATTTCAAGCTCATGTTTTGACACCAACCTTCGTAGTTTGGAGATATTTCTCAAGTGATAAAAACAGTTTCTGACCAGTGTTTTTGAGTGGCCTTCAAGAGACATTGATTGGTCAAAAACAACACCCAAATTTCTCATGTTTGACTTGACAGCAGAAGCTAAATGACCAAGTTGTTGACTAATCAGAGGAACCATGCTCTCAGGGGCAATGATCAGACATTCAGTCTTTTCAGAGTTCAACTGAAGGAAGTTATCTTCTAGCCAACTAGTGATCGCTGATAGGCACTCTAGTAGTTCAGCCAGTTTATAGAACTCAGAATCCTTAAAGGAGCAGTACAGCTGAATGTCATCTGCATATAGATGATAAGAGACATTTTGAAAAGCATCAATTATCTGTCCAAGAGGGTGTATATATAATAAAAACAGGAGTGGATCTAAAACAGAGCCTTGGGGTACCCCACAGTACAGGTTTGTGAAATCTGACATGATCTGGTTTATACAGACACTGAAACTTCTGTTAGAAAGGTACGATCTGAACCAGTCTAGAACAGTTCCAGAGATTCCCAACGAGTCATGAAGTCTGTTAATTAAGGTGCTGTGATCAACAGTGTCAAAAGCTGCAGAAAGATCCAACAATACTAAGACTGTAAATTCCCCGTTGTCTGCAGCCATCATGATGTCACTGGAAACTTTAAGCAAAGCTGTTTCTGTTGAATGATTTTTACGAAACACAGATTGGAATTTATCAAAGTTGTTGTGAATTTCCAGAAAAGTAATCAGTTGATCGGCCACAACTTTTTCTAAGACTTTAGAGATAAAGGGCAATTTAGAAATGGGTCTGTAATTATTAGGCTGAGAGGAGTCCAAACTGGGTTTTTTCAGGATCGGTTCAACAACAGCATGTTTGAAAACAGAAGGTTGGGAGAAAATCAACAGGGCAGGAAGTTGGTTTCATGTTTTTCTGAATGAGACAGATGTCCTGGAAATTTACAGGAGGAAAGAAGGACTATGATTGGGAGGGAGGTGGCTGGATGGGAGAATGGGAAGAGGATGAGGGTGAAAAACTTGCCCTGATATTTCTGATTTTATTCTCAAAGAATGCAAGAAAGTTGTTACAGTCAGACCTTGAGAATACAGGCATGTGAGGGGCGTGAGGTGAAACAATCTGGTTTATGGTGTCGAACAAGACTTTAGAATTATTTTTGTTTGAGGAAATCAGCTGAGCAAAGTAAGCAGCCCTGGAGTTTGTGATCATCTCATTCAGAGATGTTATGAGTTCCTTAAAGTGCAGCCTATGAACCTCTAATCTAGTTGAGCCTCAACAAAGTTTTAAACGCTATATAGAGGCTCAAAGAACAGTCACTTGTATCCTTTACCCTGCTAACTGAAGCCTGTTGAGTTTGAGATGTAGCTCTTAGGTGTCTACAATTTTTATGACCTTCACATGATATTGCTGGGATGTTTACTCCTGTTTTAGAATAACAGACTCCAATTTAACCAGCTCAGTGGCCTAGTGGTTTGAGTGTCTGCCCTGAGACTGGGAAATTGGTGTTCAAATCCCGGTCGGGTCATACCAAAGACTTTGAAAAAATGGGACCCAATGCCTCCCTGCTTGACACTCAGCATTAAGGGGTTGGATTGGGGGGTTAAACCACCAAATGGTTCCCGAGCGCGGCCACAGTTGCAGCTCACCGCTCCCCCAGGGGATGGCTCAAATGCGGAGAACAAATTTCTCACACACCAGTGTGTATGACAACTAGTGGGACTTTAACTTTAATTAGTCTGAAAACGACCTTTAATCATTGTGTGTGTGTGTGTGTGTGTGTCACCACGATTATATGTTTTGATTTCTAAAGTTCGCAGGGAATATTACGGCGGAGCCTATTTTGCCGGGATGTTTCGTGTCGCCAACGTGGAGTTTATCCCAGAGTACCGTCAGGCGGAGTCCCACGAGTTTGTCTCCATGGCGAACAAAATACAAAACGTGGTGTGTATCAGTGCAACCCTGCTGCTTCGTGGTGTAAAGTGCTGAGGTAAGGGGGAGTGTGTGGTAATTGTTGGTGTGTCATAGGTGAGCAGCGTGTACAGGACGTCCCCAGTGGCCAGACTCTACAAGCAAGCTATCATTTCAGACCTCAGGTACACATCAAGGCTCGTTAGTCATCATAAACACATCCTGTTTACACATTCTCACCTGTGTTTCACCCAAAAGCAACAACAACAAGGGAGGTTTGCTGGTGAGTTTCTGGATGGTGTTTCTGGTTCCCCAAGTAAAGAGCACAACCATGTGTGATGAGTGTGTCGAGGCCATTCTCAGAGACTCAGTGGGCACCAGTCTGCAGAACAGGTCCTCCATTGGCTACCTGCTGGGCCTTCCGGTGGACATAGACTCCATCCTCATCAACAGTGCGTTTGTGTGTTCATCCTTCAGCCTGAAAAGTCTTTGCTTTTACTGAAATAAGCTATATTCATCTGCAGGTGTTCAGCGTTCAGATTATACCTCGAGCACAGGCGGTAGGGACAAAAAAAACATCTAATTAAGGTCATTATTGAGGCCATGTTTGTGAGTTGTTTGTCCTCTTCCAGGCTCACAGTGTGTAGATAAGCTGTATGCCAACATTCTCGGAGCCAGTGTCCCTCTAAGCGTCTACTCCTCGTGGGGAGGTGTGAACTGCCAGGTGAAGCTCACCTCGGTGCCGGACTCTCTGATCCGTCTCACCATCACATCGTTTGTCATCGAGCCCTCCGACTGTGTGACCGACGCCCTCACCGTGTACGACGCTCTGCTGCCCATGAGGGGGCGCATTCTGCACAGGTAAGTCTGCAGCAGACCCTTCACAATCAAGTCGTGATTGTGTTACTAAATCTCCAAACTATTGCATTCAAGTTTATTTCATATTTCTGCTTTGGCTTTTAACAAAGAGATCTGATGTTTGAGGAACTCTAAAGTTTCCGTGCAATGCTTTTTTTGTGTTTCTGTGCTGTAGCCTGTGTGAACCGGTGTCCAGCCCCGTCTCCATTGTCTCCACCTCCAACGTCATGCTGCTCTCCTTCAGAATGACAGGCGACAACAAGAGCTTCAAAGGGTACTTTCAGGCTATCGATGACAAGGGTAGGACTCATGCACTTTTATATACAGCGCCTTGCAAAAGTATTCATACCCCTTGAACATTTACACACCTTACAACTACAAACTTAAATGTTTTTATTGAGATTTTCTGTAAAAGACCAGAAAATAGTCAATTCTGAGCTATTAAACAAAATCGTAGCTAAACTCCTAAAGGTCAAAGGTCACACAGATTACAAACTTGTCTTTTTCAGTGTGTTTGTCTCAAATTGAGACCCAGTCTGATGGTAACATCTACAGCCCCTTCTACCCCAGCCTGCTGCCCCCTAAGTGCTCCTGCACCTGGAAATTCAAGGTACTTCTTACATAAACTCACATTATTAGTTACTTTTTTGTTTTTACAAAAATGTTCGTTTTATTCTTTTGCAGACCCCAAGCCCTCACTTAGGCGTGGCGCTACGCTTTCAGAACTATGTATTGAAAGCAAAGGACATACAAGGCTGCAACAGCGGCTGGTGGAAAGTCAATGAAGTCATGTATGTGGCTGTAGCTGTGCAAATCTGCTGCCTAAAGCATAAAGAATGTTCATAATTTTGAATACAGCTGATGGCTTTGTGGATGTCTTCTTTCTCAGTTTCTGCGGTAGCTACGTGGGATACCACACCGTGTTTCGGATCGACCACCACAGCCCAGAGGTGGAGTTCCTCTGTAGCTCTTCCAGCTCCGCTCAGCCTTTTCAGGCTTCCTACAGCAGCTTCAACATCAGCCACCGTAAGCGCCGGACATGACCCCGATTCAGTGTGAAAACGCACAATAAACGTGTGTTTGTGTGCTGAGATCTGAGGGGTATTTGTCAATGTGATCCCAACCCAACAGCCTGTCCAGAGAACCACTTCCTGTGCAACACGGGGATCTGCGTGGAGAAGAGCCGACTCTGTGACGGTCTGGACGACTGCGAGGACGAGAGCGACGAGCTCTTCTGCCGTATGCTGGTTCACAATTTAGGCTACTTGATATGGAGGACTCATCCTGACAAAATAACATATAAATTAATTTATTAATAAATACTGAGATTAATTATTTTTATATATTTATTTAGTTATTTGTTTATATTTATTTATTTCCTAATATATTAATCTATTTATTTATTTAATTTGTTTTATGTACAATGTGATTATTTCCAATTTTATTTATTTATTATTTACCAGTTTACTAATTTTTCAATTTATTTACTTAATAATAAATTCATTAATTAATTTAGTTTTTTAGCTAATTATTTCCCTATTTATTTATTTATTTATTTATTTAGTTCGTTAGTTAATGTGTATTTATTTATTTCAAAATTAATTTGTTAATTAATTTCCTAATTTACTCATGTATTTACTTTTTCATTTATTTGGTATTTTTTCCCAATTGATTGATTGGTTGGTTAGTTGGTTGATTGATTGACTGGTTGGTTGGTTGGTTGGTTGACTGGTTGGTTGGTTGGTTGGTTGGTTGGTTGGTTGATTGGTTGGTTGGTTGGTTGGTTGATTGATTGACTGAATGGTTGGTTGGTTGGTTGGTTGGTTGGTTGGTTGGTTGGTTGATTGACTGAGTGATTGGTTGGTTGGTTGATTGATTGACTGGTTGGTTGGTTGGTTGGTTGGTTGATTGACTGACTGATTGATTGGTTGGTTGGTTGATTGATTGATTGATTGATTGATTATTAATTTGGGCAGGATGACTCTTCCATAACTTGAAACCAAAGGTTTCCTATAAGCCAGAGTTACTGTTTTGATTATTTTAACCTGACAGTAATTTTCCTACACATCTGTCTTTAATCATGTTGTGTCTTCACAGCGAGGCCCACCATTAACTGTGGGAGTAAGAATCCTCCACATCCTTTGTTGGTGTGCAACGGAGAGGCTGAGTGCATTAATGGTTCAGATGAAATCAACTGCACTGAGGGTACGCTTTTTATTGTGATACTTTTAAATTTATTTATTTTGTTGCCTTTTATCCATTAAAAGTTGCGTTTTGTTTGGTCAGAAACAAGCTGCTCTGAGATCAGGTATCAGTGCAGGAGCGGGGCCTGCCTCCTGAAGAAGAATGCAGAGTGTGACGATATTCCCGACTGTCGGGATGGCAGCGATGAGGCGGACTGTGGTGAGTCAACCTGCCATGGTTTTTGGCACGACTCCGGAGCTAGTTTGTTTCATAATAAATTATTGTGTGATGAAATCTCCTGTGCCCAGTGTATAAAAATTCATCTTTAATTTTATCTTTCATTTCTCACTGATAACAAACACTTAAATGCATGTTTTATTTTATCTAAATATGTTAAATCTGCCTCTTTTACCAGCAGAGTAGCCTTTAAACATGCTAACACAATATGTGCCGTCTCCCTCAGCCTGTGGTCTCCCTGCCATCAAGAAAGTGGGCCCGCAGCGTGTTGTGGGCGGGGTTAATGCTGTGGAAGGGGAGTGGCCTTGGCAGGTCAGCCTTCACTTTGACGGTAACCTGTACTGCGGCGCCTCCATCATCTCCTCTGATTGGCTCGTCTCAGCCGCCCACTGTTTCAGCAAAGACAGGTCAGCCATTACGAAGACGCCTGTTCTATAATTGATAGATTTAACTGAAGAATCTACATCAGTCAGGGGCGGTTCTAGGAAATGTTCAGGGTGGGCCAGTGCCACCCTGACAGCAAGCTTGGTCCCCCCCGTTATTGTGTATCTCAACTAACTGAATTCTTGTTATTTTGTTGTGATTAAACTCTAAAATTAAAAATATTAAAGGCAACTTTAGAACGGCATGTGTTTTCATATAGCGACCTCTGACCCCACAGGCTCTCTGACCCACGCTACTGGACGGCCTACCTCGGCATGCTGACGCAGGGCAGTGCCAAACACGCAGCGGAGATCCAGAGGATCGTCGTGCACGAGTACTACAGTGCTAGCACGTTTGACTATGACATCGCCCTGCTGCAGCTAAAGAAGGCCTGGCCCCCCTCGCTCAGCCCTCTGGTCCAGCCCGTGTGCCTCCCCCCATCCTCCTACACAGTCACTGACAGCTACCGCTGCATCGTCACGGGGTGGGGGTACCGGTCCGAGGATGGTCAGTAGTCTTTGCAGGAAACTTTCAGAGAGTCTTCATTGGATGTGCATCTACAACTGACTAACATAAACATGGCTAAAGCCCAGTCAATTCAGCAGATACTGAGCTAAAATTAGGTGTGATGCTAGCATAAACAGCATAAACTCTAAGAAACTTTTCTTGAGATAATATAATAATGACTAAATAATGACACATCCCATCCTTCTGCAGATAAGGTGCTGCCCTCGGTGCTCCAAAAAGCACAAGTGTCCATAACCAATCAGGCGGAGTGTAAGAAGACTTATGGCATCATCTCCCCACGCATGATGTGTGCCGGGGTCCCATCAGGAGAGAAGGACGCCTGCAGGGTGAGCTCTCATGGAACTAAAAAAAAGCCAGAACTTTTTTTATTTTTTTTAATTAGTTTGAATGCAGTATGCATTCAAACTATTGTTTTCCTGTTTCTCTTTATTATTAGTTTGAATGCAGTATGCATTCAAACTATTGTTTTCCTGTTTCTCTTTATTATTAGTTTGAATGCAGTATGCATTCAAACTATTGTTTTCCTGTTTCTCTTTATTATTAGTTTGAATGCAGTATGCATTCAAACTATTGTTTTCCTGTTTCTCTTTATTATTCTTCTTCCGTATTCCGTACACTTTTTTGGACCGCTTCTTCTTCAACAATTTTTCAGCTATTTCAACAAGTTTGGTATCAAACCGTTCAGCTCGTTCAGGTCATTCCGGCTATGACTTTTGGTATTGATATCTTGAACCGTTTCCGAGATATTCAGCTTTTTCTGCGATTTTTCAGCCCATTGAAATGAATGGAAAATGCTTCAAATCCTCATTTTTTTCACAAAATCGTTCATCTTTTTGACCTCTTACTTGCCAGGGTTAACTTCAACCTAGAGACTTCATTCAACTTTTAACAAACTCAAAAGAAGTTCAACTATTTTAGTTTCCTTCAGCTTCTTGATATCTTTTACGGTTTTTCTATAATCACAGGTTAAACTTGAGGTACGATTTTGGAAAGTTCAGGAACGTCTCCTCCTCCCCCCATTCAAAAGAATAGGGCCAAAAACAGACTTTGCTCGACTTCAGGCCGTGTCCTGAGAGAACCGTAGAACCGAGGGAAATGAGACTTGCGCTGGATGAAAGCTGACGGATTTTCCTCCGTTTTGAGCTATAATTTATGGACGTACTCCAAAAATTGTGGTCGTAGCGTTAACTAGTTTGGAAAGGTTTTAAAATATTTCTCCTTCCAGCAGCTGAGCTGTGCTGTCCCAAATATGGTCATTCCTTTCCCACTGTGACTGACAGCTCCAGATCTCAATCCAGAGGGGAAATTCTGCTACGACCACATCTTTTGGGGTAGACGCGTAATTTTCTCAAAAACAGTAGGTTTTTTTGTCTGCTTCGATGGGATGGTCTGGATTTTGCTGTAGCTGCCACGGTTTTTGCGCTACAAGGCTCAGAAGGAGGAGTGATCCTGATTTTCTCCCATTGGCAGCCATTCAATTTTTTCTCAGCTCAGGTGCTTCGATCGCTGTTTTAGAGCTAAACTGTACTCGTCATATCTCCTACAATATTAAAGATAGGCACACAAAAATTCACACAGAGCACCATCAAAGCCTTCGGCCGCTGACGGTTTTGGAATTTTTTGAATCGGTGTAATACTTTTCGAATGGTGAGGAGACGTTCGAGGCCTGCAATTTCACATTTGGAGCTGCAGAACAGGTGATCTCCAGATTTTGATGATTTTTTCTAAACAAAAATCTGCTACGACCACATTTTTTAGGGTACACTCATCAATTACTCAAAAACAGTAGTTTTACTCGTCTGCTTCGATGGGATGTCCTCGTTTTAGCTGTAGCTGTCACGGTTCTTGAGTTACAAGCGTCAGAAGGATGATTCAGCCACATTTTCCTCCCATATAAAACAGGCATTTTCTGCTCCGGTCTGTGTCAGACAGCAGAAATCATCTCATCATATCTCCTACAAATATTCTAGGTAGGCACACAAAAATTTCAATATAGCACCACCAAAGCCTTCTGATGTTCACGCTTTTGGAATTTTTCAAATCGGTGCAATACTTTTCGAATGGTGATGAGACGTT